>JARUHQ010000023.1:3380156-3995408 GCA_029955515.1 Chrysomela aeneicollis
AAGGGATACGTAATTTTATCAATTTCAGACAAGTTTTGTCCCCCATTCTGCCTCAAATATGTATGAAACCATCAGGTGGTAGTAGGCAAATATTCTCATGATCTTTTGCAAGATAAAGTCATCATTTTCTATCCATTGAATAATTCAATAGCGCAAATATTTTATTATTTGATCACACGGGTATAGGTACATGTAATCAACATTTCGTCATCAGTGTTGGCGTAATAACGAAATCGACGATTTTTTTAAATTCAACCTCATTTGAAAGGTTTCCAATGATGTAATTATTGAAATATGTATTATTGAAATAAGTTCATGTTATTCCTGAATATGTTTCCTACCATACTGTTGGAATAATTTCTAGTGATTAATTCCAATAAGTTAAGTTTTATTCATATCGATAAAAATCAATGCAAAAAATAGCACTATGTGTATGTAGGTACGTGTATTAAAAAATCAAAATATGCATATGAGTGAAAATGATATCGAAATAACATGATATAGCATTTGAGTATAATATTCCTTACAATTTATGGCGTTGTTGACTCTGATAAGAGAAGTCACAGAAACTGATATTTCCGAGGATATTTCATTGTATATATCATTTTATTGTGATATTTTCAGTATCACCTCATACAGAGGCTGTTAACTTTGTTCCAGATGTTGATCAAACTACTTTTCATTTGGTTTCTTTTCATTCTCCCGTCTTGGGAAATGATCCCAGACGATGATAGCAGCTGCTACCAGCAGTGTTTTCATCAACCCCCTGAAGCTTGCCCAAGTCCAGGTAGTGCCTGTAGATGTCGCCAGTTAACGAATTGTAAAAGAGCTGTTGTCTGTTGTGATATCAATGAAGACAATTTTCAGGATGCCTTGAGATGTGGAAGTAAGTGCTCCTCTGATTCAGTTTGGTCAAAACTGAATGAGCCAATATTCAAAACATGCGTCAGAGTGAATAGTTGATTTCCATTTCCGATTTCAATGTTGGATACTAGAAGAAGCTCTGAATTCAAGAAATATATATCGATTACTAGATTTGAATATTAATATATCAAATATGTAATCAAAAGTTTAAAGTAATCAACAAATTTGAATAAATATTGATAGGTATTTGTAGCTTCCTAACTGAAACGCATATTCAAATTTCAATACGTTCTTTATCTTGGTTTTGTACCTACCTACTATTTTAATTTCAACAATTTCATTTCCAGTCAAATGACACATAGTAAGTCAAACATTTTCAATGTGGAATTATATATTTGAAATACCTAATTTACTTTTTAATCAAATTTAAGATACCCTTGAATGGTTATGTCGATAAACCAGAACAGATATTATAATCTAATACTGAATCTTCCGGTTATTCCCAAAGACCCCAAGTGACAATTAATTGGAGTTTGGTCACTTTTAACTAGCTGGTTTCTACCTGTGAGATTCTATCTAGTCCATATAAAGCCTATTTCTGTAAAAGTAACATTATAATTTCTTTTTATCTGGTTGTATTGTCGAAATTTATTGTCATATTTTTGAAAAATTTTAGAGAAACTTCAGTGACTGAACCCTACCAAACAGGTACATATATCCAGAGTTCTATAGGCTTCAAGATTGAGGTTATGATGTCTAAGTTCATGTTATGTTTCTTCGTTTAGAATATTAAAATTACTAGAGAACCTGAAATACCACTACTTTACAGTTTTTATGGCGAAAAATTGTGACATACCACCTATATTTGGTGACATTTGGGGATATTTGTTGATTATAACTATTATAAGTTTCTGAACTCGAGTCGGTTGAGCCTATGGACCGAAAAAAGAAGTAGAAAGCTGTTGCTTGCACTGTTGCCAGATCGAAGTCACTAATTTCTTGGATGAATTGAAATATTCAGTTTGGTAAAACATGGATTCAGCTTCAAAGTTAAATAACCTGGCCATAATTTCATAACCAAAAATAAGTCTATTTCAATCTTTTTGTCTCGTATATATATAATTAACATTCCATTGGGCTCCGGGATGAAATTTCAAGACATAATTCAGTTTCTTCTGGAACTATTGAACTTTGAATACTTTGGATATCATAGCAATACCAAGATGTTAATGCAGAATATCCGAATATTTAGACATATCGATACTTTCGATAACTTTGTCCAGGCGCAAAAGTGCTAGCAATGATTAAAATAAATAATTGATTTTTCTTTGTATAATAGTAATAACTCCTGGTGGCGTTATCTTCATTTGTTTCAGCATAAAAATCCTTGATTTGAAACAATTTAATTTCAGCTCATTACGTGGGGTTCTCATATACAGCAATACAGAGGCGGTACTGTCGAAATATATTTAAAAAAATCGTTTCAATCTCATTCGATACATATTTGCATCAAACTCATTGGAAAATCCGAGGCTTCTTGCGAAGTTTATCAGTTTCCTGGGAGCTAGGTTCCTGACATCGGAGGGCTCTGAGAAGGCTCCTTCCAGGAACTTCAGACTCTTGCAAAGCAAATGTTCTGCAGTTTCAGCGAAGTTCTCGCAGTAGCGAAAACTATCACTCTCTGTTTTACCCATCTTCTCGAGGTGATACCTCAGAGGGCAGTGTCCTGAGGAGTCCCGTTACCAGTTTCAAGCCTTTCTTGTCCAACTCGAGAAGCTGTTTAGCTTTCCTTGGCGAAAGGTTCACTAGCCTTTTCGCTTGTCTTTGTCCTGGCACTCTATCCCAGTGAGATTTCATTTCATCCGCTTCCCAACGTCGAACCTATTCTCTCAAGTGGGCCTTGGCGAGTCCACAGAAGGGTTCTGGGCCGAGAAATTGTGTATTTGTCCCTTCTTTGGCAAGGCAGTCTGCTTCCTCGTTGCCTTCAACTCCCTTATGACCTGGCACCCAAATCAAAGTGACCTGGTTGTTCGCTGCCAGTTGTCTCAGGGATTGTTTACAGTCCCAAGTCAGTTCAGACTCACAAGCGCATGACTGCAGAGCTTTTAGTGCTGCTTGGCTGTTTGATAGAATATAGATAGCTATGGTAGTACGCCATCAGAATGGTGGAGGAGCCGAATACTGCATTTTTGAGATTATTTTTTCCAAGTCAAACTAACTGGGAATGAAAATCTGAATTTCGGAACCATCCCCATTGCATTTTTGTTCAGATCTAACTGGTAACAGCAACAGCGTCAGCATCGAAGCACTGCACATCCGCAACGCCACTTTGGACGAACTGAAGATTTCCCTACCTCTCTGGAGACGCTTGCGACTCAGATACATGACAATCACCGACGGCCACATAAGAAGTGTGGCCGGTGAGTTTGCCAAGCATTCCGTGGTGTCCTGCCTCAATTTGTCCTCCAACGGCATCAGCAAGTTCGAGCGCAGAGCGCTGGTCTATCTCTACAACCTGAGCTTCTTGGATTTGTCCCGCAACAATTTGTCCGAGGTGCCGAGCTTCAAGTTGGAGGGGCCCATGAAACTGGATATATCAGGTGAAACATGATATTCGTCCTGCGAATATAGCAGGAATGCTGTTCGGATTTGTTTGACATTGGGTGCCAGTTTGTGTTTCTATATAATTGATCAAAAAATATGTACTAATATGAGATCAGATTTTGTAGCATGTTCAAAAGTTTATTTTTATATATACAGGGTGTTTCATAATAAATGCGCAGGACTTCAGGATATGATAGCTCTTTCAAGAATATGAAAAAAAGTTCCTATTGTCTTACCCTCTGAAATGCACCATTTTCGACATACAGGGTGTTGAATTAAAAAAAAATCGTTTTTGCGCATATTTCTGGAACCGTTTATCGCACAGAAAAGAGATTTTGTAGGCATTTTCTACTCATAATAAGCTATGTTTTGGGCTGATTTGTTATTTTTTAAATTTATAACGGCGGACATTTCCAACACTTAATTTAACTAAGTATGATTTGTTTTTTTTTATTTTGCAAATATGAAGTTAACGTTTGGTTTTGTTATTTGTTCTAACGTTTAAATAAATTTTGTATAATTATGAAAAAAATTATTCAAAAAAATTGACCATGTTTTTCAACATAAAAGTTGATTTTTCTTGAAAACGGTCAACTTTAGAGCTTATGAACAGAAGTACCTTTTTTGTGTAGAAAACATTGGCAGTTTAAATAGGTGGCTCAAAATTTTACTTTTCCCAGTGGCGTAAAAGTTGGAGGAAATAACACCCACTACCTCTTCAAAATCTTCACCAATTATGAATTTGAAAAAATAGCAAATCAGCCCAAAACATAGCTTATTATGAGTAGAAAATGCCTACAAAATCTGTTTCCTGTGCGATAAACGGTTCCAGAAATATTCGCACAAAACGATTTATTATTTTTTAATTCAATGTCGAAAATGGTGCCTTTCAGAGGGTAAGTCAATAGGAACTTTTTTTCATATTCTTGAAAGAGCTATCATATCCTGAAGTCCTGCGCATTTATTATGAAACACCCTGTATATGTCATTTCGTCTTTCAATGTGTCACAGGCTATTCAGAACAAGATTCATTTTCAGATAATATACTTGTATTTATATGTCTGATCTGTCATTTCTACAGGTTTTTAAAAAACATCTTCGAAAAATGAACATTTTATTATGTTGTTCGTTCAAATACAGGAATGAGAAAAAGTTACTGAATGACTTGGATTTAACATTTTTTTACAAAAATATGGAAAATCTTCCAAATCATTGAGCTAACTATAAATGTTTTCTGTTATAGTTGACATATCACAAAGATGGATATTGGGTAGGAGAAAAATGGAACTTGATAAAAAAATGAAAACAAAAAAAGTGGTTGTTGTGGAGAAATATTATCGATTAAATAATAAACAATTATACAAGAGGTCCTCACTACCTTCATTGGAAGTGAGACACAAAGTTGCTTTATAAATGTCATTATTAGTTCATGAGATATTGAAATATCTTATTCATACGTTTTGCTAATCCAGTGTACAAGACATTCTTACACAGTCATATATATTCTTTGGACAAGATTTTTTACTAATTCCAGAAGTAAGTACTTACTATTATTTGATGTTTCAATATTGAAATAATTTTTTCAGTATTTCTTTATATGATTTACAAAAATTCAGATGAGGCAATTATAAAGTAAATACATTTTAGTTATTGAAATTGATCCATGAGAACTATGAAATTAAAGAATCAAATTTGGAATTCTAACAGACAATGAAAGCAAGAATTTTGATATTGAGTAAAATAGAGATTTGAAGACTGTGGCTAGAGAATATACTAACAGCAAATCGATGATAAGGAAAAGTCAGGAATTTATGAAATACGATGTAGTTAGTGGCTGTGAAATGAAATATTTTGGACAAACATGACGAAACAGAGAAACTCGCTTCAAAGAACATATTGCTCATTTTAAACATATCATTTCGAAAAATCGAGTGTTGCATTTACATATTTTTGAAACTAGTCACTGCATCACTGTAAACAACTCAAAAATTGTTAGACATGTCAGGAACAACAAGGAGTTGGATAGTTTAGAAAGCATTTACATTAATCGTAGTAAAAGTCTATTGATGAATCAAGATGGCGGCCCTATATCCTCTTCCATATTGTTCGACCTTATTGACGTTCCACTTCATTATCCACTGAAGATGACAACTTAGTTTTCGAAATACGTATTTGGTTTTTCTCAAATATTTTGTGGTTTTTGGGTTATATTTTCATTTGTTTATATTTAGTGTTCAGTAATAATCATGTTAATGTAAAAACAGTGCAGAATAAGAGAAAAAGGGGCATTTGCCTTGCTTTTATAATATGCAAACAGAACATTTATCCACAGCACTGATCTTCTTTTGGAACAATAATTCAAATGTAAAAAAAAAACTGTTAAAAATGATGAATGCTTCAAAATACTATCTGAATCATTGAATCTCATCAATTGGTGACTCTGGTTTACAGAAAAAGTGTTATTAGTAGGTGAACAGAAAATATCAATTACACATTCAATTCGCCACCAAGTCTATGTAACTTCGTGTTTTCAGAAAATCCATCTATGGTGTGCTCGAGTGTTCAAAGTGCTTTGAATAGATCAGATATCACTTTCATCAAAGAAAATTCCACTGTTTGCTTCAAATCGACGGAATATCATTGGTTCAATTCGACGGACCTCATAGAATTATCACAACTGAAAAGATTACAAGAGGTAATGGATTATGTGATGTTATATTGAATAAATTCATTTGTTCGTCTTCACAGCAAAGGTATTAGACAAAAAATCTCAATTTGTTGCGCTTGATTTCTTGTAAAATTCGAATTCACCATAGGATTTGCTACTATTTTCTATTCATGCATCCAAATCATCTGATTGATATTATGAGTATTCCTAACTAAGTGATCGATGTTCCTTTTTATATTTCAGATAGAAAAAGAGTGTTATAAGAATTGCACTTGCAAACCACACAGATTAGATATAGTTATGGGCAAATCCCCTACTTTCTCTGTAACCATGAACTGTTCAGGAGCGAAACTACTTTCTCTTCCTGTGCCGTTACCTTTGAATACTGACGAACTGGATGTATCTAATAACAATGTAAGTAGCCATTGCAGGTTAAATTTATGGTGTCCTCAGCGCACCCTTCTGGCAGAAGTTTGAAGCTGTGTTATCTGCTAATTCAGCAACCCCCTAGGATTTCACCAAGGAGAAAATACCTTATTTAAACACAATATTGACTATGATGCTTTTGTCTGATTTTGTGATATCATATAGTGGATGGGTTATTGGAAAGAACAAGACAATGAGTTCAAAAGTTATTTGTCTTTTTTTTCAGATAACCTTATTGAAGGAGCTTAGTCATGAGTCATATCAACATCTGACGTTTCTGTATGCTGATAATAATCAAATATATTCAATTGAACACTTGGAAGGCACCAAATTCATGTGTAATTTCGAGACGCTGAGTTTGAGGAATAATAAAATAAGGACAGTAAGTTAGGAGAAAGTGTTTATAGTGATGGTGAAGAACTTGAAATGTTACTAGTTCTAACTGAAGAATCACTCATCAAATATAACAAATTTGGTATTAGTGTGAATTATAATATCTTAATTTTCATGTTGTTTGCTCGAATTTTAAAAAGCATAATCAAAATGAGATCTTCGTTTTTTTTCTAGATTGAAACATACCTGCTATCCAACATACAGTTCTATCGTACAGAAAACACACGCCAGATGTATTTGGGACATAATAAATTGACTTGCGATTGCAGCACTGCCAGGGATTTCAAGGTTTGTAGTTCAAATATTCAAAATCATTCTGATGACGATTAGAGAATTGAAGGATTCCATCACATAGGTCTTCCCAGTGCAACCATAAAGTGCTGTTCCAATATCTATATCCTCTTACTTCAGATTTTTGGAAAGAAATGAGAAATATATGTATGTCACTGCAAAGAAAGCATATAATTCCGCGTGTGATTCGTCGTCATGAGTAATCACCACAGAAATATAATGAATACTTACCAGAAAGACCACCAGTCTGAATGATTTGGCACCCCTTAAGGCCGATTCAGATTCATGCGTGCCCACCCTGCATTTTTGACCCTGCATGAAAAATGCATGCCTGTCGTCGTTCACATCTATGCCTGTCGGCGTGCTTGTAAAATGCGTGGTGGGCATGCATGGAATAAGGACAAGTTCTTATTTTCCACTTTTTTTCCAAAACATCCCTTAAAGCCTGTGAATATTTGACAATCTTTTATTTGAACTTGACATTTGATTTATTTTGAATTTGATGATCATTTTGTAAAGTTTGTAATACATTCCCGCCTTTCTCTGTTGTGATTTTAATCTCGAGAAAATGAATGAGATGAAATATTAGATTTACTTGAACTGACAATACTGAAAAAACCAATTAAAATATGACCTTGAGTAAGAAATGCGATGGAAACGCACATATGTGAAATGTCATGCCTTTTTCAGGCACAAGCGTCAGAAATGCATGTGCCTGTAAATCGCACGTGCTTCAAAAACCCTACATGGAAATGCATGAATCTGAATCGGCCTATAGGGCAAATTAACATACTTTCGAGTTTGCGCAATATCAACACTTTGACTCGTTCGTTTATTCTCGTCATCATTTGACGAATTGGAAACTTGAGTAGGAAAAAGTAACCTACCGAAAAATTAGAAACACACAATGTTCATAAAGTGACAAGAAAAGACTGCGCATGTACAAGTAGAAGGTGCTTATTCGCTATGTGGGACCATTTCGGATGTTACTTATTGGCGTTCTAGTATTTCTTATATTTCTGTGGTTAGTAGACTAGGAAGAGCTCAGAGTCTATGATAATGTTCCCGCCCTTTTGACTATGAACGATACAATGAATTTCAATATATTTTTTTCAAATGTACGAAGTTGCGAGGGAAAAACTATCTGAAGTGGTGAACTGGCTTAGGTCAGTACTTTTAAATGATCATTCCAGGTAGAGGTCGGAATGTATCGATACTGGCGAGTATCGATATTTCGATACTAAAAGCAGAAAAGCATCGATATATCGATACTTGGAATCGATACTTCGATATTCGACCTAGTATCGATATACCGATACTGTATGATAGTTGTTTTTATTATTTGCCCTGCCTCTATTACAAGGTTGGGTCTACTATCAACATTGAAATGAAAACCGAAAAGAAAATTTGTATTCCTATCGAAAAATTCCTTCCAAAAATTGAAAAAAAAATCGTAGTTTCTAACGACTTAGGTATTTGCTGCGTCCATTTGATAGTTCTGATGTCAGAAATTTGAAATTTCAATCAACAAATATGATCAACATTCTTTGATTTAAGACGACTTCTCTTGGAGGTACCTAATGATTACTGTTCTGAACATTCGCTTTAAAGATACAGAAGTTGCAGTGTGCACACAAATATTTGAAAGATATTATGGCACTCCTTCTCGTATAAGGAAAAAAGAACCATCAAAAAATTGAAATGAATGTTTCAATGTCAATGTGAATCGTCAACTATCCATGGTTATGTCATTTGTCAATGAGTTTCGATACTGACCTTATCAGTATCGATATTTCGATACTCCGCATAGTATATCGATACTTTCCAACCTCTAATTGACAAGTCCAGCCAGCATGGAGAGAGAAAAAATATGTCTGCCCCAGTGTCTGCCTTATTGTTGTCTTTGTCGTCGAGATTGCAACTTAAGACAATGAAAATGCTACGATTGGGACTAAAAAAGAAGAAGACTTACATAACCTGTATATAATTGGTTTGTTTTTCTAGTAGTATTTTTGTTATTTCGAATATTTTGTGAGCATTGTAAAATTGCAATAATTTTTGAATAATTCCAAACACATTATTATTGTACTATTAGTCTTCTTCTCTTTTTTACGTCCCAATCATAAAATTTTGAGTTGCAATCTTGACGACAAAGACAACACTAGGGCAGACTACAGTGGCTTGATAGGTTAGGTTAACCTAACTGTAGGGCAGACATATTTTCTCTCTCTCAACGCTGGCTGAACTTGTCAATTCCAGGTATGGCTGTTGACTAAGCTGGAGCATATCCGAGACTACAAAGAGCTGTGGTGCGACAACATGAACGTCAGAGTGGTCGATCTCGATGAGAACTTGCTCTGTCAGGGCGAACAAGAGTGGACGGATTACATCTACTACGTGATCACTGTCGAAGTCTTGCTGCTCGTTGGCCTCATAGCCAAAGTCTCCTACGACTACTGGGTGTTCAAGACGTCCGGGTACTTGCCGTGGCCGGCAAGCAAAATGCCCAAGTTGCCTTGCGATTGGCTGTGCGAATGACTGTGCCTTGGAGCTTTTTTCCTCCCCTTCGATGGTTGTGATTTGAAATAGATTATTAGGGTGTGATTGTTGAGTATGTCGCTGTGGCATACATTAGAAAACCTTACAGATGGGACACTTCGCCGATTTTGTTTGATGTACCGACATCCGTTTTCATTGACCTCGAACCTTTAAATTTTGCGCATCGCAGTTGTTGTCACCGCTGGAACTACTGATGTGCAATGTTGCCATTTTATTAATGCATAATCAACACCAGTATAAAAGATATGTGGTGAAAGGTTACCTACTTCTGAGTGATTTATTATGAATAAGTTTGTCATCAGAAATTAGTGTCTATTAGGATGAATGTTATGATTAATTTCGAATATTCTGAATGTGGCTCATTTATTGTCATCAGGAAAAATAAAACACGATTCGATTACCTTATAAATGATCTAAATTCCAAATGTAATATAGTAGTATAGGTATAGCAAAAATTGTGATATATCAATATATAAGTACTCACAGTTTTTCGTCCTTTGGAAAATAATCAGATTTGATATTCCCTGATTTATTTGAATATGATTTGCAATATTTATATAAGTACACAGTCATGATTTCCAATAAACATAAACATATTATTGAACCTGATTCACATTCCAGACAATTGATGATCACAGGTTGTTTGATTTGATACCTTAATTACTTTTCCTTTTGAATTATAATTTATGGAAAATATGTTATACATTGTAAGAACATAAACCCATCCGAAATATTGGATCGTGAATTGTGTGAAACGAAAACATTTGTAACGTAACCAACAAATTGATGACAACGATGTAAACAAAACTCGATCAATATTTTAGCGCCTGCGCATACCTATAACTGGACCTTTAAATTTTTCGCTTTCGACATCTCTCTCTAATTTTATTCGCCCTGTCTGACTGTCTCATCTGTAAGGTTTTCTAATATGTGGCTGTGGGTCGATAGATCTGTGAAAATTCGAGTACAAATATGCGGAATTGATTGGAATTGGCTGAAATGTGATTCCTTAACCTTTTTTTTTGCACCCTCTTTTCGACTTGTTCCAATGGTTTTGTCTTTGAGAATCGTTGGGTTTGTTTTATGGATTCAATCAGGACTTGCTACGCGTCAAGATGGTGACAGTTGACAGTTTCTTGTCAAAAATGTCTTCCAACTAGGCTAACTGTTCCTTTCTCACAAGTTTATATTATTTTATGAAGGTTTTACTCAGCACGAGTTTAGGACCCACTTATTGTACTGAAATTTCGAATCTTTGTCACAGTCAATGCGGTTATTTCAGTTTAATATAAATATTAGATAAGTTTCAGAAATGAACAGATTCTGTTATATCTGATTGTGAGATGAAAATCAAATCCAATGATAATAAAGATTCACAATGACATAATGAGTGGGAGTTGATTTCGATGTTGCGAATTTGTTTCCGTAGGTTATCTTGAGTTGTTTGTTAAGATGAAAATCTTCAAAACTGACATCTTGACTTCCTATGAGCTAGCCAACATTTCCATTTTGAAATGATAAAAATAACATTTAGTTGGTTCTGGAAAAAAATAAAACGCAACAATTGGAATAACAACATTAGTTCATGAATACGTGAATCAACCACAATTCCATTACATTGACACAAATTTGCGAAATAAACTAAAATCCAACAAATCACAGAACAAAATGCACTAATTGTTTGAATTTTAAGTTCCAAGTCGTAAGAGATGGAAATGTTGGCTAACTTTTCTTAGGACTGAACATATGACAAGTTTATAAATATGGTTGTATTGAAAAGCTGTGGATGAATTATTAGGTACTCACTCAATACTGGCATTTTATGCATATTATTGTTATTCCTGGATAAAGTCAACGTAAATCCTGAATTCCGCAATGATCATTTGAATAATTATAGACGTATCCTTGTCTTAATGTTATCACCATGGTAAGATCTTATGAATTTCTTGACTAATAACATATTCTAGGAAATAATAGAAATGTATTGTTATGCATGTTATGCATGTGCATAGAGTGATGAGTGATGTAATAATATCATCCTTATTTTTTTACAGAGAGGTAAAAGTTCACCGTTCTGAAACTATATTTCATTATGTTTTGTAACTCATGTATTTGTTTTCATTCATGCAGGCTTCATCTTTTCTGAATCCTCCAATCAAAAATATGTACTGTATATTATTCGAGAAAGATAATTGTTCATTTCCGGAGTTTTTTGGGTGTGGGTATGGCAAGTTGAAATTTATTCGAAAATCATTGTTTTTTTAACATCATCACAGGCAATTCTTCAGTGAACTATATTTCAAATAATTACAGTATAAACGGCTCCCTTATAGTTCGTTCGATGATTATTGACAAAAATTAGTATATTTCAATTTTCTATAGACATAAAAATTTATTATTATCATCATCACGTGTATAATTCAATAGCTGATGTGTTGTGCACTGCTGTTCTGTTCTTGGGATTTATTATGAAGACTATGAATAAATGAACAAACATCGAAACATTTCAATCAAAAATAATAAGAAAAACTTGGAATCAAAAAATATTAGTGAGAGTAAATTGTGAAGAGTAGAAAATGACAAAACAGTGACTAACGCAAAAAATTATTACCCATGTATGAGTTTTTTCATCCTATATGTAGTGTTTGGTGTTTTACTAGTATATTTGACTTCATGCAACTAGTTATTGAAATGTTTCGTCATACCATACCACATATAATTAATATTTATGAAATGTCTTGCGGTTTTAGACCGATTTTCATAACCGTGAACCTATAAAACCTTAAAACATGTTAATAACAATTGCTACACATATATTTGATAGTCTTCGACTTATGACTGTAAACGTACACAATTCAAACAAATTATTTTACAATGAAACTGTTTGCTCACTACTGATAGTCATGATGTTTTATTTTGTTGTGTTTGTATGATATTATAACTCATTGTATATTTTTAATCAATACAGGGTGTTTTGACGTGCAACAACTACTTAGTTTGATTTCGTTTCATGACAATGACAGCAAAATGCGAAGAAATATCTCAATGAATGCTGAAGCAAGTTGTTTTTGTCTCAAGTGGATATTAAACGAGCGAGTTTTTATGTTTTCCTATATAAAGCTCAATTTATAAACTCCGCTGCCGTAGCTACAGTTGACGCTGCCGTAGATGGACTATGCTAAAAATAAACATCTGTTCATAAACTGCGCAGCTGACGCAGTTATCGTCGGATATCTCCTCAATACATTTTGGAACGGCAGCTTCAACTGGTAGCTACGGCAGCGGAGTTTATAAATTGAGCTTAAGAGTCACTGGTAAAAGCAGACTTTCAAATAATTTTGATTTTTGGAATGTAGTTATAGACATATCGCGTCGATCAAAAAAAATTTCGTTGTGTATTTTCAAACTAGATTAATCATTATTTACACTAACTAGAATGATGGACAGAAATCCAGACAAATCATACATATGTCCGGATTTTTACTACAAATGGAGCCAATGGAAGTGGTCAATGTGGCTTCATCGCTAAATATAATATAAAAAATAGGGATATCTAGATATGGATCTTCTAGTGTCTCTTGTAGCTAATAGTAAAAGGTGTCTTTTTACAAGAATTTACTAATATTCTTGCTTTGGGGATATCAAGTTCAAAACTAGCCGTTCTAAGACTGGTCAGAGGGTTGTAGTAGGAACGATCCAAAACGAAGAAAATGTAATACTTAATTATAATTGACAGTTATTATTATCTTTATTATGTCCCAGTTAATTCATAACCGTTTGACTGAGTATATCTATAGGTTGATTTAGTTATGTGCATCAAGGCGAGTTTCCTCCACTTTTTTATGTATGTATAGTAAAATTACAAACTGAAAATTATCGTAGAATATCTAATTCGTTGCTCGAAATCATAGAGATGTTTCCAAAAATGATATGTAGGTCGGTAATATTTTTCGCAAACATTCAGTGCTACCGTTTGATTTTTCAATCAAACATTGAATAACACGCACTAATGAAGCAAACACCAAATTTCAACAAGAAATAGAAATGACTTGCAAGTATACAATGATATGCCTATAACTAGAAATGATGAATTTGCGAAGGTCTATTTAAAAATTGAACCTCCAAAGGTGGAAAGTTAGCGAATATGTGACATCTAAATGACCCAACATTTTTGTTGAAGTTGAAGACCGATGTGTTGATGCTCGTCATTTACAATAATTTTGTGAGGTATAGATTGATCAATTATGTAAGGCAATATTGTCCACTACTAAGTCGCTGTTCTTGAGTTTTGGATGCTATATATTTCTTCAGAAGGTTTATAAATATTTAGGGTAATCGTTCTAGTATCCTCTTATATTTTATCCTCTTTAGCTATCGATATTGCCGATTGTTAAGTTTTCTTTGCTGCAAATGTCATCCGAAGATGAAATGGTAGATTCTACTCCCCCAGAAGTATGGAATTTAGATTTGATAAAAGAAAATAATAGTATTCCGTTAGTACTGAACAATTGTTCAAATATTACTATCAATAATTATTTTTACAATATTTTATAAATACAGACCAAAATGTACCCGAATATTTTTGTTAAATGTTCAATAAAATTTGTTCTTTTTTGTGATACATCTTTCTTATATGCTTCTTCAGACAATTGAATTGGTTTCTTGTAAAAATGATTCGTAAGTATAGGTAATACAGTCATGCGAAATTAAAATCCGACATACCTATGTTTTTTATGTAGGCCGTCGTAAAAGTATAGTGTACAACTCGTGCGGAAATTTCTATTTTCCGCACTAGTTGCACAATATATTATATCTTGTTCGAGACGTTCAATCAAAATAGGAATACAATATATTGGTTTAGACAGACAAACCTCTGATCTGAAATGTGATTCATATTCAACGATAGCTGCGTTAGCGTCGAATACATTTCAGCTGTCATTAATAGTTTGTAGTTAGCCGCTTTTTAAGACGGAATCTTTTTTAAACCAAAGTTTCGATTCGGATGGGCCTGATAATTTCTATCTGAAGGAATATTTTGTGGAAAAATTGCTCGTGCAAATAATAAATTATTGTTCAAATTGATATTGATTTCTCTTATTGTTATGGCTCGATTATTGTTCATAAATGACCATGACCCGCAGTGAATGGTACACTTCCGTATACTTATAACCCGTTCACTTTTTATCATCTTGTAGACGTGAACTATATTGCCTCCTGGCGAATAGACTAGTATGGATTAATCTGAAAAAACGTAACCATTTTCCAATCCCTTTCACCAACTATATAGATATAATCAAGGAAAATGTATTTAAAATTTGTAAGAATCATCAGAATAACAATGCCCATTATGAAAAGCCAGAATGAAAAAGGATGATATTGCAAAAAGTTGAATATGTGTGGTTATATTTCACAAATAAAGATATTTCATCTTTCAAAATTAACTAAAAAAATATTGCATGTCCGTTCTACGCCTTCGTAGAGTGGAGATCTCTGAAAGAAACATTTGCGATCTGCATTCACAGTGTGAATCATTGCATGGACTTCGAGCAGATCTAATCCAATGTTGTGCGTGGCATTTGCCAGGAAAGTAGTAGTTTTCTGCTCGTGGTGCACCAATCATTCAAACTGTGTTTGACTTTTAATTGGACAAGACGAGATGTGTGCAAAAGAAATCGTATTTTTTTTTTCAAAAATAGCAACACTGTTTCCATGAAATTTCGGGCACCCTGTATAGCGAGGAGAACCCTAATAGCACAACTCAGTCCAATGGATGTTCAATGGATGTCCTCCTCAGGACATCTCGGACATCCACTGGACATCCAGTTTTTGTACACCGGATAACGTATGGACATCCATAGGATGTCGCATTTCCAACTTTTTGACTATGCATACGGTATCCATCATGGACATCAATATGGTAACATGTATGGACAAATATAGGCCATTGAACATCCACTTTCCACCGCTTTGGACATCCATGGAATATCCATAGGATGTCCATTTTATGACAAATAAATGAAAAAGCTACTAGCATTCAAGCGCGGTCACCCATCCAAACTCTAACTTCGCTTATCGTTGCTTTACCTCTGTGATTCATCATTCCTTGCATGGTGGCTGCTGCTGTCTTCTTATTTATATTATTAAATCCATGAAATTCGGTTAATAATGAGAATGATTCAAATTACTCCATTAGTGTTGATTCTTGCATGTCAATTTGACATATTTTTCATTTTAGAGAAAATTTAGGCATTGTACGATGATGGTATGGTATTTTGATATCTCTACTTCTATGTTGTGAGAGCCCAATTAGCCAAATTCGTGCATGGTGGAGAGAAGCGAGACCAACAGCTGATACTGTAATCCGAACCACTTCTATAGGAGTAAAGTAATTTAACAGAATTCCCATTGGTTTATATTACTTGAACATGAGGGTTTCTTTCGGTGTCAATTTTGAATACTTTTTATGAATGCAATGGTATGTATGTATGTATGTGTGTGGAAAAAATTCAAAATAACGTGGGGACATTGAATGTACGCCATATGTTCTGAATATCCAATGAACGTCTCAATTTGGACCTAAAATGGACAACATATAGTCTATAATTGTAAGCCATATGGACTACCTTAAATATATGTTCAATGGACATCTCCATGTGGACATCGATTGGACAATGGCTATCGATATTTTGAAGAAGAGGTCATTAAATGGACACCAAATGGACTACCTTGTCTGGACGTCCATTGGATTCATGTGTATATCCTATGGATGTCCAAAATATATCCATGGACACCTTGGACATATACTGGACACAAAACGCATGTCCAATGGATATCTTGTGCTATTAGGGAAAAGCGTCGCGCCATCCGCGAATTGTCAGATCGCGGCAAAATTTGAAGAGAGTGCTAATTGCCCGACAAACCGTCTAACTTGTAGTATCAACAGGTGTGTCACGTGAGTGACAGTCGAGATATAACTAAATAGGTAACGGCCGCCCGCGATGTCTGCACAAGTGCAGCCAGCCAGTCAACTTCTACCTGTCCAGCAGCGCGAAATAAACGCGCGCGAAAAGTCAAAATTTGGCTGAAACTTTCGTTGCTGTTGGCTCCGTTCGAAACATCCGAATGTCGCTCGAAAATATGACCGAATAATTTGATTATCAGCTTTGAAATCGACAAGCATCATCACAATATTCAAGGTGAGTTTATGAAAATTGGAAAGTTGAAGCATCGAGTGAGACTATTATTTTTTTCAAAAAACAATCTACTAACATTTTTATGCTTCATTATTATTAGAATATCATAAAAAATATTGTTCTTGTTGGAGACATGTGATCTCCATTTTAGTTTATTTTGAAAATGTATACTTAGAATCAACATTTGATCATTATGATGGGAGTCGTGTTGTTTTTAGACAAAACAACTATACTAGATTTCTGTTCAACGGGATGAATGCAAAGTGTACTTAAAGAAAATAGTAATTTACGTAACAAGTCCGGAAAATACTGTTTTTTTGGATGAGTGGACAAAATTCTAAGACGAGCGTAGCGAGTACTGGAAGTCTGCGAGTCCAAAAAAACTGTTTTCGGGCGTGTTGCGTACACAATTTTTTCGGCAACCGTGTAGAATAACAAATCAAAGAAACACATTTCTTTATTAGAACAATATTTCTAACATTTCAATTCTTATTTATATTAATATTTATATTAAAATTAGAACAATTGTTAATATTGAATGGATTCAATTTGTTTGAAATGCTTGGTATATTTAAGTGCCTTTTGTTGAAGTCAGAACAAGAAGGTAAAGTTTCCGTTTCACATTGATTGTTTTCATCTGATATTTTTTTAATGTTAGCTAATTTTATGTCAGATAGCTGTCAGTCGTTATTTTGCTGCTATGGTAATGATCAACTGCATTTATCAAAACCATACTACCAAGATTTTCATATTTACAATGACAACAACGATGTGATTCTTCCCGGCCTAGTCCGGGAAGTACGTACTTCCCGGACTAGGCCGGAAAAATGCCACTATCTCAAAAAAAAATCGTCTGGAAAGTACGTACTTTCCGGACGGTTGCCGAAAAAGTTGATTTTCAATGTTGTACTCATATTTCAATTGTAACTATTGCCACTCTACGCATAATCATGTAATCGGCCACATAGTTTCAGGATCAAATTAATGTTGGTTAATTATCACACCGATGAAATTACCTTCTATAAGTGAGTAGAATATAATGCTTCAATCTACGAATAAACACAACAATATTTATATTCAAACGTGAACAATCATATTGTTCGTCTTCTGTTAATTGAACATTTTCTCACGTTTCAGAAAATTGCATTGAAACTTGGACAAGTAGCAATCTAATCACACAAAATAATAGGGCATCAATTGTTATTTCACAATGGAAAGGTACTTAATAATTTATTCAAAATAAGAATTAATTATTTGGCAGCATCACATTTCTGCTGACTTTCATTTGGCGAATGAACAGTCCAAACAAATTCAATGTCATTTAATACACGGTAAAGAGAAATCAAGATGACAAGAATTTTAAATCAGCATTTGAACGTTGTTGAAAACATTATTTTCATAAACTGCTACCTGCTAGAATTGAAATATAGAGTGAAAATAGCTGTCAGCTAAATTTTTTTCAGTGTAAAGATCACTTCTTTCTCAAAGGGACTGTTGAACGCTCAGATGCTCTGTTTATGACGCTGAATTTCTGACTCTTTTGTTCCATTTTTTGAAAAGTATATCAAAATGCACCTAAACTAACTTAACTTAAACAACAAATATGGTTTACATACGTGACTTCTCGAAATGAATTTTTTTCAGCGTAAAATTCATCGCAAATCTCTTCGTGTTCTACATTCAATGAGTTTTCAGTATATTTCAGCAAGAATATAAATAAACGAAACAGCTCTCATCTGAAAATAACAATAATCAAAATATGTTCAAGTCAGATCAGACAAAGTCTAAGCACAGGTCTAAGTTTGAAGAGAAATTAACAAGAAATTTTGACTTGACGATAAATTATTTCAATCTAACGAACTTTTTTTTTATGTTTTGGTTCTCACGAAAAGGGATATCCTGTAATGTTCAGAGATCAACGTGAGAACCAAGAGAAAGAAGGTAGGAGTTGGTGTTTTCTTAAATTTCTGGAGATCGTATGCCTTGGAGAACACCTCTCTAGGCAATGAGTTCCAAAGTCTTGATATTCGTTGGATGAACGAGTCTTTGGAAAGGGACGTTCTGCAGGTCTCTAAAGTGACCACGAAGGGGTGTGAAGACTGAACGGGTCAATCTCGAAGAGATTGCTAATGGAGGAACGATTGTTGATATTTCAGAAGAGCATCGCCCATGAAGATATCTATAAAACGGAGATAAATCGCCAACTTTTCTAACTAAAGTCAATGTATCAAATTAAAAACGGTAACATTAGGCACGAATTAGAAAAGTATAAAACGCTTTGCTGCAGCTCAAATATTTTAACATTTCAGGTCCAAGTTCTGTCAAATCATGAAATGGTCTTGAAATTTTTATTTTTCACGGAATTCACTACTGGGTGACGTTATATTTTAGAAAGCGAATGAAAACTACTAACGCATTTATAAGGCAATCTGTTTATAGAAAAATAAATGGTTAATTCATTAAACCAATCTGCTTTTGTAGATAATGGTTAGAATAATTGATAATTTTGATGTTATGGAAAAGTACACAAACAAATCCGGTATATTACTGTACGATACATTTTAACAGTTTCAATCTATTTGAGTTTTTTATTCCATAATACCTATACTTGAAATTTATTAAACAAATATATTCTCATTGATGTTTCACGGATTTTGACCACATTCCATTCCAAAACAAATTCTATAATCAGAAGTGTATATATAGGTAATCAATTATACATATTATACAAATCGATGCTTGGCGTTTCTTGAAAAATCACGTGAGGTCCATTGCCAAAATTGCATCCCAAAAACTTGGTTTTCTGTTGCGAGCCAAGAGCTATTTCACTCCCAGTCAGCTGCTTATGATCTATAAGGCACAGATCCGACCTGTCCTGGAATACTGTTCCCATATTTGGAGTGCGGAACCTAAACATATCCTGAAACTATTGGATTATGTCCAAAAAAGGGCAATTCGTCTCGTCGGTGAAAAAGTTTTTAGCGATTTATCTCTATTGAATAGATATTTTCATGGGCGATGCTTTTCTGAAATTTCAACAATCGTTCCTCCATTAACAGTGTCTTCGAAATTAACCCGTCAAGTTCAGTCTTTACACCCCTTCGTGGTCACTTTAGAGACCTGCAGAACGTCCCTTTCCAAAGACTCGTTCATCCAACGAACATCGAAACTTTGGAACTCATTGCCTAGGGAGGTGTTCCCCGAGGCATACCATCTCCAGAAATTTAAGAAGAACACCAACTCCTACCTACTTTCCCTTGGTTCTCACGATGTTCTCTGAACATTACAGGATATCCCTTTTCGTGAGAACCAGAACATAAAAAAATACCAGGTGTTTCTCAAAAGAGGGATATCGTTGTACTCATGCACAATGTGATTTTCTATTGAAATAAGTAAAAATTTACCGAATGTCTCATGCGAAAACAATTTGAATAAATACGTCAAATTTTTTTACCGAATTTCACTGGTGTAGAAACAAAAAAATTATTTGTAGGGGTGAGCAACTTTTGTGAAGCACCTGGTATTTCCCTTGATATTTTAAGATTAAAGTTCATTATTTCTTACATCTCTTAAGTGGGACACGTAATGCGAAAATAATTAGTTTTTTATATGACTACCTTTTCGAGATAATTTACTGCATATGAGCGAGGAGAAGTACCTATTGCAAAAAACAAACAGTTGATGAGTTTAATTTACTCAGAATAATCAAAGTCGACTCATGATCGATACTTATTCAATAATCTTAAAAATCCTCATTTCTTCTAAAGCAGTATAGTTGTAATTAGTTAACTAGTAATCATTGTAATGTTTGTGTGGGGATATTAATCTGATCTTAGACATTTGTCAGTAAATTCAAGATGTTGGATTGCAATTTCTGTATTATATTCTTAGCTGCTTTTTGTGTTCATATACTATACATATATACATATACATATACATTCAGAGGTTTTAATTCATCGAGTAAATTAGTAAATTCTAAAATTAAGTCCGACCCTCCCCATTCTGCATTAAATATTGTGATATGGTTTGAAAAAACGAATTCTAAGAGTAGTTTAAGAGGATTGTTTGACTGAGAACTGAGACTTGAATTGGCAATGCTGGATTTTTCCTACCTATATATGACTTGTATAATTTGGTATATCATTTTGTTTGTGAGTTATTGCATTTTTGTTTTTTTGTTGTTGTAGTTACTAAAAAGGTAAACAACAAACTGAAAAAATGGTCAAGAAGAATATATTCGATATTGAGAAGAAAATACCACCAACCAACAATGAGAAAAATGCAGAACTTCCACAGGGTGAGTGATTTGTTTGATGATTACCCATACCCTATATTTTTGTCTGGGATGCCCAAATTATAGGTACTTCTTTTATTGGTCTATTTTTTCATTAAGACTCAGGAAATATCCAACATCTCCGTTATTATTCTGGAAATTGCATTTTGCAATTCATGAAAGAGTGAACTTCTAGCGCAAAAATATATTGACTGTTGAAATAATAATGATATTTCGAAATTTCGTCCATAATATGAAGCTGAGAACAAGTAAAAAACGGGCTCATCGAACCAATGCTTGATATATAATCAAGAGATGTCAATCTGAATATAAAAATCGCCTTTCTTTTGAATTTTTTCAAATCCATATGATGCGTATTGTATGAAATGATGATATTCATTTCAAACATTTCCACCATAATTTTTTCTGGGAGATTTCTGTAAAACTGACTTTGATGTGCTAATTCGCTTATCAAACAAGGTACCACTTTTAGTGCGAGTAAAATAATGTACTATTTTTCCTGTGATCGAAATAAACTAAGTACTTACTTGAACATAATCACGACACTATACAGGATGTTTCATTTTAGTGGTTAAAAATATGAGAAAAAGTTTACATATTTCTGAAAAAGAATTTTTCCAATATAAATAATTGTCATGGTTTTCTGAGAATAGATATTTCATTAATTTTTGAAAAAGACTTGAATAATATCTTATACACACACATAAACTTTTGTTTGAATTTTGTATCAAAATCACCTGCAGATATCGAGAGATGACTCGTTCAATAATCTAAATTAGTATTTGTTGGGGTTTGTTTATAGATTCCTCATGCATAAAAGTATAACACATGTTTCTTACCAATATAGTGTACCAGTTATATAACCTCAATAATCGAGTTGTTATTGAAATAGAATGATAACTATATTCAATAATATACTTATTATTTTTTTTACATCATATTTAGAAAACATGGAATAATTAATAATTCCATAAGGACTACTATACAGGGCTATTGAGAATAGTATCAATCCACCAGCCTTGACCTTAATCAAATTTCCAGAAAGATGACTTTCAAAAGGTTCATCATCATCCATGTACACATCAATTCTAGTTTGGTAACCTAGTCAAACCCAAAGTCAGCTAAATGATGTACAGTGCTAGGGATACATTTTTATTTATTCAGATTTTGACGTTTCACATATTAAATATTTTCAAAATTTAATTTTTTTTAATACTGACGACAACATTAATGAGACTATCGAATCCAATATACCGAAAATACTGTTTATTACTTTCTCAAAATAATAGCAGATATACAGTCGGTCCGTTTCAAAGCATGCTTTCAAAAGCTGTTATAATTTTTTTACAATAATTATCAGTGTCCTTGGGATATAACAACTGAACACAACGGCCGTTGCCCGTTAACAGAATCTGGTTGAGAATTAGCAGGTTGTTGTACTTTGAGAGGTGTGGTTCCGTGTCGATATATTTTATAAACAAATTTGTACCAAAATTATTAGATGTTTATGCCTGCTCGCTCTTATGAACATGGAATTCAATCAAAATGAATACGTGAATATCATTAGATAATTGTGTTGAAACATTTCTATTATCTGGATCATCATTTAGCCTGCCTTTTTTTTCATATCAATGAAAATTGATATTAATGATATTTCCTGATATTTTCCAGATCGCGTAGATATGTAAGTATATTTTTTGTAGAATCACGTATGTGTGCTGTTATTAATTTTTTGTTTCTTTCCGAAATGCTTTGAAATTGCAGTTTTGAATAATTAATTTGGAAACAATTATTACGAATTGCAATAGAGTATACTGGGACATAATAATCTAGCAGTTATTTGATATTTTTCAAAATATTACTTATAATAAAACTTAAAATATTAGATATGATGGGGGTGTCCAATGTAAGCGACAATGCTTGATTGTTTTTACAATATACGCTCTGAATATTATTGCATGATTATTTTCCTCGTTAACGTTTCAATTCCCATAGAAATACTTTCACTGCACTTCAACACATTAACAAATGTACATTTTTTCGTTTTTGAAACTGTATTTTTCGAGATAATGTTCAGCCGTTTCCAAAGTTTTAGGACATCGTGTGTATGGCAAAAAATATTCCCCGAAATAATCCTGACTCATTATCATATAAAATAAAGTATGTATCAAAAACAGACGAAAATATATCACTTACATATTATAAGTACACAAATGCGTTATCCGAGTAATTATTTCTATGAGATGTTTATTAGACAAAGATGTCACAAGTATAGAAATATATCTCAATCAGGTCATAATGTGATTTGATTCGCAATATCCTATTCATGTCTACTATTGAAGAATATCACACATAATTCACGCTAGTAGTAGTCTTTTCATATCCTGATTGGAGATTCTCAAGGTATCATCAATTACCTACGGAAATATAAAAATTTCCATACATCTTATTAATTCTTGTTTCATACGATGCCAACTCTCTTTCACTAACACACAAACACGTTTTAAAATTTCTTGCTTTAAAAAGATGGGTTATTATTGATAATTGAAAAAAGTTTGATACAAACTTCTAATGCTAATATACAGTGTGTTCTTAATATTTCAGTGATTCATTCATTGACCCATTTTTTATATTCAAAAAAGGGAAGATTACAGGATATTGTCAAAGTATATTCCACAAAATATGCCTCGTAAAATCAAAACAATAATCATACCAGCCAATAGTTGCGAGTTAATACCTTCAATGATTGACCCGTTCGCCATAATGTATCTGTTACATGTTTGTGACTTTCAAATGAAATGTCACAGTGTGATATGTGTATGTACATATTTTATACATAATATGGTTGGCTGGGATATTTCTTTGTTCATTTTTGGGCAAAATGGGCCCATTCAAAATATCACTATAAGAGATAAAATATAATGAAAATATATATATATAGTTCATTTCGTTCTGCGTGTTGATGTCTCATGAATTTCTGACAGATAACATTCTCATTTACTTATATATCACTTGTGGATGTTTAGCAGGTCTATTTATTTGATTCAGTGTTAGAAATTGATGTAGGTAAATAATTGAAATTCTCAACATTCGTATGATGAAGTCTTTATAACCTCATGTCAGTTAAAACATGACTTAATCACGCGAAATTTTTTATTGAACAGTTTACGTGATAAACCCTGTATATTTTTAGTTGGGCAAACAGGTTTATTGAAGCAATCAATGTCATCTTTCGCAAATCATGAATTTATTTTACTTTTCGCTTTGTTAACCTTTTCATGTTTCAAGTCGCCCAATGTAATATCACCACTGTTACTATAGGTACTTGTAATTTATATTTTTATGTGGTTGGCATATCAATAATTGTCAAGAACACTGTTACTCCGGTTTATTCTGATTCATTTTTCTTGATATTCAACCTCGATTAAATATTCTGGCAAATAAACGAAGACTTAAATGTTTCGCTTGAATAATTCATCAATAAATAAGATATTGAGCAGGATTATGTAAGGATCAAGGGAGATAATCCATATATCGACAGAGGAACTCATAGTCATAATTGAAACAGCCATTGTTCATTGTTTGGCAGGGGATTATTATCACATTCTTGGGAAGTATTTTCCATTCCTGATTCTCATAAAACTTTTATTCATATTGTTCCAATTTTCTATGCGATACTGGAAAAACGTTTGCATTAATTTTTTTCTTACGGCTTCTGACATTGTCGCAGTGTTGGCTGAAAAAAAAAACTGAAGAGTCAAACTGATTATTGTCGAAAATGTAGAAGTCAACTCTGGAATCAAAATTTATTTTGATCTCTCTGTATCTGAAATCTTTTAAAGAACCACGACCACTTGAAGTTTCTCTAAGTAGTTACTTCAACAAAACAAGTGAATACACTATAGAACCTATATCAGTTTTGAAATTGAATTAGCGAGAACTTTTCAACTTGAATGATATAATTTTTGAACGTATTCGTTTTTTTCTGAAAATAGTGGTTCTTTTAGATTTAACGAAATATGAATTAGCTGAAGTTGTCCAAATTGGTTTATATTTGTTACGTGAGTAGGAAATAAAAAAAATCATGTTGAGAAATTACCTTTTTGTATTTCAACTTTATTTCTCATTTATTTCGAACCAAAGACTGTCCTTGAATTCTGTATAGGCGGAAACTATGTAAAAATCACAATCGACCAATCATTTGAAGTCGAGCAATTCTCAGAAAAAATATTTGTTAGTGCAATGGTAGCAATATATAAAATTTATTGATAAGTACCGCGTAGACACGACTGATACCTAATCTCAAATTCTATCAACTTTGTCCATGAAATCATGGAATGTTGCTATCGTTAATAGATTCACAATTGTCTGGAAAAAATTTTTACTTTCAGCACGCCTGTGCAATATATTTCAATGAATTATTCTTCTGAACATAATGTAATGTGAAATACTATCCATATTTATATTCACAGTGTTTTTTGAGTGCGGCCCGTGTATTTGTTCCTTTCGATAATTTGGGAAAAAGTTATCAACATTTCACATGAATGGAAACGGTTTTATTTGAAATGTTGAAAATGTACAAAAAAAAATCAGATCACTTTCAGGACGTACCTACATTGCATTTTCACTGAAAATTTTGAATCAACTTATTTTGAGTATATTATTCAGAACGTTGTCATTATAGTCATAATTTCTAAATAATGAGCAATTTTATATTCCATTGATTGATTCTGTAAATTAGTGAGGTGTCATTATCAACTTGAGATTATAGTAATGATTATCATAATTTGAAATGCTTTATTATCTTTAATTTCGATTATATTCACAAGTCTCATGTTCACATTTCAATTAATAAAAATGAAATTTACAATTTCTTGGGATATGTCCATTAAAATTGACGCTTTTTGAATTTCACTTATATGAATAGGGGCTTTCTGAATTTTTTTTGACTTATCTCTTATCTTATCAAAACTATCGCTTTCTACATTTTAATTGACTTATATTAATTATAATTAACGCAAGTATATAAGGTAAAATAATATACTGATGCTTATTGTGCACCAATTTGAAAACCTGTGGAAATACATTTTTTTTTAAATATGTTGGACTTTCATGGGTAATATATTATGTTTTGTTGACGAGAGTATCCAGTGGAATATAGTAATATGGCACAATAATATTTTATGGAAAGCCTTCAACACATCTCATATCTCATCAGTAACTATATAATGGCAGTGGAATAGTCAACATGATATAATGATGATGACGTATATGTGGAATTTCTTTCATCCACATGTTAGGAAAGCACACTTCCAAAATGGATATTTATCTACAAATGATTTAAAACTGACGATAATAGCTGATCTCATTCATTTACATAGATACCTGCCCTAAAAACAAACACATTTTGATTTTTATCGAAAGCAACGGAGAAATGAAATGAAATGTGACAGACCGGAAGTGGATGTAATATTTTTGAAAAATGTTTCTATACTAATTTCCAACTGTTTTCAATTTGTTACGATTTCTTTGTGAAGTTTTGAGCTTGTAATTTCATTGATATTCGAAATTGCGTAGCTTATTCAATAAGTTGAAAACTGAAACAATCAAAATTTCATTAGAGCTGTGAGCCATCCATAATTATACGATTTCATGTTATGATAGCAATGTAAATCATATCCAGTTATGCCTTCAAAGCTGATTTCTTCTCATTCTGGATGTGATGAATTTCAGTATTGAGTTTAGTGAGTTCTTCTCATCAAAATCAACATATTTTTCATTGTCAATAGCTCGACAATGGAAGACCGTTTCGTGGTATATTATTTATTATGCACAATACGTATTCTAATACAGTTTTTTGAACTTTACACCAACGATCCAGTTCATTTTATCTTCCATATATAGGATCTGCCATGGTATCGCAAAAAATATCTTTGAAATCATCTACCTTCGATATCAATTATTTTGGTATAATCGATATTTATGTACTGTATAAATTTAACAAATAATACTTCTGATGTTGTTTATAAATAGAAAATTAACTACATATATAGAATTAAATAACCTGAACAATGCCAATCTCGCAATATAAATAATTTCCTGAACAATTATTTCTATTTCTCACAGAAAGCAATCAAACACTGGTCAATCAAATGTGACGAGTCGGCTTTTTCATATTGATTGGTTGTGTAAAATTTGAGTGAAATATCACTGTGTTATTTTTGAAGAATGAATGCAAGAAAGCCGATGATCTCGTAAGGACAAGAACAGATAACCATTAAAACTACAAGCAGATACGAGAAGGGCCAAAAAAGCAAGCAAATAAGTCTACATACGCGTTAATAGTTATTTATGTATCAAGGGCGTAAAATAGGCTTTTGTGGGCCGCAGGGCTATTAACACGTCTAGGTCCATAAAAGCAAGTTACGCCCGAAATACATACAACATTTTATGCACGACCAGTATATTTTATTGCATGTAAATACCTCTTCACCTCTCAAGCATGATAGGAATAAAACGGTTCTAAAATACCTTTTAAACCCATTTAAAATAATTTTTGCTACGCCCATGATGTTCCTCTCGAAAAAGCATTACATGAGACTGTTTTTACATTTTCTCTATCTCTTATAATAAGGGAGTTATTAAGGGTTTACAATTTGCTCATGTTCCAGACCAGAAATCAGTAAAGCAGCTGAGGATGCGAATATTAATAATTTATTGTCCGGCGGGCGGTAAAGTGCCATTTTTTTGGATAGAATTGCACAAATGCATAAAAATTATTGATAATTTTTCAATAAACCGTATTATATTCTAACATTTCTGTTATTTATATTTTTGCGAAATATTTTATTTTCAGCATTCAAATCTAAAATTACATGAATTACAATTATACAGGGTGATTCAAAATTCGAGCCACAGCCACCGTAAATTGCGTCGATTATTTGAAATTGTGACTTAGGTAAACCCAGTTTTCGGGGACCTGGAGGGGGTTCCACACTTTCCATGGCCCACATTTTATGATCAAAAAGAGAAACCCTGAATTCAAACAGCATAATCTTGTTGGCCATAAAAAAATCAACAAATTTGGCCTCCTCAATTTTATTGATACAACCAACCGTTAGCCAGAAAATCGTCACGAATCACCGAAAAGATGTATTTTCACAAATTCTCATTTTGTTTACGTTAAAAATGGAAAAAGTTTGAAGTGGGTGCTTTAAGGATACATTCAACTTTCAGAAAAGTCTTCTTTCGACACCAGCAATACGTTTTTGAAATATCTACATAGAATTTTCAACTTTCGGAAAAGTCTTCTTTCGACACCAGCAATACGTTTTTGATATATCTACATAGAATTTCGAATCACTGTGTAGTAGAAATTTTATAATAGATAGGGAATTGTTGCGATAGCACTAATTATTGTATTTGGTTTATCATTGGTCATGTCACGTGATAATTTTAATGAATGATCTAATGGATTATGGAAACAAATATCTTATAGGAACCAATCAGTATAATAATAAAGCAAGTTCACCTAATTTCTCCGTTCTCTGTAAGTTTTACTGCTATGACCATCGAAAGTTAAATTTTTTAAATATAATGATGGAAAAAACAAGCTGATAAGGCAAGTAACTATATAATTAGCGATGGGTTAGTTTATGGCATATATGGTAGTATGATTTTACGATTTACCCGAGATGAATAAATGAGTGAAAGTATCTATTACATCGAATCTCATTGAGTGACCTGAAATAAAATAAGGAAATAAAATATACAGCAAATCGCTTACTTCCTCTATGAACCACCAAAATGGCAGTGACTAAACTGAGAAGGAATCTTGATTGAAAGATTGGCCTGGCAATCTAGTACAATGGAACGCGACCTTATAGCTTAGTTTAGTAAAAACCTTCTAAAATACAGAGGAATATCGAATGAAGAAGAAGAAGTTATATGAATAAAAAGCCTAGAATCCCAGTTTGAATTCTAGAAGACTATTGTGGAATTTCTGGGTTATATTTTGACGACATTCACAACGTAACTTCTTCAGATTATTCTACAAAATATTACCGTCTTCATGACATAACCCTATGAGCCATTTTTCGATATATGCCCATATAAGAACTTTTCTTATTGAAAAAGCACGTTAATTTTGCGACGCTCTGTAGATATATGATTGAAAGGTTCAGATTCAGACGGTCATCTGTAACTCTCATAGCCGTATAATTTTCCTCTTTATTCTTGATGTAATCTTGTGAAAGTTTCTAGTCTATCCTATTATTTTTAAATTCCCTATCTAAACAGTTCCACCAGACCAGGTATTAAGCTCCTATTTTGATATTTTTTAGACCTAAATTCAGAAAATTCTTACTGGTAACCATGATGATGTGAAAACGACTTTCACAATGAAAATCGGAGATGTAGTTTACTGCTCAACATTTATTTCTCAGCAATCTTGCACCACTAGGCAACCAACGTTACAGCATTGTTGTTCGAATGGTTGTCTGAACATGTTAGTAAACCTCAAATAATTTCTAATCTGTTATTTGTTCCACATTTTTCACCAGCGTGTGACTAACAGCATAAATAGTAGTGTGAAATCAGGTTCGGATTCTACGTGGGCAACATTAACGCGGCTACAATTCTCTTGGCAACATGCTAAGTAGATATATTTTAGTCATATTACTACATAGGATACTTTCTATTTTCGAGTTCAATGTGTGTTTAATTATGTCAGTTTTTTTCATAATAATACTGCATTCATTACGCGCATCTCATAAAGGAGCCCATTTCAATATTTTGAGCCCAGAATCCTTTCACTTTCACAAGACGAACTAAATAAAGCATGCTACCATGAATAGCTCTTTTTATCTAACTTGGGATTGAAATGGACGCATTTTTGCAAATGAACAACAGGTGTTTTATCTTGAATTTTTTTGCATTTTGCTGAAACCGCACCTAATTTTTTAGATGTGAGTAAATGTTTTAATTGTTGTGTTGACAGTGAATTTTCATCATCGAAATTGATATTGAAGTCACCAGCTATAATGACGATGGCCTTATCAAAATCAGCTCTAATTTAAAAAAAAATTGCTATTTGCACCTGAACTTTTGAGGCCATCCAAATATCAGAATCTGCTTCTACCATAAAACTAATCTGATTAACGTAAATGTGTAGACATAGATGTAATCTATGATATAGCCCATACTGATGTCACCATGTTACACAATATTTTTGAAATTAATCATGAGATCCAATAAAATATGAAATCTCATTCATTTTCCCCAGTTTATGGTAGGTGAATATAATCCAGCTACAATTATTTCTCTTGGTTAAATATATTATGATTACAAAGCATTTAACTTTGGCATTTTTTCCACCTACATAATTATGACGACTTTGATGAAGGTCTCAATACCAAAAATTGAAATATTATCATCACGATGTTTGATTTCACTACACCTTTTCCAGTTGTATTTCAGAAAGCGTTAAGTTAATTTCACAATAGTCACTTGTATTTCAGAAAGTATCAATTGTATTTCAGAATAGTGAGTTGAATTTTAGAAAGCGTCAAATGTATTTCAGAATAGCGAGATCGATTTCAGAAAGCATCAACTGTATTTCAGAATAGTCAGTTCAATATCAGAAAGCGTCAAATGTATTTCAGAATAGTCAATTGAAATTCAGAATTCGTCATTTGAATTTCAGAATATATCATTTGTATACAAATGACGAATTCTGAAATTCAATTGACTATTCTGAAATACATTTGACGCTTTCTGAAATTAAACTCGCTATTCTGAAATAAATTTGACGCTTTCTGAAATGCAACTCACTATTCTGAAATACAATTGATACTTTCTGAAATATATGTGACTAATCTGAAATTCAATTCACGCTTTCTGAAATAAACTCGATGGTTTCTGAAATACAACTGGAAAAGGTGTAGTATAAATTAATAATATCGATGAGATTTCTTGAGGATTTCAAGATTTTATTTTGTTCTGATTTGAAGGTTTTATTATCATCAATTCTAATTATCTTTCTTAATATTTGAAATTAAAATAAGGGTTACTATGAAAGCATTTTTCTTCACCTTGAGTCATCTCCAGGATTGTCTTCTTATCTCTTTTATTTACAGAGTGATCTCAAAAAATTTACTTTTTGGTTTGGCAGTCATAACTTTTTTCCTCTTCAACCGATTTTCATAATCTCAGGCTCATTTTGAAGCTGAAACCTTGGATGATGAGTTATAAAGATCAGAATTGACTCAAGATGAACATTCAAGATCGAGAGTGACCCAAATCTGAAACACCCTCTAAATCCCGGCTGGGAGGAGAATCAAATGAAAAACAAATTGTTTTCGGAAGAATCATTCATTCTGGATACGTCCAGATCTTTCTTGCTTTCAGTAGTTGAAAATTGTGCGTGAGAAAACCGAATTGAAACGCCATGTTCTCGAAAAAAAATCAGCCCAAAAAAAATGCATTCAAGACAGGTTGAAAATGTCGTTTTCGTGAAAATAAAGATCGTAACGCAAAAAATTATTCGTAGGTCATTTTTTCTGGAGATATAAGACTTCAAAAGAAATATCAAAACACAAAAAAAATCAGAATACAACAAAATTTCAGGGCAACATTCTCATCCCCTATACTACAAAGTCTTTCATGTTTTTGATTTTTTTCAAACAATTTAATTTTGAAAACCCCAAGAACATATTTTGATCAACTTTTTCTGAAAATAGCTATGGGTACCGCTTGTCTCGATTCTGAAAAAGAACTTTTTTTCTCCCTGTACATCAAACAACTATGATAAATGGAGTACTCGAGTTTGGGCGATTCTTAGTAGTTTTGTACGAAACTCACGAAAATGATATGTAAAAATTTCCAAAAATCTCCTTCCCCTTCATCTCTACCCAAAGTAGGATGATTTTTTTTTTTAAATCTCTGACCCCGATGTGGGGGTCAGGTGAAATCTGATTCTAGATATATCTAAACGTTAGATTGTTCATCTTGAGTCAATTCTGATCTTTATATCTCCTAATCTAACGTTTCAACTTCAAAATGACCGTGAGATTTTGAAAATCGGTTGAAGAGGAAATAAGTTTTTACTGCAAAACCAAAAAGTTAATTTTTTGAGGTCACTTATTGATGAATAAAAGAGAAAAGAAGACGATTCTGGAGATGGCTCAAGGTATGAGATCGTCCTCATGTCCCTGGTGTGAAAGTTGAAAAAAACTGTTTTTCTTCATTTGGGATCCTTTTGAAAATTTCGAAATTTCGCACAGTTTCGAAAAACATCATGTAACAATTTTATGGTCCTCATGTATCAAAGAAGTACGGGATTATAGCTGAAGGACTGAGCTAGCAAACAGTGTAAACAGAAGTCAAATTGATCAAAGCAGAAAAAAGTTATTCAGATTTGAACACGGTCTAAATTTCGGCGTAGTTTAGATAAATAGTTGAGGCATTGAGGGGGTGTTAGAAATATACGTGATGAAGACCCTGATTTACACCTTGCAGAGTGAGATCCATATTCCACGGACTACTTCCTTCTCATTTCTTCTCATATAAGTATAAGTAAATCTGCTTGCGTGTTACCCGCTCAACTGGGCTACTACGGACCTGTATCAATCCGTTTTGCAGCGACAATGGTAATAAAGCCTGGTGAATGAGAATCTGGCGGGGTATCCGCAGATAACCGGCAAAATACCGGCATTCGACATGTGCTCGATACTCGGTTTCAGTTCAGTTACTGCGACTGCGCCAATTCCTGAAACATGTTATTTTCACTGCAACGTTGCCAAGGTGGCCGAAATTTCGGATATTAAATTTAATGTGACATTCGTCGAGATTTTGGATGAAATCCACCTGTTGAGCATTTGACATATTGATATAACGATTTCGGAAATAAACTGCGATATATGGAATTGAATTAATGCGTATAATTTACTAAAAAGTTACAAAACCTTTGGGCGACGATTGATTCAGTTATTTATGCAACAATGTGCAACACCAACTAATACAAATATTATGTGTTTATTGTGCAAACATTTTTTTTTACTTTCAAGCAGAACCAATAAATATTGTGAGATTTGTTATTGTATAATTTTCAGAATTAGGTAATATTTGACGTTTTAGTTTGTAATTATCACAAAAACGCTGTATAACAATGACATACGGGTGAACAAAATATTTTGTTGCACTAGTGCAATAAAGAACCACTTTTTTCACGACATATAGTTCGATACATTTTTATTTTTCGCATGAACATAGAAAAGATATGTTGAAATTACTCAGTATTTTAGTAGATTTCTTAAAGGCTTCGGCTTGGTTAAATCATGTTATCATCAATCAAAAATGGAGATTTCAAATACCATTTTTGAGATTCGCATAATTTTGCCATCTTTACAATTTTTCGTCTTCGCTGTTCTGCAAAACTTATAAAATTTCTCAGCATTATTATAAATAATAATAAATCTTTATTAAATCCTTATAGATCACAATATGATATAAGATACGTCAACAAACAAAAGCAGATATTTTATTCAATCATAAACAAATAAAATAAATATACAATATACAATCATTAAATACATAGTATAACATTTCACGAAACATTGTTATGAATAGATGAAGGTCAAAAAAATATAATGTATATTTAAAACATTAAAACAATCAGTCAGTTGATAATTTGAATTAGAAAGGCCTCATCCACCTACCAAGATATTCATCAATACTGTAAAAACAATTCTTGAGTAGAAATTCCTTCAGTTTTGTTATAAATCTTTTTTTTGTTGAATCATTTCTTATATCTTCAGGAAGATTATTGAAAAATGTCACCCCTGCATGTGATGGACAATTCTCAAAAGATTTGTTTTTTTGTTTATGAGCTCTTATGAGTTCTGCATGTCTTGTGGGATAATTATGAATATCTGATATATTCTATTATACTTGCTTAATTTTTTTTGAGTGACAATACACATTTATAAATGTAAATACTAGGTAGGTACATAATTCCGTGATCACAAGTCAAAAAATCTGCAATTCTATCATAATACACGCGTTCGAAAATTTTGGAAATGTTGTCACCTGTCTATAATTATTCATAGAGGTACGATCGTTTTTTTATGTATGGGTATAATCTTGCCCAGTTTCAAGTAAGATGGAAATACACCTGTATCAAATAATGAGTTAATTAGGTAGGCTAGAGGTTCAGCAATGATTTCCTTCAGAGCTTTTATTATTTTAATACTTATTTTATCATCTCCTGTACTTTTTTTATTTTTCAGATTAGAAATAATATAAATTATTTCTTGGCTACTAACATTTCGGAAATAAATGCTCTGTCCGATATTTCCTATTGATACGAGTTTGCTAATCAAATCTATGGAGATTATTTTTCGCTCTTCGGTAATAAAAAATGTGGAAATAACAACACAATATTCAACCCAATCCGCGTGAGATAAAACACACACAAATTCCAATTGAAAATTGAGAAATTACGATTAGAATGCCATTATTTGTAATTTTTTAAATTTTGGCGGATATTAATAATTGTTCCTAAATAGTGTTATGGGTTTCAACTTTCAGGTTCAGAAGTTTTTGGTTGTGCTTATTTGATTATAAAATATTATATCTGATTCTTGATTATTAATTGTATTGAATATAAAGCCCTTCCTAATTGTTTATTCCTAATTATTCATTGTTCATTCTTAATTTTTGGTTTAGTTGAATCTATAAACCCACCATATTTTGTCCTAAAATATATCAGCTGCGATTGAAAAATACATTTCATCAGAAAACTTTCTGAGGGGTGATTAGATCTTGAAAGTTTGTTTTTGTACTTTCAACTAGAATTAGGCTTGTTATATCTGAGGTTACACCACTGGCTTACCTACCTGTATTTCTAGGGAAATGCTCTAAATTATATTGGCAACGCTGAAATGGATAATCACGTTGAAATCGTGGGTTGCAAGTACCTACATAATTTGCGGTGGATACAGTTTAAAAAATTATTTTCCGGCTTGTTTTGTGTACCTTCCGTGTTTACACAATATTTGTACAAACTTTACACCAAAGGTAGTGCTAGTGCTAGTGACTGTCCCAACACCGAACAATAGTTGAAACTTTCGTCAAAATACACCACTATCGATATTGATGCTGAAAGAAATTGTTCTGAATGGTCGACTATGAAATTTTTTTCACACTTTAACTCATTCACTTTGGCACTTGCACGCAAAAGGAAAAGGCTGAAGGACTAGCAGCCAAAGGACCATCTCGAAAACAAACTACCACAAGTATTAGAAATCTTTGATCTGTAAAGATTTTGTCGGATAACTGTTGCAAAGTACAATATTTTTCTAAGATTTTATTGATGCCTAATATATTTTTATTTAATTAACATGTTGAAAATAAATCCGATCAGTCTGTGATTATTAAATGAACATTAGTCTTTCTTGCTAAATTCATTTGTTGATAAATACCTATATATAAACAAAATGAACGGCAACCGTAGGAATGCAAAGGGTAATCGCTACCTCAAAACTAGATATGCTACAGTGTTCTTGAAGGAGGATAAAGAAATCAAAAAAAATCAGGGTGAGTTCAACTTAATTGAGACAAAAAAACTACAGGAATAGTAATTACCTAATACAGGTAGGTCATATTTAATGTTATACCGTTACAATGCATATATGCCTCAAACTGAAACATGATGGGACAGTTTAATGATTTTTGATGGGTCGTTCACAAATGCCACGAACATTTAATGTATCATAATTTGTGAAACTTATTCGAACAATCGGATCAGCATAATTCGATTTAATTTATCGATATTACCTATTAATAATTCCTAATGTATTCCTATACTATAAAATATTGTTTCAAGCGAATAAAACGTATCTAAAACACGTATACAATAATACTACGTTTTATCCACAATCATCACTTTCATTAAGAAGTAGAATAGAATACATTTTTGATTTGACATTTTGTTCTCACATCGCCTGGCATCTCTTCAAGAGGAGACATTCATCCATTATTGATTATAGAGATTTTTCAAAAACTTTGACAGGCGCTATGCGTTTTGAAACCGCCGATAATAACAACTACAAGATTGAAGTTATAAGGTGATTGTTGAGAAAATATTTTAATTTCATTAGTGTTAGGTAGTAAAGGAAAATATTTCTGATATTTATCGATATTAATGCAAAATATAAAAAATATGTATGACGGGGACGTTTTCTGAAACACTTTATCGAACTTGTTTCCTTGGAGCTTTATGATATACTATTTATTATTATATGTTCATAACCCGATTCATCTATAAGGTGACATGAGAAGTGTAAATTATTGCATATTGCGTAATCGTATACTGAATATCTCTTCTGAAAATATATACCCATAGATGGAATGAAAAATGATATCTCCGCATAAGTCATGCCATTGATTATACACCCACGAGTACACCCATAACCAAAGGAATACAATGTGAATTAAATTCATTCATTTCGAGCATAATATGATGAACACTAATTTTCTCATGATTGATACTTATCTCCATGGATATTTTTGATAGTTCGATAAACTGATGATCATTATGTGAGAATTGTGGGATGATCATGAATGGGAATCATTCTTCAATAACAATAATTGTAGTTTTTTTATTTACTTTTGTCGAGACTTTTGTTTATTTGATTTGAGAAATAACTATCTCATACCTCACCTAAATCACTTTTATTGCTTTGTCGTTGTGATTTGTTTAACGACAGGCACACTCCTTAAAATGTTTTATGGCTATCAAAAATTCATAGTCACACATTTTCAGAGGATTATGAATCTGTATGGAGCTAGGAGAAATCATTTCATACTTTTTAGTTCGTTTTGAAAACGTGGTATAGGTAAATTAATAATTATTATTGTTTTGATTTCAATAATTTCCAATCCAACTCACATCGTATATTTACTACAATCCTGGGCTGTCAACGCTCTGGGTTCACCATCGTTCAAAAATAACTATAAATTTTGGAAAGATGGCAATGTCGATAAAATCGAGGAGTACGATTTGGTTTGCACAATGCTTATGACCTTGAATCCACACAAAATCATTTATAAACAATATAATGATGGGTTCTCAACAAGAAACGGATATCCGTCCTGACAATCCTAATTATTGAACCAAATTAGCAAAAAATTGAAAATTACGGCAAGGTCATTCTTGGATCATATGGTGAGGTGAGCAGTTTTATATTTTTAGATCATTTTCGAACTCATTTCCGAAAGTAGATCCGTAAAAATAAAACGTCGTGGGGAACGAAAATAAATAGTTGACAAAAAAAAGATGTGAGAATTTGGTGAAAAATACTTCTTGTCGTGCTTATATTTAGGTTTTCAAAATAACCTGATCTTGGTGTGAGAATCCCATTTGGCTGAAGCATATTCGATATGTCTATGCAGCTATACGTTCGATCCCAAGACAATCAATTGAATATATGCGGTATTCTATATAATCCAAAAAAATTCTGGAATATATCGATAAAGCTGTTACTGAACATATAAAAAGAAACCTCATGCACGTTGTTTCTGTTTTGAAAATGGCAGAAGTATCGTAATAACTCCATCAGTATAAAATGGGCGGCGGTTTCTAACACTGCTTTTCAATATCGAGGTCAAACTAAAAACTGTTTGTCGAATCAAAATCTCCCAGACTGCTGATGTAGATAACATGCTTCATATTATGTTTTGCGATACCGGCTTGTATTATTTTCCTCACCAGTGAAACCTAAAATAGTCGACTTTTCTTCTTCGACTCCATCGTTCTCATCATCTATCAACTATTCACTTACTAATATCCTTTTAATTGATTACAGGATGGTTCGGAACCCGTCACTTGGTCACTTTTATGCTGTTCCTGGGTATGGCCAACGCCTACATCATGAGAACCAATATGTCAGTTGCCATCGTTGCTATGGTGAACCATACAGCAGTGGGAAACAGTCATGGCGGCGATGGTTTATCCGTTGATGATGAATGTGGAGTCATAACAGATCCAAATGCGACAGTCAGTACCAATGAAAACAATAAAAAAAAGAAGAAGAAAAAAAAAAAAGAAAGAAAAAAAGAAAAAAAAAAGAAAAAAGAGAAAAAAGAATAGTGAAAGGAACGTCTGCTCAATTATTGTTAGGATATATTGAATATTTATAAGTTCGATGTTGAACTTGTTTCCTGAATTTCCTTCTTGATTGAGATACTCTATGATCTTAAAATTCTGGTCCGATCGCTGAGCTCCTCTGTATAAAATGATCCCAGTGAGGGAATCCGTAGGAACCAAAACTGTTTTTTTCTATTTTGGTTGTATAATGAAGTCATTGTGCCTCTATTTCGATACGCATTTTTTATTATTCAGAGATTGGTACAATGGAACTGTCAAATGAAAGTCAGAAGAGTTGGACCCAGTTTACGAGCGATTTGAATTTGGTGATATTAGCAGTGAAAAACTCAATGTTTTAATTGGTAAATTTCAATTCAGAGTGTGATTTGATTTAAATTGACCAATATAAACAATAACAACATTGAATTTTTCACCGCTGGTAATGCAATAATCAAAATCGCTCAACTGTAAACTGGGCTTTACGCTTGTGCATCAGATTTTAATTATTTCAATGTCATCATTGTTACCAATCGAAGATGTTTCTGTTATTTATCGATATTAAATCCATTTTTTTCTTCAAATCAATTCAAAATAGAAAAAATTGCATAAGACACACGTTTTATATAAGACACGTTGTCGCACTTGTTCACTTGGAGCACTCCTCGCTTCGATCGTCGTACTCCAAACAACGCGTGCGAAAAAATAGCGTCTTATAAAACTTGTATCATAATATACTATTCTCTTGTTGTAATGACTTACTGCGGCTTCTGCTAAATCTCATGAGAAGGTTTAGTTCTGTCTGGCATCTCAAGGAAGGAATGCCATAATCGCTCCACCATTGGCTGTAGATTTTACGAATTGTTAATATTCTCTGAATTGATATTGATAACTGCCAGTTTATAGAAATTGTAAAATGACCTTTGACACTGAACCACAGAAATGGACCAATTGGAGATGTTGCCTTTAAGACATGACAGTCCTTAATAATTCCTGTATAAATGTTCTTTTTTCTTAAATCTTGATACTAAAAACTCAATACTCAAAACTTATGACTTGAAATTACTGCCTAAACCCAGCATAAGTGTTTGTGAGAACATTGGTATTTGAGAAATTAACTCAATAATTCAAAAACGAACAATGTTTCTGTTGAGTATTATTTTAGGCTATACAGGTTCTAACCCAAAATCCCATGTATTTTCTTATGGAGGTTGTTTTTCCAAACCTACTAGGGTTGGTTTGTTGGTTTTCAGTTGGTTTCTAGTTGGTTTTCATTTGTTTTTAATTGGTTTCCAGTTGGTTTTCAAAACCAATAGAAAACAAACCCCAGTTGGTTTTGAAATACAACTAAAAACCAATTGAAAACCAACTAAAAACTAACTAAAAACCAAGTAAAACCCGAGTAGAAACCATCTGAGAACCAACAAACCAACCCTAGTTGGTTTGGAAAACCAACTAAAAACCAACTAAGAACCAACTACATAGAAACCAACAAGCGCGCTAAAGGTTCCCCCACTCAAAAATGTTCAGTTTTGACCCAAATGAACCTCAATGGGATTTTGGGCTAGAACCTATATATCCTATCTGTTGGAGTTAGACGAATTGGCCCTGTAGAAGAATCTGCAATATCATGTTTCCTTTATATGTTCGTCTGTTTTTATATATAAAAAAAATGAGTTGTTGTTATTTACTGTCAATTGAGAATTAATCTGATAATTTATGCCAGATAAAAACATTATAATTCAATGGATGTCTGACCTTAACCCAGCAATTGAATCTGATTTCTTCGACACCTCCTCGTCCTCTTCAGATATAATTATCCAATTCCAAATCCGGCTCGAAGGACCAATGTTTCGACGCTCAATGTATTATAAGTATTGAATTTGTGGACTGTATATTGATTTTTATTGATTATGAATTATAATGTTTTTATCTGGCATAAAATTATCAGATTAATTCTCAATTGACAGTAAATAACAACAACTCATTTTTTTTTTATATAAAAACAGACGAACATATGAAGGAAACATGATATTGCAGATTCTTCTACAGGGCCAATTCGTCTAACTCCAACATTTCGAAACACTATCTACTTCCTTCAATCATCTCAACAACTTTCACAGCTCACCGATAGTGCCGAATTGGACGGGCAATTCGTCTGGGAAACAGACATCCAAGGCTACGTCCTCAGCTCCTTCTTCTACGGCTACGTACTTACCCAGATACCCTTCGGGATACTCGCCAAACGCTATGGGAACATCTACTTTCTGGGCATCGGGATGTTGATCAACTCGCTGTTCGGTTTGCTCGTACCAGTGGCGGCCAATATGGGCATTTGGTGGCTTATAGCGGTCAGGTTCATTCAAGGGCTCGGAGAGGTGAGGGAACAGTTACGAGGAGTACAAAGTGAGGGGGAGGTATTTTTGTCGAGTTTTTTGCGGTATTTTTGCCCTACAAATAGGTATTTCAATTCTGAGTTTCGAAGTTGGGAAGTAAGATCGTCCTGCACCCATTTGCTTTCCAGGCGGAAATTATTTTTGGTAGGGTTAACAGGGGGAATAGTGTTCACTCAAGATATTTTCAATTCATTTGTTTTTTTTTAAATTTATAACACTAACACAAACTTCAACTATTAAAAAATCAATTTTTTTATGAGAATCGTATTCATCTTGAAATTATTAGCACTACACCTTTTCCAGTTGTATTTCAGAAAGCGTCAATTGAATTTCAGAATAGTCACTTGTATTTCAGATAGTATAAACTGTATTTTAGAATAGTGAGTTGAATTTCAGAAAGCTTCAATTGTATTTCAGAATAGCGAGTTCGATTTCAGAAAGCATCAATTGTATTTCAGAATTGTGAGTTTAATTTCAGAAAGCGTCAATTGTATTTCAGAAAAGTCAACTGAATTTCAGAATTCATCATTTGAATTTCAGAATATATCTTTTGTATACAAATGACGAATTCTGAAATTCAATTGACTATTCAGAAATACATTTGACGATTTCTGAAATTCAACTCACTATTCTGAAATACAATTGATACTTTCTGAAATACAAGTGACTATTCTGAAATTCAATTGACGCTTTCTGAAATAAATTTGATGGTTTCTGAAATACAACTGGAAAAGGTGTAGTGGATATTGAAAAAAATGTTTGTGCGTCATTACCCCCGTCATTGGCTCAAGCGAAAGATAAACCTGATTCTCTGCAATATACCAAGTAAGATCCATTATCATTAGCAAATAAGCATGAGATCGTAGTATATTATCAAAGTATAGTCTAAAATCTTGAAATGTCATCAAATATTTGTATTTGTACCTGGGATCAGCCTTATACAATGAACAAACATGCAACGACAAACTTTTCAAAGGTAAACAAGGACAATAAGAGAAATAGAAATGATGACACAAGACAACAATAAGAAGGGCAAACCTGAAAAGAGGATCTGGTATACATACAGATCCAAGTTTGATCTCACTGAGATCAAACGTTTCCGCATTCCAAGCGAAAATCTTCGCTATCTTGCAATACGCGAGTGAAAACAATATGAAGGAAGGATCTTACGAACACAAACTTGACATCAAGACTGATATGGTAATGCTGATAACAACTCAGTGTCCAAAATAACTTTGAGAGCAACGAAAACGCTGATAAATTCGCCAGGAGATGTTCATCAACTCCATGTTTTGATTCAGAACCCTTTTAATCTAGGTTATTAAATCTATCATCCGAGGATGCATACGGAATTGGGTCAAACGAAAACAAAGAGAGCGGAAAATATTTATTGAAGTACTGCCCAAACACAAGAATTTCTCAAGATGAGTAGAAACTGACAAAACCGAGGAGTCATTTATTGTTTTTTATGCTGCTTCAGCATCGACAAAAGTAAGGAGAAGAATTTGTATCTTGGTGTATACTACTAGGTAAAAGTGATGTTTTCCAGCGTTCAGCTATTATTGATTGCTTCATCCGATCATCTAGTTCTAAAGAGTCGTCATAATTATCTTCTCTAGTCGATTGTTCTTCTCTTTGATACGTTGATCTTATTCTACCTATTTTCGATTGTAATTGTACCGTATAATTGTTATTTTATCTATAATTTTGATAACAAATTCTTAAATTTTTTTATCAATGACTAAATTAACTTCGCTTTGCTCGTCGTACTCCAAACAACACGTGCGACAATCTAGTGTCTTATAAAACTTGTATCATAATAAAATATTATTTTCAAAAGCGTATGATCCCAAATTCTGTCGGTTTCAGATGAAAACGATCTAAAAATCAAACGCAATTTTGAGAAAATGTGTCCGATAAACAGATGGGTGAGAAAGGACGATCTTATTTCGAATCAGTAGAAGAAATTCGTGGACAAAAATACTGGGTCTCGCTCACTTTCGTGCTTGGCATATGTTTACAATTGTACCTTTCTGGTCAGGGCCCTATTGTCCCATGCACACACTCGCTTCTGGCAAAATGGATTCCCCCTAATGAGAGGAGTCGAATGGGAGCTTTCGTTTATGCAGGTACTATTTTTTCTGCAATGTCGACATAATAAACACTATAATGTGTGCTCTACTTTCATGATGGGTATGTAGGCGGGACGATGGTATGACAAACTTTTTTCAATAATCGTAGTTTATAGCTTAATTGCATCATAAAAAGACATGCAATTATCATCATCTCTCGTAATTCCAGAGCAATCATTATATATCGCTGATTCATGAAATCATGATAGTCAGTTCCCTATCTACTGATAGTGCTTTGTTCCGTGAAAGTTTCTTTATTGATTTAATGACATAATCTTGGTGTATTCTTTCTCAAAATATTGAACATGGATTATGAATATAATATGCGTAATGTGTAATGTATCACTGGAGTATTGTTATTATAATTCAAATTGTCATTATCATATTGGTATAAGTAGGAAATATTGTTGCATTTGAAGACCAAATTCTTAGATAAAATCCGGTGTTTCTCAAAAATAGCACTCCAATAACTCTCACTATGTTACTTTGACCAAACAATTCGACATCATTTTTTATTATATTTCGGGACAAATAACAGGAATAGTTGAGCTGATAGTTGTTTTTTCGAAATCATGACAAATACTTTCATTGGACAACCAGAAAATGCTAATCAAATAAAACATTGTACTCGACATCAGGTCTGAGGTTGAACATAGATAATTTTTATTATGGGGTACGTCCAACATTAGTGTGTCTACCATAAATTTTCTGATAGGCCTGCCAATTTAATCTTTCATAAGTGAATATTTTTATCAAAAGAATCCTTTTATGTTCTCAACTTTGTTTGCATATATCTTCCTCCAGTTATTATCACAATATATTTCAATCACGTTTCACACTGTGTAGCTAAATGATATTAATCCAGTTAAACTGACTGGATATTTATACGAATCTATGTATTTTTGCATTCTAGGAGCCCAATTTGGAACTGTGATATCGATGCCTCTGAGTGGTCTACTTTCAGAATGTAGATATGGCTGGCCATCTATATTTTATGTTTTCGGTACCATCGGAGCTGTATGGAGTGTTTTTTTCCTAATTTCGATTCGAGAAGATCCCGAGAGCAATGAAAAAATGAATAGCGATGAGAGGTTGTATATTCAGAAACAGTTGGGAAGTAAAGTTGGATTGCCGGTGGGTATCTTCTCTTAATTGTTTCACAGTGTATGCGTATTTTCAAATTCAACGATTTTCATCAGTTTGGGATCCACTCATTGAGTTTTTCTATTTTGGTTCTATAATGAAGTCATTATGAAACGCAAATGCGTATCAAAATAGCCTCTATTTCGATACGCATTTTTTATTACTCGCAACTGTCAAATGAAAGTCAGAAGAGTTTGGCCCAGCTTACTTCTGAGCAAGGTGGATATAGGATGGTGAAACAGCTCTTCAATTGTTTCTGCGAAAAACTTGTAGACCGTTTGAGAAGGTACTAATATTTCCACGACTTGAAATAAGATGGCGGTAAGATCGATTATCGAAGAAGATTTCTGTTGCTCATGTATTTCTGTGGTTCACATCTGACAGACGTCACTTGAAACGACATTAAAACAATATATTTTCGATAAATCTGGAATGAATATTGATATTTAGACTCTTCTCAATCATTTTTCATCTAGAACAGATGAAACTGATAAAAGTATGACAGATGCACAGTTTCTGTTTTACCGACACAAGGTATGTCGCCATCTCTGATAACTTCAGGAAATATTACTACGGTATGAAATCAAGTAGGCAAAGGTCTACAGTTTATTCTAGTGCTTGTTAATAGGAAGCTGTTTCACCATCCTTTCACCTTGCTTCTGAGTGATTTTTGATTTGGTGATACTAGCAGTGGAAAACACAATGTTTTTATTGGTGAATTTTACTTCAGAGTGGAATTTGATTTAAATTGACCAATAAAAACAACATTGCATTTTTTACCGCTGGTATCGTAAAAATCGAAATCGCTCCACAGTAAACTGGGCATTACCCTTGTGCGCCAGATTTTGAATATTGCAATGTCATCATTGTTACCAGTCGAAGATGTGTCTGTAATTTATCGATATTAATTTTTTTTCAATAAAATACTTCAAATTAATGCAAAATAAAGACACGTTGTCGCACTTGATCCCAAACAACACACGTCCGACAAAACAGCGTATATTATAAAACTTGTATCGTAATGTACTTTTAGTTTTATTTAGATTCCACCTATTCCTTGGATGTCCATCTTGACATCTCTACCCTTTTATGCCATCCTTTTGGCTCACATGGGTCACAATTATGGCTACGAGACTCTGATGACTGAGCTACCAACTTACATGAAACAAATTCATCATTTCACTCTCAAGAGTGTGAGTATTTTTTGAGTGAATGTTCGACTCGCTCTGGAATTGATGAGTTTCAATTTTTCAGAATGGACTATTGTCTGCTCTCCCATATTTGGCCATGTGGTTGTTCTCCATTGCTATAAGCCACGTCGCAGATTTCATGTTGACCAAACCTTATTTCACTCATACCAGTGTGAGAAAAATAATCAATGGAATTGGTGAGTGGTATATTGTTATTCGAAATGCGAATAGTGTCTGAATATTTCTGGATGTTGATTCAATTAATTTTGCGATTCAAATGATTTCACACCCAATTAGATCAATTATCATATATTAGACGAAAGTCTCCTTCCAATAAAAAACGTTGCTTTCGGTTTAATGATCCTAATTGCCATATGTCATATTTTCAAGGTCAATTCGGTCCAGCAATCGCTCTGGTGGCAGTTTCGTACACCGGCTGCGACAAATGGCTGACAGTGGCTCTTCTCACCATTGGAGTTGGTTTGAATGGTGGCATCTATTCTGGTTTCAAGGTGAACCATCTCGACATATCTCCACAATATGCTGGAATTCTCATGTCGTTCACCAACTGTATGGCAAATCTTGCTGGTCTGCTGGCGCCAATTTTTGCAGGGAATGTTGTGGTTGGAACGGTGAGTTATGGTATTTTACTATCGATAATAACTATAGAGAACCTAGATTAAGATCGTAGCGCCAGAACGGTGAAAATCATAACTACTCTATGGGCCATTCCAGTTTGTTTACATTGTCTGGAAGAATATCATTTTTCATTTCCTTTCAATATTTTCAAATTGTTTGCTTGGGTATCCATTTTTTTTTATATTATTTAGTTATAGTAGTCTACTAAGCCGTTTTGTGCATATACGGTTGTGTTTTTCTGGACAATATGCCTATTAATTGAAAGTACAACTTCAGTTGAAAAGGCTATCTTTCTGAAGACAGTATTTCAATAATCTTCATTTTGGATTTATTTCAAATATGAACAAAACTATTTTAATAACAACATGCTACTCATTGTCCTGAGTGATCAGCTACCTGGTCAGGTAAAATAATGAGGTATTATATTGAGACATATTGAGAAAACTTCAAAAACTTGTTTGTGTGCCTTCATCCAATATTATTAAAATTATTTTAGGAAGTGTGGAAGTTTTTAACTATAATAATTCACACTTTTTGATAAATATACAATGAAAAAGCCATACAATTATAAATATTTATTGGTAAGTATAAAATGAATGAGAGAATACATTATTATGTACTAAATTTCAAGTATTTTCACTAAAGTATCAGTAAAATAATCTACTCAGTTACCTTGCCAATTACTAACAATGAAATACAAATGATTAAATAATATGTGTATCGTTTTCAATCCACACCTATCTACTGTCCAGCAACTCCTTTATTTTCAACTTGGTCAGAAATATAACTCGAGATTTTCCTGTATTTGAAAACTTATTTCGGGTTTTTTTTCTCGCCCAACAAAATCAGTAAGGTACGCCAACAATAATGATTCTCAGTTTTTTCAGAATCATTTGAATATCAACCAACAAATCAACATTTCACGAAAATAAAATTATATGGAAACCTTATGGCACCAAATGTAAACAAACGATTCTATGGCCCATGCGTTAGTTATATTCGTCAACGGTAGGGGGCATACTGCTTATTTTGTTTCGCCTATACATATATGTCATCATAACTGTTTTCAATTTGAAACTGGTTGATGCAATTGGGGACTGAATACCGTTGAGGCTGGTGTGGACAGTAAATGTTGAAAATCTTCGAAAATACACAAATCTATGATTCTATATGATAGCAACTGAAGTGATAGCTAGAGTGAATATGATTAATATAAATCAAATCAAATATTTATAACTTGTACTTTCCAGCCGAGCATATCTAAGTGGAGGACAGTTTTCATAACAGCAGCTTGTATTTATTCTGGCTGTTGCACCTTCTACATCCTATTTGGTTCAGGCAAGCGACAGGATTGGGACCAACCTCCAGAAGAAGCAGAAAAAAAGAAGGAGAATGAAGAACCTGTAATGGTTACTTCTTATGCTTGAATTCTGGAATGTGATAGCTTTTATGAAGGCACGACTCGTTGACCAAATAGATCGCTGATTTCACAACAATAATGTTCAACACCAAGAAAGATTACTTCTCAGGTATAAAATATTCATGTGTTTCAGAACGCTGTATTCTTATTTTGAATGCATATATTTGTATCCTTATTCCGAATAACTCATCAGAAGTAGCTAACATCTATCAATAATTACTTAGTAAAAATATTTTAGTAGTTATTTTATATTTATTATTTGGAAATGTAAACTACCAGTTTCGGAGTAGTGAGAAGAATTTAGATAAAGCATGTTAGTTAGCGAGCGAATTTGAGGTTATTTCGCGATCATTTTAGATGATATTTTTGACAATGAATTAATGTTTTGTCCCAATTTGGAAGCTATTCAATATACATATATGTACCTACATAATGTCAAAGCTCAAATGTCGATTCTGAAAAAATCCTTCCATTCTGATTAAATTACATCTAGAGGGTTTATACATACAAAATTCTTGAAAAATTGTTACTTTTATCTATTACATATTTTAAATATTGTGGATAAATAAATATTTTCATTTAATTATAACTCCTACTTAGATTTTTCCTAAAAATCGATTGAGCTCAACATGGCCGTAGATTAACATTTCTGGATATCCAGATATGAACCTAGTAAAAACATTGCACCTACTTATTTTTACACGCACCCTTCAGTTATTTCCAAAAAGTTGCCAAAAACTTCCGGTACACAGTGAAAAAAACATTACACCAGCTAACACCTTCTGGTGTACCCTGAGATCCTGATTGTTTTAGTGTCAGTAAACACCGGCATATTATCCACCACTTTTCCATAGGTGTTTTCAAAGATCAAACTCAGTTGTCAGTAACACTAGTGTTAGTGCTGAATTTAGCAGAATGAACACTTTGGTGGTGTTCTATATGAATTTCCGAAAGTGCGATTTGACACCGCATTGGTGTGATGCACATTCTGTGATTTCCTTGATGTTGAATCCTACCTCCACGAAATTCTCTTCGGAGCGTTTAAACATTGATCAGGTACATATGCGAATACTTTTCTGGTGTAAAGGAACACCATATCATGAGTGTGCTCAATCGAATCAGTGCTTTTCTTCACCACCTCCTGTATTTTTAACCGCCGAGTTGGATTACCTATTGAAATATAATTCATAATTATGATGATAAACTAGACTCAGAAAAATCTTGGGACAATTCAGATGATGACGAACTGTTTCGTCTCATTTAACCTTATCAGTGGCACTAGGGCCTAGGCCAATTGATACTGATCTATATCAAAATCATCTAATATATCTAGCCCAATATTGAAATCAGGTACGGTAGGAAGGACGTCAGAGCCACCTATTGGCAAAAGTTCTAAGGTTCTGAGATCGAACAGATGAGCGCATGAAATTCACACCATTCAGCTGCCTACATTCAATAGTTCTATTAATTTATATCAAATCTGGTGTTTTCAGGAAGCAATACTTAACGAATGATTATTGCTACCAAATTAGATGATTCATACACCGCCTCGATTCCATCTTGCTGTCAATTTTATATAATAGGTGTTTTTTATGCGTTAATGTCAATGATAGCATCATTGAGAATATTATACATTTCAACCATTTCTACTTCATCACATGTAATTTTTCACTACTAAGATCGGAATTAACACCACTAATTGTTAAATGTATAATAAGAAGGACACAATTAACTTGTGTTGTATTCGACGGAGTTTGCTCTGAATCCATTTGATTGAAAATTACACCCAAGTTTTTTTACTGTGTTTAATCAGGAAATATTTTTGACAAATTGTCCTTATCGATTTCAGTAAACTGCCAAATTTTCAAAATTCTCCAAAGTTTAGTTTCCGAGAAATCCATAGCGGCACCCTATATGGAAAGAGTAGATATATTTTCGGAAATGCATAGGACCGCTGACCTATGGATTCATTAATTTTTGGTATTACATGTTGATGTTTATGTCGAGTATGATATACTTTAGTACTGATCAGGTAAGGTGAGAAGGTGCTTTTTAGTTCGCTAATTTAGGTATCATTAAATTCATTCATAATAATTATCGAATATCTAGAACATTTACTTCAACATTTCTTGTACAAATAATTCGAATAATCTTTCGAGAATTCCAACTTCACGATCCCCTTGTAGAAGATCGTTTTCTGCTATAACTGTGAATTCTTATCAAGAGCTGACTTTATGGAAGATGATAGTGTCATCTTCCTCCATTTATCAAGAACAAAATATTGACATAAATATTGATTAGGAATCAGGAATTGCTGTTGAACAAGACCAAAACAGTTCGTGTCTATTTTTTATTCATTGTAATTATTAAATATATGTTTACAACGTTAATAATTGTAATTCAATGGTAACACAGTTCGGATGCTATGAAGGAAATTAAATTATCAAGATAGATCAGGAAAGACTAGATAATTCAAATATCGGTTACATTTATATTATTATACAACGCCCTGAAATGCTTATAATCATATAATCATCGAATAAAAACCATTCAAGATATATTTGGTTTGAACATAGATTTGAATAAGTCTATTTTGATATTCTTCAAGTTTTTGAGCTATCCATTTCTAATCACAAATTTCAGTTTTTCATACATAATGGAGTGCTCTGCTAATCTGCTATACCGACAGGTATTTCGAAAAATAACTGTGGAAACAAAATCATAAAATAACAATAGAACATCACATCGCTTGAGACTAGTTTTACTTCCAAAAAGAGAAACAAAAAACTTGTAGTTCCGAAAACAAACCCGAATTCCACCAAACAAACAAAAAATCAGTCTGTCGCGTGTTTTGTCTTGAAGATGTTTTCTGTCGTTTCCACTACAGTTTCTATAATGTCATCAAAATTGTTGTCGCCAGCCGTTTCCACATAGCGAAGTCTTCAGAATGTTTTTTATTTGGACAACAAAAGTTTTTGTTTTGTCCAAATCGACACAGTTGCTGTTTTGTTGCGGTTTTGTCCGTTTGGTGAATATTCGCCTTAACCAACAATGAATTATGCAATGAATTACCCAGCATTGTACTAAGGTCTATCTGTAGCAATTTCATTTGCAAAGTCATCTTGGTAATTTTGCACTTATCATGCGATCTATATTTTGATGAAAATGTTTGTTGGTACTTACGTATTTTGACCTGAAAAACACGAATTTCATAATATTATCTTGAACATTTCTTTAGTTTTCGAGATAATCGATGCGAAAGTTCGAAATTTCACCTTCTTTGTATGGCAACTTTTGGGCAAGTATTGTATCTTCTTAGATCCCAAGACATATTACATGCATTTACCATGGTTAATTACGATTTTTGTGTAAGAAAAACATCATAAATATATAATTTTTCGGTATATTTCCTATTATTTCTTAAACTAGGCTACATAAACAACGGCCATTTTGAAAACCTCAGTGCGAATCTTGAGCGAATAAAGGTGGATTCATAGCTGCCTTATAGCAACACGAGTCAGTGATAAGTGTTCTCTCTCTTCAATACATGTCAAAAAGAAAGATGGTTATCAGTTAAAGAAGGTGAAATTTCGAACTTTGGCGTCGATTATCTCGAAAATTAGAAATATGTTCACGATATATTATGAAATTCGTGTTTTTCAGGTCAAAATACGTAAGTACCATTAAAAATTCTCATCAAAATATAGATCGCATTATGAGTGCAAAATTACCGTCATCTGTTCGCAGTCCAAACGTTTACAGAGTTAACCCGTATTTTAAAGAAAATCATCGTTATACTGTAGATGAAATAATCATAGTCGACTTATTTTCTCGACTTTGCGATATTCATTCGTTCGTTCAGGTTATGTTATTCCTGGATATATATATAATTCAACTAAAAGAATAAACAATTTCAGATCAGAAAATTCAACAACCAACAACAACAGGACATAATGTATAATATTGGTACCTACGAAAGGTCAATAACCTCAATAACAAAACATGTTGAGATTTTATCGAAACACTACCGCAGTCCATTATCGGGACTCTAAACACAAAAAGTATATTGTTCATAGAACAAGAATAACAAAACTTCATTTGAAAGCCGAGTATTGTCGAAATATTATGACAATAGTTTCAACGCTATATCCTAAATAAATATTGAATATATTCTATACAGTATTAGGTAAGTATTCCTTCACACATGTTTTTAAATCTTATATCATCCAGTACATTTATCAGAAACAATCCAGTGTCCTCTTTTATCATCGAAAGGTATATCAATCAATATAAATGTCTTGGATGTACACAGTAGTAAAGCTGCTAAATCTCATAATAATTCATTTCAGGCTCAAAGATTGAGCTGAATTGATTGTACAGGCATATAAGGAGTTTAAATTTCCAAAACTAGACTAGTAGTGATATTTCATTTTCCATTAAGAGTCAAAATATGTGCTACAAGTGTGAAGCATTTGGTCATAATATAGTTGATATATATAAAATAGTCGGTGAAATAGTGACGATAGTGAGTATGATGATGAAAGATTTGAAATTATCTCTATAGTTTCCGCAATTTTAATGACTAGATCCATATACACCTCTTTATTGCAGAAGAAATAATAACATGGAAGATGATTGGCACTTGGTTAAAACACGTACACAATGTTCTAGATCTAAGAAGTATAAAAATACTTAACATTCTTAAAAGTTACGAGATTCCGAAGATATAAGCAACATCAATAATTCTGAAAATAAAACATCTAATTCACTTATAGCAAGAAACGAGCTGGTCTAATGTCATTCTAGACTGAACGTTATGTACCTATATGAACGAATAAATTTATCACCTATGAGATCACAAAATATTTAGATGGATGATATATCGTAAATGCTGAAGAACATTGAATAACACCATCAAACGGAGTTAATCCTCGAATCCGACTAACCAGAGAGTTCGATTTGGGGTTTGCTAGGTCAATAATTTATGAGCATGTATGAAGAGGTTTGACTCTGCTTATTCCAAGCCCAAAAAAACGAAGAAATTGTATACACAGTTATTGGTACAAGTGGTGTCAATGTCAATAAATTGACACCTCGATTGACACCAGAGCTTCTGGAAATCCTAGGTGTTGGGTAAATTCGAAATGATGACCCTGAGCTGTTGAAATAGTTATTTCATCCCAAGGAATTCGCTACGATGATTTCAATTATACTTTCATATGTATTTTAATCGTTTATAACAATAATTCATCATTATTATTCACTATTTCCTTTCTTAGAAACTCCATCCATCGTCTATTTTAGCAGTCCCTCCTCGTATATGACGAGAAAATATAATTCCTGGATGTATTTTGCGAAATAAATTAATTATTTCTTGGTTGGGTATCATTTCCATCAAACGAAAAACTCATTAATTTGAAATCATACTGTAAACACAAAGAGTGGAAATATGAACAAAGTATTTTGATGAATGAATTTGAGAAGTATGGATTAAAGCACCTTCAATGAATTTGTCTTTCAACCCAATTTGGAAATTCGTGAAAATAACCACTCAGCACATTGCTAACCCTGGAAGAATTTCATCAAGAAACTTATGCGAAGTATATTAATCATTAGATTAGATATTAAAAACGTGAACTACTCTATCGTAAGATACTCTACACGTGCGATGACAATTTTTCGAAAATAGAGAGGCAATTGAAATTTTACACCTCCATGGAATGTTATTGCTATAACCTACTAAAGAAAATAATTGAGAGAAAACGATTAATGACTCTGGAATGTTTTGGCTAAGCAAGAACTTGGCACAACAGGGATCCAAGAATCCCTCCTATCTATATTACTCATGAATCCATAATTCTAGTTATTGTATCGAGATATGTCATGATTTAGGTAGCATTTAGATCAATATTATGGATGTATAATTGTATGAGTGCTTCTGAAAAGATGACCGAATTACGCATATCAATTTAATTAATTCCAGCATATCGGCCGCTGTTTAGACATGTTGCACGAATTCGGGGTTGAGGAATGAGAAGCCAGTGAATTCTGTCTGATCCAAATTCATCATGAACAGTTTATCTGTTGGAGTCAAGTCGGTTTTCTCAGAAGTGAACTGTTTGTCAAAGTTGCTGACGTCTTTGCGATGTTTCTGAAACAAAAAAGTTGACACGAATAAATAGGGATCCAGTAGATGTCAACATCATTCGTCTTTCAACTATAGTTAATTCCACACTCTAATCTCCAATCTCACCTTACAAAGTAAATTCACCATAAAAAAGAAAACAATGGTAGATTACATTTCTTCGATACCCTCGTAATGAGGAACGATAAAAATGAATTGGAATTTGACATTTATAGAAAAAGTACATCTTCACATAGTTTTATACCAAATGAATCCCAACATTGTATTCAACATAAACATTCCGCTTTCAATTTTCTAATCCACAGGTTTTATTTTCATTAGTTGTATGTTAAAGCTGCATTTATAAAGGAGCCAGAAAACCAAGAAAGATAAGGAAGACAAAGAGGCGAATTGAACACAATAATTTGTTATTTTCAAATGGTACTAAACCTTACATATTATTCTCAAATTGTTTCTGGTATTTTTTCTAAATTCAATGGTGTATAAGGAGTAGCGCAATATACTATTTTGAATCCTATTTTCGTTATAATATTGCGAGGTTCTCTTCTCATATTTCGAGCCAAACATAAAAAAATTACAGTTGAGAGGAGATAATAGGAGGTTGTGTGGAACTTTGTGGTGTAGTAGGTACATTTTCTGGATTCTAGGTCTATCCAAGCACACCACAATTTTAGAATCTAGCGAATAAATTCCACATATTATTAAAATATATTGTTTTACCACAAATGACAAATTGAAAATTGGGAAACGTCCTATCAAAATTCTGAGGTGGTAACCTGCTGAGCATAAATATACTTTTAAGAACATTAATAAAAATAACCAAGATGACACCCAGCTGAATTTTCACACTATCAGCTTGTAGTTTTATGTGAAATGGATGGTATTTCTGTTTCGTTTTAAATCTCCGATTTCTACGTCATTATCTTTAATGGTGCGAAAACATGAAGGTGGGTTGACTTTATGTCATCAGCCCTCACTATAAGATGATGCTAGGAAGTGAATCTTAATTCCTTCTGAATTATTTTTGAATGAATTTTGATAATTATACATATGAAGTATTCTCTGATGATGATGATGGGAAAATGGTATCGCTCTGTTCTATATAGAAGTCAATAGTTGAATATGAGTTGAAAATGTAAAACAGCGAAGGCGTTGGAAAATGAATTAGATGACACTGTAGACAAAATAGACACATCATGGAAACTTATTATCCATTTTAACACCAGTTGATGTGAAATATCCCGAAATGAATCACCATTATTTCCCATTAATATCTTTCAATAAGTGGATATAAATAGAATTACACTCGTGAAATATATTCATCAGGCGCTTAATTGCAAAACTCGCTGAATTAATTTTGATTCGAAAGCGCAGCCTTTTATAATAAACATATGGCTTGAAATTACGATGAACGATAATATCGCACCAAAATAGGAAGAGAAATATTTGTTACCTACCCGAAAATATATCATTCTACTGTTTGAGTTTTTTATCATATGGATGATGAGAAATAGGTGAAGATCGTAATTTGTCAGACTCTATAGGTAGAGGTCTTAAGTTGAAGGTTGTCTTTAAAAATAACTTTACAGGATGTCCTTTCAGAATCCAAAATCAACGTGTTCGGATATTTTTTATAAATATGCACAAAATTAGTAAGAATGATTCAATTTGGTTGCTTCATATATTCCCAGAAACAAGTGCAAAAACTCCGATAAAGAAGACTATTCTGCCTGATAAATCATCTTCAAAATACAACCATGAGAATGCTTCCTGTGGAATTTGTTGACTTTGGATTTTCCTGATAATTATAATTGGGATGCTGTGTTCATAGTAATTTAACGTCACGCAGCCTGCACCATTTTTTGTTTGTTTATTCTTTCTTTCAATATGTATATTATCTTTGAGAGTACACTCGAATGTCGAAATATCGAGGCCATGAGAGGAAAGCTGTTGCTTCTGTTACCATACGTCTATGGGTTTCTCCAAAGAAATCACAATAATTGTTATCTCAACAAACGCATAACATTCGTTCTAGACTTCAATCTATAATGAAAATATTCAGTTGATCAGTTATTTTAATAATTTCATAAACGAGTCAATCGTACAAGAAGTACCTATGATCAGACAAAAAACATATCATTTTGTTTATTATTAAGAAAGGTTCCTCCAATTTTATAATTTTTGGATTTTGGAAAATTGGTGATATTCATGAAAGTATATAATCATTATTTTCATATTATTCTCGAGGAAACTATTCTACCACCAAGTATAGATATTTCATCTGATACACTATAAGTAGTACTCAGAATGCAAGGTATTTACTATAAAATATACTGGTCGTGCATAAAATGTCGTATGTATTTCGGGCGTAACTTGCTTTTATGGACCTAGGCGTGTTATAAGCCCTCGTTATCGCTCAGGCTATTTCTTACACGTTGCGGTATAAAAGCCTATTTCACGCCCTTGATACATAAATAACTATTTTTATTGAAATTTAAACATTTCAAACAGATACTTACGATTTTTGGTTTGAAAGGTGGTTGTACTTCTCGATTTTCTATTCTGTCCCAATCTATACGCCTGAAGAAAGCATGACCCCTTACGTCTTCCTCTCCTCGAATACCACAGCCTAATCTCTTGGCGGGATTCTTCGTCAAAAACTGTGAGAATAAGAAGATCAATTTACATCAAAAGGTTTAGGATATTAAAGTATCAAAGCATCACGAAATATATAATGAAATGTTAAAGAAAACAATATTCAAATGAGAAAGTCAACCAGTGTGTATAATTTTCATTGTGAAAGACACATAAATCGCACTTTGACTTCAACTATATGTCTTAGGACGACTGTTCTCTATTCTAATTTATGATTTCCTTTCATTCTATATAATAAATCAATGCCTACTCTCCATAGCTAGTGAATGAATTTTCGTTGATGAAGTCAAATATTTTAGAAACACTATTTAATTCTATTCTAACCGTATCTCAAGAAATATCTTCAGAAACAATATCTCATTTTAACCCATTTCTATTACTGTGGAAGCATTATGTTGAATATTTTGATGTCATTTTCCTTATCACAGAAATCTTACCTAATAGCATTTATCTATAATGGTGATCCAGAATGTTTCCAAGAATTGATAGTCATGAAATCACAATTCCTCTACTACCAAACTTGACACACATTTTCTACCCATATTCGAAGGACAAACTTGATGAAATCATTATTCATTGTGAATACACCAAATCAAAATTTACTATCCAACAATTCAAACATGAAGAACGAATATCTATAATATAGGTACTATGATTTCAAAAAAGATATCATGATTTCATTGATTCGTAATGTGCTGAGGAAAATGATATGATCAAAATCACCAATCACACTCTTCATACGTGTATTTGAACTATCAATCTCACTCTGAGAAGGTCAAAGTCTGATACTCACTCCTTTGCAAACCTCTTTCGCTTCTTTCGATAACCCTTTTGGATAACTGACGTTGTGGTCCGTGATGGCTGCGAATAATTCCTCCTCATCTTCTCCATCAAACGGAGGCTGGCCAATCAGCATCTCATACAAAAGTACTCCATATGCCCACCAATCGACTGATTTCCCATAAGGTTGGTACAGTATGATCTGGAATAATCACATATTGCATTCTACGGATACTAAACTGCATGTCAAAACAAGTTTTTAGATATTGACATTTCATGTGGAATCAGCATTTCAGCTGCAAAATTCTAACTAAAACCTAACCTCTGGTGCTATATAGTCTGGAGTACCACAAAAGGTTTTTGTTGTTTTGTCGCTATTGATTCCTTCTTTGCACATCCCGAAGTCAGCGATCTTGATATGGCCATCTTGATCTAGCAGTACATTATCCAACTTCAGATCGCGATAGAGTATTCCTCGAGAGTGCAGGTAGAATAGCCCGATAGCTATTTCTGCAGAATAAAACCTTCAAATGAAAGAAATTCAGAAAGGAAAATCCTCCAATTTGCCTACACGCAAAAAAGTGTCTGGTTAGTATATAGGCACAACCATATGATTTTGTTACCATAACATTGTAATATCGTTACCATAACCATACGTATTGTCATGTTAACAATATTATGGTTAGTATAACAAAAATAAATTGTTATGGTAACAAGATCATATGGTTGTGCCTATACTAACTGAAACTTTTGTTACGATTACAGTATTTTTTTTCCGTGTACTGTACACTTACACGGCGACAGGTTCTTTGAATTTTCCGAATTGTTGGATTTGGAACATCAAATCTCCCCCATTCACGTATTCCATCACAAAGTACAAACGATCCTGCAATGAATTATTCACGATTATTGCAAAAATGGAGCCGAGTGGAGTTCTATATACCATCGTCTGAAAGCAGGAATGAAGTTGAACCAAAAATGGGGGTTTACTGGACAGTGCCAACACTCGCTTTTCAACCATTGTACACTCAACATCATCATCTTGGATTATTATATCCTTTTTGAGGATTTTGATGGCATACAGTTCGTCTGTACCCTTTCTTTCAGCCAACACGACCTAGAATATACCGAGTCACCTTGTTTATATATCCGAGAGTGAGTAGGTCAAAATGTATGGAATACCTTGCCGAATGATCCTTTACCCAGCACCATAAGGAAATTAAAATCACTAGCCCTTATTATGTCTCGCTTCCCCATATTATGTGGGACATCTTTATCAACCAACAATGATGGTTTCTTGATAATAGACGCTTTCTAGAATACATCAACAAACAACATATTGTCAACTTCATTACCGGAAAAGCCTACCCTTTGTTGGTTTTTAATAACGGCCATATCTACGCCTTCTTCTGGGACTGGGACGTTGTAAAATTCCCCTTCTTCTTCAGTGAGCAGTTTGAACCATCCATCGGCTGGAGACTTGAGTATTTCAGATATCCCGAAAGACAATGATCCCATGAAATCATTCCGTGAGGTTCTGTCCCAATCCCAAACTTCTATCAGAAGACGGCGGTCTTTGTCTTCTGGTTTGAGATCACTGAAAGTCAGTACTCTCATATTTTGTGAGTTTTAACTAGTTATTTCCACTTAGAAATCGTTTCCTTGGAAGTTTGAGCTTCAGAAAGCGAATGGACAACAACTCTCGAGGGATATGCAATATCTTTAATTTAGGCTAGATTATTTGGGTAGTTACTTACAAAATCAGGGTTTCGTTCCAGACAGGATTGAGACAAGCTTTGATGGTTTTGGTTTTCTTCTTTACATTATCTGAGTCTGGAATCAGTTTGAGCTTGACGTATGGATCGCTCAGTCCATTAGGATCCATCGGTATCATATTCCTTCCTTGTTTCACTGCGTTAGAAAATATTGGTGTGTATTCGATATTCAAAATGATTTCTTTTTCTCGACAATGAAGAATTATTTGAAAATTGTTAATGTTTCAATGCAGTGAATTCTTTGTGAATTCAATTTTGCATAGAAAATGGATATTTTTACTATAAAGGATGTTCCAAAGTCGATTGCCTAGATGTTTTTGGAGAACGGAACATGGGATATTATTTTGAAATGTTAGTTCTTTGGGTGATCAGCTCTATCGATTTGATATATTTATTTTCAGTGCTGTGGCGTTACCGCTTATATTGAAAATAAACAACAGCTCGATATTTTTTATCGATATCCCTTTAAATTATTGCATTGTTTGCTTCGTTATCTCTTGATATTTACGTATATTTTCTGTGCTAAACATTTCTTAGAAAAAATATTACGGTATTCAGATCCGCAGAAAGCTGAAATTTTAGTTAGTTTACCCAAAAACTATTTGACTATTTCATTATGGCATATTATTGCGCATTTAAATAAACAACTTTTTCCTAATTTAACCGATCCTGTATATTTAACCCCATCTAACCGTTACCGAGTTCCCCATGTTGACCCGTGAATTTGGGACATCCTGTACACACTCACCTTCAACTGTCAGTTTGCTGCCGTTACAGTTGATTTTAAGTTGGATTCTGCCTCTTCGTTCTGTGTGATCGCAGCCGCATAGATTAGGCACGCTTTCTTCGCACCTTTTATGCACGTTCATATCGCACGCTAAAATCAGATTATCACCCGTTCAAATCGTCCAACACTCGTGCTCTGAATTGGAAATGTAATCCTTAACTTGCTAGTTCGACATTTTTTTCTCTCGCCCTGAACTGCTTCTTCTCGTTTGATCGTCATGAAGTTTGATTTTCATACCGCGATTGAAATTATTTTGGTCATTGCTTCTCAAATAAACTAACATATATGCTGGGTTTATAGATTCAACTAAACTAAAAATTAAATTAACATCTGAGAATTAAGAATGTTGAATACACGAGAACGTCTAATGAGGGTTTATACATTTACATCTGTCACTTAAATTAATAATTAAGAATCACGAAGTTGGTTAAGAGCAATTAAGAATTAAGAAATATTGTGGACAGAACAATGACAATATTATAATTAAACGAACCCCAAATAAAATTGAAATAATACAAGTAGAGAGAGTACCATAATGGGTTATAAACCTTTTATATTCTCTACATACTGACTTTTGAATTTACCCAATGATGAGTATTCTTTTAATTCTCTTGGTAATGAGTTGTAAAGTGGTTGTAAGCCTTTGACGAACAACGTGTAAACTATAAGCAAGCGATTCATCGCACTCGACCACCAGCCCAATTATTTTCGTTTATAAACACCTTCCTAATTGTTAATTGATAATTTTATTAAATGTTTATTCTCAGTTGTTAGTTTAGTTGAATCTATAAACCCAGCATTAACGTTATACAAGATATCATTGGAATTGTGTTTATACTAAAAATTCTTGAAAATGGAGAAAAGTATGTATCCACTCATAAACAAGGATCTACGAATGATAAATAATAAAGTTAGGGGTCTCTGTAGGGTATAAACATAATTGTTTTTGAAAACACCAAGTTTAAAATCAGACAAAAAATTACGAACACTTGCAAGGTTGTTCGAATCTAGATTCTGAATCAGAAATAGTTAGTGGTTGTTTTTCAAAAAAATTTCCTTCACACGTCAACTTATTTCTCTACACAAAAAAGTAGGTTCTCTTATTTAAAATCGATTTGAGCATTCGATTATGAGGAAATTTTGCCGCACTTTTATTTTATTACTATAAAAATCAAATTAAATGCCTGTCTTAGGGTTCGGAAGAAACATTTGCGTTCCGTATTCATTCAGTGTTTTGATGCATAGATTTTGTTGTTTTCTGTTCCTTGTCCACCTTGTAATCAACATTTTTGAACACGTGAATTTTTGCTATTTTGAAAAAATCATTTTTTGATTTTACCGACCTTTCACTTCAATAAGTTTGTTGAACAGACAATTCAATATTTCCAGATCCATTCATTGTCTAGGTCGAAGTTTACAGAATCTACTGAAACTTTGCCCAGGTGGTCTGAAAAGTGGGTAGAGTTTGTTGTCAAAAAGTTGTTGCGGTTCTTTCAAATGGATTGATTACTTATATTTCTTCCTATGCTCAAAAGACACCCACAGTTCGAATTATTCCTTCATTGTGCAAAATTATAATTCATGAAATATTTTCTGGTAGTCTGAGACTCGATATTAACGTGGCCAGTAAGGAAATTGAGAATATAAAAACGAAAAATATTTGTAGCTTATATCTGTTAATCGATCTTGTTGATCTTCATACATCTCATGGTTGGTTCAATGAGAAGAAGCAGATTGACTTCGATGGTACCATAACTTGAGTAGATTTATGTTTGGATAATGGAAAAGGGCAGAAAAAATATTTCCAGTTTTGAACTAATCGGATTTGTTAAATTTCTGGAAGCCTACGTTTTCCTCTCTCGCAATATGATTACCAAAATACATATGTCAGTTAATATTCTGATATGAAAAATATCTTCGGACTTCTCATTTTATTTTTCATTCATTGATTATCGATTATTTATTATTACCCAATTTATTTTCCTCTAGACCATTTTCCTTGAAAATGTTACCTACCATATCAAAAATGCTTTTCCCCTTTACATTCCTGTCAAACTCGTGATTGTTCATTTTTAGGAATCCATTATTTGGAAATGTTTGTGACAAACATGTGAAAGTGACAATTAAAATAATTATATGGTAGGTTTGTTATGGAACATGCAACAGTTCGACATACCGATAATGAACTTTTTCATGTTAATCAAGCATGGCAAGAAATACATGAACCAATTTTTCATGTCGAATTGGGGCATTCCAAACTGCTTTCATGCTTTTTTCGACAACGTATATTGTTTCAGATAAGATTCTGATCTCAGAAACAAGATAATGAGGAAAGAAGAAAAAGAGGCATTCAGAAAATAACAAAGCCAAGAAGATTTCATGCTTCGATATCGTAGGCAAAGGAATGGTCAGTTTAGCACAAGCTAAATAGGCTAGCTTGAACTGTTTTAGAAATAGAGTTCCTACATCATAATTTATCATTTGAGTTTATTTATTATATCGAGAGAATCACTTGCAACTTCGCAAATTTCAGAAGAGTGGACAATATTACAAAACTCATAGTTAATATTTCACATATCCTTCAATATCAAAGCTCAATAAATGAGCTATTATGGACTTATAGAATCGAATCTCAGTTTTTTCTCCATATACATACAGGGTGTTTCGTAACGAGAATACGGGGAGTTTAATCTGAGAAAAAATGGAGGAATTAGCTGATATTTCCGAAACTGTTTGAATTATATCGGGGTATTCATACTTTTTAAGATTACATTGGTACGCCAATGGTTTTCTTCAATCACTGTCATCGTTATTGTGAAGAATTTTCCTAGTTGAATAGGTACCTATCCGATGCATCAAGTTTTAAACAGAATTCTCATCAAATTCAAAGTTTTCCAATAAAAATGTTCAAAAAGACTCTATATCTATTGGGATAATAATGATTATTTATAATCTAAGGTACTAGAGAATATCATTATATTATTACCTAGGTACCAGAGTTGCATCGTGAAATAGTAAAAAAAATATTAATTGAATAGTAATTTTTCATGTGAGATGAATCATAATAAATGTGAATTTTAAGCTAGATTCAGGTTTCTCCAGGTTTTAGATTAGTATTAAGACTAGAACATGAGTTGAGCACCAGGTTTAGTGTAGTAATAGATCCCTAGGTCAACTTTGCCTTGTGCTCATAACATCTTATGCCTCTCATTTTACCATGTAATAATCTTTCGTAACAAGCACAGAATATCAAAACCAATTTGATCGAGAATTGTCAATTGAATCAGTTCGATTACGTTCCTCTTATAATTGTGGCAAATGAAACTGAACATTTCTTTGAGAAATATGACCCGAACAATGATTTGATTAAACTGTATCAATATTTTGTGATGACAAATCAGTGTTTCTTTATTCGATGATTTACATAAACATAACATGAATTATACCTAATAAATAAGTGGTACCTGGCACACATTTCCGGAAACTTCTTTAGACGAATTTGAGGACCATCCTGCATCTTGCAACAATTGATAGTGAATTCCACTCAAAAATGACTCCTCCTACCTGCCAAGAAAATTCTATACTCTGGTTCACGTCCATCCAAAGGCAAATTGAGAACAGTTCGAAAATGGTACCTTCCTGACCATTGCTAGGTTATGTAGGAGCTGTTAAACACCTAACTTTTGGAATGAAACATTTTTGAAACGAAAATATTACAGGGTGAGCTAATGAAACAGGACGACTTGACTTGGAAGGGACTTCAATAAGTGAGTAAAAGTTACAAAAATAAAGAATGTACAGTCAGGTTGTACCACTATTGGCATCTCTGAAACGATAAATGATCTAACTATTTCAAGTAACAATGAAAGGTTATTTCTAAATCGAAAATATCACGAACCGTGCGGAGAAAACCGTCTAACATTATTACATATTGGATTAAAAACTATATATGACATGTTTGGTTCAACAACACAAAATATAGGGGTGGTAGTGCTAGAATATATGCACAGCAGAAAGAATTCAAAAAGTACGTTACGAGAAAAGTAAAGGTATAAAAAAATAAGATCTACTTTTCTGATATTTCCAAAAATAAGAATTTGCTTTGAAATCATTCCATTTCATTGCCTCACCGTGTAAAGTGTATAAATAATTGAGCCCATTGCAGTAAAAGAAATGCTTGACATTTCTATACTGCTTCCGAGAATATTTCCACAGAATGAACTGATGAAGATGAGTCACTCAACTTGGAATGATATCATGAATATATTATGAAAAAATGTACTATTCTCTTATTGTTCTCAAGTGATTTTAGTGGAAGATGTTTGGGAAATAGAGATTTGGCCAATGAGGAATTTCCGGGTAAAACCAAAATATGCTTTCGGACGCTAATTGTTTCCAGGTTGATTTTTGGAATCTAAATAACGCTTGAATGGAACCTTTCGTTATTGAAATAATATTCTTTTGCCTAGAACATTTCAATATCCAAGCACAGATTAAATTACACCAGCTCACACCAGTTAACACCGTCTGGTGTATCCCGAGGTCCAGATTGTAAACTAGACTCAGAAGAATCCAGGGACAATTTGGATGATAACGAACTGTTTCGGCTTGTTTATCCTGATCAGCGGTACTATAGGCCAATTGATAGTGATCTGTATAAAAATCATCTAATATATCTAGCCCAATATTGAAATTAGTTACGGTAGGATTGACGTCAGTGCCACCTTTTGGCAGAAGTTATAAGGTTCTAAGATCGAACAGATGAGCGCATGAAATTCACACCATTCAGATGCCTACATACAATATTTTCTTTAATTAACATCAACTAGGATGTTTTCAGGATGCAATACTTCACAAATGATTATTGCCACCAAATTAGATGATTCATACACGGCCTCGATTCCATCGTGATATGACACGGTGTAACTTGTTGTTAATTTTATATAATAGGTGTTTTGTCAATGACAGCACCATTGAGAATATTAAATTTCAACCATTTGGTGTTTCTTATGATTTTATGTTTCAGAATCGTTTTACTTCACCACATTTGTGTAATTTTTCACTACTAAGATCCGAATTAGCACCACTCAACACTCAATTGTGAAATGTATGATAAAAAGGACACAACTTTGATATTCGGGTGTTGTATTCTTCGGAGTTTGCTCTGAAATCCATTTTATTGAAATTACACCCACGTTTTTTTTACTGTCTAGGTAGGTATGTTCTTTAAAATACTGAATTCAGTAATTCGACCGTAAAAAAGTAGGTACCTATATTTGTTATGTAATGTAATATGACCAATTTTAATAATTATCTACTAATTATCTGATAATAAATTTTTCGTTAAGGAAATGAGTGATAAGGAGCATATTGGAAATTTATTTATTGAAGTTTCTACTGGTAAAACGATAAACGACAAATAAAATAACTAGGTAACTTTATTTACCGAAATTTAAAAAATCTGTTTTTATAGTGCATATAACATTATGACGTTTGTGTCAGACACAATTCACTCATTTGAGAAAAGGCAGAGAGCGAAAATCTCTTGTGTTTTATCTGTGTACCTATAATCCAAATTGAACCTTGTTGCTTGTTCCCTAATGATGCTTATCCAGCCATATGCTCTTGTTCATTCACCGAACCCTGATTTAATTGGTTTTATAAAGCAAGCAGGTATAAGCATCAGCGTTTATAATATCCGGATTGTTTACGGGGAGATGGACTAAGGGATTCAAACGATGAGAAGGGTATCTAAGGGTTGCTTCAATGGAAGGAAGATATTACTCCGAATAGAATCGCTCTAAATCTAAACAAAAGTTATAATATGGTCATTTAATAATACTTCATTGGTTGTATATTCTGAAAGTCCATATGGGAACAATGCATCCATACTCATTTTAGAAAACTAAAGTATCTTGAAATTCCTCATTAGCTTCTCCCTCTCTAGTTCCATGGTGTTCCAGAGTATAAGCGTTAATTTCAGAACTATATCTTAGGACGATTCCAACACACATTATTTGTTAACACATTTAATCTATCCACCCTTCTTCTGAAAGCACAGCAATATTCAAACTATACTCGTCTTTAATATATATTCGAATTTAATTATTGTTCTCTCTCAATAATTAAATACTGATACAAGCTCTTTCGTAAATTATAGTCCATTTCTTACTGGTATTTCGAACGTAATAATTTCAAGATTAATTTGAAAGTTGTGAAGCTAGTTTTTTTTAGCATTGAAGCCGAGGAGCGGTAAATGTCACTAATATATCTGTTCCTCATGTCATATCGTCAGCAAACATGGTGAATTTCTCCTTAATTTGATACAAGCCACGTAATTGAGGTAAATTTATTTCACCTTTTTTCAACATGATGATTGATTAGGAACAATATTGGTCCAAATACTGAACCTTGTGTGACACTACATTTGTAAGTATGTTCTGGTTCTCACGAAAGGGATATCCTGTAATGTTCAGAGAACATCGTGAGAACCAAGGGAAAGAAGGTAGTAGTTAGTGTTCTTAAATTTCTGGAGATCGTATGCATCGGGGAACACTTCCCTAGGCAATGAGTTCCAAAGTCTCGTTGTTCGTTGGATGAACAAGTCTTTGGAAAGGGACGTTCTGCAGGTCTCTAAAGTAACCACGAAGGGGTGTGAAGACTGTACTCGATGGGTTAATCTCGAAGAGACACGGAGGGACGATTGTTGATATTTCAGAAGAGCATCGCCCATGAAAATATCTATAAATTAGAGATAGATCGCCACCTTCTCTACGGTGTTCCAGAGAAGTGAGCGAATTTGTAAGCGAGGCATCACCGACGAGACGAATTGCCCTTTTTTTGACAGAATCCAAAAGTTTCAGGATATGTTTAGGTGCCGCACCCCAAACATTGGAACAGTATTCCAGGACAGGTCGGATCTGTGCCTTATAGATCATAAGCAGTCGACTGGGAGTGAAATAGCTCTTGGCTCGAAATAGAAAACCAAGTTTTTGGGATGTACTTTTGGCAATGGACCTCACGTGATTTTCTCAAGAAAGGTTATTGCTGATAGTAACGCCAAGCATCGAAATGGATGACTTCAATGGTATGGTTACTCCTGACTGGATTATGTTGGGCACAGTGAGATCGGCTTTTCTAGAGAAAATACATGCTCGTGTTTTGTTTGCATTGAATTCTACTAGCTCATTAGATCCCCACTCGAGAATTGTTGCTAAGTCCATGTTTATTTTGTTAATTTCTGGTTTGACGGGCCGATATAGGAGCCCTGGAAGAGAAAGCGGTATTGATGGTACTATCATCCGCGAAGCTGTGTATACGACATGAAGTTGCTTCCAACAAATCGTTGATGTGAAGTAGAAATAGTGTTGATGCTAAAATTGATCCCTGCGGAACATCAGCATTATGAGTAGAGTATCAGATGAAACTCCATTGACCACTACATGGAGAGACTTGTTTGAGAGAAAACTAGCAAGCAGAGAACAGAGCTGAGGGGGCAAACCATAAGATGGAAGCTTGGCGAGGAGTCCCTGGTGCCAAACTCGATCAAATTCCTTGGAAATTTCTAATGCCACGGCTAAAGTTTTCCCATATTTTTCAATAGATAGCTGCCATAAATGTGAGACGTAAGCGAGCAGTACCTATTGTAGCTCTTATCACTCTAAACCCATAATGCAATATATATAGTAGTTTCAAATGATTACGCATTCAAAAGCCCTACCCAATTGACATAAAATTGGATCAAGGCTGATTCAATAACCTCCATCAGGTTGTCATAAAATGTATGTAGAGGTAGAGCATTCGATGTTGTCCTGATTGAATTGGAAATGTTCATTAATCTGAAATTTTCAATAGTTTGTTTTTCAAGGATTATTGCTGAGAAGTACACTCCACCACCCAATAATTGCACTGATCGAGATCGACTTCGACAATGCTATGAAGTATTCCGATGCGAAACGAAAAAAGAAATGCTTGGCTATGGACCAAGAAACACTGGAACTGGAAATAATATCTGAGATCTCATCCCGCGACTATAAATAAAGCCAGGAAATCGATTTACGAGAATTTTACTTCAACGATATCGATACACTGTAATATAGTTCTTCTGAACCTGACGCTTGTGGCTTTCAACGCCTTTTCTCAATTTTTTAAATAAAAATCGACACACATTTCGATAATCAGCTGAGACAAAAAATACAGAAGGTGAATATTCCATAATGTAAATATCAAGATTTTAGTGCTGCAATAACTTGATCATACGTGATTTGATGTGAAAGAAAGAAATACATATATCTCTTGCATCTTGATTCTTACATTGACAACGCGCGCATTCCCATGCCGCTTGACAATCGGTCGTGTTCCGCAACACCACCGCATGCCAGCGATACTCTTGCTAGATATGGCGTCATCGTCATAATAATTTTCAGTCTAGTAATTATTTTTTTTTTCATAGTCTCTGGTTATGGAGACAATTTAGTATGTTACTCGTTGAGAATAAATGTTATGTTACAGAATCTAATATTCCTTGTCCAAATGTTGCTTCATTGTTGTTAACATTATCAACAGTAAGTAGAAAATTTAAAAACCTTGTATATACCAGAGATATACATTTAACGCTTCTTTGCATAAGAATTTAATCAGTGTGCTCTTCTTCTAGCTCCCTTCTTAATATATGCATAACAAGCGGTTCCAGCTCCTGTGAAATTTTCAAAACTAGGGTTGGAGATATGCTTATGGCCTCCATTATGTATAAGCACGTTAGCTTTTGTAGGCCAGGAACTGTTATTGCATAATTGATCGCGCGCTTTATTATCACAATGTAGCCAGTGTGCCACATTAAAAAGAGCCATTCCACATTTGTTTGTTTCATTTTGCAGGCGCGGGTTACATTTCAGTTTGTATCCAGGATTATTCCTAAATATTTCAAATGAAATTGTACACAGCCGTCTTCTGATTGTGAAGGGAGTCAGTATTGTTTATAGACCATTTGAGAATCTTAGTAATATTTCCGCGTTCTATCAAGGAAGATTTCAATTCGGTTATGTTTGTTATGCATTTCTGTGGTTCGCATCTAACAGACATATTTATTTTCAGATGTTGACTCTTCTCAGTCTTCTTTCTCCTAAAAGTACAACAAATAACTGATGAAGAGATGACAGATGACAGTTTCTGTTGTACCAACACAATAAGGTTGTGGCGCCATCTCTGATAACTTCAGCAGTAAAGACTCGCAACACGTGGAATATCTCATATCATGTAATGCACGTTGCCCGATTCAGGTCATGTACAGGATCGATATGTGAAGCAGGAATGCGGAAGGATTACTTTTCTGCTCTGAAATTGGAAAGCTCCTGACCATAGGGTCAGTTGCCAACATTGACGTTCCTCCGATAAAGGAACAAGAAATTGGACGACTTACAAGGTTATTCTCTGTTAACTTCTGAAAAAACGTGTTGTCATTTCGATCTATTAGGTTGAATTGAATCAACAAGTAGTTAAGTACCATTCTAAACTACTTTCAACCGATAAGAAGCTATACGTGACCGCATACTATCGCGCAGTCAATTGGTATATAACGTTTTATTAATGATCTAGAGAAGTATCAGAATACCTGATAGCTTAGGATAACAGGAGAATTAATCAAGTATGGAAATGAAGAGGATGATGCAATGTCCCGAGAAGGATTACCAAAAGCTTTAGTTTGACCCAAAAGGCCTTTCAAGACATCAAGAACAAGTTGAAGCACGAACACAATAATAGGGGAACATCATATAGCAGAAGCAGGCGAAAGAGGTCATCACAGGGATCGCCAAAATTTCCAGAAATCCTGCTGAGCTGCTAGGGTCGTTAGAACAATATTGAGTCCACTGACGGATCATTGTTGGCCAAATAGAAATATGAGCTCATTGAATCGGATAGTTGGTAGCCTATTCAGGTTTTCTCAGGAAGCAGACAATGTGAAAAGTTGGAAAACCAGAAGCTCTAGAGTTTACGCAAAGGAGCTCCACAATGTATCAGTGGATCAGTTGAAGAAAGGACCAACCCCTGATTGTCAATCTAATCCATCATCAACAATATCCTATCATGGGATGATCATGTGCGATCCATTGAAAAAATAAGGTTTCCTCATCTGTGCTAATAACTACTTCACAACCCAAGAGCATTCAATGGACTACTTTGGGGTTCCCAAACATACACACTGAACCTCCCAGATTCCATCTGACCTTTCCAGAACATCGCAAACAAGTATCAGTTTACCACGAGCGTTTTTTTAACTTCGGGTCAGCTATGAATACATTCAAGGAAACTAGTATTTTAATATGTTTCTCCACCTCTATATCACCCCATTCCAAGGAACGCCATTGGTCGTCAATTGAGAGCAATCTTTGTTCGACTTGCGATATTATATCGGTTATATGGGACACGTTTTTCATCTTGCACAATAAAACTGATCGGAAAGTATTCAAGTGTGAAGATATATATTTATCTTGAAATTGCATCAAGATATTCTAAAGTGTGTCTTCTAGTTATTTTGTTTGATATTTGCGAGCAATTGAAAGGGAAGAAATATAGGTCAGCGGAGATTCAAGTAAGAGAAGGAGATTGGGACATTTCGATTTAGTATTTGGTCTTTATTTTAGCTCATAGCTTATACTCTTTACTATATCACGACTGATATCTACGGTTCCCCAGCACCGAATCTAAGATTTTCCAAGCCAGACGTTTTGAGAGCTGGAGAGTAGAAATCAATAAATGAACAAAATAAGTTTTTGGCGCCCCCTCGATTTTTCTTCAAGGGCAAATACCCAGCTTTGCCCCCTCCCCCCATATCCAGGGCTGCCAACAACTTTGAGCGGGAGTTTGGAGTAGCTGTAAGCCGCTAAATGTACAAGCTTGAAGGGTCTGATGTCTTGAGCCGTTCTTTGGTAGGTATAAGTAAATTCAGGCAGAGATGGGAATATCGGAGAACGAGGAAAATAATTCCTGGTCAGAGAAAAGTGAAAAGTTTCATCGATCATCCACACAAAAAAACAACTTCAGCAAAGTAGAGCCAAAGCTTGTAGTCAGCTTTCATAAATTCGTCTATACCGAATAGAATAGTTCATTGTTTTATTATGATCAGAAGTTACACTTTATGTTCTAATTTGATTCATCGTTAAGATACAGAGTGGACAAAATTCAATCATCCTATATTTTTTTTAGGTTGACCTTCTTTATTTCGGTGTACGAAAGAGCTTGCATCAATATATCATTTATTATTTAATCTTACGGATTTTAAAAATGCATCAAGCATGTGCAGTGTCTTGTAGATGAAGCGATTTTCCGAATCTTTGTGCTATTATAAGCTCATGCAAAATGAGATTTTATTTTATACCTAAATCATTAGGTAGTTTTGTATTTATTACCTGTGCATTTCATGCCCTGATGAATGACTCCATATAATAGTGAGCCACAGTGGTCACAAAATGTGGGAGATGAGTATGTATGTACTTTAAAGTTATGTTTAGTACGGGTATCCTGAAAAATAAAATAGGATATGTTTACAAGAAAAAACATTGGAATGACCACGCACATAGTATATATGAAAATTGAAAACCGGTCAAATTGTCTAGCCAATTTTTCGAGGTTCTTCAGTAGGTAACTAGTTCCATATAATCTGTGCGTGGTACTTTATAATCGAGATAAAAATCTTCACAAAAATGCAATGCTCTATCTCCTCTACTACTCATGTGTTCGAAATCATTTTACACATTTCCATCAACGACAATATTTACCTACATACTAAACGTATGTAGGTGAGTTCTTAAAAAAAAAACAAGATGAGCGCGCAAAGTAGCCCTTTTTTCATGAAATATTGCCTTCCCCGAAAATTTACCGATAATAGTGATCTGTGCCCTCACTGATAAGTTAGTTTGCAAACTAGTATCATATGGTATCATGAAATCTGTCTAAAAGTATCCACTAGTATACATATTTGGCGCACGCACAATGATTTTTCGTTGGATGACCTTGGGCCATTATTTCTAGACGGAGAAGTGATACTCACATCTGAATCAGCTCCTTTATCTGCTCCTGGACAAGTAAATGTCACGTACTCATGGCATCTTTTGTGGACGACAAAACTGCAAACTAAAAAACATCATGATCGATATTAATTTGAGTTTATGAATGTTCAATAATAATTCACTCTGAATTTGAAATGGGGTAACTCATGCATTCCTCAAGATTTAGTCTATTCACTGATGGCATAATAACGTCAATTCATCTGTAAGCAATATTTTATAATATTGTTGTATCGATTGATAGATTGAGTATATTTTTTAAAGGAACTTGAATAGGTATAACACCAGTTGATTAATATCTGTCATTGTAAATTTGATAAACTTTTTTAATGCAATTTGTCGTTTAAACTCACCATGCACATATTGTAAAAGTATTTGATTGAGCTAGAATATTTACCTTGACACTGGTATCCTTGTTTGCCAAAACCCCTGAAACAAAATGAAATGTTGAAAGTCTATGTAGGTATATTTTGTTAATAGATCATAAACATTTTTCTTGTTAGGATGTGTTATACGTGATGGCAGAATTCAATTGATTTTCATAATACGATAATTGAAAAGGATGCGTCGAGGATAAATACATGGGTATATAACAAATTGAATTGAATAATTCATGTTTGCTAAGCTCATATAAAGTATTGGAAGAAATACTACCGATGCTGCATTTTGAAAATAAGATAAGTTTTTCGTTTATGCGCAGTATTCAAGGTCTTTGTGGGTGATAAACTAATCTGGGACTGCTCAGAAGTATTAGAAGAGCTGAGTGATCAAAACAGATTGAACCTTCCTCCCTAGCTTGGGTACTAGAACAAGTAGCATATAAGAGAAATAATTGTTTTATGTGTGACGTTGGTTTCCTCCACATATAAATCGATGGCATACATTTTCGCCAGGACTACGGTTGAATAGGAACCTGTACAGGTATTTGTTCACTAGTCACTTCAAGGAACAAACTGAATACAGTTAGGAATCCTAGCAAGAAACCAGAGGCTTCTAGTTATATGGAAGCTCTCTCAATGATTATATTCATAATAAACACTGAGATTATTGTAAAATCCTGATGATATGGCATTGAATGAGTTGAAACGCTATAAAAGATGGTGAAGTAGGTATATAAGTATACTTCATATTATTTGCATTTTCGATCACAATCTCACCTTGACCTCAAAAAATCAATATTTGGGGTCACTAATCTTGTTGTCCACTTCAATAATTGAGTAGCCACTTAGCATACACGCATATGCACGGCATTTGATGTTAACAACTGGGTGTCCCATTTTTTATGTCCTTATACTGGAAACTCGCTCATTTTTCTAGATATGGAGATTTGCGGTTTTCGCGGACGTTGGCTACTTTTTGAGAAACGATGTCGCGAGCAAAATTTTCATAGCTTGTTTTGTTTCTGAGATACAGGGCGAAATTGGAAATAATGCGTTTTTGGACCTCTTGTGTCTCAGCTATCTTTCAACAAAGTGGAATGAAATTTTTATACGTACAATCCAATGGCGTAGTTGGTTCTCACGATGTTCTCTGAACATTACAGGATATCCCTTTTCGTGAGAACCAGAACATTCTCAAAATAAGCTGTTAGGTATTTTAGGTTTAATTATGATAGGGGACACCCTGTACATTGAAAATTGGCAAATTTAATTAGAATGGCGCATGAGTATTGAACACTTTGCCCAAGGTTCATCGACCTCAGTTAGCTTTTGTATTAATTTATCGTACACTTTGAACTGTGAATGATCATTGTAGTTTGAAAATTATCGAAGAAATTATAATGACTTTTTTCTAAAATATCTAGTTTTTTTGAACCAGTTGTGTGAATTCTCAAGGTTTTGTCATGAAACAAATTGATACATAGTTCAATAATCAATAAAGGTAACTGTTTCCAAATTCTTTGAGTTTCACATATAAGTGTAAATTCTGTATACTTGTAATAAAAAAGGTTTAAGAATGTTGTTTCAAAGATTAATTTCCTTTACATTTCACTATTCCGACCAAATTATTTTGTATTGTAGGAGAATTGCGAACTGTAATTGTCAATTTTGTAATTAGATCGCGTTGTCCTTTCATTGTAATAAAATCAAATTATTTTTGTGAATCAATCTGGTTTTCGAAAGGTCCACTTATAGACGGCACTACAGTTATATGGTTATCGATATTTGATGTGCAATATCTACAACATTGATTGAATGTGAGAGATATCCAGAGCACTATTAGGTGTGTGCTTAATAATAGGCTGTAGTTCTATGATCCATAATAATATGAACTGTGAACTCAGGATGGATGATCTACAGGGTAATTCAAAACAAAAGGGCTCGTGAATTTTGATTTGTTACCTCATCATGGTATCTACACAGATAGCTCTTGTCATCACATCGCATCATAAAATCGTTGATTGATATACGCTAAAATGCTAACGAATAATTCCCTCTTTCTTCAGTCTCTTGATTGAATGATACTGGTATAGTGAACAATATAAATACTTTCAAAACTTTGGATCTTCCCGTTAAGTTTTTTCACTGACTGAATTTTTCGTCTATGTGAATCTGTTGATCATTGCTCTGGATAATAATAAACGGTCTTTATATCCTAAAGAACGAAAAGTGAATATGTACATGCAATACTTCGATAAGTACAATATGAGATGAAATATTCCAAATTTTTCTACATATAACGTTCTCAGAATGTTGCGAATATTCGAGGATTGTTTCGTGGATATTCTAACAATATTCTGAAATTACATTCCTATGATCTATATTTGAAACGTTTGTTCTGAGATATTTTCATATCGAAATATCTTGAGGAGAACTTGGATGAAGGCTAATTGATTCCCATTCATTTTTTTCTCCTTGCTTTCTATTTATAAGACAGTGAATCTTGCTCGAATTCAATCATTATCTTCGTGAATACTTCTATAACTACTGCTGTTCAGCTTGAGTCCCAAAGTATGTGTCTTTGATATTGGTATAATTATATTGCCAGCTGTCATTTGTCAATTGATTTATGCAAGGCTATGGACGTCATGAACATAAACCTCAAAGAAAATATATAACATTTGTTTTTGGATGAAGGTCCTATCGCCAGTTACACCTCAGCCTCCGTAGCCTCCTCCCACTCCGTAGCTTTGAGCCCCTGTACCAGCCCGTACAGGTTCTTCACGGGATGGCTGTTGTATATTCTTCGGGAGTTAGCCTAGGCTGCCCGAATATGTCTTGATGCCTTTTGCGATCTAGTGCCTCGCATTCTGACAGCATATGTTTGGGGGTATTTCTTCCTTTACCGCATTGTCTGCAGGATAGTTGTCCATTGTTTAGCCCCATCTTATGCAGGTATCCCTTCATTGGACTGTGGCCTGTTGATGTTCTAACCTGGTTCCTACTCAACTTGAGTATAGTTCTTCGGTTATATGTTTTGACAGCTTTCCGTTTCCGTAATAACAAATTAGAGGTAACTTAAATATTTTTCGAAATTATGCATACTATCTAATTAGGAATGATTGAAAGGTAGATAGCTCTTCGTAATTGACTGAAGACATTTTATTAATACTTGAAGTAATCGGAAAAGTACCTGAGAAGAATCTGAATCGAAGTTGCATTCGAAATTGACATTCAGAGATCGAACGCAGTATTGAATATCATTCTGGGTCACCTTATATCAGGTGTCAACATTGCAGTTTACACAAATAGGAAAGCTATTCATTCGCGAAATTCAATTCAAGGAACACACATCAGCGTTCTGGATGCAAATTCACAATAACTATTGTCTGGGAGCCTGTGTGTACCGAAGTTGATATTCCAGTTAACTCCATAGTTCTTCTACGGGAAGAAGATGGAACCGAGCAAGATAATTGTTGAGATATTTAATAGTAGATTCCGTGACAAGGATAGAATGACAACCATTCGATCTAATATTCTCCAACGTCTTGATATTTATATCTGACAGATTTGGAATCCGCATCAATCCACGTCGTTCAGTTCGGTTATATAATATGAACTTTCTGTACCATGAAAATGCAGTCGAAACACAGAATGAGCAAGTGTTTTTCTCACTCGATTATTAAAAATTAATTCAGAATTTTAAATTTAGTACTGGTCGTGAAGAAACGAATTTTTTGTTCGCAATTAATGAAAAGGCGTCAACCAGTCGATTATTTCAGCAAGGATGGAGTGTCAATTTTATAAATCTGATTAAAAAACAGGGCAATGATAAAGTTGCGTCCATGAGAGGATGATTCTTTAATATCTACTCTAATATGGAACCATCTCCGCTTTATTCGGTCCATCTCAATTTTATATTTGTTTGTATTTATGGCTATAAGATTATAAATATAATATTGATTAACCTTCCAGTTGTTATGATAAAATTTATAGGGTCTTATGATATATTGAGGAGGTGACTACTTCCTCCACATAGTAAAGAGATAAAGGGCTACCTTGTCATTATGAATGATGAAAATTGAAGTTGCTACCTCTCAGAAGTATAGGTGTGAGGGTTGAAAATTACATGCCCGAATAGTAATTTAAAATTGCCATGGTCGAACATTTTTCTTGTATGATTTTTTCAACGATTTAATACCTATAGGTAATTCATCCATGAATTCATGAAAATGAGTGATCACTTGAAATTATAGAAATTTGATGCAAAAAACTAAATATTCAATTGATTGTTTACAGCATGTAGCTGAGACTCAAAAATTGGTTTTTTGAATCACTATTTCTTCTGTTACATATCTAGTACCATAACGCAACAAATGGAATAAATCAACTTATTTTCATCTTGAAACCTACTTAGCCCCTATCAGATTTATGACAGATTTTTAGTTATTAAAAAAGAATTCTCGAAATTAGCAAAACCTCAGAGGTTTATTAAAAAAAATTTAGAATATTTTCGATTTGTTGCGTATTTTCTATATCTCTTTGAATAAATATATTTGGCGATATATTTGGGCACCTGTGCATAGTAGGAAATTATTATTATACGAAATGAAGCATTACCACAACGTCTTTCACTAGGTCTTTCATAATCCAATTACATTTTCCAGCTCGACCTCTATCGACCGCTATTGTCAATTGAATTACATAAGAGGTTTGAAAAATAGGTCATGGTTAAATAATCCACTTTTCCTGATGACATTGCACGAATTAGCCCACGAAAAATTATGATTTTGGCTACAGATTAGTGCGGGTTCATTCCTTCAACTAAGCGGTGAAAAACTGATTGATAGAAATCACCATTTCTAGGTATATGCAAATCGAATCGGGATCACGCGAATAAGAAATTATGGAAATTACTATAAAGATTTCCTCGCGCCTTCATTGCCAATATAATAATTGCTAGCGAATATTGGCTAGTATCACGCATTCCAAGTCGTGCAAAAAGTACCCTACTTATACAGGTTGATTCGAATTTCGATATGGATATTATTTCAAGGATAAAAAATGTCAAAGCTCATTCTAAAAGGTACATGCAAAAACTAAACATGGATATTTTTTTCTTTTGATGCGTAGCCAAAAGTAGTAAACACGTTTTTTTTAAATAACGGTCTCAGATACGAAAAACATACGAGATAACAAAAATATTCTAAAAGAACCATATACATTGGCATCTTGGCTTTATTTATCAACGGCGTACCACTAAAAGTTTCATGGTGAAAAAAGGGGGTGAGGACCCTGAAAAAATATCTTCCTGTAGATTCTCAGAAGCAAATTTGAGCTGAATATATTGAAAACTTGAGGAGCTACGAGAAAAAATTGAAAATATCTTATTGTAACTCGAAATGAAGAACGAGTTTTGTACATATATTTATAGGAACTTTGAGATGCTTTATTACCCAGTTTATTACCCCTGAAAGTTCGTTCCACATATTATGAAACATCCTGTATATTTCACAAAACAGTGAAGTAGGTTCGTTTTCAGTCACATTTCGTATCAGGTATTAAAAAAAATACTCTCATTCCATCAATAAATATTCGTTAGGTATATGTTTCCTGATGTTGTAATTAATGCAGGTAAGTTATTATATTCAACCATTTCTTCATCATACATATTCTGTTGGTTTTCGTTAATGAAGTAGGAAACATATAGTGGGTATGTGCTTTTTTGAAGTGGAAATAAAATGAAAAAACTAGGTGTCAACAATTCACTATTAATCATCTAGGATTTTCATTGGTATTTTCCTGGCTAATGCCAATGTGAGCATGGTTGCGTGTGTTAGAAGAAAAAAAAATGCATACTATCTTCTCGAGTAGATATAATTCAATGTTCTGCGTTCTAGCAAACCACTATAGATTGTAGCGATATCAGAATTCAGAAGGGTATATTTCCTGGGATCCAAGGTAGAATTTGCTGCATGCATATATTGGCTTTCTCTTGTGGTGTTGTAGCCGATGTACCATATTTCCTGGTCAAGGGAGGAAATGAACTAGAAGTTAAAGTTAAATTTCCTCCAGTTTGCAGATATTTCAGGTCCCGACATTTTCTGTTCTGGTTTCCAGATATTGGTTTGTGCGCCTACGACAGTATGAGTATAACAAATTTTATTGAGCCATATTTCTCGAATTCACTTTTTCTTTTGTTTTTTTTTTTGTTATTGGCATCAGCACTCAGTCTTTTTGCCACAGAATGATATTTTCTTGTTCAGCCTCTATTAATATCAATATTGAACAAAAATGTGTCCTTTCTACACATCGTTCACCTTATACTTTTAAAACGAAACCCAGAGTGGGAGCATGAAAAATACTTTTTGTTGATTGTTGATTGACGTTAAATAATTAAGATATTCTGGTAGTATTCCACTCTAGATCGATTGACCAATTTAATGTTGTTCTTATTGAAAAAAGTGTTGTCGCCACGCAACCAATTTCTATTTATCTTGTGGCAAAAATGGTCTCGCCACGTTTCTGGCATTATTCATCCTGATATGAATGAAGCTCTCCGTGAATTTCAATATGGAAATGTCGTTTGTCTTCTCGCCGAAGAAAACTCCATTGCCTGAGTAATAATCGGCGAAAATTCTGCCAAAAGATATCTATGATAATAGAAAGCTTCATTTTTACAATAGATAGCATCTGGTACAATTCGTATAAGAATCAAAAAGCTTCAACGTTATTGAGATAATCCAACGTACAGCAGTTATCACTTGTTTTTGTTGTTGATAGAAAATTATCCCGAGTCGAAGACGATGAAAATTTTCTATCAACAAAAACATGAGTGAAACAGAGAAAAAAATTATAGTGAATTAATTCTGCTGCGTGGGAGATTCGGTAATGAGAAGATGAACCCTATACGACCCTATTCTGCGTAGATACTGTAGATAGTAACTGATGTTTATTACTAATATTTCAGGAACATTCAAAACAGTAATCCATTTTCAATCATAACATCTAATATCACAATCATGTCTCAATCATGTCTAAAATAAATTTATGAAATTTTCAATGAAACCGATTTCATCGAAACCATCAGCAGTATCATCGATAAATATCGATTTATGGATAAATTTAACTACCCCTGATAAAATTCGAAAATGAAAGAACTATAACTTTACTCTACTATATAAAACATTTTTGGGGCTCTTTCTAGAGCAACGAAATTGAAGTAACAAAAGGCCGCATTAATTCCAGTGAAATAAATGGGAATTAGAGGCATCGTGTGTACACAAAAGTATTCAATTAATTGCTGTGTGAAACTTCCCAAACAAACTAAATTGTAAGCACATGTGCTATGAAAATAAACGAATTAATATCTAAGGAATTCCAATTTTCCTTGATGAATTTCCAGTCGAATTCAAACAGAAAAACAATTTCAGCAAGGACAAGTAGAGATCTACCAGCCTAAGAGAAAATTTGATACGGTTTCAACAACCAAAAGTAAGGCAGAATTTATTATTTGACTGGAGGTCAAGGTTGGTTCAAGGGTACGAATATAAATAATGATTTTATAATTTCTTTGCTTGTCTACAAAGCCGCAGGTTCAGGTGGAATCAATCAATATTGTAATAAATTTGATCAGAAGGGTTTCAATCAACAATGGGTTGATTCTCCGACAAATTATCGAACAACTTTCATGCACCGAGATTTTCACGAGCCGTTCGCTAATCTATTCGCTTCATAAGCTGATTAATCTGAACAATCCCAGATAATTCATGATTATGCGTAGTTATGTTTACCTGTGACGTGAGTCACCTATGTATTCATCACATAAGTTTGTGTTTCATCATTACTGAAATCATAAAACCAGCAGCTCTGCTGTCAGTATCAATTATGCGTGAACCTGACATTAGATTAGACTGGTTAGGTTATTAGGCGAGGATGAACCATAAGCTGGCTTATACATTAAATTGTTTTCTGCTGCTGCGAATCTAAAGACGTGAGGATTAGAGTCCTTCTTGGACGAAATCATCGAAAACCGTTCCATTGTTCACTAAAATAAACTATTTTTGTCTAATTTAAGTTAATTATTTACCGTTTTCGAGATACCAATATAGTGGTACGACATACCTGAAATACACACAGTATATGAAAAATGAAAATCAGACAACCAGGCTGTTCTGAGAGGCTTGTCTAAAATCTAGAATTGCATCGAATACTATAAGAGTGCCTCGGTGTAAGCAACTGAGTAGTATTGTTAACTCTTTCGTTACTAAGGATGGATCCAAGATGGATGAAAGGGCTGAAGAAGGAGTTACAGGGCCAAATTTCAGGCTCTCAAACGTCCTTGGTAACACACCAACCATCTTTCAAGCAGAAGTACGTGCTATTAAGATATGTGCCCAGGAAAGCCTCGAAAGGGACACTCAAAGGGCAAACATCTATATTTTATCAGATAGCCAAGCACAAGGCCAAGCAGCACTAGAAGCTCTGAAGTCATACACTTGTGAGTCTTGACTGACTTGGGTCTGTAAACAATCCATGAGACAACTGGCAGCGAACAACCAGGTCACTTTGGGTCATAAGGGAGTTGAAGGCAACGAGGAAGCAAACTGCTTTGCCAAAGAAGGGGCAAATACACAATTTCTTGGCCCAGAACCCTTCTGTGGACTTTCCAAAGCCCACTCGAGAGAAGAGTTCCTTCCGACGCTGGGAAGCAGATGAAATGAAGTGCCAGGACCAAAGCCTTTCGCCAAGGCGAGCTAAACAGCTTCTCGAGTTGGACACAAAAATACTTGAAACTAGCAACAAGACTCCTTACTGGACACTGCCCTCTGAGGTATCACCTCAGCAAGATGGGTAAAACAGAGAGTAATAGTTGCCGCTACTGTGAGAACCTCGCTGAAACAATATTTGTTCTGCAAGAGGCTTAAGTTCCTGGAATGGGCCTTTTTAGAGTCCTACGATGTCAGGAACCTAGCTACAAGAAAACTGATAAACTTTGCACGAAGCCTCGGAAATCCGGGCTTCGAATAGATTAAGGGTTATGCACAAAAGATCTAATAGGTCGAGGTGCTTGAGAGGTTGCACAGCCTGCACTGGGGACATATCTCTATAGCATGTACTTCTGCTTGAAAGATGGTTGGGGTGTTACCAAGGAGAGCCTATAATTTGGCCCTGTAACTCCCAATCCAGCCCTTTCATCCATCTTGGATCCATCACCACACTGATGCATTCCTTCCCAGTTGACGTCCATTCTCTGTGCAATTTTGGTGGTTGTTTATGACCACTTCAAACTGCATTTCAAAGCATAGTTTCACTTGTAGGTCTGGGAAAATATCATCTAGTCCAGAGAGGACCTACGATAGTTGGAGTGATAATGCAATCAGCCATTAATTTCAGCGTCTTCATATCGTTGGATCGAGTTCAAGTTCTTCGATCGCATAGGCAGTATTATCTCACATTGAACAAAGTTTAAATACGTTTCTTTGGAGCTACTTAGACTAGTAAGTTTCCTCTCTGCTCTCTGGGGATAAGAAAGTTCAAACTTTCATTCGCTGTTATACTTGGAGCAGAAAATTATTTCTCAACAGGAATCCTCTTTGATTCCAAGTAAGTTCCAGGTCCGAATATATTTCACTTTGATTTAACGTCTCGTTATAAAATCCGACAACTTATGTACGCAGAAAATTGAATGGGTGGGGTAGACAGACTGGAAATAAGCTTGGCAATCTCGTTCTTCTATTTCTGCAGTGACAACAATCGCTTGGTGAGATGATGGAAAAACGATTTCTTGACATCCTATTTACTCCTATTCCTTCCATCAACTCTGGTTCATTTCCAATGGCAATGATAAAACCCAGCATGGATACTGAGGACTTCATGTGATATCATCATAATGTTTGTTGCATGTCAAGATGTTATTCTTCGGCTAACATTTCTGTACAAAACTTGTGTAGGTAATTATGTGCATAGACAATTATTCAAGAAAACACCTTCTCAAACGAACACATTGTACAACATGGATTTCCATATCAAAATCCCAATGCCAGTAGCATTTGATCTACCTAATCCAATTAATGAACGGAAATGAAACATTATGCGATATGAGTTTATCACATATTGTTTCAAATCATTTCACTACATTATCCACTTGGCGATGATACATTATACAGAGTCGTTCACCACAAGCTTAGTCGATATTATATATAGATATACATAAAGGAAAATTTATAACTTATAGGGCTATTGCAGTATCTCGTTTCAGCTGGAATAATTTCACCTCAACTATAAGAATTCTTTCAAAATTAAGGAAAAGTTTTTGTGGAAAAAAAATCTAGTCGTGTTTTATTACAATCTATCTAGCTACTATATGCCGAAATCATAGAGCTTGTCGAACACCCTGTAGATAAAAATAAATTTCTTGTTTGTCTCGAATGCGAAAGCAAAAATTAGGCTAACTTTGACTATAGGCTGAAATGAGAGCCTTGAATTAAGGTATATTCATATTTTCTATAAGATTCTTCTTTCATGTTTGATTTTGCCTTCTTGGTGGTTAAGCTAGCAACTTCAACTATTAAAAGACTCGAAGATCGAAAAATCAGCGATAGGTTGTAACGGGTTGAAATTTGGGTTGAAATAAAAGTCTATGATAAGCCTCAAATTATAATGTAACCAGAATTTCCACATAATTTCTCTCCAATGTTTGATTAAGATAGCACAGACACTGGCATGCCTCGAACGTAGTCCGTATTCTTTATTAAATGAAGATCAGAAAATTCAGCAATAAAAATCAGCCTTAAATTATGGCCGGAGAAAAATTCAAAAATACCATAGTGGTTCTGCTAGCAGTAGGTACCTCCTTACTAATATTTACTTTTATCATTTCATATAAATTGACTCTATGAAATGTAAATAAACGCATTGACCACTTCCTTCAGATAAAGTATTATTTTCAGTTGTTTCATGAATCACTGAATGAGATTCTCCTGTTGAAATATATTGTTAGTAATCCAAATCAAAGTAAACATTTTACAGTATATAATCTGGAATATAGAATGCATTGCGCTGGTCTAGCCAGAGTTCTAGAATAATTAAAAGGGAAAGGATAAAAAGGGAACAGAATATAAAAAAAGAAAGGGACAGTGAAAATTCATCGCTTTTTTTAAATATACATTTTGGGCATCTCAGGTTCACTTGACTTATGAAAGAACAAAACTCGAAACACAACAGTATATAGGTACTATAAACTGTAATAATTTCATCACTGGGACACGAAAAGACAGTAAATTATCTATTTTCATCATCCAATATCATCAACTTTGTTTTCAAACTCGACTGGACTCGAGCCTAAAATTTTTATTCGATTCTCCAAATAACAAATGACGAAACGAATAATGTCATAAAACTAGAGTAGAATATGTACGAATGTGAGTAAATCAAAGCCTGACTATTTTTGATAAATAATCAAAATCGATAAAATTTACGTTGCTCACGGATTGAGTTACCAGAAAATTAGTTTGAGAAATAGGAATTGGTATTTTGATTTTTTCTGCTAAATTTAGCAATCTTAGCATCACGATGTCGTATTCTCAGGTAAAAACGAAATGTTATAGAATTTTTTCGACTGCATAATCATCATCTACGACCTCGAATTTATTAAGATTCTTGGGATGAAGAATTGAAAATTTTGATTTTTTTGAACGGTTCAAATAATCCGATTACAATTTTCATCTCATGCCAGGAAATTGCCTATTTATGTTATATCAGGACATCCTCCTGGTATCGCCTGAAATTGTCTTGTCAGGCAGACGGAAATCTGCTATTAATTCCAAGAAGTGTATTTGCAGATTGTTTACCCTTTAATATTAACTCGATGTGTTCACACAGACAAAACAGCTAGAAGTTAACTAATTCCAAAAAGATAAAAATACCATTCCTGGTGATTAATTTACTGTAATGCTCGCTGTAATGTTATTACCGAGGTTATTACCTTAGATCATAAATAAATCTAGGGTCATTACAAAATGAATTTGACATAAGTACGTATTATGATGGAATACTATCAAGAGTGATCAAGTATGGTTGGTATGTTGATATGTAAACCAGAAAGTGAGAGGAAGAAGCTCATTGGATACGTCTGCAAGAAAGTATACCAACTTGAGCACATTATTTCCGAAAAGGTAGGTATTCATCTACATTACGAGTTTCAAGAGGGAAAAGCTGACCAGAATAGAATATATTCTATTGGATTTCAGACTTCTACTGCCGTCTACTGCGAATATCGGGGTCATAATACAAAAGAAAGAATGAAGAAATACCTTTTATCCACCATATCAAGAATTCGAATACACCCCCAAGTGGGATTAGTTTATTCTTGTGATTTTTCTAAAAACTTTTCTGACCGAGAGTTTTCAGTGGAGATATTCCAATGATACATTATATTATGATTGTTCGATGCATATTATACTTGGTGCCACCACGAAAAAAAAATCGAATCAACCCCCTTGCAAGGGTTCAGTTCTGTTAGTAAGATCTAATATGTTCTGTAAGATTTATTATGCCCCCTTCCCTTCTGCTGCCCAGCCTTTCAGGCTGTCTCAAGTTAGGTATAGATCTCCCACTTCTATTTGATGTTCTCCGAGGTATCGTAACCTCGGATTAGCAGGATAATGCATTCTGAGATAATGTGGATAGAGGTTTCGTCCTCTTCCTCCCAAAATCTGCATTCTTCTTCCTCCACTTCCTCCACCTTCTTGTTCATGCAAATGCAGTCATTTGGTATCTTTTGGTTACAGTTTCTCAGTAGTATCTTGGCCTGCCTCATTCCTTGTGATTCTATCCAGTGTTGGGATCTTTTGTTGTGTACTTATTTTTCAAGTTCATAGAGTATTGTACTGGTATACTCATTCAGATCCCAAAATGGTGTTTCAGCCCCTTTTCTTGCGAGTATATCTGCTATTTCATTACCCTCCAACCCAGTTTGTCCTGGAACTCATAGGAGGGTAACTGTATTGTTCTTGCCTAGTTCATTCAGTTTTTCAAGGGTAGTTTTGCAAGGGTAGTTTATAGTTGTGATTTTTCCAAACATTTGCTGACTGGGGGTTTCTAGTGCAGATATTTTACTGAAACAGTAGATTATCGTTGCTCAAAACATACTCTTTATTTATTCCACTGAAGTAAAAATTCTGATCAACTCAATTGCAAGGGTAGTTTATCGAGTAGTTTAACCAAAAAACTTTGCTGACCATGAAGGTTTTCCAGTGAAGATATTTCATCGAAACAGTAAATTATAATTGCTTGAAACATACTATTTTTGCCACCATACCATGAATATAATTCGAATCAACCCCCTCGCGAGGGTAGTTTATAATAAAAGTGAAGATATTCTTTTGAAATGATAGATTATCATTTCTCAAAACCTACTCTGTGTGCAACCATAGTGAAAACTACAACGAACAATCCGGGAGGTTCAAATGCACCCCCTTGCACCCTGCTGCCAGCGCCCATGAAGCCGAATCAAAACAGTGCTCCATATTTCATGAATGAGCATCGAGCATCCCACCTGCCAACTGTCAAGCGCCAACCAGGAAAATCAATTATCGCGGGGATCTCATCAGCAAAGCACTCGCAAACGCGATAAGCTTTTACCCACCAGATGAAATCTTTGCAGTGCGAGCAGAACGTCGGCTGCTTGAAGAATCTCGGGATGAAGTGGTGGTCCTTGACGTTGTAGACGTTCTTCTTCTTCAGCGCACCCTTGCGGCCGCGCAGCTTCAGCCCGAACTTGGTGTTCATGTCGTTGACGTCTTCGACCATGTTGTCTTCCTCCGCCATGGCTGCTCGCAGTGAGATTTCCTTATAATTACGCGAGAGGCATGAAAACGCGGCACCGACGGCTTCACACTGCGCGTCAAACGTCAATACGCGCGCTCTCTAGATGGCCAGCCCGGGTATATTTAGAGGTGCAGGTGCAACAGTTGAATGGAGAGTGGTGTACGTCGAAGTCGAAGGACCAAACAAGCGCGCATTGGCTGCGAGTTGGATGCTGCGTTGCCGGCTTTCGTGTGGAAAATGTGTGGGCTGTGCCCAGGTTTCCCGCCCAAGCACAGTTTGAGGATGCCTTATATCTATTAACTACAATATTGACCATGCGCCATAAGAGACAATGTTAGCAAAGTGAAGCCGAATTTCATATATCTATCATTTTTTAATTGGCAACGTTGATTGAGAGCGCCTGCGCGAAATCGAGCGCGAAATTCAACTCATGAAATGTCTTAAATTCTTCTTCTAAAAATCTCATATTTATAGGAAAAATTTACTTTAGATGGAATATATCCAAGTTCTTGAATTTGTATATATTGATGGTAAAATACAAGAAGTATATACTTAGCTTTCACAGAGGGTAATCAGAGATCTTTAAATCACGGCCGGATTATCCATTAGGCGGATTAGGCAACTGCCTAGGGGCCCACGGGGGCATAGTCGATATTGAACGCACCAAGAAAAAAAAAACGTTTCATTTGGTTTCATTCGTGACATTTCCGATTATTAACATCCGGTAATAGCACCATAGAAAAAATGATGGATGCGGGGACAGATAAAATCGTTTGGATTGATTTTTGATAATATGGTACACTCAACTTTTCCGAATGTAATGTTAACATTGCAAATATACAGAGGTGTGCACAAAAAACGGCCAGAGCTGTAATTTCTGAATCATTCGAGATCGAAATTTGAAATTTGGTGGGTAGCAACTATATGATATTGTTCATTTTTTGACGAGAATAATTGTATTCCATCACTTCCGGTCTAACCGGAAGTTACCCCAACTTTTGATTTTCAAATGGAACCCGCTGTATATTTTTCCATTTTCAGATTCAGGGTATCATTTTATATACACCAGTAGTTTTTCCGGATCATTTTTTGTGAAACAGAAAGAACAACAAAATGAACTCCACATCAATCTTTATTATTTTCAGTAGCGTAAAAAGAGGGTCGATAAAAAATTAATTACAACAAATACTCAAATTGACCCCCATTTTATGCAATGCATTGCTGACACATTATTGGATGTCACTGTCACATTGAAATTGATTTACAAGTCTACCTCGATCTTGATTACTATTACCAATAAATGGGCACACTGTTCAAACATTAAAACATATTGAGGAAATTTTTTTGACATTCTGATCCGGAAAAACTACTGGTTAGACCGGAAGTGATGGAATACAATTATTCTCTTCAAAAAATGAACAATATCATATAGTTGCTACCCACCAAATTTCAAATTTAGATTTCGAATGATTCAGAAGTTACAGCTCTGGCCGTTTTTTGTGCACACCTCTGTATAGAAGTCTGATGATATCAAACGCCACAGGTGAACGAAATTTTTCATAAAAAACTGTCTTCGTTCAACAATATCACATAACCGTTTAAATTCATTGTCGATAATGGCGATTGGAAATGATGTATTGAAAAAGGACAACTTCCAAGATGATTTTAACGATTTTGTATCTGAAAAGTTACAAGAATTGCTATCTAAACTTATATTGTACCTACTTCACAGACATATTTTCTTTGGTTGTGAAAATATTTTTGTGATCAAAATCATTTCATTCAATGAAAGCAAAAAGCAGGAGTCGATCTGATCGACTCGGCTTTTGTAATAAAAAAATATATTTTCAAAATTAAGAAAACGGTAAAGGAAAGGGGCCCCGAGAATTGCATTGCCTAGGGGCCCCGAGAATTGCATTGCCTAGGGGCCCCGATAATTGCATTGCCTAGGGGCCCCGAGAATTGCATTGCCTAGGGGCCCCGAGAATTGCATTGCCTAGGGGCCCCGAGAATTGCATTGCCTAGGGGCCCCGAGAATTGCATTGCCTAGGGGCCCCGATAATTGCATTGCCTATAGGGGCTCCGATAATTGCATTGCCTAGGGGCCCCGAGAATTGCATTGCCTAGGGGCCCCGAGAATTGCATTGCCTAGGGGCCCCGAGAATTGCATTGCCTAGGGGCCCCGATAATTGCATTGCCTAGGGGCCCCGAGAATTGCATTGCCTAGGGGCCCCGATAATTGCATTGCCTAGGGGCCCCGAGAATTGCATTGCCTAAGGGCTCCGATAGAGTTGATCAGGCCCTGCTTTAAATTCAGCGAACCACTCCTTTTAGATTTGAAAGAAGCAATCAAGATCAAAACAATGGTAGGCATATAAATTATCCTGAACTCTGCAATATTTTGTTAGACATTGATGTCACAGGAACTTCCATTGTGTCTTGATTTATGGAATCGTGGAAGACAACCTGGAGGCTGGACACAAAGATAGTAGGTACCACTGATGAAACCCTATCACTCTTATATTCAATATTTTTTTCCACCTCGTATAGTTGAAGCTGTAGGTAGGGGTCAAATATAAGAGGACACCCTGTACAGGGTGTCCCACTTAAAGGTGTCACCCTTCTTTATTCTCATAATTCTCAACATCTTTTCGTCATTCAAAACTTTTCTGGAATTATATATCAACCAAATACAGGGCGGCTCAAGAATTTTTTCCATGTTCTGCGGTTGTTTCCTATAAATTATTCGATAATAACATATAAATGATAAATATTTTTGAATTAAGATTGACGTGATTCATCGAATTATGGATTAGAATATCGATCATCTCATTAAAAAAGTATATTATTCTGAGTTACCCTGTACTTTGGTGATATAAGGAAAAAATGAGCTCAGATTAAAAAAAGTCGTGAAAAATTATTCCAGAGAAGTTTTAGAATGACCAAAATATGTTGAGAATTACAGGATTAAGGGGGGTGACACATTTAAGTGGGACACCCTGTAGATAGCCCTCGTCGCTAAATTAGGGCACTCATTTATGATTTACGTCCCCCGCCCCGCTCAGTTGGCAGGTAGCAGCCGGAAAATCCGCGTTGCGTAATCTGGAAACCTTTCAGGGTTACCCTTGCCAATGGGAAGCCCCTCTGGAAAACGGGCAAGTGCATCCCGATGCTTGCTGCGTACAATCAATGCGGTTGCGCAACTGTAAACGGAGCTTCACATCGCTCTGTTTTTCTCCGAGCGCTGTTGCCGACCACTCGGAAATTTCAGGAGATTGGCGGCTGTGCCGAAAGAAGTCCAAAAATTTCTCCATCGTGATATGACACCGTTTACCTTGGTGTTAATTTTATATAATAGGTGTTTTAAATGCGTTAACGTCAACACTTAAGTTCCTTTGCTAATAATATTCTCAGCAATGAACACAACTTTGATATTAACAAAGATTTATATAATTTACATGTTTGCCACAAAGGCTGCCTTTTGAACTATTCGGAAATTTATGGAATCTATTCATCCTTGAAAAACGACAATATGATTTCACACATTGAACAGGCACAATTTGACTGACAAGAATTTTTCAATCAAATCAAGTTATTATCAAATATTTTTCTATTATACCATCTATATATTTTGGCCTCCTTGTATATCTATCAAATTCCATATAGTTACCTGATTTGTGACATTTACATACAATATCATTTTTCTATTTTGGTTGTATAATGAAGTCATTGTAAAACGCAAATGCGTGTCGAAATAGCCTCTATTTCGATACGCATTTTTTATTATTGAGATTATTGAGATTGGTACAATCGAACTGTCAAATGAAAGTCAGAAGAGTTAGGCCCAGTTTACTTTCTGAGCGATTTGGATTTGGTGATATTAGCAGTGAAAAACTCAATGTTTTAATTGGTAAATTGTAATTCAGAGTGTAATTTGATTCAAATTGACCAATAAGAACAATAACAACATTGAATTTTTCACCGCTGGTATTGCAATAATAAAAATCGCTCAACTGTAAACTGGGCTTTACGCTTGTGCGTCAGATTTTAATTATTTCAATGTCATCATTGTTACCAATCGAAGATGTTTCTGTATTGAATCCATTTTTTTCTTCAAATTAATTCATAATAGAAAAAATTACATATGACACCTGTTTTATAAGACACGTTGTCGCACTTGTTCACTTGGAGCACTCCTCGCTTCGCTCGTCGTACTCCAAACAAAGCGTGCGACAAAATAGCGTCTTATAAAACTTGTATCATAATATACTAATATTACCTATAGAAAACACATTGAGTGTTAATTAATAAAATTAAATCAAAATTATTGCAAAAATTATTGATTACTTATCAACTAAAAGATAATAACAAGTAAGAGTATAACACATTTTTTTTAAACGTTTGATGTTACATCAGGCTCGGTGACAAGTAATTGTGGGAATCGTTCAATAGTGGGGAATATTAATATGTATCTTACGATTGAATAGCCAATTAAATCACTGGTTCTCTAGCAATTCAAACCAAGTTCAGCTTGAACGGGGTGTGCCTAAGATTTTATGCCAAATTCAAAAATATTGGGAATATTTTGTAATTTTTTTCGGGGGTGTAGGAAACGGCAGGTACTCTGGGGTACGTTTTCTCCCATAGAAAATATTTAGTTCAAAATGTGATACGTCCATTAAAATATCTGTTCTAGTGAAAAAACGCGACAGAGGCGCTCTTTCGTTACATCAGTCAGAAACTCATGTTTCTGAAATTAATAGCTCCAGAGCTTCAAAAAAATTATTGCCATGCCATCAAGTGACACATAAAGAACTTATCATCAACGACCGTTGATGGAGATCAATCAACGCATTGACTGCATCTCGTCCATTAACAGAGTGACTCCAGAAAACTTTGAACATAGTATATCAATCTGTTTTTACTACAATGTAGTTGAGTAATCACTAGATAGATGGCACAAGGTATTTCTAGATGAATTAAAATGAAAATTTGTGGAAAATGTTGAGGAGAAAATTATAGAGCGCTTTTTGGGCACGCGCATATTTTAATGTTCTCTTCATCAATCCAAATCTCCGCTCAAGAAGAAATTCAGAGCTTCCTACAGGGGAGACCGAGGCACAAAGCCAGAAGCCCTGGAAAACCATTTCGAGAACGAAGTTAAATTGATAATATTTCAGTGTTCAAGGCCTTTCGAGTAATGATATCGAATTATGCTGCATCAACTTGAAGAGCAATCAATCAACCAGCTTCCATGAGGTATAATCGAAATGGTTCAAAGGTGTAGGTTGGAGATACTTGATTTATCCATGTAATATCGATGTCATGATGAGTTTAATTTGATCAATTAACTTTTTACATGAACATATTCTTTTACTTTTTATACTTTTACATGATGCATATTCAATTGATTGCTGATTAGTCCAAAATATTTCCACAATGCCACTATATAAAATAAGCGTCTCCACAGAATATGATATTTTTCATGTACTTATTGGATTCACATCATGTTTAGTCGCCAAACATTTCTGCTCTCAATGATATCGATGAGTCTAGTTTTCTGTGATTTTTCTGGAGAACCGACAATTGAGATAGTGAGTAACGTTTCCCACCCTATATCAGTAGTTTTTTTTTGAAGTTCTGGCTCTCACGAAAAGGGATATCCTGTAATGTTCATAGAACATCGTGAGAACCAAGGGAAAGAAGGTAGGATTTGGTGTTCTTCTCAAATTTCTGGAGATCGTATGATGCCTCGGGGAACACCTTCCTAGGCATGAGTTCCAAAGTCTCGATGTTCGTTGGATGAACGAGTCTTTGGAAAGGGACGTTCTGCAGGTCTCTAAAGTACTTCAAAATATTCGGGCTATACATCGATAACTTGTTGCATAATAATTAGTCTCCACCAAACGGACTAGTTTCAGTTCCAACAACTTGTTGTAGTATCGAAATCAAATTCGAAACCCGAATTCCACCAAACAAACAAAAAATTAGTCTGTCGCGTATTTTGTTTTGTAGACGTTTTCTGTTGTTTCCACTACATGAAAAGTTTCCATCATTTCATCAAAGTCACATACCACTACTAGAACAAAATAGTGAACTGTTGTCGCCAGCCGTTTTCACATAGCGAACTATGTTTACAAAAACAAATACAGAATTCCGAAAACTTTCGATCTTTTCGTCTGGCTACGGGACTTTTTGTTGGGAAAATCAAAATCGACACAGTTGCTGTTTTTTTGCGGTTTTGTCCGTTTGGTGAAAATTCGAAAAAAGTTGAAATAAAAAGCAAGAAAAAAAAAATCGAGATAACGTTCTGTAACTTACCAGGGGTGATGTAAAGCGATCTATGTATTTTAAAATGAGTATAATTTTAGTGGGTTGAGAAGTGTGTTGTGAATGAATTTCATTATTTCAAAGACAATATTTTATATACAGTGTGACCCATTTTTAATGGAAACACCCCCCTAAAATTTGAAGTTGTAAACAGATTTTAATAATTTTTCTTTGAAATGTCAAGTACTAAAAGGTCTACCTTGGGACAAAATTTGAAATGTTTATTCCAATTTTCAGGGCATACTACGATATTTTTTCTTAGTCGAAAATCGAGATTTTTTATTAGCGATTTTTTTATTGAAAAAACACTACGCCACTGGATTCAGAGTGCCTCTAAACAGGTGTTACCAAAATTTCATCAAAAAATTAGTTACGTTAATTTAATTTTTTTCCTTCATTATTAGTTGAATTGTGTGAATGTAATTCCGTTATTTTCAATAAAAAAATTTACCCTATTTGTTTTTTTTTTTCATCTGGCGGCACTTTATTGTTGAAATTATAAAAAAATATTCTCATGGCTATATCTGTTGATATAGGGTGGATATAGGGTTTTTTGTGACTGTTATAGCTGTGTGAGTTTTCGAATTTTTGAGTTGTCATAACTTTGTTATTAACGAATATTTTTTCATGAAATCTTGGTCACACCTGTTTAGAGGCACTCTGAATCCAGTGGCGTAGTGATTTTTTCAATAAAAAAATCGCTAATAAAAATCTCCATTTTCGACTAAGAAAAAATATCATAGTATGCCCTGAAAATTGGAATAAACATTTCGAATTCTGTCCCAAAGTAAAAAAATTATTAAGATCTGTTGAAAACTTTAAATTTTAGGGGTTGTTTCCATTTAAAATGGGTCACACTGTAGGTACAAATGAAATAATATTTATTTTTCAGATCCAGTTGGCTACCAAAGCTGGCTATCCAATCGAGAAGTATGAGATTCTCACAGAAGATGGCTATATCTTGGACATTTTCAGACTTCCACCGAGATGTTTGAATACCAATAACTGCACCGAGGGCGGAAAAAATGAGCCAGTATTGGTAATGCATGGACTTTGTGCTACCGCTGAGGTTTTCGTATTGTCTGAAAACAATTCATTGGGATTTCTTCTGAACGACAGGGGCTATGACGTCTGGTTAGGAAACTCTAGAGGCACCTGGCATTCAAGAAGACACAAAATTCTAGATCCTGATACAGACAAGGATTTCTGGAAATATACGTAAGTATTATACAAGGTGTTTCATATAATATGCGCAGGATGTGATAGCTCGTCCAAAAGTATAAAAAAAGTTCCCATCAACTTACCCTCTAAAATGCACCATTCTCGAGATACACGCTTTTGAAATTTGAAGAGCAACTTTTTTGTATAAAAAACATTGGCGCTTCAAAAAGGCGGCTCAGAAGTACTCTTTCTAGTGGCGTATAAGTTGGTGAATCTTCACCAATTATGACTTGAAACAAAAAAAATTCTGCACAAAACATAGCCTAATGCTTTCAAAAGCTGTCAATCGTGCGATAAACGGTTCCAGAGATATTCGCAAAAAACGAACTTTATTTTCAAAATTCAACACCCTGTATCTCAAAAATTGTGCATTTTAGAGGGTTTTTCATATTTTTGGACGAACTATCACATTCTGAGAGACACCCTGTATACTGTATATATTTAATAGAATACCTACCACACAAAAAGTCATTTCACTCGACTGATTATGCTTCAAAGGGACAAAATATGATAATGGTAGGTGGGAATGTTTTGCTCAGAATAATAAATCAATAGTTATTTTCACACACAAGAAATTGTACTGAGTTTCTGAGTTTTTCTGTATTATATGGCTGACTATGAAAACTGCCTAGTGTTAATGAGAATCAAATTTGTATCCTACTATTATTGAAAATATTATTCTATTAATATTATTGACAAAACTCACAGTGAATATAATAGAAATAAGACGTCAACTTTGGATTTTATTTCACTGTTTATACACAGTTCGTCTGGTCAACTAACCACTTCCATTTTTGCGATATCGTAATATTTAGTGAGGGTCCCAATCAAGACCCTGAAGAAGTCGTCATCAGATGATGATTTCAAAGAAAGAATAACGAGTCAAGGGTGATTTCAAGGGGAACATATCTAAAAGTAATATTTGTATGATTTACTCTACACATCCATCTGAAAAAAAAATCTAAAGGAATGATACATATGTTGGTGAGTCATGCATTCAGTTTCTGAGGTCTTTGAGTTTCCACGAATAACTGTTATCCAGATCAATACCTAATATTATGTCTGATGTTCACTGTTCAACTCTCCATTTGAGAAAAAAAATATTATTGCATTGTAGGTACAATAATATAGTTTCTCAAATGAAATGCTTCATGTGGGAAATCCTTGAAGTTCATATAATTAAATCATTGAAATTCTTATAACGTTTGCATGTGTCCCCCTCAAAACAGAAAATCTTATTGACATGTCACACTATATTATAATCTCCAACTGCTGCAATGGTCAATTATTTGTTTTACCTAGATGGCATGAACTTGGCACATACGACTTAGCAGCAATGATAAATCACATTCTCACTGAGACCGGAAGAGAAAGGATATCTCTCATTGGGCATTCACAAGGATCCACAATTTTTTATGTGTTATGCTCAGAAAGACCAGAATATAATGAGAAACTGAACATCCACATTTCACTTGCACCAGGAGTTTTTTTGGGTAATACAAAAAATCAGATCTTCAGACTATTTCGTTCATTCTACAATATCTTTAAGGTAGGTGAATGTATATTTCATCATTGTTTCAATTAAAGAATGAATCGTATAGTATCTAATTAGTTTTCGGTGGTTTCGCGAACGATCCAGTACCTTTTTCACGATCAACAGTTTAGATTCAGGTGAGAAAATAATAATAATATTTATTTTGCATTACCATAAAACATAATATAACATTTCCAACCCAAATTTAGATGTAATGCAAAATGGAGCTGAAAACAGTCTGCGAAAGTTCTAGTCCAGCCCCAAAATAAGAATAAAACTATAAAAAAAATTGTTCGCGTGACTTATGAAAAACAAACAAAAAAAAAAGTACTGTTTTCTGCGGTAAGGATGAGCTACATATATGTAGCCAAGAGATTTTCTCTGATATTCCTATTTAAGGTTAGCGTCTTCATTTGCTTGAGTGCAGGTTGTACCTCATTGAACAATTGGTAAATATTAATAGCTCAATTTATAAACTCCTCTGCCGTAGCTACAGTTGACGCTGCCGTTCCAAAATGTATTGAAGAGATATCCGACGGCATATTCCAGCATATTCCATCTACGAACAGTAACTGCAGCGTCAACTGTAGCTACGGCAGTGGAGTTTATAAATTGAGCTTATATGTGAAACTCCTTCGAAATATTGTGGTTCTATGAGGTGGGACAGAGATGCAACCTCTATGCCGTAAATTCAGATTATGTACATCAGTACTATTAGTTATTTTATTGTAAAGATATGGAGGACTCTGTTTATGAATAATTGAATGTGATAGAACTAAGAAGAGAAGTTACCGTCGATCCTGCATTGTCAACCACTTCGAGGGTTCAAGCTTATGCGATACTGGATCGCATTTTCGAATGCCATAAATGTATCTGAGACAGGATTTTTGCCCTTTCTCCACACGATTTATATCCCTTCGATCCAGACAAGGTCCTTATTTTAATTACTAATTACTAAGGCCCAATGTATCACTCAATATCCTTCTGACTGGAGCTAAAAGCAAATGTCTCTGAGGATATAGCATTTTCAAGGAGCAGTATGCTTTTTCAAGACAATAATTGATATGCCTTCTGAACCGTATATCCGTATCTAGAAACAAACCCAAATTCTTCACATTTTCAACAAATGGACTCAGGTTACTCGTTTTTTTAGGTGGTCAAATCTGGTGAGGTTCCACGACTCAAATCTTTCATGTAGGTGCCACATAGATAGTTATAATAATAATAAATTGTTAGCAATCGAAGGCAGCTGAAGGAAACACTTGAAGTAGCAATATTGCGATCATGAGATTGATAGGTATTTATCGTTGTCGTGAGCTTGAAATTCTATTTGGGAAAGTTGTCACAATCGGGGAAACCAATTGGAGGTCCAAAGGTATGTCAGGAAAGCGGTGAACTGTGAAGACGACTTCAACTATGAGCTATAGGAGAATCCAGAAGCTGGGCTTATTTACACTGTTGGAAATTAGTTGCTAAATCAGCAAAAAAATATAGTCCCAGTAGGTCTACAACATTTTATAGTTGAAATATCAAGAGTATTTGAAGTGAATCTTCACCATAATGGGTATTGCTCGTCTTAACAACAGCCTATTTGTATGGCTACTACGTCTTATTGGTGAATTAACTCCAGTAACTTAATAATTCTACTTCACCTTATAGTTGTTCGCAGTATTCTCTGAAGTTTATTGAGCAATTACAAATTGTTATTTTCACTTCAATTTGTTGTTATAAGCCCTACGTCCTAATGTAGTACTAGCTACAAGAAATTGTCGATTGTACTATATTTCCAACAATATTTTTTTCTGCTAGAATTCGAAGTTCAAATTACTGAAATATATAACCATATCATGAAACACATTTTATTTTCTGAATAACAACAAAACGAAAAAAATCCACTATTGGCACAAAAACACTTCATAGGCTGTCAGAAAATCGAAAGAACACCGCGGCACGTGATTCACTACAATGCTGGTCAACCTCTGTCTGTGTTTGTCATCCGAGACAAAACTTCCTATCCTCCTGGAGTGTTGAGTATCTCTCGTTCAATTGCTGAAACAAAAGTTATATTAATATTTCATTTCGGAATCATTTTGTCATGAATTTTTTAGAAAAGCACGACAAATTGCACTATTGAAAAAACAATCCAATTAACTCTTGAAATCACTTGGATTTATTAACTCAATAGTACATTATCATTCAAATATAATTCAGAACGAATCTTACCAGTACATTAATTTCTCTTCAACTCAACTCAGTTTTTGTTCTTTACCCAGTAGTAGCTTGAAAAAATCCGAAGAAAGTGAAAATCCATCCATCGAACAAATACCTGAAATGAAGAATTGTACAAATAATCACATCACAACTTCAACAGTTTTAACCTAGATAATAATAATTTTGAAATATGGATATAAAACTGATATAATTATTCTCACTTTTTTTGCAGCGAAACTTCAATAATCACAGAGAGAATCCAAGAAAAATTCTCAAAAAATCTTGTGAAATTATTACTCTTGCAGATTCCGACAAAACATTGTTATTTGTTGCTCTAGATCAGGAAAAATATTCTTAACTGAAACAAAACAAAAATAATATTATTATTGGCATGAGTAAATAAAAGTTATGTACGAGTCCACATCAATCTACTCCATGTAGGTACTTACCTTTTTTATATCTCGACTACACGAGAGGAAAATCTATAATATATTCGTTCTAATGCTCTACAACGGCAACAGACTTCAGAGAACTGAGCAAACTTGGGTTGGGAGTTGGGAGGAATCGGTATTCGTGAGAAGACAAACGAAAAGTAGCGAATATATCCGAAGAGATCGAAAAATCTTTGTAACCGAGCACAAACTGTTGCAAATTGTAAAACTAGGTGATGTTGATTTGTCAACAGAGTGCGACAAAACCGCGATTTAATATTAATGTATTAGCAACTAGATGATGTTCTACTGTATTTGTTTCAATAACCAACTTGAAGTTCTAGTTACAATAATTTGTTGTTCTGTTACAGATTATATCAAGTTGTTTGGACAGAAATTGTATCTGTTCATTTGATATATAAACTTGTTGCTGTTGTATTGACATCATCAGTAGTGAATTCAATAGCTAAGTGATTCAACAACTACATCGAAAATTTTGGAAGTGAAATTGAGACACAATTGTTGTCGACTACAATTTTTTATCGATAATAATGTTTGTAAAATGAGCAGCAGGTCAGGTGTTACCAGAGACTGCAGTTAGACCAGATGTTGAATGAGATTGAGGGCATGATATCGTTTTTTATTCTCTAGCCCGCGAATACATCGTGGGTAAAGAAAGACAGTATATTGTAGTAACCTATATAACAGAATATTGTAGTAACGTATTTGTGACAAACATACCATAAAACATGCACATGCAAAGCATATATACATTAGATGCTCAATTGGTTTCTGTTCACATTTCAGGATTTTCCAGATTATTTCAGTGTTTATGAGGTCGAGCCCATTTTTCGAAATCGCCAACTGTACACGTTAGCCAAAACGTTTTGCGTTAACGACAATAGGATACTTCTTGAAATTTGCGAACGCATTGTATATCTATTATCGGACCCCAATGGTAATAATGTCGATATAGTAAGTGAATACAACGACTAACCTCTTCAGTTTCACCATGTTTCACCATCACTTACAATTATTATTATATTAGAGACGAATAATGTGACTCATGTTTTGACGACTGCAAGTTCTTCAAAATAATATTCCTTGTTTTTTATCGTGATAATCGGTCTGATTCTCTAAGAAAGTGATTATATCAACAACTGTCATTTGGGTGGCAAATAGGAAGGTCAGTTGTTATTTGAATCACTTTCCGAATCTTCAATTCTCCAATGTCAGAATGGAAAAAAATTCAATCGTTGGTTTAACACTGATAAAGTGACTAATTTATCCACCAGATTTTACTGGTGGAAATAAAAAAATAATTCATCATAAAGGTGATATATATTTGAAGAGACAGTTATGAAGGAAACTTCTTACAGTTTTTAGGATTTGAGTCACTCAGGAAATAATTATATGATAGGATAATCGATATTATTGAGAACATATACTTTCCTACTGATAAAAATATCATAATAATATCTACATATATATGCTCAAGAAATAGATAGCATCCAATTATATAGAGCCTTATGAAATTATACGAACCAATTCAACATTATTGACCTAAAAATTTACCCAAGATATATCACATGCCAAGAATATTAATGTTAATGATGTCTCTGATAGAACCAATGATGTTCAACATGGTAGAATGTATTGCTACTGAAAAAATAAATACCTAGCTGAATCAATGAGCAATGATCCTGTGTAATAATATGCATTCCAGGATATATTTATACCTACCTCACTAAGTTCATCAACAAAACATATAATTATTATTCCTGCAATTATTCACGAAAAACTTTGCAGTCCCGGACACAGAAGACCAAAAAGTAATCTGTATGCCGATATTTTCTCTGTGCTAATACTACTTCGAACCAAAAAAATGAGGTTAAATTGACGTTTAAATCGTAGAAAAAAACTATAATAAAAAATAAGAGGAGTTATTAACTTTTCCGCATTTATTTACTACTGAGTGGAAATGTAAGAAATTAGCAACCTTGATAAATTTCGTATTTGAAGAATACCACATATGAATAGTGGAAAATCTAAAGTGGTTAAAAAAGTAGTTGTTAACAACGTTACTAATTTATCCACTGTGTTAACCACTTTTTAAAGAATCGGGCCGAATGAGGTAGAAATACCTCATTAACAGAGAATAATGTTATATTCATATTATTTTCTTGATTGCGTATAGTTGGTCATGAATGGTCATTATCATTCATCAGGCTACATCAATAAAGAGAGTTGCAGGCATTGGACATCCGAAAATCCATCCACAAGAACTTCATCAATAAAATTTTATTCGAAATATTAACCTGAACTCTATCTCTTTTAGAATTTGCTACCTCAATTGATAAAGATAGTACCAGGAGGATGTTCCATTTATCAATTCATACATTATCTACAATGCATCGTTCAGGGTGAGACAAAAATTCATGTATATTGATACATTGAATAAATTGTGGAAATTCGAGGTAAAACTGTATAAAAAACGTTAAATCATTCCTATGACACTTCAAGTATTTCGGTTATTAAATTATATGCACCGATTAACTTTCGAGACACTATATTTTAACGATCTAATAATATATTAAACACCTAGGTGTAAAATACTCTAGTTTGGCCACTATCATATGTATCAGTTTATCACAATTAAAACACTAGTGATCTAGGTAGGAATAATAATAATTTACCTCCTTTTCACTTTGCTAATGCAATGGGGTCAACATTGTAACAAAATATCATACTGTATTCAAATCTAGGCAACAAGCTGTCATTGTCAACATAATATTTGATAAAGAGTTGTCAAGAATATCTTAAAATATATCTTTGTAATTATTACAAACATAAATATTAATATTGATATGAATTAAGTTTTTTTTATAGTTCAATATTGTTCTAAACACGTTAAACTTTTGTTGCATCCATATTCCATATCATGTTATACTTCTAATGAAATTATTGAAAATAAATTTCTAAATTAAGCTTTCATTGCAGAGAAATTCAATTTGAATCCATAGGAATTTAAAGTACATTTTAAGTACCACTTTTTTCCCGTGAAATAGGGATTCAAAGTACCTACCCTTTGAATCCCTGAAGTGCATAAAAATCTTCGAGTATTGAATTTGAGTTGTGTATTGGCTAATTAAAAATAAAGGAATTATTATGAAAATTAAATAGAGTCTAGAGGATGTGTAACAATTTTTTTTCAATTCTTAACAAAAAATGTGTTCCTCAGAAAATTGATGTTTATTGTTATTTCCAACAACAACATCGAATTGTTGCTTAATATTATTTTCTGACTTCTGAGTATCATGAATGAATATGTACTTTCCAGATCTGATACCTAAGATAAGCTCTTTGAGTTATTTTATTTCTATGATTTCTTATTACAACTATCAATATTATTTCAGGCAATTTCGAGCAATATGATTGGGGAGAAAAAATCAACCTGAAAAAATACAATTCGAAATACTCAAGGCCATACAACTTCAGCTTGGTGACAACCCCTGTGGCTTTATATTATGGTTCAAACGATTATTTAGTCGTTCCGGAGGTAAAACAAACCATCATCAAATCAAAACTTGATAATCCTTCCTATTATTGTACTAAATCACTTCGTTCCAGGACATACAAATTTTGGCATCTTTCATACCAAATTTACTGGAAATTTACGAAGTTCCTAACAAAAAATGGGCACATTTGGATCATATGTTTGGAAGAGATGCATTTTCCTTGGTATATGAACGGATTGTGAAAACTTTAGATGAATATGTTCTACGTTCACAAGGGAATAAGACACACAACTGAATCACTCAGCAATGGATATCTATATTTGTTCAAGATGGGATGATATGATCTAAGATTCCAAGGGAAATGGCAGATATACAAAATAAATATCAATCTATACACTGATGATCCTTAACCCATTTTTAATGTTTGTACCACATTTTGTTGAAATTATGTGGTAATATATATCTTTACACAGTTTTCAGTATATACACATCATAAGATATCAATAATATAAAGTTTTTTTACTTCAAACCAACTTTCCATAAGTCGAAACTTGAGCAAGTTGTTCTTGCCTGGTTTTCAGACAACTGGCATAGGTACTGATTTTTGAAATTAACAAACAATATCACATATTTCAGCATGTAGCATAAAAACGAAAAGTAAAATCTATTTACAAAAAGAGGATAAATCGATATATTGATTCTGCATTCTGTATTCTCAGTGTGAATCGTTGCATGGATTACGAGTTCTTCGTGGAATTAGCCAGGAAAGTAGATGTTATTTGCTTTTTTTTTCTTCTTCAATTTTTCAGATTATTTTACTTTCATTTATATCGCCGGAAGTACTAGGGATATAACTATAGTTGTAGGACTTTGTTGGTACAATAAAGGGTGTGTAATATCTTCATTCAGTCAAAATCGTGAGTACATAATGACCACTGAATTACCAACTGAAATGAAAAGTGCACGCTCTCTCAATTCTTCCATCAAAATTACTCTCAAAAAATATTTATTGGAGAGAAGTGGTCCCTAAATTTTTACTTTTTGATTTTTTTATTTTTTTTTAAATAATTATTCACAACTTAATAGTTGATGTTTTTATATACTCATACACTGAAAAAATAAATAGATTTTTATTTTACTAAATGAATGGTAATGTCGAATAAGTTTCATTGAACAAATCACATGTTAGTGATATTACTTTTATAAGTGCTCAATATCTCGACAAATCTATTGCATACCACATCAGAATAGTAATAATTCAAATTATCATTGACTACCTCATTAATTGAAATGTTCTATAACACGAAATTATCGAATACCTTTCCTGTAGTGGTATTAGGTTCAGGGTGAATATAACTTAACTAATATTTATATTTACCACTACAAATGGTAGCACGTATGAGAATACTTTTCGTGTTGTCAAGATTTACCACTACGAAGAGTATTAATTATTGATTTCCGAAACAATAGGCACGCGAAAGATGCACCAGCTCAGTGGTGAATCGGGGATGCGAATTGCGACGCCATTTGTTGTGCTGTTGTTTGCCGTTGGTGGTTTGTGTACTCATTCTCATTGTTTTATCACTTTAGTTTTACACTTTAGCTGTTCAAGTTGTAGTTTAATGAGAACGAATATATACCTATAATGGAAAAATTAGTGATTCAGTGGAATTTGGATCAATTAATACCAGTATTCAAGTTGAATTCTGTTTTGAGTGAAATAGCGAATTTGGAATGGCAGTAATGGCAGACTCCAGAATCGCATGTAAGTATGTCTTACACCAACAGTGGGTATTTTTTTGTTTTTTTTAATTAAAGAAAAAAATATGTGATTAATTTTGTACTTTTGTATTTGATTATTTTCCCAAAACCTGATGTGACCATTGAATATTCATCAACATTCAACAGTGATTAATTATTTATCCCTGAATGATCTAACAACTTTCGTACACGAATTTCTCTCTTTAGAAATACCTGATGTCCGAAAATTGTGCCTTAAAAATTGATAGGGTCTGTTACATTGCCAAAAGTGTCCATAATTTTATCAAAACTCACTTATATAAGGCTTATTGGCCTTTCAGAGTGGATTTTTGAAATAAATACTTTTTATAGCCTAAATGCCGTGAAATGAAAGTAAATCATAACTTTGAAACTTTTATGAAGATTATGTATTAATTTGTTGTCATGGAAGTTAATGGTGAATTATTATTATATTATGATGATAATACTCTTTTTCATTTTTGTTGGAGCCTTTCTTACATTGATAATGATATATTGAAAGGGTGCATGTGGTTCGATTTCCTCGATGACAGCTTATTTCATCATGATATTCTCGAATATTTTCATTTTTTCAATTGTACATTTTCAGGATCCAGAAGCAAAAATATTGAGACAGAAGGACATCTTTAGAAGGTCCATGGAATTCAAGGCTCTTTGGCTCTGAAGAAAATTTAATCCTTTTTGGCATTATTTTCTAGAATATATTACTCCTAAATTTTTTTCGCATAATATCCAATATCCAACAATTGATTATGTTACCGGAAAACAATATATAGTTATGAAATACTCATATATTGAAGTTATAATTAACCTCCTAAAACCCCTAATATTACATCAGTATAGATAAACAATATTCACAAATTCATTAACCAAAAAGGATAGGTAGTATTATACATTGTCATGTGAATGCTAGGTAATATTCTTATTTCGGTATGTAGTACTCCATGCCACCGATAAATAAGAACAAATCGACAAGTGGGAGTTACTTGTTTGTAGTGGTAAATAATAACCAAACAGGAAAAGTACTTCATACTTGAAGCTTCAGTATTTATTATTGTTTGAATCGTACTATTTCGTAGTGGTTATTTTGAATAAATGTAGTGATTGGCGCCTATTTGACCACAACGCTTGGTATAATATAGTCATCTTTCGGTATTCATAACGGATTATTTTTCTCAGTGTACGTTTTATCCACTGTGCATGGTTGATTATTTGTATTGTATAGTATGCAGTGTAAGTTGCTATGTGATATTTTCGTTTATATGACTACACATATAAAAACAAATTCTCAAATGAAAACGATATATTCGTTCAACGTCCAATTCTTGTTTTGAAAAAGCGCATTCTTCTCTGAAATAATTTATTTGAAATGAATTTATTGAATATGTTAATTGTAGAAAATTATTTCACTGGAATATTCATTTGGTATAACAAAATGTTCTCAATTCAAGAAATTCAAAGTATCCAGAAAAAATAATGAAGTTCTTGAAAAATATATCACGGAATGTCTTCTTTCAAAATAACATATGTAGCATTTTCTTCAATAACGAGATTTACAAGAACAATTAATCTCTGATTAAGTAAATCTCTGAGAAAGTTTCTTTGGATTGACCATAACATTTTCTTGAATATAATTGCGATCCCTTCGAGCCGAGAATGTTGCCAAACGGTGTGAGTGTGTTGTTTCGGTGCCCTTGTCGTGCATCCATCATTGTTCAACCAGTTCAACCTATTTTATTGGCATAAAAATATTGGCTTACCATGAAAGAAAAACTAAGGTCTTAGGAGATATCTGAGGATATAATTACCACTTTTAGAGGTAAGTTACATGCCTATATCTTATCGAAGTTCATTCTTGGGTATATAGGTATTATTGTGTATCCAATCAATTAGCGTAGCTATATCATCCCGAAAACTGATAATTCGTGAAAAACTTTAATAACCAGGATCGGCATAGTGAGTGAAAATTGGGGTTAGGTACCTATGTGCGGATGAACGTTCAAATTTGTCCAAACACTGATTGAACAGTGGAAAAGAGCTTCTTGAACTTGTAGACATCTTGGGTATTTTGATATTGCATATAAAACATATTTTTACATTTTTTCACCAAATTTCGATCCAAGGAAAATGAATTATGAATGAATGTGAACCCAGATTTGAAGAAATATAATAACCATGCATTGTGTTAAGTCAGATTATCTCTCACATTGTACCTACATGGAGTTGTGAATGAGATATTTCATATTTTTTAGTCGTTTGAAACCAGAGGAATACAACTTCATTGCGAGGTAAACTGGTGGACAAGTTCAGAAATAATATCTACGAATAGGGGGAAAGGTTGTCAAGAAGAAGGTCTGCAAGTGATGATTTGATTGATGAGAGCCCCAATAAGAGAACGGAAGTTGAGGATGATTCTCATTTCAAGAAATCGATATTTGATAAAACTCTTGATACAAAACAATCTACAGCTAAAACTGAAAATCTGATTCTTTTTGTTCAAGAAAAATGCGAGTCATTGAGAGATTATGATTGTCTCGATTTGAGTATATTGTGTTCTCAATCTGAAATATTGTATTATTCTCACGAAGAATTCCATTAATTTACGATTCAAGAAATCTATAACATTGGTATGAATGTATTTAGTTGGAAACATAATAGTCTCGAATTGAGCAGACATTTATTCCAGTATATATAAACAAGCCATACTATTGAATCAAAGCATATCAAATCAAATTAAGTAATTCTTTTTATGTGTGTAATTAAACGGATTTATATATACTAATGAGCTGATGTATCGCCAATTTATTCTAAAAATTACCTACGTTATTAAAATTATCTTTACAATAGAAACTAGGTTGGTTAATGAATATGGCAAGCAAACATAATTATATCTTCATCGCAATCAACAAAAGTACTTGTCGAGTTACAACCATGGTGTACGGTTGGCTAAATTTTTTCTTGATAATTTCATTCAAAGCTATACCAATAATAAATGGCATTCGAAATTCGGAATTATATGTAAGTGCATTCATCATTAAACTGAAGCAATCCTGTTTAGCTGAAGCATGTTTTCATGGCTCAAAGTCTCGATATTTGGATATCTACCAATATCTAGCTTTCATTCATGAGCAATGTCTATTCTTAGTTAAACTGAAAATGAATGATTTTAAGATAAAATTATACAGCTCAAGTATAAGTATCAATCTCAACTCACCAAAAGAAGGTTAAACTAGAATTAGTACTGCAGTTTTTGCATTGCAGCAATGCACCTTCAACCTTTTTTGTTTATGAAAATGTTATCAAACTATCGAACAGGGCAAATTGACGAGATGGAACAACTTCTCTTTGATTTGGATTTGGCGAATGACCATTTACCACTTGACCAGTGGGAATTAACACGAAACAAAAGTGCCAAGCCGCGTCTGATTTAGTTCATCTTATCACAGATGTACGTCATCAAATGTATACAGTTGTAGTGATCAAAGACATGATTTTCATACCTTTACTTTTACTGCGTCGGCGCATAATCTGAAATCTCAGTTCGCATAGTTGGGCTAAAAGTTCCCCGCACATTCTTCTTCTTCTTCTAAAATTATGGCCTCTTCCTTTCAGAAATTTGGCCAGCTCATTATATTTTGTAATTCTTGGGGTCACTTTTAGGTGGTCTGAGATGAACTCATACCCCTGTTTCTTACTTATTAATTGTTGGGTAAAGTGTGTAATTGAAGGGGGTTAGTACAGATAGCACAACATAAGGAAAAAACTATTCTTGCTCCGGGGCAATGGCGGAGCATTAATACCCTGATAGATTGCCTCGGATAGTAAGCACCCATGTTTTGAAGAGGGTTGGGATGATTCGGGATTCTGAAAAAAAGGAATGATCATAATTATGTTGATTTCATTATACTTTGCAAAATTCATAATCAATTTCACAGTCTGTGTATTCAAGTTCATCAACACTATTTGCATAGTTAGAGGAGTTGGTATGAGTAATTTGGCAAATTCTTGATATAGATCAAAGTTCTGTATCTTATTGATTGGACATTCTAGGAATATATGGTCTAAGTTTTCGATTTTACCACATTCACAATATGGATTTTCACGAATCTTCAATCTGTATAAATGATCTCCAGTTAGACAATGTCCCGTACGCATGCGTTTGATTGTGGTCATGTGACGTCTATCAATGAATTGATTTTCAAAATACCATGGTTTTCTCGGAAAATTGGATTGAATGGTTGTATACCATTTTCCTTTTGTTTCAGATATTTGCTTCCACTGTTCTGCGTGTTCTTCTTTGTTTTTTTGTTTCATTATTTTGAGAATATCTGCTCCATTCAATTGTATGTCCATCGGAACATTGAGATCTGTTCCTATTTTGGCTAGGGTATCCACTTTGACATTGCCTTTGATATTTGTATGACCTGGTATCCATGCCAATTTAAAGTTATAACCATTTTGGTTTGCTTCTGTAAGCATTCGTTTTGTTCTAAGTGTGATATAAGCAGCTTTTGCATCTATTCCAATTTTATTGATTTTTGCAATTGCACTAAGAGAATCGCAAAGGATTATATTGTCAATCATTCCTTTTTGTATACATGCTTTGTTAATAGGTAAAATTTCGGCATCACAGATGTTCATATTGTCTGGTGCTCTTGATGGAAATGAGTAATCTATAGCTGGTATGTTGACCCCGATTCCTGTTTTATATGAAATTTTTGAAGCGTCTGTGTATAGGTATCTGATTATAATTTTCGAATTGCTCTATTGCTTGTAGAAAGTTTTGATTGTTATTAGGGCATTTTTTTTAATTTCAAGTTCACTACCTCGATCATCATCATTTGAGATTTATAATCCATTTCATAACATGGTAATGTTTGAGATCTGTATTTCAGTGCACACAAGCCATCAACGCTTTTGTACCTGGAACCTGCGCATCAGGTATCTCTAATGAAAAAGTTCTCATTTCAGATAGAATTGGCCAGGAGCAGGGGTTACCCCATTGAAACCCACGAAGTGGAAACGGAAGATGGATACCTCCTAACCCTGTTTAGGATACCCCATGGTAGGGATCCATCTGGTAGTGGTACCCCGAATCGATATCCAGTTCTGGTGCAACATGGACTCTTCGGATGTGGGGAGAATGTTTTCTGGTTGAATAAATCCTTCGGATATCTGCTGGCTGATAATGAATACGACTTATGGTCGATGAATGTACGAGGTTCTTGGCATTCTATAAAACACAAGACGCTGGACCCTCATAAAGACGATGCCTACTGGCGATTCACGTAATTATTCCATATAAATTATGTGGGACATTTTCAGTAGTGTTATGGTGAATTTATGAACTCAACTAAACTAAGAATTCTATTAACAATTAATAATTAACAACTACATCAACTAAGAAGGTGTTTATAAACATCATTCAAGAATTAGGTTTGTTTATTGTTTCGTGCCTGAATGTCAGAGCGAAGAAGAAGATGTTCTGTGTTCAAATATGCCTTATGCGCATGCGTTGAATTCATAATTGTTAATTCTTAATTGAAAAGATGAAAGATGGCCATCTTCTTAGTTGTTAATTATTAATTTAAATGACAGATGAATGTTTATAAAACCTCTATGGGATTTTCCTGTATTCATCTTTCCTAATTCTTGGTTGTTAATTTAATTCTTAGTTTAGTTGAGTTTATAAATCCACCATTATCACCATCAGTGCTTCAAAATATTCGGGTTATACATCGTTAATTTGTTGCATAATTTCAAAGAGTGTCAGTTTGACAGTTGAACGTTGGTTCATTTGTAATTGTGCAGGAAAATTAAGATGTATAACCATAGGTACCTCGAATATTTTGAAGTACGGATTGTATTCGATTTTTTTTTTAAGTACAATCGTTCGAACTCGATCGTATATCACTTCTACTGATAAAGCACCGAATCGACTCATTTTCTGACAATGTTAGGATAAACGTCATCAACATTTTATTGTGCGCTTCGTTTGTATAATGATGGAAATAAGTCCTGGTGGCACTAACTCTTCAATTGTTTCAGCAGACAAATCCTTGATTTGTAACAATTGAATTTCAGCTCATCACGTGGGGTTCTCATGTACAACAATAGATGGCGATACTGTCGAAAGATTTCTGAAGAATTTTTTTTTCAATCATGTTCGATATACAGGCTGTCCATATTTCGAGTGCCACTATGGGGATCTCGCTTATCTTAACAGATACGAATTTGGTTAAATTGGGGCAAAGTTCCGCATTTCAGTGCTGAATAATTATCTGAAGAGAAATTTGAAATATCTATGATAGTTTTGAAAATATCTTTGAAAATTTCTGATTTGATAGTAAACCAATGATGCTAGACATTTCTAACTAAAACATTGTTCAGACACTTTTTCATGGAGAATTCGAATATGGCATCGTATTCTTGATAATTTTCAAGATGGCGGAGAAACACCTGCCAACTTCATTTTTTCTTATGGACGCCATTTTGGATTTTAACAATTATGAATTCCTTTTTTGTTTCTCTTTATAGCGATGTATCACACATGGTGTTCCAATATCACATTTTTGCCAAAAATCAAATTTTTCACTTTTTGTGAAGAGTGCTTTGGAAAAAACAAACTATTCTTCTGTCGCGAACAATATTTTGACAGTTTGATCTATCTCGAGTCGTGTCATTTACGTTTGTGCTAGTTTCATCGCAAAAATGCATTTCTCAAGTGAAGAACAAAGAGAAATGATTAAAATTTACTATACCTCACATCGAAATGCCCACATGGCTGCGGCAGCGTATTTTCAGCGTTATCCATAGCGGCAACAACCTAGCTTGAGGTATTTTTCTTTGCTGCACAGAAACTTGGGCCAATATGGTTCATTTCGAAAACCTAGACGAGGATATGGTGATATGCCCAATGAATATGAGCAGGGAATTTTGCAAGCGGTAAAAATTTTACATGATTACAAATACCAAAATATTAATGATTAAATATTGAATCATCAGGTGCAGGACAATCCATCGGTCTCCACAAGAGAAGTTGCAGCCCAGCTCAATTTGCCATCACATCAAGTTGTTTGGAGAACTCTTAAAAAACACAAATATCGACCTTGAGCAGTTCATATTTCTCAAACGCTTCATCCCGGAGATCATGAACGACGGGTAGCTTTCTGCATGTTTGTAAATAATCAGATCCATGAAAATCCAAATTTCCTAAATACTGTCATATGGTCTGATTCAACTGGCAACTCGCCACCAAACAGACAAATCAAACTGTCAAAATATTGTTCACGACAGAAGAATAGTTTGTTTTTTCCAAAGCACTCTTCACAAATAGTGAAAATTTTGATTTACGGCAAAAATGTGATATTGGAACACCATGTGTGAGACATCGCTATAAAGAGAAACAAAAAAGAAATTCAAAAATGTTAAAATCCAAAATGGCGTCCATAAGAAAAAATGAAGTTGACAGGTGTTTCTCCGCCATCTTGAAAATTATCAAGAATACGATGCCATATTCGAATTCTTCATGAAAAAGTGTCTGAACAATGTTTTAGTTAGAAATGTCTAGCATCATTGGTTTACTATCAAAAAATTAAAAATGAAAATCATAAATTTTCGTTTTTTGGCGATATTTTCAAAACTATCATAGATATTTCAAATTTCTCTTCAGATAATTATTCAGCACTGAAATGCGCAACTTTGCCCCAATTCAACCAAATTCGTATCTGTTAAGATAAGCGAGATCCCCATAGTGGCACTCGAAATATGGACAGCCTGTATATTCGCATCAAACTCATTGGAAAATAGCTCCATGAAATTGTTAGAAACTATTAGAAGTCATTCTAAATCAAATATTCATACTTTCGTGTTGACACCTGCAGTAACCTGTAAATATGGTTGAAATCACGGCTTCACTTAGCGAGATTCACCCACGCCATGTCACGTTATACACGTTTTATCGAAGTAGGCGAAATCAAGAGATTTGGGACCAGTCACAGGATAGGAAGTGATTTCACCAGTCTATATATCCACCTCTGTTTGTATGTTACAATATGAATTGTTTAGTATGCAAATTCGAATATTTCTGAATTCATGATTGGTGGAGCTACTCGATGTATATTCAAAAATATTCGAAATGATATCATCAATGAAGTCTGAATGAAATGAATGAATGTAATGAATACAGAATATGAAAAAATCAATAGCTCATCATATAAAAACAAGAATACATGGAGCAGGATAGTAAACTAATTTTTATTCTGAAACTCTCCTTGACCATTTCATGATATAGCTTTTTGATTTCCACAGCGTCTGAGTATTTCAAGGCATATAATACTAGCTACATATCTATTTATATTTGCTATATATGTAAATATATATTCTAACCTGGAAGCTTCTTCAATAGATATCTGTATAGTTTACAACAATGCGATAAGTAAGCATTGTTGTAAACTATTATGGATAGATCAGAAAATGGCTATATCAACGCTGGTGTATTATAGATATAATATATAATATGAGAGAAAAAAAAATAGTCTATCCAATTAAAAATATCAAACATAGTTTGAAATGAATGTCTGGTAGACTACGAGCAGAAAACAACTACTTTCCTGGTAAATACCACGCAGAACATTGAATTATATCTGTTCGTAGTCCATGCAACGATTCACACTGTGAATGCAGATCGCAAATGTTTCTTTCTTCCTAAGACGTGACAAATTCACATCGAGACAGGCACGCCTAACAACCTACAGACCGGTTTCGGGCTTATTGGCCCTCATCAGTGCAGGGTAGTTATCCGAGTAGAGACCGTAAGATCTCAACTCGAAGCGTTGCCTGTCCCAATGCATTTTTGTCGCGTCTATTTGACCGCACCGAGCCGCGTTCCAACAGACAATTGAAAGTGACGACATCATGCGGCAGAAGAAAGAAACACTCCAGAACCGAATCTCCCAAGTTTTACAGAACTTGGAAGTGGCTGAGAGCTCGACTAAGCATTTCAAACTATGTTTGATATTTTTAATTGGATAGACTATTTTTTTTTTTTCTCTCAAATTTTTTTTCCAATTTATGGCTAATCCATTTTTTCAATATATAATATGTTTCAACACCAACATTGTTCCTTCTACACATCAAAGATCTGATGTTCCTTCCCCATATTTGTGGATGATCTTTATTATATGCACTCGATATAATATTATTCAATGGAGTCAGAAGTGTAAAGCTCAATTTATAAATTCCGCTGTCGTAGCTACAGTTGACGCTGCCGTTCCAAAATGTATTGTGAAGATAACCGACGGCATCTGCGTCAGCATATTCCATCAACGAACAGTAACTGCAGCGTCAACTGTAGCTACGGCAGCGGAGTTTATAAGTTGAGGTTAAGGCGAAGACAGGTTGATACTGTAGTTTAAATGCTCCCAAAATTAAGCTCCTGCACTCAAGAACTCAAACTGTGGAACTCCTTTCGTGCAGTCAGAAAATAAAACAAAAGATACACAGATCCTTCACAATGCATGACAAAATCATTTCAGGTGGCATGAAATAGGATTCTACGACATACCTGCCACAATAGATTATATTTTGAATAACACAGGTGCACAAAATCTATCCTTCATCGGTCATTCCCAAGGAACCACCACCTTGTTTGTGATGGGTGCTGCAAGACCACAATATAACCAAAAAGTTAATGGCATGGTCGCCATAGGTCCATCCACTGTAATGATTAAGCCCAGATACGTATTAATAAGGATTTTTGCAAAACATTACAAACTTCTGAAGGTAAGAAAAAATTGATACGTGTAATCACAACACAAAATTTGACATTGACATTGAAATATGAAATTCAGGAAATAATTTGCTTTTGTATTCAAAAGAACGTTTGGACGTTATTTTCAAAACTATGATGATTTTTATTTTATGTTAAAACAATACAATTATATATGTATAATAATTTCATTCATTCCATTCATCAAACTATAGCTTACAAAAGAGTGGAAAACAATATCAAAGTACACGAAATTACTTTTTTAGCTCTTTCTGCCAATAAGACCCAAATATTCCAATCATATTTTCATTGTATTGGCCATGATAACGTTGTTCAAAGTTCAAAATATCTTGATGGAAACGTTCTTTTCGCTCCTCTGAGTACGTCCTGTTGTTTTCAAATTTTTCTAAATGAGCATTCATACATATTTATGTACTTTTAATAACACCCATGGACGTATCATCTGCAACCCATGGCCTTGAAGTTTTTTAACATACTTCAACTTGCTCTTGGTAGTTCTCGACTATTTTATTTACCAGAAATCTAGAAGCAAATTTGTAAATTTTTCACCGCCAAAAAGTTGTCTAATTTACGAACCAACAAAAACTTCATCTTCAACCTTCGCTAGACTCTTACCAAACACTTGATTGTTGTTTTTTGCTTGAATGCCATTCTGGAGGCACAGTTTGAACGTAAAAATCCTACAAGATATTTTTGAATAGGTATGTTGGAATTAATTAAATCGATACCTGTTTATATTTCCAATGGATACTCATGTGAAATGAAAACGACGATATTATCAGGATTATTCCTGAATACTGAATGTTCCGCTACATCATATCACATTCCTCACTTCCTTTCGAAAATAATAATATAGAGTAGGAGGAGGGAAGAAATTAGTTATTTTCCTAGAAATAAGCCTAACACTATTTATCTATGATTTTTTATAGGCTATTGGGGATTTCTTCAATATCCAGAAGTTCCCGCCATTCCTCAGTATCAGCCAAATGCATGCTATCAACCAGTTTTTATGTGGGAAGAGGTTCAGTCTTCACCGACTATGCAAATATCTGATTGCCGACTCAATTGGAGATGACCAGTTCGATGCGGTAATAGTAATTTTCCTAACAAGTGCGGAAAGTGATGCTTTCCCTCACGCGACTGCCGTTAACCCGAACGACGCGGAACGGAAACAACTAACAAGAGTAACATTTTCTATCCACTAATTATTCGTAATATTTATTGTAAATGTACAATTTGATGCATTATGTAAATTTATTAACAATTATCAGGTTTTCTTTGTCGTCTATGTCGTCAATGGTGAGTTTTGTCAGCTCTTCTCGTCTGCAAGCACCAGCTAATCCAAAAATTGCTACTAACTTAATCATGAGGTATATGTCATCGGGTGCTTCAGTCATAAATTTTGAAACGTCTTCTTGAGTGAAGATTTTGGCCTTTTTCGGACTAAAGGTCGAAAACCGACATTATGTCTTTTAATGAATGCAATTATTTTGTAGAATTTGCTAATATCCAAATTTTGCTTTACTTTGAATACACTCTTCAACATTGGATATCTTGCCCATAAAGTGTTCGGCTTCCATGTTTTAGACATTTCTAGAAAATAAGCCAAGAATACTTCTTCTTTATTTGGTGTTTTCACTTTTTTATTGTTGCACCATTCAATAAAACTCGTGTATTGCTTCTCATACCTTTGTTTAGATTTCGTTGGCAATAACTCTCTTTGCATCTGTAGCTGCTTGCACGATTTCTTGTGGAAGTTCTTTATCAGATGAATAATCCATTGTGGCAATTTCACTGAATCGAAAATTTTATATAAGTAACGCTTTGTCTGTCACTCTGACAATTACAAACAAATTTGTGTATTGATCAGCATGACAGCATCAATTATTACCTACTCGTTATCAGATCAATCAAAGCCTATATATAGGGTGATTTTCATAACAATACATTTTTATTTATCAATATTTGTTCATTTTTTCAATAAATAATAAAGAACCTAGCAATACATTCGGCTGCGACTTGTATGTGATCGATTTTTTTTTCGGAGGTGGTTGAAATCCTTGATGGACATCATATGTTTCCAATCCCCCAAATGATAGTGTGGGAATCCCTGATCTCAGTCAGGTTTACCCACTAAACACTCCATACTCCCTACGTAGGCTCGTCTGACCAAATTCTCCGATGACACTAAAGCCGGGAACACATTGTTCTGATGCTACACTACGCCATACGACACGATGCGTCAGAGATGTACTTTGTACACACTGTTCCCACGTCATCCGATACGACGCGACGCTACGTTACATAATGATAGAAAATGAGACCAGTTTGAGTTCAGAAACTATGGCCAGTGGTAGTTCCTCAGATGAGTGGGAAGAAGAACTAGAATGTGCAGCATCAGCTTTACTGTTATTAGAACGAAAAAAAAAAGAAAATGTTGGGTACATCCAATAAATTTCCTCCCAAGCTTCTCCTCTCATATTCTGGTCTCTATAGTGCTTGCTTTTCATATTATAAATACACTCGTGCTTCCGAACCAACTCAATCAATAAAACTTCATCGATTTTTGCTGCCATTCTATGCATATGATGCCACCTTCGCGTGCACACTGTTACTACCCCTTACAACGCGGTTGAAACGTGGTGCCACGCGACGTGATATCATATGATGAAAATCAGGCAAGACGGGATTCGTACCACGTCGGATGGCGTCGAGTCACGTCGGATGGGATTGCATCAGAACAGTGTACACACAATATATAAATATGCATTAAAATCCACGGTGTCAGATCCTTCTGACGTTGCGTCGGATGGCGTGGCATGGTGTAGCATCAGAACAATGTGTTCCCGGCTTTAGCGTAATGGCCGATTGTATTTTGCCTAGCTATCGTCATTGTATACCTACTTTAGTATCTCAGCGCCTTGTACAAGTTTTTACAAGTCCTTCACCGAATGTGAGTTGTATATTTCTGGTTCGCCTATATTGGTTGATCAAACTGTACACCAGAATGAATATCTGTTGAATGTAGTGTACCTCAAGGATCCATTCTGGACCCGTTTCTTACTTTTCATCAATGTTCTGTTGGGTGGCACATTGTTTTTACGAATCGTTGTTGAAATAATTTACCAGAAAAATATCAATACTGCTCCACTTTGATAGCATAACATAGCTAACATAACAATAACAAGACTAACAAGAGCATATGGTTATGATTAAATAGATAGATACTAGTAATTAGTTTCTGTTACAGGGAATTCTACCAATAATATCAGCTCTCACACCTTCATCAAGCTCTTATCATCAACTAATACATTACGGACAAACCATATCGAATGGTAAGTCAATGCCCATCAATAAAGGAAAGCACTTCACATCAGTCAAATTTTAGTGTCAAATAGTGGACCGCTTTCACTTGAAGCTATTTACTATTATAGCTATTCCTCATACAGGGTTATTCACTATATTCTGAAGTTATTTGGTATCTACCTCGATATTGTCGAAAAAACAATTGATCACGTGATGATGATTTATTCTCGAAACATACCAGATATTTTTGAATTTTTTCAAGATAAGTATCAGTCCTTTCTGGTTTCTGAGAATAGAAAAGAAAATCTTTGAGTAAATGCTATATGTATACAATAGACATATCATGTGGTTATAGAAGATAGTAGTGTGAGTAGTGGCTATAAAAGATAGTAGTGTGAGAGAAAAAATAGTGAACAAACTACATAATTTTGAGTTGTAGTTCAGAATTTCGATACTGAAGTCGATCTGACGAATCCGTTTTCTTTCAGAAAAATTCACGACATTCGACTGGGGAAATGCTGAGGAGAATCTACAAAAATATGGTTCAGATAAACCAGTTGAATATAACGTAACAAATATCAGTTTCAAAGTTGCTCTATATATAGCACTAAATGACGTATTTATATCTAATCAGGTAAGGGCTATTGCTCTATATAATCGTATGATAAAAATATTCTTTGCAGATATATCTTTCATAATTACTACCTAATACCAAAGTTTACAGAATATACTATTTCTGTAAACTTTGCTAATACAGTCGATCGAGGGTGTGATTAAACACTGAAAATTAATGATATTATGCTTTATATACTGTGTTTCGTTACGAAGGAAATACGTGTTGAAGTTTGATAATTCACTACCTAATTATTGACAAATAAGATATTCACAGCTAACCAGATTTGAACGACAAAACTGACTTTTTCTATTTTTCATCAAACGTGACAGATGTTGTCACTTCTGATACCACATTAACGTGTGTGAATATGAGATGATTAGGAATTGAAAATGATCAATATAACACGTAATGATTATAATATTTCATTTTATTTCAGACTGTTCAGTTACTACAGAGTACTCTACCAAATATTTCAGAAGAATATACAGTGCCCTACAAAACATGGTCCCATATAGATTTTCTTTGGGCTAGAGATATGGATATTTACCTTCATCACAATCTATTACAAACACTTGATGGCTTTACACAAAATTGAAACCTTGAATATACAGAACAGCGCTTTATCTATATATTTATAAACAGTTGCAGAAAATAAAGCCTTATCATGCATAATGACTTTGAGTTTCATTACTTTGGCTATCCCTACTCTTCAAAAAATGTTGAGAATTATCCATGATTGGTATACCTCGCATACTGATGAAGAATATAGGTACTGTTTTATATTTATCCAACGGTAAACTGGTGGTTATCATGATCTAGTGGGATCTTTTCTGATGTCCCTATCACCTCAAGACTTTTAAAATAATCCGATACCTATACATTATAGATTTTCCTTTCGTTCTGTCAGAAAAATTAATTGTATAATCGATTAAATGATATCTAATTATCCTTCAATGAAAATATGATTATGGTGAACGTGTGGTGCTTGATATGGATCCCTATCATGTTATTTATATTTGTAATTCATCATCTTATCCTTAGGTTGTTATAAAAGTTTTCACCAATGTATTATAGAAAATATTGTGCAATGGGAGGCGATTCATTGGAGTTGTAAGGTATATGGTTGATTTGATATCAATAACGTTTCAGAAATTTATAAAAGTGCAATACACTTTCCCAATATTCTCAGATGCAAATTTTTATTCTTAAAGAAATTGTTTAATTTTTGGTTAAACTATTTCATGATTTATTCGAACACAGTGTAGTGTAGTGTTGAGGAATGACTGAAGAAACCAGTACTAACTTAGGATACCCAAAAAATATCTAAAATCACCATAGGAGTGAATTATTGTGTATCCTGAATCAAACATTTTATAGTTCGGATTTATGAAATAGAAGTTGATTTGTTGTTGTAGGTACCTAATTGATCATACTAATAGATTAAATATTCGATTCACCACCAGACTTTTTGGTATACCCAAGGTTTCTTTGCATGCCACTTTTCATTTAACGAGTAGGTATATGGGGATATCAAAATCCATGAGTGGCGATTCGAATAATTCAAAGGCTGAGATATATGTCATGTAGTTGCAATTGTTTTAATTGATCAATTATCCATTTGAACATGGTAAGTTATTTAATTTTTTCTGAATATCACATTAATGATCATTCAAAAATGTTTCCATGACACAATGAAAACTATAAAACGAAATTCTCAGTAGGAAGGTATTTTACTGTTACAATAGAATCTATTGGAATTGACATTTTTAATGTATCTATTAAGCTGTATTATGTTCACTAGTCAAATACTTCTGCTCTCATCGATATCGATGATTATAGTTTCTAGTGAGTTTTCTGGCAAACCGACAATTGAAATAGTGAGTAACGATTTGAACTTAATGGTCATGACTTTTATTTCATTCTCATATTCACTCTCAACTGAGGATAAATTGTGAACATTCTCGACATAATTCGGATGATTACTCTCTTTGAATTTCTCACCAAAACTCTGAAAGAACCTTTTTGAGTATTGCTTTATGTTTGAATTTCTCGACTGTTTTATTGATTAAATTCTCACTTTCATTTCACTGATTTGGTTCATTAGTTTTAGTGTCATCAATATTCCTCGATTCTCGCTTGAAATATTGCTTTTCAATATTTCAGTACAATCTGTAAAATATTTTTGGAACAGATGTTATCCAGTTGTTTGGACATGAAAAACATTAATAAAATTTACAGATAGAGTTGGCAACCAAAGCTGGCTATCCAATCGAGAAGCATGAGATTCTCACAGAAGATGGCTATATCTTGGACATTTTCAGACTTCCACCGAGATGTTTAAAAAACTGCACTGAGAGAGGAAAAAATGAACCGGTATTATTGATGCATGGCATCATAAGTACTGCCGAGGTTTTCGTAATGTCTGGCAACAATTCGTTAGGATTTTTACTCAATGACAGAGGTTACGACGTCTGGTTGGGAAATTCCAGAGGTAACTGGCATTCCAGAAGACACAAAACTCTGGATCCTGATAAAGACAAGGAGTTTTGGAAATTCACGTTGGTACCTACAGTATCGTATCTGTAAATAATAACCATCGATACTCAAGATGTATTTATTGATGATGCAATCAACGGGTTCAATATATATTTTATCTATCATTCACAATAATTCTATATTTATTGGTATAATGGGGCTCTTTATATACTCAAATAAGATAAGGAAAATAACATGTGAAGAAACACAATATTTTATATGCAATAAAACTAACTATAACTCTTTTATCAAATTGTGCTAATTGTTATAATCTGAAGATTGGGATTTTTCTTGGAGGTAGAGAAAATCCTTTATGGGCACCTCGTAGTAGTTAACTACCCTGCACTGATGAGGGCCAATAAGCACGAAACCGGTTTGTAGGTTGTTGAACGTGCCTATCTCAATGTGAACGTTGTCACGTCTTAGGAAGAAAGAAACTCAATGTTCTGCGTGGTATTTGCCAGGAAAGTAGTTGTTTTCTGCTCGTGGTCTATCAGAGATTCAATTTCAAACTACGTTTGATATTTTTAATTGGATAGACTATATTTCCTTTCAATAATGTTACATTTGCATAATATTCTACATCTTGATATGAAGTCATCAAACCATATTTCACTTGATGAGCTTCTGAATGTTCTGTATAACCTCAGTTTGGTACATACAGAGTACATATATATTGTGTACTCCTCTCAAAAATTTGATAGGATTAAGTTATTTGACTGATTGAGTTCAATATCAATATTTGAGCCCAGGAAGTTGATATTTCCAATTATCAAAGAGAAACATCCTGTATTATCCTGATATTTTGAAAGGAAACAGCCAAAGAGTGAAGTGGTAGTGTTAAATAGAGGAAAATAAATCAATATCATTCCCACGTTATTTAGAATAATCTGAATTACAAGAGGTAGAATACGAGCAGAAAACAACTACATTCCTGGCAAATACCACGCAGAATATTGAATTATATCCAATATTTGAATTTTTATTTATATGAATTGATGCATAGACTACGAGTGGATATAATTCAATATTCTGCGTGGAATTTGCCAGGAATGTAGTTGTTTTCTGCTTGTATTCTACCTCTTGTAATTTATATTATTCTAAATAACGTGGGAATGATATTGATTTATTTTCCTCTATTTAACACTACCACTTCACTTAGAGTTTTTGGCTGTTTCCTTTTAAAATCTATCGGCTAGTCGAGCATCCCAGCCACTCTCATATCTTCAATGTGGGAGATTTATTTAGGAATGTTTCTTTCTTCGCCGCTTGGTGTCGCCGTCTTCATACACTGCTTGGGGATCGGCTCACTGCTATCAAATATGCGTGGATGCTTCCATCGATTCAGACCTCGCCTCGTGTGGAGATATCAGGATCTCCATTCGGTTGACTACCATGTACTGATGAGAGCCAATAAGCCTGAAACCGGTCTACAGGTTGTCAGGCGTGTCTGTCTCGTTGGGAGCATAAACGCATGTTCGAAGAAAGAAATATTTGCATTTTTATTCATTTATATGAATTGATGCATAGACTACGAGTGGATATAATTCAATATTCTGCGTGGTATTTGCCAGGAATGTAGTTGTTTTCTTCTCGTATTCTACCTCTTGTAATTTAGATTATTCTGAATAAAGTGGGAATGCTATTGATTTATTTTCCTCTATTTAATGGTGATATAATGTCTTCCCCAGATGGCATGAGATGGGCATATACGACCTACCTCCACTGATAGATTACATTCGCTCTGTGACCAGTAGAGAACGAATATCCTACATTGGGCATTCACAAGGATCTACGATACTTTTTGTGTTAGGCTCAGAACGACCAGAATACAACGATAAACTGAACATCCACATTGCACTTGCACCAGCAACTTATTTGAGCAATACGAAGAATCCTTTCATTAGGCTTGTGACTTCCTTTTTCGATATCTTGAAGGTAAGTTTAGATAAAACATGTTACGATATTCGGAAATATCTGAAAATATCTATCTCAAATTCATCAGCCTCTCAATTCGTCTTTCTACTGATACTTGATTGTAGTAATATCCATCCATATGCATGTCTGAGTATTTTATTGTGATCTGGCATTCACATCAAAGTTATTCGATTTTTCTGTTTTCTGAAATATAGTTGGGTTCTCTGTAAATGTGGTTTTGTGAATCTCACTTAAGCCTCCCATTTATCCTCTCAACTTTATCATTTGTACCAACTATACTGATGTGTTCTTCTCATCCATTCTTCGTTTGTAAAGTATCAAGATTTTTCATATATTTTGGAACCAGATGATATATGATATTTTAAAATATATATATATATTTCAAAATATATGTAGATTAGTTGACTGGGCTCTCAAATTTCGTATTACATTAACCCTTCGTCCAGGCCAAATAGCTTTGTCAACGTACATGTAAATGTGTTTAATTTTTTGAATGTTATTCATTATTTGATGATTCCATGAATTGTATTATGAATATGTTATCATTATTTCAGAGGTATTCCACTTCTATTATGGGAAGAAACCATATTCTCACAAAAAATAGGTTAATGTTCCATATTCCATATCTCATCAACCAACAACCATTACAGAGGGTGTATTCAGAATAACGTGGAAAAACTCTCGGATTCATACAGAACCTGAAAAGAATAATACAACAAGTTCCTATATTTGTTTGGTTTGTTTATTGTTCTTTTCCTTGAAAATGGTTTGTTTAAATGACAATAAACTTTCTTTTTTTAATAAGAGATTCAAGCTACCCAAATTCATTTTCCATGCCTTAATTATACAGGGTGTTGAAATTTCATCATTGTTGACTCAATCCCTGAAGGAAGGGATAAAGGAAGGGGATAAAGGAAGCCATCAAATACGTTTCAAGGACACTTTTTCAAGAGGTCCCTTATATCATATCTACATTAAATTAAATTATTTTTTTCAAAAGTTAGCGGTGTCTCCGTAAGGACGACCTGCATAAAAAAATATTTGCGAACATGCCATCTTATTTTTTCAGATTCTTTTTAGATCCGAGGTATTTCCTAAATTTTTATGGAATTTTAATTCCGTTTTTATTCACACCCTAGGATCTTCCTGATTATTTTAGTGTGTATGAGGTAGAAGCCATATTCAGAAATCGCTTACTATACACAATAGCCAAAACATTATGCAGTAGCTACAATAGGATTCTTCTTGGGATTTGCAAAATTGTTGTGGATCTCGTATCGGATTCTAATGGTAATAATCTTGATGAAGTAAGTAGATTCAACTAACCTTGGTTTAACTTTCTTCATGAATGCATTTCGGTATCAATTTATTGTGTGATATATAATGATATATTATTTCATTCTGATGGATATATGAAAACTTTAGTGAAGCTATATCAGCTTTCTGAAGATTGTCGTATAGCCAAAATTTTCAACCAGTAATACTTTCATCCCTATATTGCCCTATCGATTTGGATCGACTTTGTAGGTTTTATTTAGGATCTTGAATGGATCTTCTCGAAAAATGGATAGATTCCATTATTCAAAAACAGATTACAGCACAATTTATTACGGAAAATTGAAGAAAATATAATTCTTGAATCAAATTTCAAACTGCAACTTCATATAGTTGACTGGACATAAGAAAAGTTTTTGATCGAGTGAAACTTACTGGTACCTATATATTATGCGAATATTTATTGGTGTGATTTTGCAAGGCAAATCAATGACAGTTTGTTTCATCATGATCCAAAAATGTTACTCTTTGGAATTATGGGGTGGAAGTACCTACGTATATAAATAGATTAATATAATGAAAGCAATTCGTATACGAAAATAATCAATGGCGTAGATATCATTTTTGTCTTTCAAAATATTACAGTCAACCAGCATTTGGAAGTTCTGCGTCAAAGAATCTTGAAAAGTGCGATCAAAATATATAATGTATAGAATGTTTCGTTGAAGTATGATCCCAAATTTTAAAATGGAATGATTATTGAATAAGAGGAAGATTTTCAAAATAATTTTCCGAACTGTTCAATGAAATTTTTTTCAGAATTTCTTACCCCAGTTCATTGAACTTCTACCAGGAGGATCTTCTGTTTATCAATTTTTACATTTCCTACAAAACAGCGCTCGGGGTGAGTGAATAATTTGTATACTTACACCACTAACTCTAGAGAAAACTATACGCACACATCGATTGAGAATTGGAAAAGCCAAGTACGAGAGACTCAATTTTGGCAGAACAACATTTTTGCGCATATATATAGTTCTCGTCCTTCAAGATATATTTTGAAAGATTCCGCAATGAACCCAAAAAACATTTCACATCATAATTCAAAAGTTGGTAATAATTACTCAAAAGTTGGTAATAATTACCCAATCTAGTTCACTGCAAAATATCTCCTGATGAATTTAATAATTTCTTTGTAAACATCTCCACAGCTCTTCTTGACTCACTACCCCCAACAAATATAAATCCCATTGAACAGGTACCTCAGAAGTTCAGATGCAGAAAATCTCTGTTTCTTTCCCCTTCAACTCCACAAGAAGTTAAAGACATCCTCAGAAATATTTCTAATAGTAAGGCACTAGATATATATGGCATGAGTAATAAACTAATAAAAGCTATTGGCGAAGGCATTATAGATCCTCTTGTTATGATAATAAACAAATGTTTTGAACTTGGAGATTTCCCAAAAAAACTAAAACAATCAAAGGTAATACCTGTTTTAAAAAAAAAGGAGATGAAAATAGTCCAGACAATCATAGACCAATTTCAATAGTACCCATTTTATCTAAACCAATAGAAATAGCTTTCAATAATAGACTTTCATCATACATGGACAAAAATAATTTATTTTCTCCTTCGCAATTTGGATTCAGAAAAAAAACATCTACTATACAAGCAATTACTGAACTAGTTACTGAAATAGTTGAGGCCTTTGAGAGAGGCGAAATAGTATCTACTACCTTCTGTGATCTCTCAAAGGCCTTTGACTGTGTCAATCACAACATCCTCCTAGGGAAACTGGAACTATATGGTATTAGGGGAAACTCTTTCGATTTTATTGAGTCCTACTTAACAAATAGAACTCAGCTGGTAGAATATAATAATATCAAATCCACAATTCAAAATATATTAACAGGAGTTCCCCAGGGCTCAATCATAGGACCACTATTGTTCATCTTGTATGTGAATGACTTCTCAGACAACATGAATAATGCAAACTCCATCTTATATGCTGATGACACTACTGTTTTTCACACGCACTGTGATTCAAGAAACACGGAAATAATAAACAAAAATATAATTGAACAGATAAATCCTTGGTTCACCTCAAATCAGTTGAGTCTAAATTTAAACAAAACAGTTCCTCTAAATTTCTCTCTTAGAGAAATAAATGGGGAAATAGACAACATTAAATTCTTAGGACTTCATCTCGACTCAAAACTGTCATGGAAACACCATATCCAAGCTCTCACAAAAAAACTTGCAAGTATAACTTTCTTACTGAGAAAACTATCACGAACAGCCTCCACAGAAATTTGCAGGGTAGCCTACATGGGATTATTCCAAAGCCAAATATCATATGGAATACTTCTATGGGGTAATGCTACAGATTGGATAAAAATATTTCGTATGCAGAAAAGAGCTATCAGAGCAATAACTCAAACTCCTTATACTGAAACATGCAGACAGATCTTCAAAAATTTAAACATACTAACTCTCCCAGCACTATTTATATATCACTGTCTATATTACATCAAAACAAATGAGCAAAACTTCTCTAAACAAAATACACTACACTTATATGACACAAGAAACAAAAATAATCTGATAATTCCACAACATAGACTCACCTTAACTCACAAAAGCTTTATCAACCTCTCTATCAAACTTTTCAATAAACTTCCCAAGCAAATGAAAGATCTTCCAACAGCAAAATTCAAAATAGAAATTAAAAAAATGCTTCTTGCACTAAATATTTACAACATTCAAGAATTCTTTGATGCTGATGTTCTCTCCTCAATAAATATGTACTTATGATATTTTAATCTTTATGTTTTTAAATATTTTAAATATTTTGGTGTACCAGTGTATTTAATCCATTACTGTATTTATTTATGTATTCGTCTATCTAATTAACTACTTTATCACCCCCAATTCTGACAATGCTAAAACATCATATGTTATTTGAGCAAATAAAGTATTATTATTATTATTATTATTATTTCACTATTTCAAATCGTTTTTTTTTCCTCAGAGCTTCGTGCATGTATTTTAAAAAATCGTTCAAATTCATAATATTTTGATTCTCAAAAACGCTGGGAAATTATTGACTAAGCTCTATATACTAACACATGACACATGAAAATTATCTACTCTGCTTTAATCGAATCAAGATATTCACTCAAAAACCCAAGATATCATTCAGAAGAAAATCTAGTTCTTCGAAATGCTGAAGGAATTTTGGAAATAGTCGAGAGCAGATGGGTTTTGAGAGATTCAACACTGATTTGGCCGAGAAGAATGGATGTATGCAAAGGAACATCAGTACTAAAAGTATGCCAACTTTAAAGCTACATGATTCCATATCTGGAGTATGATAAAAGGAATTATTTTCTGATTGTCTATCCATTAAGTCCTGCTACTCGTCCTGATATTATCTGGGATATCCTGTTCTGAGACAGAAACAAATCACAATTAAAAAAAGATTTGAGATATATTATATATATATCTTTCAAGTAACTTAGAATAATTTACTTTTGGAGTTTTAACCTCAATTTTCTAGTATAGGTTGTGTTGACCAATTCGATCTCTACTCATAACAACCATTTTATTTTTAGGTAACTTTGGGCAATACAACTGGGGAAAAGAAATGAACCTGAAGAGATACAATTCAGAATATCCAAGGTCATATTATAATATCAGCATGGTTAGAACACCTGTGGTTTTATATTATGGTCCAAATGATGTCGTTACTGTTCCGAAGGTAAAATTACAAGTATTCAAAGTTTTAATGATGCTGAACATAAAATTCTCTTCAGAAGTATAATAAACAGCATTGCAGTAAAGCTTGACAATCACCATACTTTCTATTTTTACATTTCTTTTGTTTTCAGGACATACAAACTTTAGCATCTTCTATTCCAAATCTAGTCTACTTTTCCGAGGTTGCAAACAAGAAATGGTCACATTTGGATTTTCTTTTTGGAAGAAATGCAGTTTCCTTAATATATGAGAGAATCGCCACAAGTTTAGAAAAATACGTTCCAAGAAAGGAACTTTAATTCTGATATCGAACAGAATACCTGCTTCTTTACCAATGTACTGAAACATATTACAATAAAAATTGAACTGTTATTTCTCTCATTAAGCACAAAAGTAAGATAGGTAATGAATTTATCATTGAAATACTTAAAAATTCCACTATGCTCATTAGTGAAAGTGGTATACTCATTTACATCAATATGACCATGCGTCATTTCAATTATTTTGTGATTTATTCACTCATTCAATATCTGTAGGGATCTGAAATCGTGTGCTTTCGTCATCAAAGATAATACACATATGGCAGTCATTCATGAAAAAACACGGGATTCTCTGGCTCTCTGGCATTGGAAATATCTAATGAAAGCACACACACACTGTATACGATGTATGATATAAGTTTTTGTACTTGATTTGATTACCTCTTTTTTGAACAAAACAAATATTTTCATTCCTGCAGTTTCTATCAGAAATTGTCAACTATGTCATTAGTTTCGAAAGATAGTATTAGGAACTCTCCTCATGTTTATTATAAGGGCCGCCAAGTTTTATTTCGGTTTCCATGACAAAGTTCAAATCCAATTTCAACTCGGAATTTTCTGACTTTGAGACTGGTGTCCTAATATCCTTGGTGAGTATCCGAAAAACGCAAGATGGCGCAGGTCCAGTACGCCAAAAGAATAAAATTGTTCGCAACCAACAAATCATCAAACCTGTCATGAATTTTCATTATATAATTATTGTTGAAGAGATCGTATCAACACATTCATCAGATATAGTAGATTTGAGGCAAAATTGAATTGCAAACATAATGCCAGATTAAAGTCGGAAATATCGATTTTGAAGTAAAAATAAAAAGTCATATTAGGTGATAGAGATAATGTTCAACTTTTTATGAAATAGTTTCTCTTCATTCCTGTCGTGTTTTTGTTTCAAAGAATGTGATAACCAGATCATTTGAGTCATTTGACACATCCCTAATAACAAGGTTGGTTTAATAACTGGTTTAATAACTGGGCTAATGGTCCAGTGCGTTGATTTTGTTTAGCGGGACGCGGGAGGAGATAGGTGACCAACCAAACATTCATGGTACCTAGATTCCAATCCTTCACAGACTCTTAACGATAACCAGCCACCAGACACCATGCAGTAAACATGCCAAATTGAAAAAATAAAAGACCACATAATCCAAACTATCCAACAAATTTTACAGTACTCACTTCTAAAAATCACAACTCAGGAGAAACATGAACGCTGTACGACAAGTACACGGCATAATGAAAAAACACCGGCTCATATACGAGTCCACTGACATATTCAGGGAGCTTCCTGAATAACATCCACCTACCACCCAGCTTTTCAGGCTACAGTATGAAAAGTTTACCGCTTCCTAATTTCTACCCACACACAACCAGCACACCACCCACACAACTTACTTAACTATTTTAAGAGGGGTTTTTATTTTATTTTTTTAATTTCTATTTTTCCCTATAACCCTGCCGACACACCTACGCTCAGATAAACTCACATATCAAATCTCTTCAATGACTTACCAAAACCAGCTGAGAGGGCTTGCTCCCTATGAAGCTGGTGTTGATCTCTATTTAGTCTATTTTATGAACGTTCCCAGAGTGGGCCAACAACAGCCAGCTCTACAGCTAGAGTGTTTTTTAATTATATGTCAATGTATTTTTGTTTCACATCATGTCATTGTTATATACACTTTTATAGATCCATAATGCAATGTGTTATACCTGAAGATGAAATAAAGAATTTTAAAAGTAAAGTTAAAAGATATAACCAGCCGCGAGTAGTGTTTCGGAAAGCTAAGATTCCCGTCTTCCTAACTCATACAAGTCCTAGAGTTGCTTTTCAATAGTAAACCTTATATAAGAGTGAAAGAGCTATAACTTCTGATTATTTCTTCTTTCCTAATAGGTATCTCCTAAAATTGATATCCAATAACGAAGTATCTATAGTCTATACTGTATAGTCTCTAGTTTAAGTAGTCCTACCTCGTATATGTTATTAGTGATATGATTAAAAGTTGACAATTGGATTTATTTTCGTGATAATTAGTTTCAACTGATACCCATAAATATTAATAAATACTTACTCTTCGCCACTGATAACTAGAAAACTCGACAAATTAGCTTCAACAATGGTTTCGAGTGGTTGGTTATATTTTTTTTCTTGTTTCATTTTATCAAATATCGTAACTGTGATAGATGGAATTGAAAATTCTCAACTTTATGTAAGTTTAACCTTGGTATAGATATTTCTTTAAGTATTATCCAAACTAATAATCGGCATATGTCCGGACTCACATAAATTTGCCTCTCGTACGTTCAAAAGATGAAAAAAAGTCGATATTGACATGTTACTACCTCATAGATCCGATACCTTGTTCAGATTTTTTTGGGTAAGATGTTTTTAAAACTTGTAGTGTAGTGTTAGTGTTATTCTCTTCTATAACCGAGGAGGCAAACACTTTTGAGGTTTTCGCCATTTGGTACCTAATATAGTCCTCGGATACCAAAATAAAGTTTTCCTATGACCACGTATGAAAACGTCAATAATCACACTGTTTTGTTATTCAGGAAGTAGCTCATATCACCATGGTATTGTTTATTTGAAAGAAAAAAAGCACTAGTGTTGATATGAAAAATATCACAACGGTCGCCTGAATTGATATAGAAATAATTAGGTATATTGTGATGGTACTCACTGTCAATATAAGCGTTCTCAAATCAAATTCATATTATTTATTGAAATTTCTGTCTCGTTTTGAATTATAACGAGAACTCTTTATCTATTAATTTCAATGTGTCTGATACATAACCTCTGAATTCACTTTAAAACTGGAACCTATACTCTTTGCTGGAACTATTTCGATGTTGATGACAGAGAATTAGATCATTCAAAAGAGTACGGCTACAGTTTTATGCGCAGCTTGCTGCTTGAATCAGTTTGATATCACAGTATCACTAACGAGAAGATTCTTTGGTATCACAGATGTTTGCAAAGAGTCAAGGACACACTAACTCGAGTAACTCGTACGCGTTTGCGAACTACATACTTCTATGGTCCTGTATTCCTGGTTGCGTGATTACTGGCGCTAGCAGGTGAATGGTGTCAGGGTTTTTTATGTACGCTGGTGTCAATATCAATAAAATTTGTCCAAACTAAACTAACTCAATCAATCAGTAATTCACGTAATGAGGAATTGTCGGAAAAGTATTCAAATATCATCTTGAATATGGAAATAAACAGTAAGTACTTGATATCGAATCAAAACCACCTGAAATTCTAGTTACCGCTCAGGGTACATTTTTGACAAGACCTTTCGCGAAATGAAAGTATTCGGAGTCGTAGGAAAAATAGTGTACAAAACTCGTTGGAAAGTGCATTTCCTTCACTCGTTACGTTTCTGCACTCACCGCTACGCGGCTCGTGCTAAACGACTACTCGTGTGAAGTATGTCACTTTCCACACTTGTTGTGTGATATACTATTTCACTAAATCATGTCATGTTGTTATGGATACATGCCTACATTTCGTTTCAATAAGCCTATCCAGAACACGTGATCAAAAATGGATGCCTTGTGGCATACACGGAGTGTATAGTCTATTTGATTACATGTGTTTTTGTATTTATAGTTTGATAATATAAGCGATTATCTGTTATCGTTAGAGACTGGAGAGAAAGACATTGCATTACGGTATAAGAAAAAAATCAGAGTAATTCAAGGCATCGATCCTTTCACTCTGATGGATCAGTTAAAGCAGCTGGTTTACCTAAAATTTGAAACCGCATTTCGCAACACATACTTTCATGAAAAGTTAAGTAACTTCTTAACGTTCAAAAAATGTTTAGCACTATACTTTAGCATACTTTAGTTTAACTTCTGTGAGATCTTCCCTTTTGATTGCTTTCAACCATCTTTCTCCTCGGATTTTTGAGAGTTCATTCAATTCTGTTTTGTGTGCAAAATGTAGTACGCTGGATATATTGAAAAACTTCACATCATCACGATTTCCTCGACTCCCACACTTAAGAACACAAGTATGTGGCATGTTTTTATAGCTCCATCTTATTCAATTTTATGAGAAATTTCACAAATCACAATATAGTCTAAACACAGAATATTCACAAATGAATGTTCGAATTCGTTCTGGAGTAAAAACTTATTTTAAATTAAAATCACAAGGTTCAAATAGCTAGAGTTCTAATGCACTCAAACGGTTTGTGTGCCCCAAGGTATCCATCTTGAATTTGATTTGACAGCGTCTTGGTGTTTAGTCTATTCGATTTTGACAATTCAAATATTACAAAATGTCACGATTTGGTTGTGATAGTCAAGATAATATTGATGAATTTATAGCATCGAATGTACCGAATAATACTGTTTACAATAATAAACGAAAGCGTTGATGGACTTTTGTGATGTAAGAAAATATGAATTAGATGGAAATCGGACGGTGGAAGAATTGGCGTCTATACTGGGTGTCCCCTCTCAATTGGAAAAAACTTCTGGGGCATATTGAGGAACCATAGACAAGCAGTTTGAGATAAGAGACTGATGTCCGGAAGTGCATGGTTTTCAAAATACAGGGTGTCAAAGTTTTTTTCAAAAAACTTTTTTTTATTAATATTTCAAAGACACGTTAACCGATTTTCTTTAAATTTGCTAGTGATGTAAGCTTCAATAAGACGCTCAGTTAGCACTAATTAAATGTTAATTATGACTTCCAGTGGCGCCCCGGGGGACAGTGTCACGAATAAAAATGACAAAAAATGTACGCTGCTGACTTTTTTTAAAAATTTTATATATTTTTTAGAAAGCTCAGTTAAAAATACAACTTTTTTGTCACTTGATATTTTTTCGTATCTCTCTCCGTTTTCGAGAAAAAATTTTTATTAAAAACTTTATTGAAAGGTTCATTATCTGAAAATCTAAAACAAAACAATGTTGTCATGGTAACACATAAACATGTCAAACTTTAGTAAAAGTGTCAGTTTCTAAGTACTTAATTATCTTCAAACGTTACACTAATTGCAAATTTGCAAAAATGAATCGGTTTGAATTAGCCGAGCTTGCAGATATGCATCTCTTGTATGGGGAAGCGCGGGGTAATTCTTTGTTAGCACAACGGTTGTACGGGCAGCGGTTCCCAAATCGTGAATTGCCAAACCATAAGATTTTTATCAAAATTCATCAAAATCTACGGGAGACCGGCTCATTCGTGGTAAGTATTGCAGAAATGGCAACTTTCTGTGTTTTTTTCTTGCGCGTTTCTGTTTTACAGCCAATCTAAGAGGCTTTGTTATCTTTGCAGCCTATTCGAGAATTTGCAAGGCAGTTTCCGATCAGAGATGCCGTTGAGGATGAAGTCATGGCACGCATTCAGAATGAGCCCAACACTAGCACTCGTCTGATTGCGTCGCAACTTGATTGCAGCAAAAATACTGTCCATCGAGTATTGAAAATCCACGATCTCTATCCATTTAAACTGGAAAAGGTGCAGTATCTACTGCCTGACGACGCTCCTCGGCGGCTCGAGTTCTGCGAGTGGTTGCTCCGTCAAGCGGATGAAAACGCTGATTTTTTAAGTATAATCTTAACGAGCGAAGAAAAAGGATTTTCGCGCGAGGGGACATTCAATCCTCGTAATAACCACGAGTGGAGCGAACAAAATCCCCATGCTACGCACATCAGAGGATATCAGCAGAAGTTTGGTGTTCATGTTTGGGCAGGTATTCTTGGCGACCATTTGATTGGGCCGTACGTTCTACCTGATCACCTCAACGGGAATAACTATCTAGTTTTTTTGCGAGATATTATGCCCGAGCTGCTGGAAGATGTACCCCTCCAGTTGCGTAGAGAGGCCTGGTTCCAACACGATGGTTGTCCAGCGCATTTTGCGCGCACCGTGAGAGGTTACCTCGACCAAACCTACAACAACAGGTGGATTGGTAGAGGTGGTCCCGTCCCTTGGCCAGCAAGGTCGCCGGACTTGGCCCCCCTGGACTTTTTTCTTTGGGGCGAAATGGAACGGTTGGTCTATGCAACTCCTGTGCCGACCATGGAGGACCTAGTTGCTAGAGTTGTGGTGGCAGCGGAATTTATCGCGAACAATCCAGGCGTGTTTGCTCGGGTGCGCGAATCCTGGCTCGACAGGTGCAGAAAATGCATCGAAATGCATGGTGGACACTTTGAGCATTTGCTCCACTAATTAATAATAAATTATTTGTAAAAAAGCCTACTTGTTTTTCTTTCTAATAATAATGAACCTTTCAATAAAGTTTTTAATAAAAAAATTTTCTCGAAAACGGAGAGAGATACGAAAAAATATCAAGTGACAAAAAAGTTGTATTTTTAACTGAGCTTTCTAAAAAATATATAAAATTATTAAAAAAAGTCAGCAGCGTACATTTTTTGTCATTTTTATTCGTGACACTGTCCCCCGGGGCGCCACTGGAAGTCATAATTAACATGTAATTAGTGCTAACTGAGCGTCTTATTAAAGCTTACATCACTAGCAAATTACAAGAAAATCGGTTAACGTGTCTTTGAAATATTAATAAAAAAAAGTTTTTTGAAAAAAACTTTGACACCCTGTATTTTGAAAACCATGCACTTCCGGACATCAGTCTCTTATCTCAAACTGCTTGTCTATGGTTCCTCAATATGCCCCAGAAGTTTTTTTCCAATTGAGAGGGGACACCCTGTATAAAGGATTGGGCTGTGAATATAAGAAGGCAAGTAAGCTTCTACAAGAAAAATATGGTAATTTTGCACTTATCATGCGACCTATATTTTGATAAAAATTTTTGTTGGTACTTACGTATTTTGACCTGAAAAATACGAATTTCATAATATTATCTTGAACATATCTCTAGTTTTCGAGATAATCGATGCCAAAGTTTGAAATTTCACCTTCTTTTTATGGCAACTTTTGGGCAAGTATTGTATCTTCTTAGATCCCAGGACATACAGGGTGTTTCATAGTGGGTGGAACATTAGAAGTACCTGGAGAACAGAAAAAACGATCATTTCGAAAATTTGTGGGCGTGGATAATCAGACTTGCTCTATCCGTCTAAAATATTTTCATCAATACAGTGTTGCCGCTTTTATCAGAAAGTAGTAGCTACTTTGTTATTTCAAATGGAACACCCTGTATTCAATTTCATTTTCAAATTCTTCCTGAAAATCTGATTTTGTCGACCTATTATACTTGGGGTATAGCGAAAAAGATTACAGAGATATAGGGTGTGAAAAATCGTGATTTTTCAACCTTAGGAATTTTTTGTGTCGAAACTAATAATTTCTGCTGAAAACGGCTTACATGTCCCTATCTTATCTTTCCATTTACTATCTACTGACATTCAATAGAAACAAATAGAGGGTGATGCAAAACTCAAAATTCTGAACCACCCGTATTCGTTTCAATTAAATATCAATCGACAGTAAATGAAAAGTTGAGATAGGGACATGTGAGCCGATTTGAGCAGAAATGAATAGTTTCGACACAAAAAATTCCTAAAGTTGAAAAATCACGATTTTTCACACCCTATATCTCTGTTATCATTCACCCTAGACCACAAGTATGAGGCATTGACGAAATCAGCTCTTCAGGGAGAATTCAAAAATCTAACAAAATACAGGGTGTACTATTTGAAATAACAAAGTAGCTACTACTTTCTGATACATTTTATTATTGTAAACTGTATTGTTGAAAATATTTCAGGCGGATAGAGCAAGTTTGATTACCCACGTCAACAAATTTTCGAAATGATCTGTCTTTCTGTTCTCCAGATACTTCTAATGTTCCATCCACTGTGAAACACCCGGTATATTACATGCATTTACCATGGTTAATTATTATTTTTGTGTAAGAAAAGCATCATAAATATGTAATTTTTCCGTATTTTTCCTATTATTTCTTAAAATAGGCTACATAAACAACGGCCATTTTGAAAACATCAATGCGAATCTTGAGCGAATAAAGGTGGATTCATAGCTGCCTTATAGCAACATGAGTCAGTGATAAGTGTTCTCTCTCTTCAATACACGTCAAAAAAAAAAGATGGTTATCAGTTAAAGAAGGTGAAATTTCGAACTTTGGCATCGATTATCTCGAAAATTAGAGATAATATGTACACGATAATATTATGAAATTCGTGTTTTTCATGTCAAAATACGTGAGTACCAACAAAAATTTTCATCAAAATATAGATCGCATGATAAGTGCAAAATTACCAGAAATATTACAAGGAAATGAAAGTTATCATTGGCCCATTCAAAATTGTTGTATTTCAACAAGCGCGAGCTGCCCGCGATGCTATACGTACAAAACTACAATCAGATATCTGTAAAAGGAAACAGGAATAACAAAAATGGTAAATTTGTGGGATGAAAACACCCCTGAAGGGCTGTAACGGAAATTCTATCACATATATAGCTGCTGTAGAATTAGCTTGGCGAGGTGGGGAAGCTGCCACTTGTTTGATTGACTTTTTTCGTACTGAAACGAATAACGATGGTTCTGCAACAAATCGAGTTGAATATAACCCTATATTCAGCAAGACTTGCCAAGGTGGTTCAAGAATGTGTACTGACAGCAAATTTTTAAATTTTTAGTCGAAAACAACGACAGCAACGTATGTCCTGTCAGATTATTTAAGAAATTGTTATCAAAAAAGGGCGCAAATATCAAGACGAATAGATTATTCCTGAGAACTAATCGGTTCTGGAAAGCCGAAAAGGAATAGAAACTAATCACTGCGGTCAGTCGGTTGGCCAAAAGTGGTATACAAGAGCAAGAGCTTATAAAAATTACGGGACAAAACAATCCCAACTCAATAAAACCCTTGAATATTGACGAAGAACATTATCAACAGCAGTATCAAAATAGCCAATTTTTGAAGTCCTGCAAGGTGGATATAGGATGGTGAAACAGCTTCCTATTAACAAGCACTAGAATAAACTGTAGACTTCTGCCTACTTGATTTCATACCGTAGTAATATTTCCCGAAGTTATCAGAGATGGCGATATACCTTGTGTCGGTAAAACAGAAACTGTGCATCTTTCATATTTTTATCAGTATCATCTATTCTAGATGAAAAATGATTGAGAAGAGTCAAAATATCAATATTCATTCCAGATTTATCTAAAATATATTGTTTTAATGTCGTTTCAAGTCACGTCTGTCAGATGTGAACCACAGAAATACGTTAGCAACAGAAATCTTCTTCGATAATCGATCTTACCGCCATCTTCATTCAAGTCGTGGAAATATTACTACATTCTCAAACGGTCTACAAGTTTTTCGTAGAAACAATTGAAGAGCTGTTTCACCATCCTATATTCACCTTGAAGTCCTGTATTAGACCTAGAGGAATTAAATTAGACTCAAATTGTATAGGGCATTTATTGGGCTTGAAAAAATGTATGATTGTCTTTTTCTTTAGGAAGCCGTCTTCTAGGGTTTTTGGGCCAAAAACCGAAATAAGTCGACAAATTTAGAGGTTTTTCTAGCACCACGCTTTCAGCGCAAGTCTTTCGAAGCTGCAAATATGGTTTTATACTATTGGGACATAGCCTAACAATGTGCAAAAAAAATTCAATGTGTGAATTAATGCGACTAGGGTGTCTAAAGTCAGCGGCCTATCTCTCAGAGCTAAGAAAACGTAAAACATAACCGGGATTCTCATTTCAGATAGAATTGGCCAGGAGCAGGGGTTACCCCATTGAAACCCACGAAGTGGAAACGGAAGATGGATACCTCCTAACGGTGTACCGAATACCATACGGCAGGAATTCCAATGGCAATGAAACAAACCGATATCCAGTTCTTATGATTCATGGTCTTGTCAGCGAGGCAGAACATTTCTTTTTCTTGAATAAATCCATCGGATTTCTACTGGCCGACAATGAATACGACTTGTGGTTGATGAATGCAAGAGGATCTTGGCATTCTGTAAAACACAAAACTTTGGACCCGAATGAGGATGCTTTTTGGCGATTCACGTAAGTATTTTCTATATGACTTTCGATGTACCGAAAAAGATTGCTGAATTTTTGAGCGATTTTTTTAACTCAGTATGAAAGTTTTAACGAAAATGTTTATCTCGAGATCTGTTTTGACTACTATGTTAGCATCTTAAAACCCAGATACTCCCACTGTTCTTTTAAAAGACATATATATGACAGATTTCAATTAAACTCACATTATAGTTTTTTCTAATGGGTAAAACCATATCACATTCTTAATTTATTTATGTGTGAACAGTTTGAACATCAAAACTTCAAAATCTTATAATGGGTAACTGAGGAAAATAATTACCATTTCAATTGAGAATTTTTGTGAGACCTAACATGGCTAACTGGGGGTGAATAAATTTGATGTAATTATTGAATTTTCCACCAACAGAGCTGTTGTAGTTATATGAACTGATACACTAATATGGGTGTTTACACTTGATTGAGGTAGTATAAATATATCTGAAAAAAAGTACACGGAGAAAACTATTGTGTTTTTCTAAATTTGTTTTTCTATTTTGGTTGTATAATGAAGTCATTGTACAACGCAAATGCGTGTCGAAATAGCCTCTATTTCGATACGCATTTTTTATTATTCGGAGATTGGTACAATCGAACTGTCAAATGAAAGTCAGAAGAGTTAGGCCCACACACATAAAAAGAATTACTTGATTTGATTTGATATGCTTTGATTCAAGAGTATGGCTTGTTTATATATACTGGAATAAATGTCTGCTCAATTCAAGACTATTATGTTTCCAACTAAATACACTCATTCCAATGTTATAGATTTCTTGAATCGTAAATGAATGGAGTTCTTCGTGAGAATAATACAATATTTCAGATTGATAACATAATATATTCAAATCAAGACAATCATAATCTCTCAATGACTCGTATTTTTCTTGAACAAAAAGAATCAGATTTTCAGTTTTAGCTGTAGATTGTTTTGTATCAAGAATTTTATCAAATTAGAGGAATTATATCGATTTCTTGAAATGAGAATCATCCTCAACTTCCGTTCTCTTATTGGGGCTCTCATCAATCACATCATCACTTGCAGACCTTCTTCTTGACAACCTTTCCCCCTATTCGTAGAGATTATTTCTGAACTTGTCCACCAGTTTACCTCGCAATAAAGTTGTATTCCTCTGGTTTCAAACTACTAAAAAATATAAAATATATCATTCACAACTCCATGTAGGTACAATGTGAGAGATAATCTGACTCAGCACAATGTATGGTTATTATATTTCTTCAAATCTGGGTTCACATTCTTACTACTGAATTCATTTTCCTTGGATCGAAATTAAGTAAAAAAATATAAAAATATGTTAGGTATAATATGCAGTATCAAAATACCTAAGATGTCTACGAGTTCAAGAAGCTCTTTTCCACTGTTCAATCAGTGTTTGGACAAATTTAAACGTTCATCCGCACATAGGTACCTAACCCCAATTTTCACTCACTATGCCGATCCTGGTTATTCAAGTTTTTCACGAATTATCAGTTTTCGAGATGATATAGCTACGTTAATTGATTGGATACACAATAATACCTACCCAAGAATGAACGTCGATAAGATATAGGCATGTAACTTACCTCTAAAAGTGGTAATTATATCCTCAGATATCTCCTAAGGCCTTAGTTTTTCTTTCATGGCAAGCCAATATTTCTATGCCAATAAAATAGGTTGAACTGGTTGAACAATGATGGATGCACGACAAGAGCACCGAAACAACACACTCACACCGTTTGGCAACATTCTCGGCTTGAAGGGATTGCAATTATATTCAAGAAAATGTTATGGTCAATCCAAAGAAACTTTCTCAGAGATTCACTTATTCAGAGATTAAATGTTGAATGTTATTTTGAAAGAAGACATTCCGTGATATATTTCTCAAGAACTTAATTATTTTTTCTGGATACTTTGAATTTCTTGAATTGAGAACATTTTGTTATACCAAATGAATATTCCAGTGAAATAATTTTCTACAATTGACATATTCAATAAATTCATTTCAAATAAATTATTTCAGAAGAAGAATGCGCTTTTTCAAAACAAGAACTGGACGTTGAACAAATATATCGTTTTCATTTGAGAATTTGTTTTTGTGTGTGCAGTTTACTTCTGAGCGATTTGGATTTGGTGATATTAGCAGTGAAAAACTCAATCTTAATTGGTAAATTCCAATTCAGAATGTAATTTGATTTAAATTGACCAATAAAAACAATAACAACATTGAATTTTTCACCGCTGGTAATGCATTAATCAAAATCTGGGCTTTACGATTGTGCGTCAGATTTTAATTATTTCAATGTCATCATTGTTACCAATCGAAGATGTTTCTCTAAATTATCGATATTAAATCCATTTTTCTCTCCAAATCAATTCAAAATATAAAAAATTGCATATGACACACGTTTTATAAGACACGTTGTCGCACTTGTTCACTTGGAGCACTCCTCGCTTCGCTCGTCGTACTCCAAACAACGCGTGCGACAAAATAGCGTCTTATAAAACTTGTATCATAATATACTATTATAATATGGTCTAAATATACGTTTTTCATTTTACCTACAAGTATGTTATCATCCCACCGTTCTTTTAAAATAACACCATTTTTCGGAGTAACTAAGAAATTCATACCGAAAAAAACGTGATAATGTCAATGTGGGGTTACAGAAAGTAAGGAAATTGTTGAGGAATCATTGTTTTTACAAAAAAAATTGGGTGCATCTGGGTTTAAGCAGATCAGAGCTCAAGAGCTACAAAGTTTTATGAATACTTCATTTTTTTAAGGTGGACTATTATACGTACATACGTTCTTCAATCAGTTGTAAGTTTACCTAACAAATATGAGCTCTCAAATAGTCAACTTTCTGCAACTTGGCCTAAAGATACACGAAATTAAACTTCCTTCTTATGAGGCCTTCCTGTTGCATACCCAACTAATCTCAAATAAACTCATCAGATTTTTGTCTGAAAAAAAACTGATTGAGGAAGTAATTGTTGTACCCATCACACTCTACTCAGACATATAAAGATTCCTGTAACTTGTAATTCTGACGAATTTTTTACACAAAGTCTCTTCCTTTTCTGTTATAAATTGATTATGTGATTTCATCAACAGAACAATCTTGATGGAACCCATCTGGTCATCAGAAGATTCTCAAAAATGAACATAGCGAAATATTTTTGAGATTATCTTTTGGTAAATAAACAGAATCATTTCAGGTGGCATGAAATAGGAATCTATGACATTCCTGCTACTATGGATTATATTTTGGATAGTACCGGTGCACGAAATCTTTCTATCGTCGCCCATTCCCAAGGAACCACTGCTACTTTTGTGATGGGCGCTTTCAGACCACAATACAATGAAAAAGTCAATGGGATGGTAGCCATGGGTCCAGTAGGGGTCGTGCTTCAACCCAGATACTTGCTGTTAACCCTATCTGTTCGGTTTTACAATCTGATAGTGGTGAGGCGCTCTTCAAATTTTCCTTTATCTCTTTGACCTAAAAAAAGCATCTACTAGCTTCATTTTATTGCATTGCATTTCTGAACTCTTCTACTGAAGTGCCCATCTCGTGAACAAAGCTTCAGATTGTTATTTCAAAAGAGTAATTTTTTCAAATTGAACAGGAGATTTGAAAAAAATTCAAACTGAAAAAACTTCCAGTGGTTTCGGAGTTCCGATTTGTATCTCTGAATTCTTCTAATTGTTTGACATTTTGAACTTGAGCTGTGATGCCAATAATGTCTATATTTTGATCGGATTTGCACTTTTTTTCCAGGCCATTGTGAATTTATTACATATCCGGACATTGCCGCCGTTCTTCACTAATAGTCAATTGCATGCCATAGTTAGATTTTTCTGTGGACATAAATTAAGTCCTCTACATTTGTGCAAATTTGTTATCACTACCTTCATTGGCCCAGGCGATGATCAATTAGAATTGGTGAGTCATCCTCAATTACGATATTTATATAATGAGTTAATTAATCAATGATTATCTCCTTTCCCATAGCCATTTTCAAAGGTAACATTAACTAATCTTTCTATATTCAATTATCAACTTAAAAATTTGCTGAGTAATAATGTGTTACTTTCATATGTATACAGATTTTTTTAAAGATCAAATGTTTCAAGATTGAATTGTTAAATTGATGTGACATGCTGTAGATTTATCGCTTAACCAACTATAAAAAATAGAAAATTGACTAAAAGTATTAAAACAGTAATGTTTTTAGAAGTTTTCGAACTTTTCGTCACTGTTGGTATACTGATTTTACATTTTCTCATTCTCATTCTATTTCATTTACTGATAACACATACAAGAACCCTTTGATTATTTCTTGAAAATTGGATTAAGTATGGTATTTCACTGATTCTTGATTATATGAATAAAATGATTACAGAAATGTTCAATAATCTACGCGATCTTCTATAAGAAAGAAATAATTCTTGTGAAGTGTAAAACTGATTGCGAGGAAAATCAACATCTTATCAGATGACTGAAAAAAATAAGAATTATTCGAAACCATAGCATATATAGTCAATAGTCAATTGAGAGTTTGGATAAAAGAAAAAAATATCTAACGAATCTAATATTTAGAAATTGGGAATCAATAATTACGTACGGAAAATTACTGGTGGAGTATAATAATTCTACAGGTTTCATTGATCCCAATCCCTCTAATTTTGAAGAAAATTATCATTTGGACGATTGTTTCAGGGAATTATTCCAACTATAGCACCTATGATACCTACAACGGCTTCTATTCATCAGTTAGTACATTACGGGCAGAATATTAGAAAAGGTAATAATGAATTTTGCAATAGTTAACTAGGTAACATCAGTAAAATAATATTATTTTCATCAAATGTTTTACTGTAGAGTTTGCATGAATTTTTATTCTTATATTATTTCACAGAATATGATATTTGATGCTTCTACATAGATATTCTGATATTATATTTATCGTATCATCAAAGATTCAGACATTATTATATGAAATATCCATTAATAATAATCATAAACGTACCAAAACTTCAGTTACTGAAAATACATTAGTTACCATGCATAATTTACATCATTAACGAAAGCATAATGCGTTAGATACAAGCATAATACGGTCGATAACCAAACATTTTTTTATTATCAATGATACGATAAAGCTTTGAATGCAACTCGATTATTAGCGATTTAACACCGTCTCGGATATTGTGGTTGACTCGGCTGACGCCTCGTCACCTAGAAATGTCCTCGACTATTATAAATCGCATAATAATCTCGTTACATTAGTAGCTATTATTGTTTTGCTGTGTTATGCTCTGAGAGTGCAGTAATATTAGGTGACCTATTGTGCACTAAAGAATATTTATTCATTTTGGCTGAAATCCTGAAACCTGATACAGTTCAGACATTTACAGTACAGTACAGTGGCCTGATAAATTTATATGTTTACTTCAATTAATATTAAACATACGTGCTGAAATAATAAGTCAGATTGGCATATTTTTCACTAATTAGGTGAAATTATTAGATTAGATGTTTTTCTGATACGGTTCAAACATGTAAGTTGGTTTGATGAATTATTGTTATGTTGACCTCAATAAATATTCAGTGGTATTTATCATAATAAACTTACGTGAACTAATAAGGCAAATTTGTATATTGTCCAGATTAAGATACTTTTCACTAATTAGAAATAATTATTAGATTAGTTGTTTTTCTGTGATGGCAGCTACATATGAAAAATATAAAGACTGATATCCACCAGCAGAAAATATGCCTTGACTCTTATGAAAGTTGTACAATTTTTTTTCCATTATGAACGTAACAGGGAGAATGCATATTCATTGAGACAAGATACCCTGAACATATATCATGAAACTAAAACTCAATATAACGCTCACATTTCTATTATAGCTTTTTGAGTTGGTGACATTAAGAAATAATGGTAGGTATAGTTGATAATGTAGTGTTGCTGTCTTCTGATTACCAATATTTTTCAGTGTGCTTTGATCTCCTCATTATGTTATTCATTAGTTTACTAGCAAACAATAACACATTAAAATATCGGAAAACTGACTTCATTCTCTGTAACTTCCAACAGAATCAAATTCAACATGTATTCAGGCGTTTTCACCACGAATGACAGATTTATTCATTTTGTCTTACAGAAAAATTCCAAACATTCGACTGGGGCAGTACTGACGAGAATGTACAACGATATGGCTCAGAGAATCCAGTTGAATATAATATGACGAATATTAATTTCAAAGTTGCTTTATATCAAGCACCAAATGATGTATTCATAACTAATCAGGTAAGAATACCTTGTTTTACCCCAACGGAACTACTTTTGATTGATATCAAAATTTCACCCATTTTCCAACATTTCGGAAACGAAAAATGATACATATTTTCTCCACACGATTGTTCAGCATGAAAATGCTCAACTCTGCCCCGATTTAACCAACCTCGTATCTCTTATAATAACTGAGATCCCCATGGTGGAGCTCGGAAAACGGGCACCCCGTATATATTCCTCATAAACCCCCTACAATATTTTGAAGTTCAATATCGGATTTGTTTCAGACTTTGCAGTATTTGGACAGTACCCTGCCTAACGTTTCAGAACTTTACATAGTACCCTACAAAAAATGGGGCCATGCTGATTTTCTGTGGGCAACAGATCTGGATATTTACATTCACCACAATCTGTTGAATACGCTGAAAGGATTCAACTACAAATAGGACATTATCAAACCCCTGAGATTTTAATATTCTGCAACATTATTTTCGTTATGTTCAAATATGAATAATCATTGCAACGAATTATAATTATATTGAAATATATGAATTATTATTTTTCGGCAACCGTCCGGAAAGTACGTACTTTCCAGACGATTTTTTTTTGAGAAAGTGGCATTTTTCCGGCCTAGTCCGGGAAGTACGTATTTCCCGGACTAGGCCGGGAAGAATCACATCGTTGTTGTCATTGTAAATATGAAAATCTTGGTAGTATGGTTTTGATACATGCAGTTGATCATTACCATAGCAGCAAAATAACGACTGACAGCTATCTGACATAAAATTAGCTAACATTCAAAAATTATCAGATGAAAACAATCAATGTGAAACGGAAACTTTACCTTCTTGTTCTGACTTCAACAAAAGGCACTTAAATATACCAAGCATTTCAAACAAATTGAATCCATTCAATATTAACAATTGTTCTAATTTTAATATAAATATTAATATAAATAAGAATTGAAATGTTCGAAATTTTGTTCTAATAAAGAAATGTGTTTCTTTGATTTGTTATTCTACACGGTTGCCGAAAAAATTGTGTACGCAACACGCCCGAAAACAGTTTTTTTGGACTCGCAGACTTCCAGGACTCGCTACGCTCGTCCTAGAATTTTGTCCACTCATCCAAAAAAACAGTATTTTCCGGACTTGTTACGTAAATTACTATTATTTAGAGTATTATTCAGAGGATTTTTTTACCGCTCTATTTCGTATGGAATCTAAAGTGAGAGGCCAAGTCAAATGATTAGTTGATTACATGAAGGAATGTGATGTGTAATAATTAGACGAATGTTCTCGTCTCATTACATCTGCTCTGAATGGCCAGCTCCAAGGAAATGTAGTTTTCTCACCACTTGAAGAAATGTTTTTTTTTCTGGTTTTCAAAGTGAGCGACCCAGGCACATAATTAGCTGACTACATGAAGCGATGTGGGGACTATCCAGACGAAATTTTGTCTTACTATTATCATTATTTTTGCTCTGAATGGCCAGCTCCAAGGATCGAAATGTGGATTTTCATAACACTCGAACAAATTCTCGTAATATTTTTTCTCGAACACAAGACTAATAGTATTAGCGAAACATGTTGTGAAAAAAATATATATAAATATATTCATCGTGAAAATCTTATCGATTTACGTTTGTTAACAATACTCAGGTGAGATATCCAAATATGTAACATATCAAAAAATAAATTCCGAGTATTGTTTCCGTTCCTCATAACTTTTCATTTTGATGATTCAACTTGGAAATCAATATATCTACTTACACATATTTCCATCTTGCTCATATGGATAACGTTTTAATAATGTCAGTTTTCAGGTGAATTCAAACACTATGACTACGGTGTGCAAGAAAATTTTAGGAGATATGATTCGAGAGAACCTCCATTGTATAATTTGTCGAATGTATTGTCTCCAGTAAGCCTTTACTATTCACCAGCTGATTCTCTTGTCCCAATAAAGGTGAGTGTTATATGTAGATAACTAATAACTAACCCAAAATAATCCTTCAAAGGTTTTGCAGCCAAGATATCGTATCTAAAAACCTATACAATTTTCTGAAAGTGTTTCAAATAGTGCACTTGTTGAATATGCTTTGGTTATATTATAATAGGTGATAAAATAAAACATACTAGTGACTATGGTTTACTTCAATTTCTAATTATTGCATGTGATGATTCTAGGGAGTTCAACTATTAGCTAAGGAGTTGCCTAAGGGTAGTAGTAGCTTATGAAATTCCCAGTGATGAATTTTTCCACATCGACTTCATAACAGGCAGGAGCCTCAATGACCTGATCAATAAACCAATGCACGAATTATTAAAGAAATTTGATGACAAAAATTGAATATTATGTTGCATCAAGCATGGCTTGTTTCACATCTCATCTGCAAAAACTTTTTATATATTTTATAGAAATATTTTCCTTTGTAGTATGAACACGAACATTTTTGTTTGCAATAATCACCCAATAAATAAGTGGAGTTGTTTGTATCTGACTATATAGTCACATAGACTTTGAAAAGCAACAAATATTGTTGAAACCAACAAAGAAATTTTTTTTTGAAAAGCGTCCCTTATATCGACATGAAAAGATAATAACCAGAGAAAATAACTTTGAGTATGGAAATGCATGCGGAAAAGGAGCACTTTTCTCACTGTGCCCAAAATAATTCAGTCAGGAGTAATCATACCATTGAAGTCATCCATTTCGATGCTTGGCGTTAATATCAGCAATAACCTGTCTTGGGAAAATCACGTGAGGTCCATTGCCAAAAGTGCATCACAAAAACTTGGTTTTCTGTTTCGAGCCAAGAGCTATTTCACACCTAGTCAGCTGCTTATGACCTATAAGGCACAGATCCGACCTGTCCTGGAATACTGTTCCCACATATTTGGAGTGCGGCATCTAAACATATCCTGAAACTATTGGATTCTGTCCAAAAAAGGTCAATTCGTCTCGTCGGTGATGCCTCGCTTAAAAACTCGCTCACTTCTCTGGAACACCGTAGAAAAGTTGGCGATTTATCTCTATTTTATATATATTTTCATGGGCGATGCTCTTCTGAAATATCAAAAATCGTTCCTTCATTAGCAGTCTCTTCGAGATTAACCCGTCAAGTTCAGTCTTCACACCCCTTCGTGGTCACTTTAGAGACCTGCAGAACGTCCCTTTCCAAAGACTCTTTCATCCAAAGAACATCGAGACTTTGGAACTCATTGCCTAGTGAGGTGTCCCCCGAGGCATATGATCTCCAGAAATTTAAGAAGAACACCAACTCCTACCTTATTTCCCTTGGTTCCCATGCACGATGTTCTCTGAACATTACAGAATATTCCTTTTCGTGAGAACCAGAACATAAAAAAACCTTGCGCACGCTAGCATGAAAAGGTGTTGAAGCTCCCCGGAAAGATTTTTCTGCGTTATGATCTTGCTGAACGTGTGAATTCTTGATGAATCAAATTCACATGAGCCTTTCGAACATGTCTGTTTCATACATAATAAATTTTGCTAACTTCTCAGCTCGATACAAGATCATTGTGCCATTTCGGCTCATCTCACCACCAAAAAATACTTAGAAGCTGTTTTAGAGATATTTCTGCTAGTACCTACCTACCCCCAAAATCTATTGTCAATGAAAATAATCGTAATAATATCGAATCTGCGACGTATTCTATTACTGTGTTCATATCAAACTATTATGGCTATATTGTATTATATCATGACTGGAATGCAATGAATGCACATTCATTCCAACAACTTACATAATCAGTTGAAAATCAATTGTGAGTAAGTTACTTCATTGTATTTTCAAAAGTCCTACCTTTGCAAGATAAGAAAACAAGTTTCCTATTAAGTACCCTATCTATTGCGTGTCAGTCCAATAATAATCCACAGTCTAGAGATCAGACTATGTAGTGTGGCTTCATGAAGAGTGCCAACAATGTATATTTATCTATCATTACTTTCAGAATAGATAATTGTAATAGAATATAAGTATTCAAATATAATCTTGAATATGGAAATAAACAGTACTTGATATCGAATCTAAAACACCTGAAATCATAGAGACCGCTCAAGTTACATTTTTGACAAGACCTCCTGCGACATGAAAGTATTCGGAGTCGTAGGAATAATAGTGTACAAAACTCGTTGGAAAGTGCATTTCCTTCACTCGTTACGTTTCCGCACTCACCGCTACGCGGCTCGTGCTAAACGACTTTTCGTGTGAAATATGTCACTTTCCACACTTGTTGTGTAATATACTATATCACACTACACCTTTTCCAGTTGTTTTTCAGAAACCATCAAGTTTATTTCAGAAAGCGTCAATTGAATTTCAGAATAGTCACTTGTATTTCAGAAAGTATCAATTGTATTTCAGAATAGTGAGTTGAATTTCAGAAAGCGTCAAATGTATTTCAGAATAACGAGTTTAATTTCAGAAAGCATCAATTGTATTTCAGAATAGTCAGTTCAATATCAGAATGTGTCAAATGTATTTCAGAATAGTCAATTGAATTTCAGAATTCGTTATTTGTATACAAATGATATATTCTGAAATTCAAATGACGAATTCTGAAATTCAATTGACTATTCTGAAATACATTTGACACATTCTGATATTGAACTGACTATTCTGAAATACAATTGATGCTTTCTGAAATTAAACTCGTTATTCTGAAATACATTTGACGCTTTCTGAAATTCAACTTACTATTCTGAAATACAATTGATACTTTCTGAAATACAAGTGACTATTCTGAAATTCAATTGACGCTTTCTGAAATACAACTGGAAAAGGTGTAGTATAACGCATGTATATGTAACATCGTATAGTTTAGTTGCCGTTGATCATTGTATTTGCCGCCTTTCATTTTTTTAACACATTGCATTTCAAAATTGACAATTCCCACCTACTGTCTTAGTGTATATGTGAGATCGATGAAATCATCAGCATTCTGGGAGAATCCAAAAATGCAATCAAATATAGGGTATTCCATTTGAAAAAATGTAAGTTTGTTGTGGCATTCTGTATGTGAACACCCTGTATAAACCAACATAATTCGAAATCTTGTTTAGGAGTTATCGTAGACCGCGGCACTATTTGGACATCCTGTATAATTAGATCAAAAAGAAAAAATCTTCAAATAAGTGCATATTTTTGATGAAATTCGTAGTCTCGGTTAGGGAATTTTGACCATCATGCATTCAAAAACTGATCGATCATTGAATATATTTATTATTATGGTTCTCAGTGGTTGAATTATTTTGTTTATCCGAAACTTATCTAAACTGGTATTTTCGATTTAGTATCTAGTGGAAAAATAAAAGAAATAAATTCGCGTGTGCCATTCGTCACGAATGAATCACGTGGCATTCATGAACTTTTGATCCACTAACGTCAAAATGATGAAATTATTTTTCGAACATATAGCCAAAACAGAAATGCACAGATTTGATAACATCCACATCCGTTCAATGATCTATTGGTGATAGATAAGGAGGTGGTAACAAATAATCCAGTCATTATAAATTTAATATACAGTGGGGACCAAAAGTCCGTATCCCTCCCCTTAACTTCTTTATTTTACACAATTTTACATATCACAAGAAAATTTCGAATACAAAAATTGTTGGTTGTATGGTTATTATTTATACAGCGTGTCTCAAACAAACGCAGCGACTCAGACATTTATTATCAGTGTATTTTTGGAATCTATTTACGGTGAAATTTTATACCAAGTATGAAAATATGTATGGTATCGTATCACAAAATTTGATAGTTTTTTAATTATATTATTACCACTTGCACCAGTTCAGTGAAAAAAGTGATTGGAAACCTGTAAAAAATGGAACACAATGTATTTTTCTTTCCTTATCCTGATTTCTTGAAAACTATCAAATGTTGCTTACTGCTGACAGGTACCATATGGTTATGGGGGGGCATGGACTTTTGGACTTCACTGTACACAGGCTGTCAACTTTTCGAGTGCCAGTTGCTTTTGATTTTTTACGATAAACAAATCATATTAGACATTTCTTAGCAAGTAATTAAACGAATACTTCAGAAAATATTATGGTAAGGAGAAAAAAAAGTTTTCTAAAAACCTTGACATCTAAAATGTCGTTTATAAGAAAATATATATTTGACGGGAAAATGAAATAATAAACGGAATTTTCCATTCAGAATGACAAAATCGGACACGTTTAAGATACCCGTATACATATACAGGGGGGCCCATTAGTGCGATGAAGTCGAATATATCCGTTAACAAAAGAGATTTTTGAATATGCATGAGCGAATATTTCAAAACTTTTATTAAGTATACACAGGAAGTTCCAATGATGCGGGGCATCATGATAGTTTTATTTTTGCATATTCAGGAAAGTTTCTGTATCTCGCAATGAGAATAAAAACCATATATCTAACACTTCTTCAGCAGCAGAACTGAAATATGCAAAGTACCTATACTAACTTTGCAGTCGCGGAATTAGCATTACCGACCTAATTATTCTTTTGTGGTGTTTATAAATTCCTCAATCAAATCTCATTTTTATCTCGGTAGATATTGAACATGAATCGCATGGATGATAATGATTTTAGTGTATATAATCAAGGGAAGCAGCATAGATTAAATAATTCAAACTATGCTAACACGACCTTGGCTTAGCACCACCGTTCTATTCAGGGTGTTAGGTACTGATCATTAAAAACTTTGAAGAATGAATCCCCATCAGAAATAAGGCCGAAAGAAAAAGAAATCTCATGGTCCTAAAAGGCTTCCTTAGAAAGATTCGAATATAGAAAGAATTCTGCGTTCCGGCATGTTTTCAAAGAATTTAAACCTAAATATCTCGAACTCGAGGCCTCTAATCAAAATTTTGTAAGAGTAACTTTTTCGTCTAAATCGAACGTAGAATCCGGAAATATAAACTAATAATTGGAGGAGGTTGAAAAAGGGTAGAAAAAATGGGACACCCACCTATTATCTACGCCCCTGAAAATTTTTGATGATTCGCAGTCTCATCTGTTCGATGGATATTTATTTTACTAAACTTATAAAAATCGGTCTAACGGTTCAAAAGTTACGGTGAAAAACCGATTTGAAAAAGTTAACTTCAACACCAACAAAAGTTTGTAATGACCAGTACCTAACACCCTGTGTATAGTCAGTTGGAGACTTCCGCAAAATAAAATGCATTTCTGTACAGTCAATGTAGATCCACCAAAACCTGCCAACTTCCTACATAATAAAACGTAGAATATCGAAATATTTACAAACAACTTCACGCGCAGAGTGCGTGACCAGGTCAGTTCGTGCTCGATAGACCAATCAGACGGCCCCAAGCAGAGCCTTGCACCGCACCATCATAAATACGAACAGTTAAAAGCGGGTCTCAAGCCCAAGTAGCCTAGCCCAGCAGACTCCGTTCCAAAGTTCCAACCGTTCCGTCGACTGTGAAGTATTTCTGTACCGTGCATCGTGCTGTAAAGACGCGTTTCAGTCCGTGGAGTCTGAGTTGTGTCTTCTTGTGTCCACTGTCCAGATATATCTTATTTCAATAATTATTGGTACGTATGTTCAACCTGCGTTCTTTTTTGCAGGCATTCAGTCTGAAAATGGGATTGAAAACTCAGGTCCGAGCTTTGGAAAGTAGATAAAATGATATTTGTTTGTAACATTTAACTTCCTGATTATATATGTTAGCAGTCTCAACATTCTCTCAAATCATTCTGTAATCCAAACTGTAAAGATAACTGTGTTGTGTCACCATGTCTGAAAATATGATATTGTGAGCGGTGTTAGTGACCTCCCTTGTAGTTCAATCGGGGATAAAGTTATATTTAGCATTGTGAATGTCTGTGGACCCTGTAACCCGAACATTTCTATCGATTTTCTGAAAACTCAGTCGAATGTTGCGCTGGGGCAGAGCCGAAGACACATTCTTCAAATTCGGGTTAGGTTGTGTAGAATGTAGATGGAGTTTCTATGGAATCTATTGTATGGTATGGCGCCGACAGTATTGACTGGACTGAAGGGTCTAATGTCTAGCTAGGTAGGTAGGAAAGTGGGTGAAAATATAGTGGGAGGAGAGACTTTATTGGAAAGTGGTTTGGTAGGTATATCAGCATTATCAGCTGCCACTTATTTCCTTTTGACTACTTTCTCCTAGAATATTAATAACTTTTTATTTTTTTTAACAGGTTAGAACCTGTTACTTTGGTGTCAATATTTTAATATTTCTTCTACTCTCATTATTATCGAGTTATTTGAGGCATTACTCGCAAAATACTCGGGAGATGATTCTATAATCATGTAAAAAGGCGTAGAAAGTCGGAATTTCACTCAATTCCGAGATCAAATTCTGAATTTTAATAAGTTTCGAGTTCAAATTCGAAAATATAACAATTTCCAAGTCCAAAGTCGGAATTTTGTTTATGAAATTCCGAATTCGAAGTCGGAACCTCACTAAGTTCCGACTTTGAATATGGAATTTTACTAAATCGCGAGTGCAAATTAGGATCTTCAATTTATCCGAGTTCAAGTTGTAATTTTACTGAATTTTGTGTTTAGTCGAACCGGACCATCAATAGTCGGATTTTCACTAAATTTCGTTTTTGAAGTCTAAATTTTACTAAATCATTACTTACCTTTTTGTACCTTATTTTTCAAATAATTTATGATATATTTTCTTCTGAAGTCAAAAAATAAGACATCATAGTTCATTGTCACTTTTTGTTCAGTATTTATTTTGCAAAAAAAAATAGTATCCGATGAGTCATTTCATTTGCTCCCTTTATTTATCAAAATCAGCCAATAATTCAAGTTGTATGTTGAGAAAACATGTTTACAAAAACGAATGTTTTGAATCAGACATCAAAAATTTCATCGATCACGATTTTGTTTTTTGCTATACCTATCTCTGACCGTTTTTAGGATTAATGCTATATAATAATAAACACAATATGAGTTTTTGTCAGAATTTCATGTTTCTTTCTGTATTTCAAAAACTGAGATAGATATCTGAAATTTGGATCACGTGAATTGAATATAAAATTTTGTTAAATCCAGAAAAAGTATTGATAATTATGAATTTTTGTAAAATGAAAAACATATATGAGAAAATTTAATTCGCTATCGAAATGTCTAATTCAAAGGATAACTGGTGAAATAAAGAAATTGTAAATACATTTTGCACTACCATCTGAGAAAACATAATTGAGATCGATTCCACATGACCTTCTATTTCGATGTTGCCATGACCTTATTAAATAAAGAACGTTTTGTTGCTCAGATCTGGTCATAAGGCCTACTTCTCGGATACCTTGATGCCAGATCAATTTCAGATGCTTTCATGAAGGTGCATAACTACAATATTCGGGGTGGTCCATACCTGCACAAAGATACGGTAGAAAAAAGTTTTATATTTTCACTGAGGCTCATTGTAAAAGACAGGTACCTACATAAAAATGATAATAATAGAATTTGAAAGCTGTTTAAAGGATAGGTAGGTACCTATATTTGTTTAGGTTCTGGTTCTCACGAAAAGGGATATCCTGTAATGTTCAGAGAACATCGTGAGAACCAAGCGAAAGAAGTTAGAAGTTGGTGTTCTTCTTAAATTTCTGGAGATCGTATGACTCGGGGAACACCTCCCTAGGCAATGAGTTCCAAAGTCTCGATGTTCGTTGGATGGGTCGTTCTGCAGGTCTCTAAAGTGACCACGAAGGAGTGTGAAGACTGAATTTGACGGGTAAATCTCGAAGAGACTGCTAATAGAGGAACAATTGTTGATATTTCAGAAGAGCATCGCCCATGAAAATATCTATAAAATAGAGATAAATCCACAACTTTTCTACGGTGTTCCAGAGAAGTGAGCGAATTGCCCTTTTTTGGACAGAATCCAATAGTTTATATATTTATACAACTTACTCGATAACTTAACACAAAACTTTTATATCTAATTCTTTCGTTGTAATTTCAAATACTCATTTCAACATATTTTCTCAGCGATTATAACATATGGTATTATTGTATATCAACATAGACACACATTCCTACGACTACTATATAAGTACTTATATTGAGTGTTTTTGAATACTTGCCCATAGATGCACATAGTCAGCTGAATTGTATCATCCAGTATATTATTTCAGCACATAAATTATGATTCAAGAAGCAATATAAACCTTTTTTCTTCGTATTTGAATGCAAGAGACGATAAGCGATTGCATTCCAAATGTGTTTTCGTCTGCATACGTGCATCAAGCTATATATAGTAATCGTAGTAGCAACTAGTATTTTATCTTGATGATTATATATTTTCAACCATAAAGTCTTGAATGTAGCCCAATTTACATTCATATATCGTTTATGTACATATGTGCATATGAGCATACATATATTGAGATATTCAAATTCGAAGCTTATCATTGATGGGAACTAAAAAACCGAAATTGGGTCAATGTTGCGGAATTTTATTATAGTGAAAGAAAATCCACGAGTAAAGCCGGGAACACATTGTTCTGATGCTACACTACGCCACGCAGAAACTATGGCGATTAGTCGTTCCTCAGATGAGTGGGAAGAAGAACTAGAATGTGCAGCATCAGCTTTACTGTTATTAGAACGGAAAAAAAGAAGAAAATGTTGGGTACATCCAATAAATTTCCTCCCAAGCTTCTCCTCTTATATTCTGGTCTCTATAGTGCTTGCTTTTCATATTATAAATACACTCGTGCTTCCGAACCAACTCAATCAATAAAACTTAACAGATTTTTGCTGCCATTCTTCTTTTCGTTTTCAGAATATTTGAAAGAAATTACGTTTTTATTATCGTTTCCACAATTTTCTTGCTTCATTATTGAAGATAGACCAACACTGGGACCACTTATTCTCTATCGCCATTTTTGCATTCTACAAAATAGCATTCGAAGTTTGAATAACCCTGTACCTATAATTTTTCCATTCTTTGTAGAATAGTGACGATACCTATTATTGTGTTTGAAGTCTTGGAAATCTAGACGATTTAATAATCAGGGAGTATTTCATACGTTTCATACTTGTTTATCAACTTCAGCTTGAAGTTAATATGAATAATTCACGTTTCTTGTAGAGGCTCCTCTCAGATAAAGGTTAGTTTCACCTTAATTCCTGAAGCAAATTCAGTAAAATATCTGTACAAATTATTAGTCCATTAAATAAGTCTGTAGGTAGGGTAGGTACTGTTCAAGAAGAAAAAGAAGGGCTTTCAATCTTATCATCACAAATTTTGAGAACTGCTATTGCTTGAACTACAAGTCAATTCAACACCTTCTAATTATTATCGGAACTGGATTTTTAAGAATCCCTATACTAAAGAATGAAGAATTAAATAAAATAACCTGATTGAATAACCGGAAAAGTAGGAAACCATGTAACCATCATGCATATGTCGTGTGCGAAGTTTTGAATAAAAGGAATGTTCGAATTTTGAAGCAATACTCTCAAAACTGCATCATATTTATTGCACTATTTTTATAAATAAATTATCACACATAACCTACTTGCGAACGACCTTGAGTTTTATGGAAATTCTTCGGAAATAAATACATGATTGATGACTATATATTAGGCTCTAGTTAATCGATTATAAAGTATTCGTCTAGAGTCTAGACTTTAGGGGGATATTATTATCGACGATGCATGTATATCGGCATTCAGCTATTTTCATCGGCAATGAATAATCTAATAATAGTTCAATTTGTTTGTGATTTTTATTCAGCTGTTTATATCATATCATGTCTTATCTACTTTAACTATAGTTAGTTCAAACAGTGAATGTTTATCTACTAGTGATCAGCAGTAGTGATTTCATATCTAGGTACATCTATAAAACTGCGTTTTACAAGTTGACTCTAAAACCTATCCTCTAACAAAAACCTAATCTCAAAAGAAATTATTCAAACTAGACCCAAAGTTATTCAAACATTATCTTTACATTATTTAGGCAGGTTATGTACATTCAGTAAATTTCCGGTGTGAATTAATTTGAACAACTTTTTGTCTTCATTTTCAGAAAATGCTGTCCCAAAATGTACAAGAAGAAGCTAAACTTGACGCTATGCAGCGTCACTGGCAATTCCGTAGAGGAGCCTCTTCCTCAACAGCTTTCTTCGAGGAAGTTAATGAGACTGAACAATTATTAGAGTTACCCCTACAAGTATGTTCATCAACAATTTTCATCCATCCAATATATTTTCATTATAAGACCAGACCATTTATTAGAAATCACTCTGTCTGGATGGAAGCAAATTGAAGAAATATATAAGGATGTTTGTTTTATTTGTTTCAGGATACTTGTACTACTGAAATTCCGAGAGACTCACTAACCAAAGTATTGAGCTGTGATGCAAATAATGAAGATGAGTTGTTGGACCTGCAGGTTAGTATTAAAATTATAATAATAACAAAACAAGCGAAAAAGCTCTACTTTTTCAGAGTAAAGGAAGTAATTTGAAAAATTTTCCTGCTTATATGCGCGTGCTATAAATACCTACTATATCAACTATGTAGTCGTAGAAAAAATAATTTTTTTCGTCAGGATATGTCGAGTTTTATGAAAATGTTTAGCTGTACTGACGTATTTTATATTCCTGAGATAGAATCCTGAGTCAAAACGCGGCGGTCTCAAGTATATTCGGAGATATGGGACCGTTTTGTTTAGGAAATACACCATTTGAAACCTCAAAATTTTGCCATCTAAAACTCACAAAATGCGTCCTTCTTTTTACCAAAACACCACACGCGCTTTCATCTACTTGTTATCTAAAAATTTTAGCGGAAAAAACTAATATTTTTCCAATAATTTCTCGTTGAATAAACAAAACAGGAGACTTTGATCTTGAAACACCAGTCATCACAGCCAACCTGATTGTTCGGCTCCCATCGGGCTCGATTTTCGTCGGGTTTTGTTTACTTTTGGAAAAATGAAAAATGAGAACGATTTTTTTGTTTTCGATAGCAGAACTTTGATACGTCAAATCGTGTCAAAATGGGCTCATATCTTCGAAAATACTTGAGTCCGCTGCTGACTTCGGATTCGAATTCAGGAGCCCAAAATAGGTAAATACAGTCAAAAATTTTGGCGAAATTCGACATTGTCATTATAACGGAAAAATTACCAAAAATGTAATGTTTCTACGGTTTTCATGTTGTAAAATACGTTCACACATGGTCCACACAATTCTACTTGTTACTGTCATACCTCGTTTGAAAAGTGCTGCAAATAACGAACCACATCGTCTAAAATAATTTTTTGGCAAGCTGCAAAAATGCATTAGTCATGTACTTAGTTTGGAGCAGTGAAGTCACGTCAATTGATTGTATTGGAAATTTGCCAAAAAACATTGGATAATGAATATTTTATTTACATCCGTCATCAAAAGCGCCGAATATATTTTCAGATGAGTAGAAATACTACCAGTTAATGCTTGGTAGCCCTATTAGAATTCTAACAGCTGACCTAAAAATACAACAAGCCTTTAATGGCTCTTGTGAATCAGAAACAATTATTTTTGGGACACAGTGACCATCAATTGTACTATAATTTTTTCAACATTCACGTATGTAAAAATCTAAAATCGTTTTATTTTACACTTTCTTGCACAGTGTTGACACATTTGATGCCCTGATTAGAATTGACAAAAAATCAAACAGTATCGATTCCTTTTTCCAGGTTCCTGATTTCCCCTCTCGCAACCCCATATTCACCATCCAAATACCAAAAAGAGTGTTGTAATTATTAATCAACATTCATATTGTTTTTTCCAGGAACATGTTGTAGTTTCAAATGAAATTGAAGAAACCTTCCCGAAAATAGAATACCTCCATCTAGATGCCTCCACTACCGGAGATATACCGGGTCAATACACTATATGTGCCCTGGAATCCCACCAAATGCCAGTTGTTGGGGTTTACATTGACCAAAGGGTTGTTCCCGGTTTCAAATACCGCGTGAGACCACTGCCCCAAATCGGAAACTCATCCACCACCAATGAATGCCTCTTCAATAACAGAGCACTAACCCTCCAGTCGATCGGCAGAGGTTATTCCAGAAGGTTGACTTTCGAAGCTGACGATAACAAACTCAATAATAATGACAACTATTTCTGGAGTGACAACCATCTTGAAGGATACGCTTTCGAACTCGAATTGCTCTCAGAGGGTGATAAGTTCACGTTCTTTGACACAAACAGGGAGCCCCAAGGGACCGTGGAAGTGCTGACTATAGAGGTGAGAATGCGGGTTCTTTAACATGCCTTAGTTATTTTACTGTCAAACTCGCCAATGGCGCAATGCCCGATCAACTATTTTTGTCAGACTCGTCTCACCCGGATCGAGTGGACCTGGTGCATATCTATCCATCTATACTTTACCTAAACCCCCAAAATCTACAAGCTTTGCAGAGTGAGGGCGTCGTAAGTCTTTCATACAAGATTTTCTTCAATTCCCGGTCGCATTTCCTTATTATGCTCACTCTTTCAGGCACCCCAAATCGAAATTTCTAGCTGTGTAAGCAAAAGTGGCATCGAAAAAAGAGCCACTGTCAGATTCACAGGTAAAGTAGAGACGCACGAGACTGGCGTGGCTAAGCCCATGGATCTCAGTGGCACTGTCGTGTCCTTGAAGGTCAAAGGGAAGGCCACAGCTGAAATTGTGAAAGTTGTCAATGTCACAATCAAGCGGCAGAGGTGCCATCTTTTACCTGGAATGCAAAAGATCCATAGGAGAGTGACTGTTAGAGGCAAAGAGATCAACGATGTGCCAACAAAGTATACAGTGAGTGGACTGGAATCGTACGAGATACCTGTTGTAGGTGAGTAGTTTTTTGAAAAACTTTGATTGTCCTCACCCAGTTCGGTGGAGTGTGAAAAAATACAGAGCATAACGATTCTATTCCAAAATGTATCGTTTCTCGTAACAAACTCATAACAAAACATAGAGTATATTAAAAAGCTGTTTTCTGTGCGACAAACGGTTCCAGAGTTATTCGCAAAAAAACGAAGAGTGTTGATTATTGAACTCATCAAAATAAGTCAAGATAAAATCGAAAATCGATACGAATTGTATATATAATACAATATACAACGATGGCCCCTTCAGATTAATCGCTCGATAGGGTGTTTATTCTGATACATAAATCATATAAACATAGCACCAATAAATGAATACCCACGAATTTTTATTGAGCGTTGATCGTTATAATGATAAACAAACTTGATAAGTTTCTCGGCCAGAACTATCTGTGTCTTCCTTGACGATTCATTCAATATAGAATATCGAAACATTCCGCTTATGTTTTATCTTCAATCATCCCTATGACCTGCATATCTATATCGATAATTGCGACTATTATCAAAGATTAGAAAACCTTACAGATGAGACACTCGACCCATGTTGTTTGATGTATCGAAATCCGTTTTCATTGACCTCGGACCTTTAAATTTTGCGCATCGCAATTACCAGATAGTCGTTGTCACCGCTGGAACTACTGATGTGCAATGTTGCCATTTTAGTGAAATATAACTGTGATATAACAGTTTCCGATTTATTTGAAGATTATTTGCAACTTTTGTATACACAGTAATGATTGCCAATAAACATACTATTGTACCTGATTCACATTCCAGATAATGAAGGTATATATACCTATGATCACAGGTTGTTTAATCTGTGCTGTTATAATCCTCAAAACCTTCATTACAATTTCCTTTTGAATTAAAGTTTATGGAAAAAAATATTTTACATTGTAAGAACACAAACCAATCGGAAATAACGAATCGTGAATCGTGTAACATAACCAACGAAATGATGGCAACGATGTAAACAAAACACGCGATTGTAGGAAATATCTTTAGAGTCCAGATGAATGGTTAATAAACAATTTAATGGTAAAAGAATGACAATACGTTAACTATATTTGATTGGTCACTTTGACATCTCTTGTCATCGAATACAGGACGATCAATGATCAATGACTATTTTCCAACACGATCAATATTTTAGCGCCTGCGCATACTTATGACTGGACCTTTAAATCTTGCGCTCTCGACATCTCTCTCTATTTCTATTCGCTCTGTCTTACTGTCTCATCTGCAAGGTCCTCTAATCTATTCTACCACCTCACGAACTCGCCCCACTCTATCCACCCCTGCAATGTCATCAATAACATCCCCCCCCCATAGGCACGTACGTGGACCCCCGAATCATCCCCGGCTTCTGCTACCGCGTGCGGCCCAATGACCGTACGGAGCATCTCTTCGAAGGGCGCGCCCTCCGCCTGATGGGCGTGGGCATGGGCTACGCCAAGCGGTTGACCTTCGAGCCCGACTCGCCCCTCAGGGCGCACAACCACCTCTGGTCGGACAGCCACCCCGACGGGCTGGGGCTCGAGCCCAGGGCCCTCCACAGGGGGGAGCGGTACCAGCTGAAGGCGGGCGAGGCAGTGCTAGGGAGGGCGCAGGTGTTCAGGGACGATCACGCCCAGTGGGAAGTCAGGATGGAGAAGGTGGGTGATAACCTCTTAGGTCATATCCAGATGGCACAAGACTTCCCCGGGACGGCCATTTTGGGTCCCCTTCTGGTTCGAACGTCCTAGCTATAAATAGGACGTCCTCAAAACGTAATTTGTCATTTCTATTCGTCGGCAATAAATACCTCCTTATAGATATTCATTTTACATTAATTTTATAGGTTGAAAGAATATATTCTGCAACAGCATTAACATTTCATTTACTAATTTATTCATGTTTAAAATACTTATATCACTTTGGAAATGATCAGGCGATGCATTAAATGTTGAATGCATATCTTAGGCAATTTCTGCATAACATAACCTAAAATCTTCTGATTAATTTTCTAGAAGAAAGAGCTCGGAAGATAATGCAATAAAGAATCTTCTATGGACACTTTTTTGGGGTCTTTATTTTGAGAAATAGAGAAAGAAGATATCGCTTTTATTTTACGAGATTATTACCAAATCTTCGTTATTCCGGCGACATTTCGAATTTTTGCGTCATTATAAATAGCGTTTTCAATCTGCTTTTCAAGAATGTATTATTTGTTTTCGAATCAATACTGAAATGCAAAGAAGATAACTTCATCTATGTGACTCGTAAATATATATATATATATATACATATTTTCAACCCTCCTACCCCTTGGCATCAAACCGAAGTTCATTTTGCCACAGAAATTTTATATTGAGACGAGACACTATGGGCTATATATTGATATTTTGGATTTAATTACGAATGTTAGAATTACATTATATATTTTTTCATTTAGAGTAGCCAATAGGACTGTGATATTGGTTGGAAACGGAATATTTAAGGAAAGTAAATTATCTAAGAATTCCGTATTGTTAATCTAGTTAGGCCATGGTTCAAGATAATGAGGAAGTTTTCTTCATTCATTAGTTATTTAATGCTAACCTGACCTTTATTATAATTGGTTTTCAAGATTAGATACGCGTTTTACTTAACAATGAATCAGTTTTGACGTGATGACGACCTCAAGTGTAAAATTATTTCCAGAGATTTGATGAGTTTTTTTTCTGAACGATAAATTAATTTTTCATTCCATACTTTTTAATGTGGACTTTTTCAATCCAATTTTTCTCAAGGTGAATATTCATTCTCGAACGGATGATTCATAAAATTTGACAGAATATCGATTGTCAGTGAATTTGTTGATATTTCAAAAAGTACCCAACCCAAAATGTTTCATAAAAACTGATGTAAGATATGTGAAAGAGTTTGTATGACATCCAAATTGCATAGTGAAACCTGATTATATTTCTAATCAATCTAATTAAGCATACATATTCAAGTAACTGATATAATGGCGATAATAACCTCCAATGAAAATACATGAGGTTAAGAAGTGATTCAAATAACTATTTCTTCATATTATGGTGAAACCGTAAATTAGAACAATAATATGCACACATTTATAATTTTGGGAGCAGAAAGACAATCAATAACATATGAAATGTCATCTTCATGAACGGATTCAGGTTACATACTGTGAATTCTTCAATATTGAAACATATCGATTATATATTATAAAGAAATTATTCCGGAGAATTTTCCACTGTTACCCTCTCAAATCAATAATATCATGTATCGCTTTCAGATAAAAACACCCAACGGTTTTGCCATCCAAAAATACATCCATGTGGACGTCATGTGTCACATCCGTCTTGCGAGAACAGGTGGCGCATCTACAGAGAACGAGGAATATCTGATGCGAGTCACAGGACTCGCTGTGATGAGAAAAGAGCCCAAGACATCCACGGCCTACGTGGTCAGGGTGGAAAACGTCGGTCTGGATTCTCAGCTTCTTCTACTTTTTGCTCACACTCACACCGAACTGACTCTCGTTCCGGAGTTATATTGAAGATTTACGGTTTTCAACTCTTTGTAACTGTCGAGTATTAGGAATGTAGGGACTCTTTAATTTGAAAAGACTTATTTAGCGTTAGATTTTTTGCTTTTCATGCATTTCTGCTTTGAAAATACTGTTTTGTTCAAATCATCATGTTTAATAATTGTTATACAATTATTTATTATGCAGATACAATGATTTAAGACTACATTTATTATTCGTTAGTTTTTTCTAATAAAACGTGTATCAACTACCCTAGTTCATTTACTCAATTTTCAGAGATAATAAAAACAGTTATGAGATCCGTATTAGAATATAAGCCAGGTTAAATTATGACAAAAGTTGCGCATTTCGTGCTGATTAATAATCAATACGAAAAGAAATTCTGAATGTCTACATTAGTTCTGGAAATATCGCACAAAAACTAATGATACTACTAGACACTTTTTACCAAGACGTTATTGAAACACTTCAAATGATAAAGAAAAAAAAAACGTTATACGTTTAAAAGATTATTGAAAAAACGATACCACATTATCCATAAAGAAGTCAAATAATATATTGGTTATAGAAATACGATTGGTTGTTCGTGGAAATATAAACAATGTTTAAAAGAAAACTTCATGTAGGTATCTTCATGTAACTTACCTATTTGTGTCTGGACATGGGTCAAGAACATTGATTATAATTTGTAGTCGATCGACCCAGTGCTTTTATTTCATTGAAAAACTATCGAATCACTTTTTGATACGGATGATTCAACAAGATTTAATAGACAATGTAATGATTTGATATATTCATGCTATTACCCTTGATGATTATTGCTAAGAAAGCCTTAAAAGTTAAATAGATTTGTTTTCATCAGCAGAGAACTTCGAAAAAAAGGTAGTCAAAAAAGATTATTGTTAACATAATGGATGAAAAACCTTGAACAATAGAATGTCAGTGCTATAAAATGTATTCTCGGTGAAAACATATTCGCTTATGTAATTTTTTATTTAGCAGTAACGGCACTGAATTCGCAAATAAAAGGCGAAAATTTTTTATTTCTGTACATTTTCTAGTTTTATATTTTCATTACAAAATAAAGTGCGAAGATATTATTGGGTGATGAAATAAAAAAGGTTTGTCTACTACCTAGTACCATAATCGCAGATTCAGTTTTCAAGTATCATGGAAAAATATGCCTTTCAGTTCAGTTTCGCACAGTTTTCTCACTTCCTCTGAAAAGGAGAAAAATATAAATCAGTTACAACGCGATGAAGAATATGAAAACGGGAGTAGTTTATGAAAAATCTCAAGGTAGACAGTAGACTGAAGAGTGTTAAAAAACGGAGTTGATGAACTTTTTGTTGATTATGTTTCAAATCATATAGTTACTGAATTGAATCATTATTTTGAAGCTAAAAAATATTGTGAATGATTAGTGAGATATGTTATACATTTTTCAATCGTGTATTCTACAAGCAAACAAAATACCTTTTGTATTCAATCCATTAACGATCCTGAATTGTTGAAATTGTTGATATTGAGAAAAATACTCACCGCTTACATCAATCAGGCTAGTATTTTTCTGTTGCAGCGCAATATAGAATTCCCTGGCATTGGACGTTTTACCGACCACCCAAAAATCATTCATTGTTTTCACTATCGTCTCCCCAGAGGGCCCCAAACACGAATTGTGAGCTTTAAGGTCGGCCATAATTTTCACGGAATCTGCCAGACTTCCGCTTTGCTTGTTGTCCAAATGAACGGTGCTCTTGTAGGCCAGGTTCAGCTTGTTGAAATATATGAATTTGGGAGAATTATCCGTTGAGTTCGGATTTGCTACCTGTTTGGAGCAGTATTCGGCTATGTCTGAGACCAAAGATATCAGTTTGGGGCTGATGAAATCGTCGAGTTCTTTGAATAAATTCAGAGAGAGTTCGGTGTCACCTGAAATGAATAGTGACCTTGCAAAGTGATGCAAAATAATATCACTTTGGGTAGAAATACGCCGGTTATTTAGTTCAACTGACAACGCTGACAATGACAGCGCGAAACGTCTCGTACGCTGTGAAATGTGTAAAAGACAATTTAGAAGTGGTGATCAGAACAGAACATTTCATTGGTGAGTAACTCAGTGTCATATCATTCGTAGTATAAAACATTATTTACCCATCCTGATATGAAAAACAATTTTTGGTATTTTGAAAACATTCTCGAGTCCAAAGAAAATCCTTTTTGGAAAATTTTCCCGCATTTCCAATGATTTCAAATATGAGTTTCAACAATCCCCGAAGCTCTAAGAAGAATAACGTCTTCAAATAGTGAACTAGATTAGGTATGGAACTATGGAACGATTCCATGTGATAGGTTGAAAACTACGCTCGACCCGAATATGAGATCAAAAAAATTACTTTTGACAAACAAACAAACGGTTGCGCTCAACGCTCTGTATACCACAAGATAGTGTTCCTCTGGCTCCCTTCCACCGTAAAAGAACACTTTCGGAACTTTTCCCACTGTCTTGGCCAATTTCAAATTTGATGGGCCTGTAATGAACCGGCCATGCCTCAGGGCTGCGAATGGGGATGGTGAATTTCTGGGCATGGACCCTCCTTGCAATTCGGTTTCGACATGGGCTGGCAGTAAGGTGTCTATCAGATACTGGTAGATGACTTGCATGTCGCTGGGTTCTAGGCCACTCCTACAAAGCATATTCAGATGCAACAGATGTAGGAAATATTTCAATCATTCGGGATGTAGATTTTATAGAATAGAATTTATTCATGCAGTATATACATAGTGTTTGCATACGTCAAAATAAGTTAAAATCATTATAAAAACAAAATACAATATATATTAAAAATACAGTCAATAAACCTATAGGACTAAGAAACAAACGTAAAAATACAGATATATGACATTACAAAATATACATTTATCATCAGACAGGCAACGAATTAGCTAAAAATTGTTAAAATATTCTTCAAATGTGTGAAAGGCATTTTGTAAAAGAATATTCTTGATTTTTATTTTAAAAGTGCTCATCTCCAAGAGTCTGAAACTCATTAGGTAACGCGTTAAAAATTTTTAAAGATACATATAAATAAGATTTTTGAGATTTACTTAATCTATATATGGGTAGCCTTAAATTTGTTTTGGCCCTGGTATCATGATAGTGTATGTCCTCCTGCTTAGTAACTTCGTTATCATATATTAATTTTTTTACATAGCACAAACATTCATATATATGAAGCACGATGGCAGAGTCAAAATATGAAGATTTTTGAAGAGGTGTTTACAATGGTTATCATATTTAGCCAGTGCCATAATCCTGACGACCTTTTTTTTGTAATTTAAATATAATGTCTATATGACATGATGAGCCCCATATGTAATTCTGTGAGCCCCATACTATCAGCCCATATGTCATTATGCTGTGAAAAATGCCAAAATAAGCTACTCTTGAACAACCTGTTGTAGCTGTAGCTAAGTTGTCTTATTATATATATACACGTGGATAGGCGCTTTGATAATTTTTCCAAATACACTCCGAGAAGCTTAATTGGTTCATTTTTTTCTCTATTATTTCTCGCTGAGAAATCTAAAGTTTTGGTTTTATCATCATTTATAGTCAGATAGTTGCTTCTAGACCAGTTTATTATGAAGCTTTCAGATTCATTAGCGTTAGAAAGTAGTTTGGACGGCAAAGTATCACTAATTAGAAAAGTGGCATCATCAGCATACATTATCGGAGAGACATTTGTCAGATTAAAAGGCATATATTATCATTGATGTAAATGATAAATAGTACAGGACCAAGTACTGAACCCTGTGGTACTCCATAATTGACGTTCAAAGGTTTTGATATGTCACCCTTAAATTTAATACGTTGCTGGCGGTCTGCTAGGTAGGATGTAAATAGATTTAATGCTTTTCCTCTTACCCCATAATATTCTAATTTTTTCAATGATACACCGTGGTCCACCGTGTCAAACGCTTTCGACATGTCATAGAATTTTGCACAGCACAATTTACGCTCTTCAAAAGCTTCTATTATATTTTTATACATTTCGCAAATTGCATCGATAGTAGATCTCCTCTGTCTGTACCTAAATTGTGCATTACTTAATGAATTATTTTTTTCAAAATATTCTAATAATCTGTTTTTCAGGACGATTTCAAATAAACAATAGGCGAGATCACAAATGCGTGAATTTGTTTAAACGTGTTTGTAGTTGAAATATAGTGGCAAAAATAAATATTTTGTTATGACGCCGCTCTAAAAGTCGCGAAGTAAAAAACAGCATCATGGCCGCTTCTTGTGACGTTACAAGTCCTCTGATAGGCATATTCCTTTGTTGCCAGTTCCACTAGTTTTCGAAACTCCTGAGGAACAATATATTTCAGCATTTATCAAATTGAAATTGAGACTTTGGGTTTTATATATGTTTATTCAGTTGATCTTTAATGATATGTATGTAAATTCTACTCTCCTAATATCTTCTTCCTACAATGTTCTTGCACTTATATGTTATCATATTTATTTATATGAAGCATATTCAATCATTCAGCATCACAGTCAATCAAGTTTGAAGTCATCTACAAACACTACATAGCAACTTCAATCACTTCTGAAATATCATAAATAATGGATCTTTATGAGATCCCTAGGGAACTAGTGTATTTTGAAAAGAAAATATTGATACCTGACTGACTATTTGATGTTAGATCTTCCTAAGGTGGATATATTACTCATGATGACCATGACCATATTCAACAAGGTGTTTGATATGTACATGAATCCCATTTTCAACTACTATCACAGTCACTTCAACTTACCATATCAAATAGTCATTATAGAGAAATGCAGAATGTGATATCATGGTGTAATTTGATTCCAATAAATTAATTAGGCATTGCACTTTCAAAAATGTTTGCTTATCCAGTGGCAAGTACTGAATCCCAGAAAATATGTTCCTAATATCCGCATTTGCCAACTTCAGAGATGGCAGATACTGAAAATGATCAATAGTATTCAGTGAGTACAGAATAGTGAGATACACACTGCTCTATAAAATACTTCTAAATTCATCTTGAGAGTGACTGTATCTTTGGCAGTCTGAAAAGTACCCCAAAATAACCTATACATGTTGTAGGCTTGTTTTAGGACTGCCTCATAAACATTGTCTTGCACACCATCTGCAAGTTCTTCTGAATCAACTTCAACATTTTCCTTGGTAAAATAATTCAGCTGGAGAGTCTGGAATTATGGGAAAATTATAATATGGTAATATTTCTTAAGAGGGAATTTTTCCGTTAGGTTGCGATGTCAAAATTTTTCAAAATGTTTGGCACGCGAAAAACGAAATGAGATCTTGAATATCGAACGTCAACGATACAATAAAAAACATCTTGGATGTTTAAAAAAAGTACACGAGCAAAAAACAACTACTTCGCTGGCAAATACAGAACGCAGAACATTGATATATATCTACTTAGCACGATTTGATATCTCCAATTTTTACTATTGAAAACACAAAATACGAACTCCTTCCAACTAAAACGTTTATATTTACTTGTTTTCGTGAATTTAGCTGCAAACAATGATTATTTTTCAAAAAAATTCACCCTTCTTATAAAAGTAAACAAAACCCGCCGAGAATCGAGCCCGAGAGGAGCCGAACAATCAGGTTGGCTTGAAAAAGTCTTGTTTTGTTAACTTTTCAAAGGGTGAAGTTTTGGAAAAATATTAGTTTTTTCTGCTAAAAATTGTTGAAAGCAAGTAGATTTAAGCGTGATCTTTTTAAAAGAAGGCGAATTTTGAGTCCACAGTGTTTAAACTTCGGATTCGAGTTCAGGAGACAAAATAAGTAAGTTTTCAATTGACTTGGCCGTTACTTGATGAAAATCCATAGTTATTGTAAACAAACGAAAAACGATAAGATTTTCACGATAAATATATTTATATATATTTCTCACAACAAGTTTCGCTAACACTGTATACCTGATGAAGCTACAGTGTTAGCAAAATATGTTGTAAGAAATATATATAAATATATTTATCATGAAAATCTTATCGTTTTTCGTTTGTTTACAATAAAATAAGTAAGTACAGACAAAAATATCGAAAAAATTCGACTACGCCACATACAGAAAAATTACTTTGTATAATTTTATATCTTCTGATCAGAAGATTAGATTATAGATTAATTTTTAGATTTGAATCAATTTCACCTACCATGACCATCCAGTATCCCTTCTCTGGTTCATAGTAAAGCTGTCTAGTCTTTTCTGTATGTAGTGAACTAACTGAAGAGCTTGGCTGGAAAGTCCTACAAAAACCAATATTTCAACTGGTTCATTGCAGTGACTTTTCAAAAATTCTACTTGAAAGTTTAATCCAAACCGAGCGAAAATGAGCCCGGCGGGAGCCGAACAATCAAGTAGGCGTTGAGTTAAGACTTAAGAGCAAGGTGGATATAGATATGGTGGAACGAGTTCCATTAGAAGGCACTAGACATATTTGTAGACTTCTGCCTACTTGATTTTGTTGAATTTCAATCATAGTTTCAAACACTAGTAATACTTCCAAGAGTTCGTATAGATGGCGCCAACTCGCCAAGTCTGCTGTCTGCTGATCATCGTCTGCTGATCATCGTCTGCTGATAAACATTTTCGGACTTTCGCTCGCCGTCATTTTGGTTTTGTTGATTTGTTGAACACAAAAACTGTGATTTTACTCAACGTAAATACTTACAATTTGAAAAAAATATAGTTTTTTTCAAATATTACACTGTAATGTTAAAATTGTCGGAGCTTTGCAGTTTTCTGTGCCATTTTTCAAAGTTCTGTGCCAGTGCCAACGACCAACAGCCTAGAGAGAAGAGAATAAAGTCGAAACATCCTGATGGAAATTCTACTCATTTATTCAAAATACTTGAAAAGGGTGTAGAAACATTGTAGAAATCTAGAAAGTGTAATATATTTATTCTGAGGTGCTTATTTATAAGGTGAGTACATATTTTATGATTATGTTGTCTCTGGTGAGTACAATCATTTTCTGATTACATAGTTGAATGATTTTGAACTTATATCATCAATCAACAATATTTGTGATCACAAAAAATATTAATTCTTTTATACCATGATCATATGTTCATAATGTTCATACATATGAGTTCAGCCCTGTTTAGCACAATACTAGAAATAGTCAGAAACTATATTTCATCAGTTTTGATTGCTGATACTGAACTGAAATCAGTGAAATCTAAAATGATGTAATTGTAGGTATTTCAAATCTGATGCTATTTCAGACCAGAGATCAACTGCATAAATCTTAGCTGGTCACCAATGGTGCCAATGTAGTTTCACACTATCCCTTCCTTACCAAACGTTCATAGAAACAATACTTTACTTACATTATTCTAATCTCAGTAATCAGTAGTGTCACAGTTTAATGCTTCAGTTGGATGAATAACTATAAGAAAACAATGATGATCACATAACTGACTTTTTAATTAATTCTGGAAAAACAAATGTATTACAGATTAAGTATGTATGAATGCCTTGATGTATGATCCTTAGTAAAATTTAATTCATTTGGAAATCATCATTTATTACTAAATTAAAAAAATTCATTATAAAAATTGTATTGTAGAGTCAAGTAGGTATACATATTTATAATATTGGTATTCATCTATGAGATTAATAACTCTATTAATAATTACAAAATATTCAACAAAAACTGAAAAGAAATTACTTTATCAGACTAGTTATATAATGGTTTTGTATAGTAGTGCATAGTATAGTTGGTATAGATCTGATCATTTTGTGGAGTTCACCAAGACTAGAGCCTGTATTTTTTCCCAGAAGGCATACCTCACAGAGCCTAATATGATGATGGCTGGCATGATTGTTCCTATGAAATCCTCAATATCCATGCTTGGTATTACCAACAATGGCCTATTATGGCATAATCATGTGAGGTCTATTGCTTAAAGTGCTTCACAAACACTTGGTTTTTTGTTCAGTAGGAACCTAGAGCACAGATTTGACCTGTAATGGAGTATTATTCACATGTTTGCAGTTCAGCACCCAAACATATGCTGAGGCACTCCTATATTCTATTCAGAGGAGAGCTGTTTATCTGGTTTGGATCATGCACTAACATCACAGAAAAGTGGACTTTTCTATAGATATTTTCAAACCAGATGAACGCAAACTGCGGAACTACAGTCTATCAAAATTATTTTTTTCATCAAACTGTGAAATTGTGGAACTCACTTCCAAGAGAGGTTTTTTCTGATACCTATAACCTCCAAGCCTTCAAGAATAATTCCAATGCCTTTTTCCTTTCCCAATACCCTTCTACTGGCTTTCATGATTTTTTTCCATGAACATTATAGGTTTTCCTCTCATGCAGTCAATAGATGAAAAAAAGAGAAAAAAAATTGATATTAAAATATTCAAAAACAACTTTAAATTTTGAAGATTCTTCAGCTCTGAAAACTTTCTTCTGCAGAGGAAAATGCACTCATCAGAAACATCAGGACCATGAGTAATCAACAATTCTGAAGTGTTCTGAATTTAATAAGCTCATCAACATTAATTTAGTTTGGCCATCTTCGCTAAATGTCTAGATTTATTCTCCATTTTTCTGTTTTTTTGCTCCTTCGCGCAAGTAATGCTGAGTCTGGAAATGATGTATGTTTTCAGGATATTTCCTGAAAACTCTGATTTATGTAAATCACATCCCAAAAGAGAGGATGGTTGAAAACTAGCCAATTTGGCCAGTATAACTTGAAAACAATTTTTTTTTAATTCATTCTCAAAAATGTTGGAAATGGTTACTTCTAGTTCATGCAGAAATTGTATGATTTTCTGGGAAGGGAATGTTAAAAATCCTCTACTTTTTCTTGATATGTATGAATTGAATTTTTCATTGCCCTCTCCCACAATGCTTTTTTTGCACTCAGTGCATTCAGTAACTGTTCTGATCTTTTTTGTGACATAGCCACAAAAATAGGCAAATGCTTCCTCCACCTCTGAAAACTCTTCCACTACTTCTTGAATTCCTTCTGTCATTTCTATATCAAAAATTATTTTATTCGTATTTTGTTTCAGCTCTCCTACTTCCAGAAGACTTTTCATCATTTCTCCACCAGTTATATTACTCCCACGAGGTGGTTTTATAAGTGAATGGAGAGACATCAGCCTGAAAATGTGTCCCACTTGTATGGATTCTGGATGGGAGTTACATCCACCTGCTGATCTCATCATTCCAAAAAAATGCTGAAATTGGACATACAGTTAAGAACATGAGTCATGAAATATGAGTGCAGATACAACCTCCAAATGATCCTGGTTTATCCTGGTTGTCATTAAATAACTGAAACCAAGTTCTGTTGTCAGATATTTGACCAAGTCTAGTGTACATGCTATTGTGGCTTTCAATCCTTCTGCTGTTGATTTTGAGAGGAAGAGGGCAGGTGGAGAGCATTGCTCCCACAAATCTAAATACGTGAGAAAATCTTCCAATTCCTAAAAAGTAATTTCAAGTAATGTTTGATGAATTTCAAAAAATATCTGCGTATGTATTATCTCTATTTTTACAAAATCTGATTGTATTAGAAGCTGCTGGATTCTGTAGAGATTGACATGATGTACATAATACTTTTAGTTCATCTACTACTCACTTTGTATTCCTCAGACTGGTATTTCAAACCTGAAAGAGGGGATGATGAATTCATCAAATTCACCAGCCTGTCCATTCTTTTACAAAAAGAAATGGTTGCCTCTGAATCAGCAAATAATTCTATTTTTTGTTCCCTATATATTTCCAGTGCTAGGGCTGTTGTATTGCTGAAAAGCTTAAAAACCAAATTTGAAAAAATACTATTTCTTTCTATTTTCTAATAATTGAAAAATAGACATGGTCAATTGAGTAAAAGTAATTTTCTTAAAAGAACAAGGTACTACCTGGAATGCTAATCTTGTGCACATTTTCTCTCCATGTTTTGGAAAGATATGACTTCGAGTTAATTTATATGCCATTTTAAATTCTTTTGTGGACTCCAGTTCATACAGATTTTGGAAATGAATGTGTCTTATCATTCCTTCAGGAACCTAAATATTATTATAAATTTTATGTCAGCTGAAATTTTTATCAATTTGAAATTGTGTATACTTGAAAGGCCTTCTTATTTTCCAGATTGTTTCGGAGACACTTTACCAAATGTGGAAAATCAGAACACATTCTCAATTTCCTGTTTGAATCAACAGGGTGTTCACACCAGGGCTCCAAAGAATTTTGGACTCCAAGTTGCTTCCACATCGTCCTGTTCCATGAAGCTCCATCACTTGTCACAACATCAATGAGTAATCCAGCATTTTCACAAAGTATAATGCATTCCAGGATTATCTTTGCTTGAATGTTCCCATTGATGTTGCCTCTAGTTAGAAAACAAGCCAAAGCTTGCAGCCCATGTCCAGCAAAAGGTTGAAACATTATAACCAATGCATGGTCTCCTAGAGTATTTTCCATATCTACTGGTGTATAATCACCGAGATCCACGAAACCAATGAATTGCATCGTATTTTTGTCAAACTTCTTAGTGGCAGTTATTTTGCACTCATCTATAAGGAGGCAACCATGTCTCTGCCATTCATCTATATGTTGCATTTTTTGTTTTATTAGATCAAAAACTTCCTTCCTGAAGCCAAAACTACCATCTATGTTTCTGATGTACCTACATGAATTAAAGAGACAACATATTTAACCATTCATCAGATCACATATTAACATGTTAATGATTAGTTGATTTTTTTTTTTCAGATAATTCAAATGATATAAATACCCCTTTATTTTCGGATTGAATTGCACAATCACATATTGAATAAATTTTACCAATAATGTATATTCAATCTTAGTGGGTAATTCTACAAAATTATGATTATTCATTATTGAAATTTTGTATAACTGAGTGGATAGATGAATTTTAAAATAATTTTTGATAAGCTACACCAGTACATGGATGGCACTGCTGAATTGAGATGGATATCATATGTGGTGTTTTCAAACATGATTATGGTGTTGAATTGATGGTGATGCTGATCAATTTAGAGATTTTTATTTGAAATTCAGTTTCATCATCAACAAAAACACTGTGGCTACATAATTACTCAACAAAATATTGACAATTTACTCACCATATTTTATAAACACTACTTACTTTGCCAATGTACTTGATGAGGGAAGGGCTAGGATATTATTGTCTCTCATATGAAAATACAGTTTTGGACTTTTTATCTTCATGAGGATGCACTCATATATCCATTCTAATGTGTACCTGTTTCCATGACCTGTTGTTCTGGCAGCTTTATAGCATGCTTTAACCATTTCCTTTTGAGCAGGTGGTATCTTTGCAGTAAATGCTTCTAACTTATTTTCATCCACTTTCTCTTTTTTCAAGTTCATTATCACATTTTTATAATGTCTATTCTGATGTTTCATGTATATCAAATGTTTAGATTTATTTCTTTTTTTGATTAAATTCTTGTTTTTCTTGACTTCTCGTTTTTTTAAAAAGTGTTTGTAACCTTTGCACTGTTTGCAGAAGTTTGTTGTACTCTTGATGATAATAGAACATGATTGGCTGCTCCCTGTACATACTTTTGTATTATCCATTTTTTGAATAAACTCAACCAAGTCATCAAGCGTTTTTATTAGTTGGCTCTCCATATCTAACCATTTGTTCTTTACTTGTGCTTTTATTGTATCCTGCTTGATAAGCAACATACATTCAATAAATGAATTGTCATATTCATCAATGCACAATTTAGAAAACATTATGATATGTTCATACATATGAACACCCCATCCTGCTGGAAGTTGGAGTGATGATAAATCAATTTTATTCATCAAATTGAAAAAGGAAGGAAGGTTTGGGACTGGATCAGGTAGGAATACATTTTCATTATTTTCAGGAATTATATTGGGTAGTTGGGATTGTTGGGAAGTGTCTTCTGGAAGGAGAAGCATTTGGGAGGTGGAGGGTGGATGGTCGCTCTCAAATGTACCATTTTCATAACAAAGGCTGAAAAAATTAGAGATAAATCAGAAATTGAACAAAAGTTTTGTATCTAACGAGTAGGTACAGTAAATTTTTTTTCAGTATTTGGTATGCATGAAATATTCAAAACACCATTGAAATTCAGAACAGGTAGAAGAAGCAACTCATGTATAGTGAAATAAACTGAAAATTTGAAAACCATTCTCCACAAAAAACTGTTAATATTGATCAATATTCCTCTGAAGCAGAATAGACAATAGGTCTCAATAATTGAAAACAATTAAAACTTGGCACTTATATAGTTACTGTTTTGACGGCAAAGCTCCTTTCTTCAGCATTTTTGTTCCCAAATGCTGCTTTGAAAAATGTCTGGCACATATCCAACCACTCGATAATGGAAGTGGTTTTCCCATTTCGTTCATCCACTTTTTTCGGATGTTTGGGTCCTGGATAAAAATTGAATCAACACAGCACTAATATATACGATGTATATTTGAAATTTACCTTCGGGATCCCGTATAAATTATTACCGGAATCCGTTTTAGATTGTCCACAAATTATGCAAAAACGGCAATCACCCATTATGCACAAAATAACACAACACAAAATTTAGAACAAGAAGAACACAACTAGAACTAAATAAGACTGTTTTATATCAAAAAATCGAACAAAACCACTTGGGAAAATATAAAACACCTAGAAAAATGCAATTACACTGGAAAATTGAATATTATTTGAATTTCACGCGAAAAATATAATTTTCAATCAACCGTCACTGTCACATGAACACGGAGCATAGAGCACGAATACTAAAAAACTGAATTATCGATAGTGTTATCGAAGCAATAGTAACGCCATCTCCGAACAATCAATGAAATATTAGCGGTGTTGTGATCTTCGCTAAACCGGTCTACAGGTTTTTACGAAAAACAATTGAAGACTCGTTTCACCATATCTATATCCACCTTTCTTAAGAGGTTGGTCAGCTGTTTTGTTTGTTATTGTTTAAATGCGGTTTCAAAGGGTGGATTTTCGAATTAAATTGTTGAAAACAAGTTAATACAAGCGTGTGTGGTGTTTTAGTTAAAATAAGAACGAATTTAGTGTGTTTAGCAAAAATTTGAGAGTTCTGATGATGGTGTATCAATTTTTGAAACAAAATATGAAAATAGGCGAAATATCTTCGAAATACGATCGTCGCGTTTTGACTTCAGATTCGAGATTAGGAGGTCGAAATACGTAAGTAGGTACCATCATAAATTTACCAAAATTTGTACTCACTGTGTGAAATTGATAATTCCCTCAACAAGACCCACATTTTTAATTTGTATGTCCGTATTATCGCTAATAGGGTGATAGTACAATATTTTGTCCAACTCCTGAAATGATAATATTCATGATGGTTAGCTTGTACCTTACATTGTACCTTCAATAAGCAGCTTACATCTCCTTCACTAGTACTCAAGGATGGATTGAAAAGGAAGAAATTCTTCAATCCTGCAATAATTTGAGTTGACATTTCGATAGTGGTATATAGAAACTAACGATAGATTAGGTACTATAGGTACAAAATAGAACGAAGGTATGTGCAATGTGTAAGGTGAATGTACATTGAAAAACTTGTACAAGCTGTACACCGTACACCGGTTTCGAAAATAAACAAACAGCACCGGCGTGAATATGGCTGCCTTAACTCCTGAAGTTCCTTATATTTCCGATTATTCCCGAGCGACCAGTGGCGTATTCCGCCTTTTTTGAAGCAGAAAAAGAAGACGTACGAGTTCTACTTATTAAGAATCTGAGGAAAGTGATGGGAGCCTTTTATAACTTACTTTATGTTTTTGATAAGCATGTTCGAACATAAATTCTGTGACTTTGTCTCTCTTTTATAACTGAGATCACCATGGATGAGCTTGAAAAATGGTCTCTCCGTGTATATACAGTCCGATTATTTTTGTCATACCACATCTCGAAAATGGTAAATGACAGTTCTTTCGTCTGCACGAATGGAAAACCTATAATGTTCGTGGAACATCGTGCAAGCCAGAAAAAGGATATTGGGAGAGGATGAAGGTTTTTTTGTTTGAAAGTTTGAAATTCAGTGAAAAATAGAAAATTTACCGTCTACTTAATTATATAAAACTTGAAGAATATAGACAATTTAACTGAAATTGATCTAGCGATTTCCACCCTGCAATATATTCAGATGCAAAATTCTTAACATAATATATATTGAGACTTTATATTTAAATTGGGCTGAAGTAATCTTGTAGTCTCAATTTCAATATTTAAAATGTAATCTATTATCAAAAATAAACTACTGATAATCGAAAGAAATTCGATTTATTTTATCCAAGTAGGTAACTGTGTGGGATAGAAAGTATTGGAATTGGTTCAAGTACAATAAATGACAATAATTTCATGGTGGGAAAGGTACAACATTCACATTCAGAATGAGGAAAACACTTCTTAGGCATTAAACAGTCGAGAAAGCTTCATCATCATTTCTTATTCTCCTGTTGGTGAACTCTTCGGTGGTCCTCAAGTGTTTGTTCATATTCTCGCAGTCCACAAACAAACTGAAACAAAATAGAAATTGATTAGTTTAACTTATTAGTCATGTTCCCATTTCATGTCTCTTATTTCAATTAATATTGCCGTTAACGTTTTTATTTCCAAACAATCATTCAAATTTCTGATGATGAAACCACATTGTTATTTTATATTTGCTTTCAGCATTCGATACAGCATGATCAATACCTATATCTGTCGCAGTGTTTTGCGTATTTTTTCAGTTTTGCTAAATGCAAAATGCATCCTAAAATAATAATTCTATACAGATAGTTGTTTACGAAGATAACAATAAGGCACAATTAGCAGAATTGAACACCAGTTTCGTAAAATGGATATGGGCAGTTGAAAAAAGAATCTTTACCAATGCAATGATTAACGATAACAAATCATCTGCATTCTAGTATAGCAGTTTCATCATTGAATGTTTTCCATTTCTCAATTATTCATGTGTAGAGAGAAGAGAGGCTATATTAATCGTCAAAACTTTATCTACTCGGCTAATGAACAGAATTATAAATAGCCAAGCACTAGCTATGGATATCTATACAATGCTTGAATTATAGGACATAATAAATACGGCCTGTATAATACAGTATTTTTTATGTCATACCGCTATTATTGGCATCAAAGCACAGCATATTGAATCAAATTCAACACAGAGAAGGAAGTTTACATACAGAGAATAATAGAGATACTTTATTACATTTTGCTGTTCCACACTGTATTCATAGCTGACACACATACTCATAATTCCAACTCAATTTTTAAGATAAGTATTTGCGCTTCACATTCATATAGAAAATTGTGTGTACCTATTTTAAAATGTTGACTAATGTTCTTTGATTCATCAGATTTTTTGAATTGACTATTGAGTAATGGAAATTAATGATAATAATAAATGATGATGAAACATTCATTTCCAAGAGATACATAATTACATGGCAATAAAAAACGAAGTACGGTGCGCAATTTTATTCTTTCGTTTCTAGGAAAGAAAGAAAATCATCCGATTTATGTGAGATTCTCAGTTGCATTACTGGCTCTGAAACCGTTGACTAATGTGTCAATTTTGGAGAAAATAAGGTGCATTTTTCTTGCCATGCAGTGACCCTAATTTGTTTTTGTTTAGCCGAATCACCCGAGTTTCTGAATACCACATTCCTCAATGTGCTAAAACTCATGCGACTCATTGAACAGCCCTTTTCGAGTCATGAGCTGCAAGATTAGCCCTATTACGCAGACAACTAGAATCTCCGATCTCCCTGTTCCCTTCTTTGGCCAGAATTACATTTTGAACTCTATTATTCGCATCCCTCGCAGTTGTAGAAAGAGCTTTGTTCCCATCACAATTTTTCATTTCAGTGACCTAGGCTAGGCACTTCCTTGCCTTTTCTTACAAAGCAACTCTTCTGGAGATCGCGGGAAGTCTTAGAGGAAATAACGAACGCCTTTGTCACCTTCATATCACTATTATATCGCACATGTCCGCAAAACAGTCCCGAAGGAATGAGAATATCAGAGTTTTTTCCATTTATATAGCATGATGGAAACCTATGATGGAAAAAAAACCGTATCTCCATATCAGAAATATATTTCGAAAAATATTCGGACCGGTCGATTTTCATTTTTGAAAATCTGTTTCTTCAAATAAAAATGTTCAACCCCCTTTCAACCTCCTGCCCTACAGATTACCTCCTTCAACATTTTGTAATGTACATGTTTCGAGGGATTAATCCCTCGATCATTATCAGCTGACATCAGAAGAAAATAATTGATGGAAAATAGTCGAAATTACAATGGTCAAAAGAAAAATGAGCTGTATTTATTGAATATACATATCACCTCTCTACTGTTAGCATATACAGGGCTATTCAAATTCGAGTCTATGCATGGGGATTTCGATAACGGTAAGAGATATAGGGTTGGTTAAATGGGGGCAAAGTAGCGTATTTCAGAGGTTAATTATATGGATGAAAAAAATCTGACCTAGCTTCTTCAGTTCTGGAGTTATACAGGAAAAATTGAAAAAAAATGAAATTTTACTGGTAATAGTTCAATATTTCCAAAACACTCTGTAATTCAGATGAAAATACTACGTCAGTATAATACATGACTCTTGGCATTCAAAAAAATGCAAGAAAAAATACAGGTCCGTATTTGAAAATTAATAGTTGAGGGTGGCTCAATCTATACGATACCCTGTATATAATTTTAATTCAGATATTTGGAAAGGCTACATAAAGTTGCTATGGCAAAGTGGCAAAATTTTGAAAAAATCTCTGTAAAATAAAAAGATATAGGCAAAAGAAGAATTTCCAAATTCTTAATTTTTCCTGTATAACTCCAGAACTGAAGAAGCTAGGCCAGATTTTTTTCATCCATATAATTAACCTCTGAAATACGCTACTTTGCCCCCATTTAACCAACCCTATATCTCTTACCGTTATCGAAATCCCCATGCATAGATTCGAATTTGAATAGCCCTGTATATTGATGTTTATTCCTCTAATGTTATGAATGCCTTTTTCTCAGAGCTGAAGAAAAATAGATTTCCATATCAAAAACTGATTCGGAAATAAGGAGGAAAATTCACTTCACTATAGTTAAACAGTACGAAGCATGTACAGGGTGGGCAAATTTCGATTTTTGTATAGGGTAACTCGAGATACAAAAAATGGAGATTGCATTCTTGATCTATTTTTTCGAGACAAATTCCTTTTTCGGACACACCCTGTCATATACATTGTCCGATCATATAAAATTGGCTAAATTATGAGAAAACAATGTTTTAGGTACTGACATTTCTGAAAAAACCCTAATCGTGGTATGTTTCTGAATGTCTGACAATAATTGACACTTATATCCCGTGACCTCAGATTTGGCAAATAAAAAATGTCTGTTGTGCCTAAAAATATTCAATTCTGCAAGGATAAACGATGAATTATTAAGTTCACATCACAAATATCAGTTGGTATATTTTTAGCGCGTTCTGAATATTGAATAATATATATGCATCAATATACAGGGCAATAACTACACCTATAGTGACAGGACTAAATCGTGTTTTCATAATTACCAATATCCCGCAAAATTTCTATTACACAAATACATATTCGATTAGTTTGGACCCAAATTCACGTGATTTGGCTATTAAAGCTGTTTTCAGATAAAACAAAAATGTAAAATATATGTAGCCAACTTTTGAACGGACGCAGTATGGTACCCGCCTATAATTGAAATAAATATAAAAAACAACCAAAAAGTAATCTACCAAAATATTATATTCGCTATTTAAGACTCACATCAAAAAGTCTAAATTTCGAACATTAGTTTATAACTCGAAAACAAAAGACGAGAGCAAATTTTTGTTTTCCCAGAATTCGATCCCAACTCGAGTCTCAACTTTTTTGTACCTCTTAGTTACCCTATATACAAATATGCCCACCCTGTACCTACCATTATCAACAATCGGGACTGATATTTCAAGCAATTTTCAACCTCCTGAATGCCATTTCGCGGAAATGGCTCAACTAACTACAACTTTATTTATTTTTCAAACAGGTGCCTTATTACCGAGTGCATTCTTTATAATATTCAAATAGAAACTCTCACATCTCTTATTCTCGTTTCCAAGATGTCCACATTTTTCAGAACTGTATTATGTCTCATGAAAAGTTAATGACAAAAATGCATACAAGACAGGTGACCTCGCATACCAATCCAATTCCTTCAGAACTTTTAGTACTCAATAGCAGCATTACGTGCAAGGACACTGAAAAATAATGTTGTCTCACAGAGCCAAGGGCATTTTCTCTAAACAATTTTCCTAGTTTAAAGGGAGCTCGTTATATTTATTGGTGTTTGGATGTTCGTTTATGAAAATTCTATCTGCTCACTTCATATTGCCTTCTCCTCTGAAGCCTCTAAATCAGCCAAAAAAAGTCAGAGGTGCAAGACGGATAATACAGTACCTAAATGAGAATCTAGCTGCAATTTTGAAATGGGGATTGGAAAATCTGGTACATACAAGAGTTGTGTGTGTTTCTGATAATGTATTGTTCGATATGATTCCGCTATATATTGTAGAGTTGAAAAAGTGACTTGTTTGAGATTGTCCATGATAGAAAAGTAATATATGCGGATATGCCTATAGTATTTTAACATAAATTTCACCAAGCATGGCAGAATTCAAAGAGGAACTTCACGTCAGACATTTGTATGTCAGAATAGTATATTATACAGTTTTACAAGTGAACAAGTGCGACAACGTGTCTTATAAAACGTGTGTCATGTGCAATTTTTTCTATTTTGAATTGTTTTGAAGAAAAAAATGGATTTGAAATCGATAAATAACAGAAACATTTTCGATTGGTAACAATGATGACATTGAAATAATTAAAATCTGACGCACAAGCGTAAAGCCCAGTTTACAGTTGAGCGATTTTGATTATTGCATTACCAGCGGTGAAAAATTCAATGTTGTTATTGTTTTTATTGGTCAATTCAAATAAAATTACACTCTGAATTAAAATTCGCCAATTTAAACGTTCAGTTTTTCACTGCTGATATCACCAATTCCAAATCGCTCAGAAGTAAACTGGGACTAACTCTTCTGACTTTTATTTGACAGTTCGATTGTACCAATTTCCCAATAATAAAAAATGCGTATCGACATAGAGGCTATTTCGACACGCATTTGCGTTGCACAATGACTTCATTATACAACCAAAATAGAAAAAAACAATTTTAGAATGAAAATTGACGTATCCGAGAATATTTTTGGAATAAAATTGTATCCGATATTATAAAATTCAATCTTTATCTGTGGAAAGCACTGATTTATTATAACCAGGTCTATATAATTCATGTATGTTCCTCGTAATAGGTAAATAATATCATTATCGTGATTGAGTTAACAATGTGATAGAGAGGATATCGCGAAATTTGTTAATCAAATTCAAGAGTGGTGATGTTATTATTTTGCGAAATATTGATCTGTATTTGTATGTGCCCATGATGAAGATCAAATGAGAATTTATGACTTATCTGACTATCATCAATTACCATTTGCTTGTCATCGTTATTCAAATAGGTGATAGAAATGAAATAAGTAGGGATGAGAGAATATGCGGATACTGGTTTAACTTGACGTACGTGTGAATATTGTTAGTTATGGAGGGGCTAGTTCATTTGGAAGTCTGAGTTAATTTTTGAATAATGAAACACATTTCTCTAACATAATTTCAGAAATTGAACATTCCGCAACTTTAAATTGTGGTTGAAACAAATATCATTTCGATCGACTGTGTTGGAATAAATCCTTATTCTATGCATTTTCGTTATTCATACATTTGAATAATCTACAATTATTAAGAATATTGCGAGAATATTATTATTCGACGTGAATCAGTCGATTGTGGAAAAGATACTTCACGCATGAATTTTGAACATTATATTCTTCCTACGATCATAATCTAGTAGTGTCTGAAATGAAAATTGTATCATTGAAAATGTGAACTGTAAACTGAAAATTCAGAAGTCTTCCAGAACTTTGATTTATCTGAAATGGCTGGTGATTATATAACCAAGAAACTCTAATTAACAAAAATATACAGCTTTACTTATGAAATATCGGAATCAATTGACGGGATATAGTTTATCGTCTCAAGAAACATTTCAGCATGAACTCATCTGAAGTGGGTAAATTATTTGAAATATGGCGAAATGTGTATATTGGGAATTTCCACAATGTTGAATATAATCCCCCAATTCTCATATCCATGAGATTAAAACGACCACTTTCAAATTTTTGGGGAAATAACAAGCAATCTTTTTATTTTCAACCACTTTTTTGTCCAACGCTCTTGCTAGTTCCTAATTGATTTCACTATACTCATTCTTATAGGTCTTTGGATATTCATATGTAAACATAAAATGCGTTTCTCGGAAACCTTTACAAAAGAGGCACAAGCAGGGGTATCATTCAGATTCTCGGCAATCATTCTCAATCTTTGACATTTTGCTGCAAGGAACATTTCCAACAAGGTGAAGTTCGATTTTCTATATAAGTCGAACAGTAAGTGATGTTTTTTTAAATATCCACTTATTTTCTAATGGAATTCGTGTAGAAGGTTTCACATAGAATGAGGATTAATTTGACATCTTATCGTCTTTAAGACGAGATGATTCGGACAGATAATTCAATTACAAAATTGGGTGGAAACTCTACCGAAGATATATTTATTTATCAGATTTTTCATCTCACAAACATTTTGAGAGAAAACGAAGAACTAACGAAATTAATGAATACTCTTTAAGAGTGGACAAAGACTCGCACAGAATACTGAATACAGAGTAATCTCACTCTTGACTTCTCATTTCAAAACCAATCACTATTTTTATATTTTCGAGTAGATGAAAAATAAAAGGTATAACAATACACCAGAACATATTCAAATCGTAACAAATTTGGCGCATAAAAAATATTCATCTTTCCACATAAAAAAATCAGATCAAAATATGGACTGGTGTCTTCACAAGACGTCTAAAGCCGAAGCTCCATGACCTCACAAATACGCATGATCTGGCGGATATTTGGTTAAACATTTGAATAATTATAAAATGAAAATGTCAAAGATTTCCAACCAATTAATAGAATAAGTTGCTTTCAGAGTTATGTTTTTCCAGCGTTTATGATGAATCGATATATAATAAATTTTTATTTCAAATACCTACACGAAGCCTTGAAAAAAAAAGTTTGAAGTAGTGTACCTACATACACTAAGATTGGGTGATTAGTAGATACTTTCGATTGTTGACTTTTTTCTTCATTTTGCGAATGCATGCAAGAAAAACCTGTAATGTTAGTGGAAGATCCTGCGAGCCAGAGGAACTATGTTGAGAAAGGATGACGATGTTGGAATTTTCCTTGAAAGTTTAGAGTTTATAAGCATCTGGAACACTTTTTGGACATGTTTTAACAGTGTTCGCTTCCGTGAGTTCATGATAATCAAGGTTGTTAAGGTAAAACTCACCATTTAAGCTGATTCATGTCGATATTTCTCTTGCCATAGAGCCTGGCACCGGAAAATTCCGGCATGCGCTTTCCGCACATGCTTCCGAAGCAATCGGATCCCCTCTTGCCATAGCCTCTGGCTGTGAAGAGGTCCATGTCTTTAAAAGCCCTCTGCGATATTTTCCTCGTTGACCTGGAAATTTATATAGTACGTTTTCAATTCCATATATGCAAGTCAGTTTTATCATACTAGTGAGAAAAGTAACTTATTTCGCACGGGTAGTCGTTTGGCACAGCAGTTTGCGTACAACGAGTTTTGAACAATATTTTTCCTACGGGCATGAAATTTTTCTCCTGGAAATGTCAGTGACGTACCTTGAACGGCATCTATAATTTCAGGTGGAGTCGATTCGATATAACTGTTTTCTTCCATATTTTTTTGACAATTCCAAATGTGAATCACTGAGTTTTCTCCGTTGGCCCAAACAATTTTATTGATATTCAAAATCACATGCCTACACGAATGTCACGAATATGTAAGTTATATCATCAAATATCACGCAACCAGGAATACATCAGTTGGTGCGTTACCTCAAATGTAAACAAATTCAGTAGCTAGTTGTGGATGATGTCACCTGCTGCCATCAATATTACCAAGAAATAGTTCCAGACTAATTTCCATCAAATTGAATGTAGAAGTTATGTCTCATTGACACATTGAAATTTGCTTAGGGCTGTATTATTTTCTCTTCAAAGATTAACCTAGAATTAGGTCACACTTAGAATACGCATCCATTGTATGGTGTCCCTCTTACTCAGTGTACAAAACCTCACTGGAAAGGGTTCAAAATAAATTTTTGCGAAGTGCTGCCTACAAAATGGGCTTTCAAATGGACCAGCGACATAACTACACTGATATTCTTTCTACACTACACCTACCCACATTGGAAAACAGGCGGACTCAAGCTGACCTCATATTTCTATTTGAATTACTGTCAGGTCATTTTAATTGCCCAGAACTTCTCTCTTTGGTTGGCCTGAGAGTCAAGCAAAGAGTGACAAGAGATGATAAAACTGTTTTCGTAGAGAATTCACATCCAACCAATTATGGATTTAATAGTCCAATGTCAAGAATGTTAAGGGAGGCTAATACATCAGAACTTGATTTTTTTAATAATTTCTTAGAGGCCTTCAAAAAGTCTGCAATCAATTCGACTGTGTGAATCACAGAATATTGCTGAGCAAGCTAGAGCATTATGGTTTCAGAGGTTCCAGTTTATACTGGATTAAATTATATTTGACGAATCGAAACCAGACAGTCAAGACAACGACCTTCTCAGGAAAAGAGGAAATCTCATGCGGAGTACCCCAGGGCTCAGTGCTTGGACCAATCCTATTTCTGCTCTATGTGAATGATATAACAAAAACGGCCATAAGAGGAGAAATGACACTATTTGCGGATGACACAACAATACTGTGGCATAATAAGAATACAGACATTCTCTATGAAACAATCACCACAGACATTGCCAAAATAAAAAACTGGTGCGACTCAAATCTACTGTGCTTCAATATCAACAAAACAAACATAATAACTTTTCGATGCCAATTACCAGAACTTCATCTTGGGCCCAACACTGTGCAAAACACCTCCAATTCAAAATTTTTAGGGTTACAAATAGACAGCAAACTAAATTTTGATGAACACGTCCGGAGGCTGTGCAAGAAATTAAACTCTGGATGCTACGCTATTAGGGTCATCTCAAACGAATTAAGTTACGATGTCACCAGAACTGCGTACTTCGCTCTCATTGAATCGCACTTAAGATACGGAATTGCGTTCTGGGGAGCATGTCACGATTTCAAATGGTTTTTGTTACGCAAAAACGTGCAGTGAGATATCTTGCAAGAGCAAAACCAAGGGATACTTGCAAGCCACTATTTAAAAAATATAAAATTCTTACGCTGGTCTCGATTTTCATACTAGAAACTGTCTGCCTTATACATAAAAATAGAAGAAATCTGGAAAATACGATCAATAATTATACAACGCGACAAACTAACAGTTACAATATTAAACTGCCTAGACCTACATCTGCTTTGACTAAGGACTCCATCATCTATAATGGTATCAAAGTATATAACCATCTACCTGTTGCAATAAAAACAACTGAGAATTCAAACTCCTTTAAAACGAAGGTCAAGAATTTATTAATAGAAAAATCATATTACAGCCTAGAAGAATATATAAACGACCCTTTGAATGAAACCATAGAGTAATATTGTAATAATCACAGACCATGTAATAATGTATAGTTTCCTGACATATGATCTGTAATCTTGTGTGCATGTCCTAACTATATATAGATCTTATTATTATTATCTTGAGTTCATGTCCCAACTTTACATCCATTCTAATATTATTATGTAACTATATTCGTTTTTATACAACTAAGACATATATATGTGTTGTTAATCTTAATTGCATAGACCTAAGCTTTGTCAATGAGATGTTTATCTTTAGACAATAAAGCATATACAAACAAACAAACAAAAAAAAAATTATGTATTTTATTTATAGATTTATGCCTTGTATGTCTGTTAGTTTTTAGTATTAAGTGTTATTTTTAATTGTTTTATTTAGCATTTAGTTATTTTACAACGTTGTAACTTAGAGTTTTCCCGTTTATACTAAATAAATAAATAAATAAAAAGTATTTGATAGTTTGAAAGTTCAGAATCAAGATTGCAGGATACATTTTGAACCAACAAATTTTAATACCGCAAGTTTTGAATTTCAACTTTGAAAATGTCTGCAATCCAACTGTATAGCAATTTGGGCAGTGCCCCCCAGATATTTTTCAGAATGGTTGTGATGTAGATTTTTCCTGATGTTCCTGATGAATTTCATGGACATTTTTTATTCTTTATTCGATTGATTAATATATTCATTTATTGAATAATGCAGTTCAATGTTTCAATGAATTTCTCCTTTTCATAAAATGAATACCTGTAATCAATAGACATTTTCAGAATGCTATCAAATTAGACCTGCTGATGGATCACAACAACAAACTAGATAAACACAAATAATTTCGCTGTCATTCAAGTCCGTATTTTGTTGCAACTTGAACTTCCTTTGTTTGAAATATTGGAAATCTGTTTTCAAGACATATTTGACTTCTATATGACTTTTTTTTGTGGTATACTAACTCCGTTAATTTTCCGAAATCTAAATATTGACATCGACATTTTTTTGTGTGATGTCATTTTGTTGCATTATACACTGTCAAAGTAAACAAGTTGTATTAGAAAAAAGAAACAATTAATCACAATTATGTCTGTTTACACCCCAATTCCAATATACTAGAAAGAGATAGAGATCCTGCAATATATCTGCCTTTCATGCCAACTAGTCCATGTAGTATGCATTTCCTTGTGTATACCAGGATGGTTGAATACCTCGCCAGTTTATTACATGTTTGTACGAACAAATAAATAGGGTTGAAAGATAAATGAATCCAGGTACCTCAGGGGTTGGTGCAGGAAAAGGTGCCTAGGTTTGCCTGGTAAGAAATAACCTTCTCGATTCTCCAGAGGGTCTTGAGCGCTCGTCAGGACATGCCACAGAAAGATTATTGCGAAGAATAGGATCAGCTGATGAAAGGCCATGCTGAAAAAGAATCATCAAAATCAGAACAGGAAAACGAGTAATATAGCAACTTTCTCCGAGTATATCTATCATTTTAATTGCATTGGAAAAATAGTTTTTTGACAAATTATAAGGTAAAAGAAATTTGTTTTCAAAACCATGTAGTTCTTCGGAATTTTCTCGAAAAATTAAAATTTGTCCATCCTTGCATTTCTAAAGACATCGAAGACAAGTGGTTGAAATGCATTTATGCTTTGAAAGTTTTATAGGTGGTGACAAACTTCTAATAACATAACATTCAACGAAATAATGATTGGAGAGCGTTTTTTCGATTTTAATCACGTTTGTTCATTATTGAATGAATCAATTTTGAATTCTATAAATCTCTAATGTCACTTAAGACGAAAATTTGGATGATGTGCCTGTTCATAATGTGACACATCACTTTCAGTATTCATTAGCTTCAATAACATTTTTGTGGATATGGATGATGAACAATATAAATACTTTCTCGATGTAAATAAATCATTTCATCCAAGACATGCACATGACAGTTATGACTGTCCTTATTAATGTCATTTTAGACAAGTAAACGATGAAATAAAACACTATCCATAACTCACTAGTGATAACTCACGTGCATATAGCAACCAAACAATCAACAAACTTTTACCAAAATGTAAAAAAGTCACTGTCAAGTCATTCTGACATTTATAGGGTACTGAGACTTTGATTTGATCACGAATCTTATCAGTTATTGTCTTTTAAAAAAACGATTTCTTCCACTTGTTGGATAAAACACTCAATGCCACTTGTGTGTTATGTTTCCTAAGTCACTTGAGAATATATGTAAATCTATCTCGCGTGACTTATTTTAAACATAACACACAAGTGCCATAAATAATTATCGAATAGTCGGAAGATTTAGTCTTGAAAAACAAATGGACGAACATTACAATAATAAAATTTCAAAATCTGTTCAAATTATCCACCATTTTTGCGGAAAACATAAATTGCATTCTCCTGTGGAAATATCAATTTTGTTGCATCATATATGTTCAATTGAAATTTTATTTGATTCGATGGATTCAAAGAATGTATATTTCCTATACTATACGTATAGAAGTTGTGCTTGAATAGGTATACTCCTAACGAAATAGCATTATTTGTAGAATCTATATATACCGAAACTGCGAGTTATTATGGGGAGGAACTTCTTAACACACCATCACCCATTATCCAATAGTTTCCTGTAATGTTTGTTTTAATAATTCGATTAATTTGTTCACAAAGTAAACCTACAGTGTTTGACCAACTTATTAAGAGATCTTCGGTCACGTGTACATTGATGATTATTCCTATAATTTACATGCAATTGTTCTGAACTTATCAAGTACTGAGAAAGACAGAGCTAGCGCGGGAACACAAAGTGTTTCTACCGTATTATGGCACAATATGAAACAAATCACGTCTTAAACAACTAAGAATCAAAGAAGTAGTTCGAATGATAAGGTTGATAACGAGCAGAAAACAACTACTTTCCTGGCTGATGCCACGCAGGATACATCTTCAAGTATAGTGTCGGTGGAAAGGTTTTTTGTCTCAAAAATTGTGAAAATAATGAGGATATGAGAATAATTACAATTTTTAAGAAGGGAAAAAAAACTTAAAAGAAACTCCAAGTCGGTCGACCACACTTATAATATACCAAAATTAATGACCGGTTTCGGCTTACATAGCCATCATCAGATTAAAAACCTATAATGTTGTTATTTAGTATAGTGATTAGGAGGAAATTTATATAATACATACCATAATCAAAATAAATTCAATTGAGATAACATTGAAATTTGTAATAATTGAAGATTAAGAAGGACAATACCCTTTCCAAAACATGGTTTTTTTAATGAAAAAACCATTTAAAATAGCCAAAAAGTTGGAACAATTTTTGAGCATCATGCTGTTTAAAGTGAAACAAAATGTCTGACTATGAGGAAGACGGAAACCAATAAGTAGGAAATCTAAATGACAATTTGACAATGAAGTTGACAATTGAAGTTAAACAATGTCAAAGTTAACAAAAGAAATTAACAATGTTAATTGATATATGGAAACTGTTCTTGAAATTTTTTCATAATTTTTCCAGCCTCCAAAGAACTCTCTCATTATTTTTACAATTGTTTCCTTGATTGTTCAACCCAACCGTTTCATCATTTTTCTTCATATGTATTCAAGAACAGTTTCCATATATCAATTAACATTGTTAATTTCTTTTGTTAACTTTGACATTGTTTAACTTCAATTGTCAACTTCATTGTCAAATTGTCATTTAGATTTCCTACTTATTGGTTTCCGTCTTCCTCATAGTCAGACATTTTGTTTCACTTTAAACAGCATGATGCTCAAAAATTGTTCCAACTTTTTGGCTATTTTAAATGGTTTTTTCATTAAAAAAAACATGTTTTGGAAAGGGTATTGTCCTTCTTAATCTTCAATTATTTCAAATTTCAATGTTTTCTCAATTGAATTTATTTTGATTATGGTATGTATTATATAAATTTCCTCCTAATCACTATACTAAATAACAACATTATAGGTTTTTAATCTGATGATGGCTATGTAAGCCGAAACCGGTCATTAATTTTGGTATATTATAAGTGTGGTCGACCGACTTGGAGTTTCTTTTAAGTTTTTTTCCCTTCTTAAAAACCTCTTGGACCACTTTGAGAAGCAATGGATGATTTTCACAATTTAATAATTGCAATGTTACTATTTCATATATTCAACAGATTCTTTGTATAAAACAGCTAAGACGATAGATATATATACTCTCGAAATATTCCAATAATGATATCAAATCTCCTCAATATCAAGAATTCCTTTGAAAATATCATACAAACATTCTTTATTGGAATAAAGTTTATTACTTAGCTATATCGTTCTTGTGAATCATATTATTATTGGCATTTTAAAACCTAGACTAATTCTGATTTTGCGAAGAATTATAAATTTTCTTCATCGATAAAGCGCATACAATGATCATATTTCAGTAAGAAAATAGTTATTTGTTTCACTAGGATAATATTATCGTTGTTACCTGGAACATTGCATAACAACGAACTTTTTTGCGTAGGCAGTAAAAATACACTTTTATGCGTTTTAAGTGTCACTGAAAAGCCGCTTTTAATGCCATAATGCCAATTGAGGTAAAAGATTATGGTATGCATGAATAAATCATCACTCTCAAAATATCAACACAATAACAGAGCTATAAGTACAGCCCAAGCACACTTTTTTTAATGAGGTATATCATAGGAAAACTATTTGAAATAAAATATCGGACTGGATAAATTCCAATTTCCAAATAATGATGATACTCGAATGTTTGAAGCCTTATGAATGTTCATCAACCATTCATCACGATCATATGAAAAACAGAATCCTATCAGATTTGGTATTCAACTGAATCTGTGCAATATCAACCGCATTATGGATCTGTGGAAATTCACTTTCTATCAACTATTGTAGACAATGTGGATTAGGCACCTATCGATATACTATTAGAATTTTGTGTACAAATATTATTTAGAATTGAAAACACGCGAATAATTAATCTGCAGATATCAACTATATAATGATAAACAATACATTTTGAAAAAAACAAATATACAGGGCAGTCCAACAAGGACGCGTCGGACGAAGTTTCTAACCTACTTACCAATTGGAAAATGTTCGTGGTAAGAGTTTAATTATAGCTGCAATCTAATTATAACAAATCCTTCAACTAAACGTTGTAAGGTCTCGTACATCAACTGGTGAAAACGAACTAACTATATTCTTTCAGGATATGAATAAAAAATCTGACAAGTTGTATTACATATTGACAAATCTATTTACTTATTTGTTTAAAACAATATTGACATCTCCAAGTAATCACCCTCTCAGAAAGAGTGATTATTTTTTTCTTGAATGGAATTCCCTATGTTTTTATTCGGCAAATTAAGCTTCCTTGATTATGTTAATCAACCTTTTTTGAAGTTAAGTTTGCAATCTCTGGTAATCTGGAAAATAACATTTGATTTCATAAATGCATAATATCAATTTGTTTTTTCCTCAAAAAATCTCATATGAAATCATGTCAAACAGGACGAAGTACATTTTCAAAACGATTTTGAAACATTTCAGTATTCCCTGAATTGAATATATTTATTTATATGTTGAAAACAATATTGACATCAGCTACTACTGTTTTCTCAAAAGTAGCGAAAATACAGAGTCTTTCTATCATAACACCAATATCTTTTCAAGTGAAGATTCTCTTAGAAAGAGTGATACCCAATTTTTTTCTTGAATGGAATTCCCTATGTTTTTATGCAGAAAATTAAGTCTCCTTGATTATTTTAATCAATATTTTTCGAAGTTAAGTTGGCAATCTCTAGTAATCTGGAAAATAACATTTGATTCATTTCATAAATGCATAATATAAAATTGTTTTTTCCTCAAAAATCTCATATATGAAAGCATGTCAAACGGTCATCTGTTACTTTATTTCTTCTTATTGAACTCACATAATCCCGATCCAAATGGCATTATTTCAAAGAGGATCATTTAGTAATTGTTAGTAATTACTCAATTACTGATGAACCTATAGTAGATAATATAAGGTGCATTATTCAATATCAAAGCAACTACTCTCGTGAATTATTTTGGAAAATCCTGATGGTGAATTTATTTTACGATCAACATAGCTCACTAATCAACACTGAGTTGTTTCCGTATATATATCGCAGATTCCATCCACATCTTCTTTTATCGGCTCAACTAATTAATTATCACAGTATTGGTCCAGTTTAAGTAAATATACGTATAATTGGCCATCATATATTTCTTCTGCTCTGGGAGATTTATTTGATGCAAAGAGGTATGCAACAAGGATAAACATTTAGAAGGGAGTATGCTGTTAATCAGTAAGAGAAGGGTAAGAGTGAGTTATTTGAGTTTTCACTCAGTTGATGTCGGACGAAATATATTTATGTTTATGTAATTGGGTAATAGCTGTTTTGATTCAGGAAAAATTGTTAATTTCGTTCTTTATCCAAAAGTTGATCAGTGCCAATAATTACCAACTATATACTATTCTACATATCAATGGAAATTCACGGTCAAAATAACCTACGAAATCAAACGTCCATATCCATCTGGTAATCTCAATATAATCTGCTTGACCCAATTTTGCTAAATCATCACATCTATAAAGGATTTAATTTATGAAAAATGCATACAGAAAGGTAAAAGATTTATGAATCCAATCTCTTGCACATCCATAACGTAATATTTGATCTCATATACTCGAATATAGCTTTTGTTGCGAAAATAGGATAACCATATACATTAGGTATACCTACATTAGGTATACATTATGGTCATATCTAATGGAGAAAAAAAAATATGGTCATTTATTTTCTGCCAGTTAACCGATAAGAATAAGTGACCGAAACTATTAACCAGTAGTAGTAGTAGCAAACGTTTGAGAAAATTTCTGAAGAAGTCTCGTACGGTATTAATTTTTTACATTACAATCAGGAATATGTTTTCAGTGCTTATATCATGATTTATTTTATTCTATATTTCATTCCCGTGTTCTGAGAAGTTTTCTACTAATTTTCAGACTTTCACGGCCTTTCCATCATGTATGAATAATACCTAATGAATAATGAATAGAAATTGGAATCATATATGTTTCAACTTCAGTTTTATAATAAAATTCGAATCAGCTATGTTATTCGCTATGATGGAAACAACACTTTTTAAATGCTTATCAAAAGCAATATCTTCGATATTTTGTATTTGGAGATAAAGAGTTGCGGTTTTCACATTATAGTCCTACTTTTTTTGTAAAACGAATATTGTCGAAAATAGAACTTTCATAGCCTTTCCTACTTTTGAGATAAAAGGCAGATTCAAAATTTTGAACCTATGTTGTATACCTACCTATTATTTCTGATCAAAAAACTGAGAGAATATAGTTTCAAAACTAAATTCAGTGTAAACTATTACTTAGCAGAATATAAATTGTTCGTTTTGGAATGTTGCTTGAAAAAAATGTCCCAAAAACGATTTTGTTGAATGGGTTTTATGCTTGCAATGTCTTATTTCGACTAACAAAATTGTTTTTTTCTTTGACAGTCCTACCCAAATAAATACGACGTTTTCACGAACTGTGCCCTCTTATACTTATCTATCTCTGAAACTAAACACATAAAATAATTTAAACTCACACATTTTTCTAATGACCCATCCCATTATAACATAATGAAATTTCAGAGCCAATTTCACATAATATATTTTCGTGCGGGGTTCTTTCGATTTATTTGTTCCAAAACCATTCGTTCACAGTTTATGACAGGCAAGTCGCTGATTATAGTTGAAAATTGTCCATACTTCCACCTTCCAAGTATCCCACTAGATTCAAAACGTGTCAAAAGTCTTTTGAAATGATTATTCTATCATTCACTGATGGTAATCGAATAAAGTCATTTCATCTGCACGCAATAAGGAAATTGCAAATTAGAAAAGTTTTGTTTAGTGAATGGAACATCTTGTTTGGTTAATACTTTCTTGAACTGAATTATAACGCGCCATCATAGTACTTGATATTTGAGTAGCAGAACTGTGACTGGAAGCGTCGAGACAAATTAACTGGCACTTTATAACTACACTGTTCATATTTACATATCCAAACTGAGGCAATATACAGGGTGTCACTGAAAATGATCGAATAAAAAATATTTCAACGCCTTGTAGCTATTTCAAAGGGGCAAACACTTTTCCGATTTAAGAAGGGGTTAACCTTTACAAACATGTCAGAGTATATTTGCGGTGTAAAGGGGGAAGTAAAAATCTCGAGCGAAAGGGGCGGAGACCAATGTCGAACAAAAAACGCTAAGCGCTGTTGGCGTCTCACTCCAACTCAGTGTCGCGTAAATTCGTAGTAAATAGTCTTGCCCTGGTCGAGTGGTCGCTCGGAATCTGTGGCTCGGGATGGCTCGGGTCTGCGGCCGTCGGCCGGCCGTTACAATTCTCAGAATAGGCCTCCGGCTTTTCATCACTCATCAGTATATTTTGAACTTACTGTGTCTATGAGGATAATTTGATATGATATGGGAAATATAAAAAAAACTTGTCGAAACAGATGAAACCCTTTCGAATATCAAAAACAGTAACACAAAAACGTCTACACGAGCTAAATTGAAACTTATAAATACACAAATTAGAAAATGTCTCTCGGTCGTGGGAGAAATGGGACTTTCGATTGGACAAAAGAGAAAATTTCAAGCAAAAATTGGTGAGCTAAAACGGGTTAGATTTCTCATTCCAAAAATAAATCGGGGGCATGTAGGTTCAGGATTGATACCCTCTGTTCGGTGGCTAAATGTAGAATCAATTTGCAACTCGAGAATTCAGACAGGGCTCGTTATCAATTTGAATCACGATGAAATTGAATGCTTTCTCATTGATGCATCGTATGATGAATATGGACACAGAATAAAAAATGCTGTTTATGGAGAAACTATACTGAACATTTTTATACACAACAAAATATATCGAAATATTCTTCTTCGATAGGTATGAATGAATGACATTTTTCAAGGTATTCAGTATATATCTTTACTGAACTTGAAAACTCGAAAACTCACATGATATATTTGAAAACAAAATTTACAAATAACATCCTATTTGTCTCTTATATTTTGACCCTTACCCACAGCATCAAGTATACGAGGTGGAAAAAACATTGAATATAAAAGTTGTAGGGTTTCATCGGTCCTATATTTTATCACTTCCAAAACGAACAAATGCGAATCGCAATTTTTTTTTTCAAATGGATCACCCCCGGTCATAGGTTTATAGTCAGAAGTCCACTTGTTTGTTTTATCTTCTGGTTTCCATGGTATATTGTATCCATATGCAAGGAAAGGATCAAAGCAAAATTTCATTGGAAATTTTCATTCAATATTGGAATTGAAATAAGTGGAAAGCGGCTTGAGGGAAAAAAAAGTATTTCATTATGGTTGAAAAAAAACTGTATTTTTTTCAATTTTGCGATTCGCATTTGTTTGTTTTGGATGTGCCAAAAGATAGTACCGATGAAACAGCCCGAAGGTAGTACAGAAATATCTCTTATTTCCATATTACTCTCGTATCTACTGGTCAACTATTTCAGGCAGCAAATATTTCATGTAAAAATCTACTAATTTTGATTCCAATCTTATCTTGCCAAAATCTATCATCACGATGAATTTTTTTAATTTTTATTCCTTTATTTGTCCATACCGCGAAATAACCTGCATGAAATTTCGAAAAAAAAAAAAAAGTCGATGGCGACCCTCGAATGACGAAACGTCGTATTATAAATTCTATACTGCTAAGTTATAGAGCATGAAATACAGTTTCAAGAAAATGTCTGCTCTTTTCGTATCTATTAAAATAAAGCCAATAAAAAATTTAAATCTAAAATCTAAAATTTGTATTTCTTTGCGGCTCATTGTTGCGCACATGAATACACAACTTTTTCTTGATTCAACCGATCCTGTATCTCTAACCGTTATCGAATTCCCAATGTAGGGCTTCGAATATGGGACACCCTGTACATCGATTCCAATTATTTCTTATAAAAACATTCGAAAATATTTACGTACCTTATCAATCTCAATATCTTTTTTTCGACTGACAATTTCCTCACAGAAAGTCTTTTACGATGTTTATCGCCAGTTCGATAATTTGAACTCGACATGCTTGATCACAATAATAATACTAGTTCACAAACTAACAATAGTGTCACCATCTGAATGCAATCGCAAACTATGATACATGCATATCTGGACGGCCCTTTGATGTGCACATAGCGCCTGCCGCCGCCGTTCGCAAAAAATGTTTACGTTTTCTTTCACCTAATTAGTCTTATTCGAGAATGCAATGAATCCTTTTCGCAACTTCCATTGATATCATCACATGTGCTAAAATTATTGGAATAGCTTCAGTGCTATTTTTGGTTTTTATGAATGAAAATACGATTCATTCATAAATTCATAGTATCCATGTAAAAGTGCTTATTTGGTGCGAGGGCGCTCGAATCAGTCATGAAAAATGCTCCGTAATTGAGTCTGCAGGGGTTCAGCAAAAATCATTTTTGAGCTAGTAATTATTGATGGATCGCGATAATTTTTTTTTTCAATAGAGACAATTGTATGATTGAGGCATCTCTCGGAGTACTTTTTCGAAATACGATATATCTTGTGAGATAAAAAATAGTGAATATGGGAGAAATTTCGCAACTTTTTTACTAGTTTTTTTTCAAAAAATCAAAAAATTACTACGAGAGATGCCTAGATCCAACCTTCCTCAAGCAGAAAGTGAAAAAAAAATTCGATTTTTTTCAGCGAGGTCCGAGTAATATGATTTTTGCCATTCCTTGTTTCACAAAGTTTTACCATCAATCCCAAATAAGGTTAACCCCCTCCGAACATTTGAACGGCAACAACTTTTCTCCATTCAAGAAAATTTGTTTCTTCAACTCGAATTGCTTCAACAGTATAAGTCTACTTTTTCGAGACTCGAGAGTATTGAATTTTTCTAATAAGTAGGGTTTGGTCAGGTTATTCACTTGGTTTTCCAATATAGTAGTATTCGAGAAGATCAACTTGTTAGGTTGAGTAATTCATAATTTTGAAAGAACCCACCGAAAATTGTTTCAAACAAGGAATATGTATAACGTCCTGATAACGTCCTAATGTCATCACCAGATGGAGACACTTCCTGCTTGTATATGAGTGTAGCTCGAAATAATTCAAATAGTAATTGAGAAAATTATTAGTTACTTTCATCAACAGAGGGCGAAGTACCTCTAATAGGAATGTTATCAGATAGCTGATAACAGGATCATATTGAATTGATAAATGCCGAAATATCAAAATCAACCCAAAGCAATAAAAATTATTCCACATGAAGAACAACTATTCTTGATTCAAGATATTTTATCACTTCTTGAAATCGGGAAATCATCAAATTCTGAGAATTACTTTATCATTGTCTTGAAAAAGTACATTCTTGATTTCTCATTGCAAGCATTCGATGAGCTTGGTTGAGAGTATTCATTCGAGCCAAGGTGGATATAGGATGGTGAAACAGCTTCCTTTTAACAAGCATGCACTAGAATAAACTGTAGACCTTTGCCTACTTGATTTCATACCGTAGTAATATTTTCCGAAGTTATCAGAGATGGCGACATACCTTGTGTCGGTAAAACAGAAACTGTGCATCTGTCATCTTTTTCATCTGTTCTAGATGAAAAATGGTTGAGAAGAGTCAAAATATCAATATTCATTCCAAATTTATCGAAAATATATTGTTTTAATGTCGTTTCAAGTCACGTCTGTCAGATGTGAACCACAGAAATACGTAAGCAACAGAAATCTTCTTCGATAATCGATCTTACCGCCATCTTCATTCAAACGGTCTACAAGTTTTTCGTAGAAACAATTGAAGAGCTGTTTCACCATCCTATATCCACCTTGATTCGAGTATATATAAACATATCGTATTCTTAACTAAAAAAAGATTGATTCGATTGTAGTAAATAATTTTTTGTGTAAAGACTCTTCAGAAATCAGTAAGGTGCTTGGTTGATGAAATTCTTGCCACTATCGCTCTCGGTAGATTGGTCCCTTTCTATCAAAATACGGTTTCCCTGATGAAAGTGCAGTCGTGCGTGAGACAATTCCTCAAATACTGATTAGGGTCATCTCAAAATGAGGAATTTGTCTCAAGTTGGAAGTTATAATATATGCGTATATCTACTGATGGGAGTTCGTTCAGGTGCATAGTAACTATGGGATGGGGCAGTATCTGAGAGTGGACTACCAAATAAAATTCGAGTTAATTCTTCTCATTCATGCATCATCAACGTAATTGATAATATGTGAAAAGCTCCATAAAAATCATGTACTTGTAGGCTTCACACGGCAGGGCCATTATTGCTGTAAATGGGTAAGATCTTATTCTTTATTCGGTAAAACTTCGTTTATCGCACTCCTATGAGTTCGGAAAAATTTTTTGGAGATACGGCCCCATTTTGTCTCAAAAATGCACCATTTCAAATGTCCATTTTTTGCTAATAAAAACACACAAAATTAATCCTTCTTTGAGCCAAAACATCACACATGCTCACATTCACTTGTTTCCCAACACTTTTTTTGCATAAAAAAACTGTTATTTTCACAAAAATTCGCTGATTTTCTGGTTATTTTCATTTGAGATGTTGGCAACGTCTTACCATGAGCCAAACAATCACGTTGCCAACATCATAAATACAAATTACCAGAAAATCAGTGTAAAAAGGTTGTTTTGTTTACATTTCAAAGAAGGGTGATTTTTTTCGAAAATAATAGTTTTTTCTGCTGAGAAATGTTGGAAACAAGTAAATATATGCGTGTATAGTGTTTTGGTTCAAAGAAGGGTGAATTTTGTGTGTTTCTAATAGCAGAAATTTGACATATCAAATGGTGCATTTTTGAGACAAAATGAGGCCGTATCTCCGAAAATACTTGAGACCGCCGCGTTTTGACTTCAGATTCGTGATCAGGAGGTCAAAATACGAGTCAAAATACGTAAGTTCCACCACAAATTTTTTCCGAACTCATAGGAGTGCGATAAACGAAGTTTTACCCTTTATTCACCTCCCTATACCAGAATTCAATGGAAATAATCATCATATCGTTCCTGTTCAAAATATTGAATCAATGTTGCCACCGTTTTCGGATAAAGTTCAGATCGAAAATATGCTCTAAAAAGAAATAGATTTTCGATGATTGCAATGCCAAAATTTTTGAACGCATAGTGGCGTGAAAGTATGAAATGCACATCCGTGTTTTCTTTTCACTATTGCAGTTTTTTGAATAATTACTCATATATCATAACTCTCCACCAGATAGGTAACTACAGAATGGACATATCCCACATATCCAAATTTTCATTCCATAATTCGATAGTTTCTGTAAACTTTGATAGGACTTATTCATCAGATCTAATTCACTAATTCGAACCATTTTTCCTCAAAGCGTCTTAGATTCTTCAAAGAATAATTAAATTTCTTGATTTATAGTATACGTACTAACCGTTGAAGACCAATCACATACCCACTTAAAAAAGGTAATATTTAAAAGTGTTTGAATTGGTTATTTCATAAGATATATACATGATCGATATAATCTCTTCACCTGAGATCGAATCACCATGTATACAGATATCAATATATCACTCACTATATTTTATTGCTTCATCACGAGTCTGATGATGGATGAAGTGATATTATCTGTTTCCCAATTGTGTGTTATAATGAATGATAATTTCGAGATTTTTGGATAAAATTCTCAGCAGCATGGAAAAACAAGTCCAAAGAACTTCAGAGTAGATTAGCCGCTCCACAATTCTAACGATGAAGAAATGCTCACCTATCATTAGTCCTTTTCATTATCGGAACACGGTGGGAGAACAGGATTGCGTTATTTAAGATAATCCCTTGGAGTTTACTTCGCGCGGTTAATTAGCCGGAATTGTCAACGAATAATTTTGTTGATTATTGACTTTTTGGTAATTTTGCACTTATCATGCGATCTATATTTTGATGAAAATTGTTGTTGTTACTTACGTATTTTGACCAGTAAAACACGAATTTCATAATATATCGTGAACATATTTCTAATTTTCGAGATAATCGACGCCAAAGTTCGAAATTTCACCTTCTTTAACTGATAACCATCTTTCTTTTTGACATGTATTGAAGAGAGAGAACACTTATCACTGACTCGTGTTGCTATATAAGGCAGCTGTGAATCCACCTTTATTCGCTCAAGATTCGCACTGAGGTTTTCAAAATGGCCGTTGTTTATGTAGCCTAGTTGAAGAAATAATAGAAAAAATACGGAAAAATTACAAATTTATGGTGTTTTTCTTACAAGAGAATCATAATTAACAATTTTAAATGCAAGTAATATGTCCTGGGATCTAAGAAGATACAATACTTGCCCAAAAGTTGCCTTACAAAGAAGGTGAAATTTCGAACTTTCACATCGATTATCTCGAAAACTAGAGATATGTTCACGATAATATTATGAAATTCGTGTTTTTCAGGTCAAAATATACGTAAGTAGCAACAAATATTTTCATCAAAATATAGATCGCATGATAAGTGCAAAATTACCCAACTTTCTAGTGTAGATGTAAATTTGTGAGGTTATGTGGTGCATTTGTTGAAGATTTTCAGATGAAATAAATCAATTTTTGGGACAAATTCGTCAAATTGAGTAAGTACCAAATAGAATTCCATCAGTTTACAAACAGAATTAGGTTACTTTTTGTTAAGATGTTCAACAAAAATAACACATTCCTAGATTTTGTTAGTTTTGTTGCATAAAATACCATCCAAACCAAGAACTATAATTTTCAATTAATTCAAGTTTAGTTCCAGTTGAAGTTTGATGTTGATGGTGCTGCATAAATCCACCTTTAATTAAAGGAAAAATTCTGGCGTTTCACTAGCTCACAAAGTTGAACTAATTGACCAGCATGGTGCGAATGTGTTTTTGTGTGACTATACGTTTGAAGTCAGAGCAGAAAAATCGTTCATTGATAATTATGGCATTGTGGGTCGAAACAATGCCATTCAAAAATTTCATATAGTAGGTGAATCACAAAGCAAAAATTGCATGTCAAAATGAAGTAATCAGCGACAGAGAAAAAAACATCATATAGTAGGTACGCTTCGAAAATCAATGGGACTAGCCTGATGGGTCAAGAATATATCTACATATTCAGTAGAAGTTCGAAATCAATGATCGTTACTTTTCGTTGTTTCGGGCAACCATAACCACTAATGGGGATGCCCCAAAGTGTCAAATCTGTGTAGCAGGTAGAACATTGTTCCAAACGTTTGTCCCCTCCGAAAATGTTCTTCCCAATTACCACATCGCGTCCATCCATATTCGAGGCGATTGTGACAAATTTAACCACGATGATAACCACATGTAGGTTCTTCACTTAAGACGTCATCGTCAACACTTCAAAATGTGCGACGTTTCTTTTTACGAAAATCGAACGAAAATCAAGGAAAAGTCATCGTTTCCTTATACACTCGTTGGAAGTCGGAAAATATTCATGTTCTGCAATGCAATCGACTCAAAAGTCGTGAATTTTTCTTGCAAAAATTAGCCCTAGACGTTGACGTTTATCCTACTGACACAATAAAGTGATGATACTTTTTGTTTCTAGGAGCTAAAGTTTAATTTTAACACCTAGACACTAAAGATGCATCATGATGCAGATGAAAACGAAGTCATATTCTCTTGCATGATTGAAAACATTGAATGTGAATTATCTTACCTCCTTATATAGCAGAAAGAGCAAACATTGTAAATCGAGGAAAATTATGATTTATGACATGATAGATTTATGACATGTTGGCATGAAATGCTTGAGTGTTAAAGATATCAAATTGTTGCATTTCTCAAAAAGTCCGTTGAATATAAAGCAAACATAATATTAAATAAAAAAGGTAAATTTCAAGTAGTAGTAGTAATGAAGTATTGAGTTTTCTTGTCTAGGAACTGCGTTTGTAAAAAAATCTTTTGAGTATTTCGAACGCAAAGTGTATTTTTTCAGCGGCAATCTATCACTTTACGCTCCAAATACACAAATAGTTATTTCCGCAATAACAAAAGTCTAGAGAATAGGTAATCAAAATTTCAATGCAAAGGCAATTCAACTTTTTTCGGAATCCGAACAACTTGAAAATTATCAATTTGTGAATGAAATGTATGATACACTGCTTTGATATTTCCAACTTGAGATAATATTGCCGAGTTAACCCTGGAAAATAAATGAAGCATTAACATTACTATGAAATTTCAAAATTCAATGACAATAACCAAAATAAAATTATCAAAATTGTCAGATATAACTTATATAAATGAGAATTGTAGTCAGTTTAGACTCTCTACTCGCAACTTCCTTTCAACCAGATGAGTTCATTTATATTATTTTCCCATTTGTTCAATGTCTCCTCATCTTTAGGCAACTCAAATCGTAATTACCTCTTATCCTATCAATGGGACATTGTTGATTTAGTTATTCCTTGTTGCTGAAACTCCCTGAGCTCACAACTTATTCCTTGTTGCTGAAACTCCCTGAGCTCACAAGTTAAAACAATTAAGTTCACAGATGAAGTTGTTCAGGTCGAACGTAATTCAAAAATCAATTAGGATTACCTACTTTATTGAAAAGATCACGTTAATTTATATTAGTGTACCTTTATTGAATGTTTGAAGCGACGGTAATTTTGCACTTATCATGCGATGTATATTTTGATGAAAATGTTTGTTTGTACTTACGTATTTTGACCTGAAAAACACGAATTTCATAATATTATCGTGAACATATCTCTGGTTTTCGAGATAATCGATGCTAAAGTTCTGAATTTCACCTTCTTCTACTAATATCTATCTTTTTTTTGACATGTACTGAAGAGAGAAAAATCATATCCCTGACTCGTATTGCTATAAGGTAGCTATAAATCCACCTTTATTCGTTCAAGACTCGCAGGTTTTCAAAATGGCCGTTGTTTGTTTATCCTAGTTAGTGAAATAATAGTAAAATTACATATTTATGATGTTTTTCTTAGACAAAAATCATAATTAACCATCGTAAATGCATGTAATATGTCCTGAGATCTAAGAAGATACACTTTCCCAAAACTTGCCATAGAAAGAAGGTGAAATTCAGAACTTTCACGAAATATTATGAAATTAGTGTTTTTCAGGTCAAAATACGTAAGTACAAACAAAAAGTTTCATCAGAATATACATCGCATGATGATAAGTGCAAAATTACCGAAAGTTGAAAGTTGGCCAACTTGTTAGTTCAAGTTTAGTTTTGATTTCTCTGCATAAAATCAACCATTATTTAACAAGAGGTTCAACTTCTTAGTTAGAGTTGGAGTGTAAATGTAAGTTGGAGTTGAGTGTAAATTTGTGCTGCATAAATCCACCTTAACTTAGGAACAAATTATTACAATATCTGACATTGAGAATATTAATTATCTGACAATTCTATCAATCACAACCAAAACAGTGCAATACTTCAAGTCAGAGAGAGATTGATGAAATCAATAAAACATTTTCTATACAGGGTAAATTCCAAACACACCAAACCAACTCTATAAAATATGTTGATAGGTATCCGAAGTATACCTAATTCAGGATATGGATGAATATAGGTAGATATAGATTCAATTCTGATTTCCCATTATATTTAAAAAATGCTATGGAATGGAATCAATTTCACTAACAGAGTTTGTTGCTAATTTTCACATAACTATATGTTCACAAAAAAGAACACTTGAGAAATTGATTCATATATAACTTGAAAACGTTAAGAGATAGTGATACGTAAATATCTGAAGAGAATACTCTTTTGAAATAACAATTTGTAACTTGTTTTGATGATTATAACTGGTACTGTTTGATAGTATTTTTAAATGATATATCATATTTTTTAGTCACATCTAAAATCAGAATTTCAGAAATGTCCAGCAGATTTAGACAGGTACTCATCAAAAGTGTCGGATTGTACGAAATAAGATGCCCTATCTAGATACATATCGTTTGTTCTATTTGAAAAAAATGTATCAAACATAATTACAATTTTGTGAACTTTAAATGAATCTGTAAAACAAATGATATGTAAAGCTCGATAGAAACTATTTTTCCTGGCAACCTGATCTAATCAACTCATTCATCACACTCTAGAGTCTAGATTGAAAATTAAAAATTGAAAATTTTTGGATGATAAGCGAAAGATTTATCTATTGAGCTGACACGAGTTGTAATTGTGTAGAAAGTTTGAGATATATAACATTGAATATTTTGAAATACGAATTGTATTTGTTTCGATTATTTCATAAGTACACTCATTTGAACAAACTCGTCCATCACTTCTAACGATAAAGCACTCAATCGACTCATTTTCTGACAATGTCAACATTTTACGATGTGTTTTGTTTTGTATTGAACTATAAGTATGAATTGATTACGATGAAAAATCAAATATTTCTGATACTATCCCGGTTGGTTAAGCGTACATAAAAAATTTTGATTTCTGATTTGAATTCAGTTAAGATCATGAATGCATAATAATCAACTCCGATATTACACAGGAAATTTATTGTTTCTTGCAGCTCCCCGATTTTGGAGACAGATTAAAATTTGATATTTAGATAACTTTGTCCCTGAACATTCATCTTGTCGCGAAGTTGAGATGGTAATAAGACAGATCAACGCGTCATTATTGTCAAATTCAATTATTCTTTGAAGCAGCGTGATTTTTTGAGAACCAAGTGACAAACTTGAGGCAAAGCGTTTCGCAAATTACTCTTTTAGTAGAACAACTTCAGAATTGATTAAATTTGGAATTATCTCCACGCCTATGCATCAGACTGCGATCAATTTAGATCGTTCTATATTGTTCAACACCCTGTTTACATGAGTTTCGAATCCGCTTATGAAAAATGTTATTCATATCGTATCAAATGAATTGATGTCTTTGATTATTTTCCTACTATATTACCTACATCAATATGGAGGTTGGTGCCTGTATTTTTCTTGTGATTCCATACGTTCTCAAGTTATATGCCTCACTGAAAAGTGTTTTTGAAGTTCGTCATTTTCATTTCTTTATATGGTTCAGTAATACCTGACTATATTAAAAATTATCATCAACTTTGAGAAACAGCGTTGTATTATACAAAACGTAGTATCTTCATAAGAAAAATAAGAAAACGGTGAAATAGGCATTACTGATTTTTTAAAAATAAAAAGATTTGTGAAAAAAAAATGGGAGTCAAATAAAAGCTATTCAAAGTTGTCTCCTTTTACTCGAATGTATTTTCCTATGACAAATCATCAATAAATCACTGAGTATAACATAATTGGACCCTCTAAAACTGCATTAGGAAGGATCTAATCATCATAAATTTTTCTTGAGTACTAAAACAAGAGTTTTTCAAAACGATCCCAAAAATGTATGAGAATCTATTCCTTCAAATCGGTTTTTCCTGAATAAATTTCGAATCGATATAATTCGATAAAAATTCGATATAGGGGTCACCCGAGGGGTCACCTATTAATCCAAAATCTAAGGACCCCTGAAAAAAGTGTCTTTGAAACTTATTCAGCATTCCTAGCCCATCAGGGGTGGACAAAGTTTTGTAACTTGATGCTCAAATTTTCATCACCCTGTATGATAAGTGCATCGAAATATAAATTTGGGTAGCTTAAACCTGAAAACAATAAAGAGGTACCTACTCTTGTTCATTGCCGATAAAATAAAGTTTAGTACAAAAAGAATGGTAGTAAAACTTCCATTCGACCTTTTAATCTTGATTACATTTATGGAACGAACGAATCTTGTTTATGAAATTGGTAACAGCCTCCTTGACAAATTTGAAAAATCATAAATGGTTTTGCATTTCCGACTTTAGTATGTGAAATAATGAGATAGTGTTTGTTTCATTTGAGAAAATAGAACTTTTTGACATAATCCTCTCATTTGATATGTTTATTCGCAGTTTTGCATCTTCTTCAAATAATTCTCATGGAAAATAAATCTTATTATCATAGATTGCCTCAATAACAACCATTCCAGCTATAACTATGCATGAAAAGCGGAATGAAATAGGATGTAAATTATACTCTTCGTTTTATAACCCAAACGACCATATTATCACCCACAGATATCTCAAAAATAAAATTCATACAATATCGTATCACAAAGCAATACCTTCAGAAAGATTGACATCAATATTTCCAGCAATTCAGAAAGATCAAGAACACACGCGATCGTAATATTTCTTTGAAATAAAATCCTACCTCGAAATAATGATTCCATGAATATTTTCTTTTGCAATACCTACTCTTCGATAATTTCTACAGGGGATATCATTCATTAGTGTTTTGTTTTGGACCGATTGATTAATTTTCCTGCAAATTCATACTGGAAGTTGTCTTGCTGATATAAATTTCTACTCAAATTCGCTGCAGAACGAGTTGTTTTTTTTTATTATGTTGCTAGTACTATACCTACACTTTCTGCTAGGTATACCTACTTTTCGCATAGCCCAGAGCCCTTTTCATACAGTTGCATATTATTTTTTCGTCGGAAACAATGCGCGAAAATTTAAACTTCATCCCCATATATGAATTTAAATTTCAAATTTGCTTATTCCCAGGATACACATGTCAGTCGTCATATCTTTACCATATTTTAGTTTGGATTTTCTTCATTTCATTCGTTCGTTGGATTTGAACACATGTATGAAATTCATGAAACATGCACCTGAGAATATTGTTTGGCTTCACAGGAAATCTCCAGTTTAGTGAAAATAGTGAGAGAATATATCCATTTTTGGGTTTTCAATATTTACATAATGAAAAGTGTTAGCGATGTAATATGAATAAGTCAAAAATAGGAAGAATATATGTTTAAAACTTATACAATAATAGTTTAGTAATTTGTTCACGTATTCTAAAACTAACAAACTATGATTTTTTTTTGGGGAATATACGTCTTATTTGGAATATGATATATATGATATGAAGTTTTGAATTCATTCTTCGAAAAATAAAGAGAACAACCAATACAATAGTGCTGATATGTCATCATGATGAAAAATATAGTTCACATATTTCCTCGATCACTATTGACATATTATTGATGAATTATTATCAATAAAGCTAGTAGCGTTTTTGAAGGATATATCAAACAAAATGTGATTTATCGGTAATATATTCAATGAAAGTATATTCAGTGAGATAATTGATAAATAATAATTGACATAATTCGAGTTGGTAATTTCGTATCATGTTGATAATATACATGATCTGAATAATAACATATATAGAGTGATCGACAGAAGGTACCTATACGCATCATATGGAAAAATGTTTTATTAATAAATTTTGGTGAACATCACAATAGGTATAGGTATATGCTCAATCGTTTCTGCTCGTGTTTGGCAGTAAATAAAAAAAACTGAAATTATGTCTCATCGAAAAATGTCATTCGGAAAAGTTGTACAAATGACACTTTATAGCTATGTAAAAGTTTTGGAAGGAAACTGATATGAAAAATCAAAGTCAGCTAAATGGAAAAAAAATCTAGTCTTCCGTTACACGGAAGACTAGATTTTTTTCTTTTTGAAAAATACAGGTCAATTCAATTCGAAAAAAAACATTTTCGACAAAAAAAAACTGATAAGTAAAGTCAACAGTAATATTTCGAATGATATTTTGGCAGGAAGAAATGATACAAAAAAGTTTCGAACGTCTTGTTTCGAGAATTACAATACATAAAATCAATAAAGAACGTACACAATAATTATAAATATTTATCATGTGAGTGGTAAAATCACTGAAATATCTCCAGGACACTATAATCCCGATTTCAGATACTTTTTATTGTCGATAAAGGTCCTTGTATGAAAACAAAATTGTATGATTTAATTATCGACATATGGCATATCAAAGTTTTCGCAAAATAAAATAGAAACAGCTCGCATGATGAGTTTCTTTGATTTTTTGTTCATCTCAGATTTCTTTCAAAACTTGTACATAGCAATAGCATGAACAATTTTTCCGAATAACCTTTTTTAGTAATTTTTTGCCAAAAAGTGTGTTTTCAGTCATAATTTTCCATTTTTTTGAATTTCCTGCAAAACATGTAAAGTTACTGTCACTCATTTGAAATTTCTTCCGTTGCAGAAGCGTTCATTCTCCATCAGTGTATAAAAAATGGTGGGTTGGATGTATGATGCCTACGGCAGAAGTTCGAGGGTATGTAATATAGGATGTATCAACATTCATTATCCAAGAAGTCTTAAAGTGAGTTCTCAATGCTGCGTTTTTCATTCTCGCGTCGCGCGTCATGCACTCTGATTGGTGAAGCGGAATTTAGATAATATTGAAGTGAAAAAATTCAATATTTTCAACTTTCTTGCGTCGCTGATCGCTGCTTGCATTGATTAGGTTATTTATTCAACTAAAATGGAGGAACAAGAGCATGAGGATATCTTGAGAGTGAGTAAAATGATTGCTGTTATCCTGAATCATGTTATTGAGGTTTTCAAATAATTGCAGTATTATTGTGGATTAGGCAGCATATAACCCAGCATGAACGTATTTTACTCTGTCTTCTACGTTTTCCTAGGAAATAAACTAATAATTTTCTTCGCTTTTGTTTCAATATGGCCTCCATCATTTCATTTATTCAAGCGCACTTAATTCTTTCATTGGGAACAATCAGAATAAACAAAAAGCAGCACAGCAATTCCGCTTCACCAATCAGAGTGCATGACGCGCGACGCGAGAAGCAAAAACGCTGCATTGGGAACTCACCTTAACGCAACCCACTACGATTGTGCTCAGGAGAGACGTAAACGTGTGTGTCGCAATTCCAAATACCCTCGCTCCACCTGTACCATCCATCAAAGTGGCTTCAGCTCCACTTGTCTGGAAATGTAAATAAGCTGGAAACTCAAATAAGAGTTCCTAGGGGTATTTTTCGCGTATGATCGACAACCGGTGCAATACAGACTGTTTCGGCTCCTCTGGGAACTCTTAGTCGAGTTTCCAGCTTATTTACATATAACGGATGATATAGACGAAATATTCACTTGTACATAGATAAGGTACCTGAAGTGCAATCCTTGGGGCACTCCATATCTTACACTTCTGACGTATAGAAATAACCACAATGTGCCCGGGCATGTCAAAGTGTAATAAGTCATGAAGTCAGCTGATTGGTGATTGTCCAATATTGATGAATATATCGATATTTGAAACTTCTAGAAACTAACGTAGAAAATAAACAGGTTGTTCCATTTGAAAAATTAAGCGTTGATGAATCTGTTTAAATATGCCTATAGGTAGTAGGTATCATACAGGGTTGACTTCATTTTCTGATAATCATTTATATTTTTTTCTAGCTCTATTATTGAAGATTGATCAAAACTGGAAGCACTTCTTCATCGCCACTTTTTTCGATCTACAAAATGCTATTCTTATAGTCTTGACTTTTCATGGCCTTCATCAACATTTTTGTTTTCCGAATACTGAGATGCATTTTTTTCCTCTGAAGCACCATTTCGGTCATTAAAACTCATCGACAGTTACTCATAAATAATAATTATTCCGCCTTGTTGAATTATAGGGCAGTGCGAGATTATGAATTCCCATAATAATGGATTCAAACCATAGGATAGTAAAATGAGGCACAAAAATGCGATTCCGTATTTGAAAAAAAAAATAGGTAATGATTGCCATGGAAAGTCATAACCTCGAATTCGAAAACTCAGAATTCAATTTTGTAGATCGTCCATTTTCAATAATGAAGCTAGAAAATAATGAAAATGACTATCCAAAATTCGTGGATTTTCTTTCAGCATAACAATGAACATAAAATTCGGTAACTTTGCCACAATTTGAAGTTCTATCGAGAGACGTATGTAATTTTTAATTTTACTTTATGGACCCGAAAGCAATAAAGCAAATAAATCAAGAAGTTCCAGAATACGAGCGTATTTTCATTCCAAATCGTACCTATATATATCATGAAAAATAAAGTTTTTCTTCTTCTCGAATATTCGATACCTTTTTTCAAGTATCAAGGATCGACCCTCACATTCGAGAAAAATATTATTCTAAGAAAATATTATCACGAGAGAGTGAGAATAAATTGAAAATAATTCGACAGATTATCGAGAACTTGTTGATTCTCGGGCTCTCGTGTCTGTTGTCTCATGGCAACAAGTTTGAGAAAATTATTATCCAATTTATCGAACTCCCATGTGGTATTCGAAGGATTATTTTTTGATATTACAATCGCTAAAACGTTTGGGATCAATTTAACAAATTCTCGCTGGGTAGATTATTTCCACTATGATAATGTTTTGGTTGGCTAGAGCTATAAATTATTTTTTTTAGTTCACAATTCGACCAAGCATAATGATAATGTATCTGAAGAATAGTATTTATGAATCGGAATTATCGATTATTCAATGAAAAAATATGTATTAATCAAAATTGATGGATGAAGAAGAGAGGCATTTATTTATTTATTTATTTATTTATTTATTTATTTATTTATTGATTCCAATACGGTCAAAATTACATGTGGACAGGTCACTAAAAACTAAAATACGAATACGTTTGTCATCTTGAAGTCATCAAACAACCATTCACAAATAATATTCGATGACTTTTGTTTTGCTGATATAAATTGTCTATTCCCTACAATAACTTTGTGGAGAGTGGTCAAGAAAATACCACAAAAATCAGCTAATTTTCTTTCAGATTTCACTCTCATTATTGTAGAGAAAGAAAATACTTGATAACTCTCTTAGTTTTCAAAATATTTAGGAAAAACTACATTTTTAGATAATCGTTCGAATTATGTTCTTGCTGATGTATTCTTGAATATAGACTAAAACTGAAAGCACTTTTCAATACGGAGTTGCAACTTTTTCTATACCTATTATTCACTATAATTTGACTCTTGGAATATCCAGAAAGATAGATTGAAAACTATATGGAGTGGTTACTTTATATAGGAAACATTGAAAAATTAGATTCTCTACAGTAGGTGAATATAGCAGAAGATATCAGAAGGCGCATTATTGATTCGATAAGTCATCAGAAACAAATTGTGGCTTGAAAATGAATGAAAATATGCACCTCCGTATCAAAACATAAGTTGATGATGGTCACGAAGAGTAGAAACGTCGAATTCAAAATATGAAAATGCCATTTTGTATTTTCAGTGATAAATCAAGATGAAAATGATAATTCCAGAACTGAGTTTTTTCCAAATATTTCGAAAACTTGAAGAGCAACTTTCTTCGTATTTCTGACGACTTTCGAGAGCGTCAAATTTGAATAACACTGCATATGTTTGTGTTGTTTTCAACCCTGTTGTTCTTGTTATATTTTCATGTTATATCATACGAACCTTTACTAGATTACATTACCCATCAGATGTAAAGTTAATAACTGACAACAAATGTATTATTGCATAACGTTGTCAAATAAACTAAACTAAACTACAAATGAAGTAGCCATCATAAATTGTTTGTTACACAAAATTGAATTGGTTAAAATGTTGAAAGTCTTTTTTCGGCAACCGTCCGGAAAGTACGTACTTTCCAGACGTTTTTTTTTTGAGAAAGTGGCATTTTTCCGGCCTAGTCCGGGAAGTACGTACTTCCCGGACTAGGCCGGGAAGAATCACATCGTTGTTGTCATTGTAAATATGAAAATCTTGGTAGTATGGTTTTGATAAATGCAGTTGATCATTACCATAGCAGCAAAATAACGACTGACAGCTATCTGACATAAAATTAGCTAACATTCAAAAATTATCAGATGAAAACAATCAATGTAAAACGGAAACTTTACCTTCTTGTTCTGACTTCAACAAAAGGCACTTAAATATACCAAGCATTTCAAACAAATTGAATCCATTCAATATTAACAATTGTTCTAATTTTAATATAAATATTAATATAAATAAGAATTGAAATGTTCGAAATTTTGTTCTAATAAAGAAATGTGTTTCTTTGATTTGTTATTCTACACGGTTGCCGCAGACGCAGACTTCCAGGACTCGCTACGCTCGTCCTAGAATTTTGTCCACTCATCCAAAAAAACAGTATTTTCCGGACTCGTTACGTAAATTACTATTTTCGGCAACCGTCCGGAAAGTACGTACTTTCCAGACGATTTTTTTTTGAGAAAGTGGCATTTTTCCGGCCTATAGTCCAGGAAGTACGTACTTCCCGGACTAGGCCGGGAAGAATCACATCGTTGTTGTCATTGTAAATATGAAAATAAATTACTATTATCTCAGTTTTGCAAAGTAAACTTTCCAACCGTGGAAAATTCGATTCAAATAAAATTCCTGAAAACTACCCCACGAATTGAATTTCTAATTTCCAGAGATATATACAGAGAGAATCCCGAAAACATCTCCAACATGCCGCACGCAACATGAATCGACAACTCACCTCTCTTCTCGGCGACAGTTCTGCAACTGTTAACTGTTGCCTTCAGGAGACTGCAACAAACTTTTAACGGACTGTTGCGTGAAGAGAGAGTTTCCCCCCTTCCCCCCTTTTGCGTTCATGCGCCCCGAAATCCTCGGGATATAATCAGGAGGAGTGTCCATAACTTCCCACATTCCTTATGAGGCCGATATTGTATCTGTTCACTCACATTTCGCGGCAACAAGCCTCGTAACAAGCGTTTGTTGTAATGCAGATACGAAGGTCGACGGAAACATAAGTTTCCAGAAGATGTTCGAGATTTAATAGAAATAAGTGAAGGATCCCATCCGTTTACAAGAGGATCCATGCGCAGCATCGAAATGCGTTGAGTGGATTGATTATAAATTATTTTGGTTTATGGATGGTAATGAAGCGTTGATTTAATTGAGATGGAAATAAAATGAAATAATTGTGTGAAAATAATATAGAGAATACCCCAATAAACCTAGCAGAACCATTTTAGAATTTCAAAATCGTAATAGTGTAGATTTTTGTTACTAATTTATTACTAATTTATTACCACATTCCCGAATTTATTACCCTTCATTAAGGCAAAAAAACCAACGGTTCTGCTAGCTTTATATAAACCTAGCAGAACCACACCTTCAAAAACATATTTTTTCAAAGTTGACATAGGGCATAATTTGTTACTCTTTCATTACTAATTTATTACCATATTCCCGAATTTTTTACTTTCCATTTCAAGGAAAAAATAATCAATTCCAATATTTCAATCTGAACCTAGCAGAATCCGTGTATAGAAATTTCATTCAGTCCATAATTCATTACTAATTCATTACTAATTTATTACCCCATTGGTGAATTTATTACTGTTCATTAAGACAAAAAAAAACAACGGCTCTGTTATATAAACCTAGCAGAACCACACTTTCAAAAATATTTTTTTCATAATTGACATAGGTCATACTCTTTTATTACTAATTTATTACCCAAGGTGGATATAGGATGGTGAAACAGCTTCCTATCAACAAGCACTAGAATAAACTGTAGACCTTTGCCTACTTGATTTCATACCGTAGTAATATTTCCTGAAGTTATCAGAGATGGCGACATACCTTGTGTCGGTAAAACAGAATCTGTGCATCTGTCACCTTTTCATCAGTTTCATCTATTCTAGATGAAAAATGACTGAGAAGAGTCAAGATATCGATAATTATTCCAGATTCACTGAAAATATTGTGTTTTGATGTCATTTCAACTCATGTCTGTCAGATGCGAACCACAGAAATACATGAGCAACAGAAATCTTCTTCGATAATCGATCTCACCGCCATCTTCATTCAATTCATGGAAATATTAGTACCTTCTCAAACGGTCTACAAGTTTTTCGCAGAAACAATTGAAGAGCTGTTTCACCATCCTATATCCACCTTGTTATTACCACATTCTCTCTTCGTTTCAAGAAAAAAGTCAATTCTGATATTTCGATATCAACCTATAGCAGAACCCGAGAGGCAGAACCTAAACCCCAAGTATCCGTGAATGGAAATTTCATTCAGTCCATAGCTTATTACTGACTTATTACTACATTGATGAATTTATTACTCTTCATCAAGACAAAAAAAAAACACGGCTCTGCTAGCTTTATACAGGGTGGGTCACGGTCGATGGTATCTTAAGACGTTCACGGAGCACGGGAGATAGGATCATTATTTAAATTCGGGGTTTCTTGGGTCCTTGGGTACGTTTTTTCTATCGATCTAAAACATTTTCAGCGCTGAGGCGTTGCCGCTTCTATCGAAAAGTAGCAACAACTTTGTTATTTCAAATAGCACCCACTCCTGTATTTTGTAACATTTTCAGGTTATCCCGAAAGAGCTGATTTCTTCGATCCATTATATTGAGGTCTAACAAGAATGATTACAGATATATAGGATGTGAAAAATCCTCGGAAAAATCAATATTTTTCGAATTAGAGAATTTTTTGTGTCGAAACTATTTATTATTGCTCAAAACGGCTTGCATGTCCCTATCTTAACTTTTCATCAACTGCCTACTGATATCAAATTAAAACATAACAGGGTGGTGCAAAACTCAAAATTCTGAACCACCCTTTAAAACCTTGAAAACTCTTTTTCCATACTCGACATATATCATAATTTGTTACTCTTATATTACTAATTTATTACCATATTCCCGAATTTTTTACTCTCTATTTCAATGAAATAATCATCAATTCCGATATTTCGATCTCAACCTAGAAGAAACAAAACTCCAATCCATAGTTTTTGTCTTAATGAAGAGTAATAAATTCACCAATGGGGTAATAAACTAGTAATAAATTAGTAATAAATTATGGACTGAATGAAATTTCTATACACGGATACTTGGAGTTTTGGTTCTGCTAGGTTTAGATCGAAATATTGAAATTGATGATTTTTTCCTTGAAATGGAAAGTAAAAAATTCGGGAATATGGTAATAAATTAGTAATAAAAGAGTAACAAATTATGCCCTGTGTCAACTTTGAAAAAAAATGTTTTCGAAGGTGTGGTTCTTATTACCATATTCCCGAATTTTTTACTCTCTATTTCAATGAAATAATCATCAATTCCGATATTTCGATCTCAACCTAGAAGAAACAAAACTACAATCCATAGTTTTTGTCTTAATGAAGAGTAATAAATTCACCAATGGGGTAATAAATTAGTAATAAATTAGTAATAAATTATGGACTGAATGAAATTTCTATACACGGATACTTGGAGTTTTGGTTCTGCTAGGTTTAGATCGAAATATTGAAATTGATGATTTTTTCCTTGAAATGGAAAGTAAAAAATTCGGGAATATGGTAATAAATTAGTAATAAAAGAGTAACAAATTATGCCCTGTGTCAACTTTGAAAAAAAATGTTTTGGAAGGTGTGGTTCTGCTAGGTTTATACAAAGCTAGCAGAACCGTTGGTTTTTTTGCCTTAATGAAGGGTAATAAATTCGGGAATGTGGTAATAAATTAGTAATAAATTAGTAATAAATTACTACACTATTACGATTCTGAAATTCGAAAATGGTTCCGCTAGGTTTATTGGGGTATAGAGAATCATAAGGATACATTGTAATGAATGATAAATCGCATAGGTATGAATGACCACGTATGAAAACGTCAATAATCACACTGTTTTGTTATTCAGAAAGTAGCTCATATCACCATGGTATTGTTTATTTGAAAGAAAAAAAGCCCTATAGTGCTGATATGAAAAATATCACAACGGTCGCCTGAATTGATATAGAAATAATTTGGTTTATTGTGAAGGTACTCACTGTCAATATATAAGCGTTCTCAAATCAAATTCATATTATTTATTGAAATTTCTGTCTCGTTTTGAATTATACCGAGAACTCATCTATTAATTTCAATGTGTCTGATACATAACCTCTGAATTCACTTTAAAACCGGAACCTATACTCTTAGCTGGAATTATTTCGATGTTGATGACAGCGGGTGAGAACATTCAAAAGAGTACGGCTACATCACGGCTACAGTTTTATGCGCGGCTTGCTGCTTGCATCAGTTTGATATCACAGCATCACCAAAGAGAAGATTCTTTGGTATCACAGATGTTTAGAAAGAGTCAAGGACGCACTAACTCGTACGCGCTTGCGCACTACGTACTTCTAGGTTCTGTATTCCTGGTTGCGTGATTACTGGCGCTAGCAGGCGTATGGTGTCAAGTTTGTTTATGTACGCTGGTGTCAATATCAATAAAATTTGTCCAAACTAAACTTACTCAATCAATCAGTAATTCACAAAATGAGGAGTTGTCGGAGAAGTATTCAAATATCATCTTGAATATAGTAATAAACAGTACTTGATATCGAATCGAAACCACCTGAAATTATAGAGACCGCTCAAGTTAGATTTTTGACAAGACCTCTCGCGAAATGAAAGTATTCGGAGTCGTAGGAAAAATAGTGTACAAAACTCGTTGGAAAGTGCATTTCCTTCACTCGTTACGTTTCCGCACCTACCGCTACGCGGCTCGTGCTAAACGACTACTCGTGTGAAATATGTCACTTTACACACTTGTTGTGTAATATACTATATACGAGCTGGAGTTTTTTCCGTGATGCACGTGTGACAAATTCTCGTGTGAGGCGAAGCCATACAAGCATGGAAAAATCATTTCTGGACGTGTAATGAACGATATTTTTTATTATACTTCGTTGAAAATGAAAACATAAGACACAAATAAACTTGGATCATTCACAGTTGTAGGAATGAAAAAACTTGGAACTACTAGAGTGAGAATATTGAAAATCAACTAACTATAACTATATTATTATAGCAGCATCAACAAATACAGTTTTTAATTTGAATTATTATTAATGGTTATGTTCATTGTACAATTCATATTATTGCACAGGTTCAGTCCTTTTAGAGTTGCAATTTGTGGAACTGTAGTTACTGAAGCAGACTCTTCGCAAATGTCTTGATTTTCTCGAACGAAAGATACAGTTGCTGTATTTTGAGAGTGAGAAGGGTTAAACAGTTCAATTTTTCTTTGTATAGACTTTTCTTTATATTTTTCTGCTATATTGAAAGAACGCCACCCTCCGTATCTTTTCATGATGATGTCACTAAATGACACGCGCACGAGCGGCAATGCTGACACTCAGTGAAATTTCTCTGATAACGTCATCTTTGCGTTGAGATTCAAAAGCTTTGAAGGCTCCTTTGTTAAACATTTGTAGAAAAATATTATTTTTCTCATTTCACGTCTATACGCCAAACTCTCTATGGCCTACTTTAGGCGTTTCTATAGAACAGGACAGAGATTCTGAAAATTTGGTTCCTTGGTATTAAGTTTCGCTCGATTGATCTATAGTACATATCAAAAACAAGTGTGGAAAGTGACATTTTTCGCATGAGTTGTTTATCAGCAGCTGCATAGTCTCTATAATTTCAAGCGGTCTCGATTCGATATTACTGTACATTTCCATATTCTACGTAATTTTCTCCGTTTGCACAAACAATTTCATTTATATTTGAAACCACATTCATACAGGAATTTCACCAATGTGAAAGTTATTTCGATTGTCACTTCTTGTAGGGTTGTCGCCAGCAGGTAATCACGCAACCAGGAATACATCACTGTTTATTGACATTAACCGGCAAATATAAGTTGGTGCGTTATCTGAAATGTAAAAGGGTGGAAATCCAAAAATATGCAAAAAAAATCCAATAAAAATGTGGTTGAACGAAAGCGCTTGTGCTGCAAGTGAGTAACAACTAATATCAGTGGTATACCATGGCTGAAATTATTGATTGGCTACCTAAGAAAGTCTCAGGAGCGATGTTTTCAGAACCCCCATGGCTATTGGCTATCCGAAAGCAAATAATCAAACCACCACCTTCGTTACACTGTGTGTATTTTATGACAAAACTAAACCTTTTCAAGATATCCCCACTTACTATGCTACACTTATAACTTTGGGGATATAGGGTTAAGAGGCATTTGTTTTGCTACTGAACTGGACGTTAATCTATTCAACACAATCTGTAAATGATGAAACGTCAAAGTTGGAACACATAAAGGGATCATTGATAATCCAAAATGGTCTTCTAAATCCCATAGCTAGGAGAATATGGGCATCAGAATAAAAAGATTGGATTGGATACAACGTTGTGGGAAGCTTCAAAAATCTATCAGAAATTTGAAGACCTATTCTATGTCAATATTTTCCAGAGAATCTTGCAAAAAAATACCCACAAAGAGAGTCGCAGAGAAAGGATGATTCATCAGATATTATGAGTTACACAGTTACCAGTTGACATTCTTGAAAATATCCCTTGGATATTGTTTGAGGTATCTGTATGGAGAAATATTTCGTTCAGCTATTGAAATCTTTATATCGACAAGAATAATAAGCTATGCTTTGATATATTACCTGCCAAAGATTTAGAAAGCCCTGATGCTTCTAAAGCATGTGGTAAGAGAATGCATGATCATTCGCCATTTTTTAAACAGAAACGTGATATCGAATTGATTCTTCACCTAATATAGAAATGAAAAAAGAGGATCATTTTGCAGCAAGAAGTACTACTCTATTGTATCAGAAAATTTTAACAGGGATCAGTTATGAGATCTTAGGATACATTTTTTATGACGTTAATCATAGTCAGTATCAAAAACGTTTGAAACTTCTTCAAGAAGGAACTGAATATATCGCGAAAAAATATTCTCAAAAAACAAATACTTACGATCTGTAATCTATTCACTAAATATGTAAATTTTTCATATTCATAAAATTACACGAAAAATATTTCCTTTATTGGTTGGATGAATTGAAGTGAATGAATAGATGTATTTTAAGCAATTTTTCATTCGAAAAATTGTGATCAACCCTATAATATAAAATTCAGTTATGTACGCATATTTGAATAATTTTCAGAAATTCGTTCAGCTGAAAACGACATCAGTCAATATCAAAGGGCTTTTATAATGCAATATGACCATACATGTGTGGGTTGATTAATTCAATGACCACCTTTTATATATATCTGAAGATTGAACTTCTTTGATCAAATCTGGAGTTATTTTTTTTACCTACATATATGAGAGGAAGTTGATTTGAAATTTGACGAATAGGAGAGTTGTCAAAAACCATTGAACAAACAAAACGATGTCAGCATTTTTCTAAAGCCGTTAGCCGACTTCATTTGGTTGAATCCATAACCGTATCTCTGCCATTTATCAGAATGTCAAAATATTGCAAATGTGCTAAAAATTACCTAAGAATTTTCACTATCAAGTTATCAATCGAACCAGACCAGAGCTAGTTCTCCTTGAATTACAGCCATGAAGTAGAACTCTGAATATGATGAAGGAACATTTCATTAAATGGCGGGACCTCTAAAATATATCCTCCGATTTATAAAATTTTAAGGAGTTCTGCCAAAGTCTATGAAATAGCTTCTATGAGTTTGTGAATCTAGTAATAATTCACACGTTTCTTCAGAAGTAACTCAAGTGATCATGAAGAAAACAAAGTTTGTAAAAAAATGAAAGCATTACAACGGAAGCATAGAAGGGCCACATTTTCATCTCGAAATTTTGACTTATATCTCTGAATTCCGCCTTTTCCAATAACAATGTAAAAAAAATAGGTTTTCCAAAAATTCACCTCTTCCGATATAGCTGAATGAAGTTATTGGAATGGAGCTCTGAATGTACATTTTTTCAGAATTTCGTAACTCCTGTCATTTCTGAGATCCCCTTGATGATGCTGTGCAACCTTATCTGGGTCACACTGTATTTAGAAAATAAGAAATTGATATCCGTGTTTATAATAAAAGTTCCTCGTTAATGACAAGCTATATTCTTTGGTATCTGGAAGTGTTTGATTTCAATAACTTTCAAGTATCCACATGATTTCTTCAAGTCAAGTGAATTGAATAACAGAACTGGATTTCCGACAGTGAACTGTCGAATTTCATTTTCACCCATCAATACCACCCATTTCCAGATTGCGGATGGACATTCATTTCATAGATTATTGCTTTGCATGGTTCAATCAAATCATCAGCGTATTTTGAGTCCTTTAGCACGTACTTCATTTTATGAGTGGATTAACTCGAGAATGGCCCGATAAAAATATTCCATATAAATATTGGTGTGTTGGATTTTCACAGCTGGAATTCTTTCAGGATTTGAGCCATCAGTTATCATTATGGAAAATGAATATATCTATCAAAATGATGCTTGCACACATAACTTTGGAATTTGATTTTATATGCATTTATTTATATCCGGGGGCCACTCGAAAATGTAGTTGTGAAATCACAGGGATAATCCAGTTCATATATAAATTTTCGTTTTTTTTCACTCATTCAGAGATGAAATGAGATTAGAATAGCCGATTGTCAGATATCCCTTGACACCAAATTATGTAATTTTCTCGTATCACATGCGGCTTTCCAAGATACATCACCCTGTATAGCAGAAGAATACGGAAACAGAGGAAACATTGATACCTCGTTTTTTAAAATGATTCTTCACCTGGTGGAAGTGTTTTTTGAATGTATTTTGAAGTAGTTACTGTGTAGATTTCACTGACATAATTGTAATGTTTCGACGCTCAATGTATTATAAGTATTGAATTTGTGGACTGTATATTGATTTTTATTGATGTTGAATTATAATGTTTTTATCTGGCATAAATTATCAGATTAATTCTCAATTGACAATAAATAACAACAACTCATTTTTTTATATAAAAACAGACGAACATATGAAGGAAACATGATATTGCAGATTCTTCTATACAGGGCCAATTCGTCTAACTCCAACATTTAATATTTCTTATACAATAAGCGCTATTATAGGGCATCAAATAATCTTCAAACTTACATTTTGAGATCGTTTAGCATAGTTTTCATATTTTGAAAATCCATGCACAACGATAAGAAAAAGATTGTTTGAAGAATAGAAGTTTATATTTCTATTTAGTAACTGCATTGATTTATTGTCTATGAACTTTGGATAACCAACTGATGATGATCATGAATATACTGAACATTTCAATTAGTGATAACATGGGGATTCAATGGTCTTTGATCTGCTCAAATATATACCTGACTACTTATTTGTATCTTCCACTCTAATTCAATTCCATCACCTACTTTACAAAAAATTGAAAATGAGGCATTTTTCAAGCAAACCTCTCGGGAAATAATCATATATCGTTCAATTCGTCATATTATTAATATTATATTACCGGTCAAAATGAGATAAAGATTTCGCAATGTTTCGAATTGAAACAAAAGATATCTATCCAATCTTCGCTTGAGGTGAGATGTGAAATGAATATAAATTGAAGTCTCAAGGTGTTCAAACAAGGAATAACAAAAGTTATAGATTTTTCATCTATATTCAGATACAGAGTACGAGTATCCTGATTTGGTTTCTGAAACAGTTGTAGAAAATGAGAGGGTCGTCAAATATCTACTAAGCCTAATTGACATTTAACACAGGGTGAGCCAAATAGGACAATTTGGCAATATGTAATGATCGCATTATAATTCTCTAGTTATTTTTTCCGCTTACATAACTCTTTATAACGACGGCCTGTGAAAGGAAAATTACCCATTGTCATGCAGAATTTCAAACACCTGACAGGATCGTCAAATGTCGTCAATTCGCTGTTATCAACGTGATTAAGTCGAAATTGCATACAAATTATGTAATAATAGTTATTTATGCATCAAGGGCGTAAAATAGGCTTTTATAGACCGCAGTCACAAGTCTCACGAGTCTCAAGTCTCACGAGTCTCAAGTCTCACGAGTCTCAAGTCTCACGAGTCTCAAGTCTCACGAGTCTCAAATCTCACAAGTCTCACTATTAACAAGCCTAGGTCCATAAAAGCAAGTTACGCCCGAAATACATACAACATTTTATGCACGACCAGTATATTTCATTGTAAATACATCTTCACCTCTCAAGCATGACAGGAATGAAACGGTTTCTAAATACCTTTTAAACTCCTTTAAAATAATGTTTGCTACGGCCATGTTCCTCTCGAAAAAGCATTACATGAGAGTGTTTTTACTTTTTCTCTATCTCTTATAATAAAGGAGTTATAGAGGGTTTACAATTTGGTCATGTTCCAGACTGGTGGATGAATAAATAGACTAGTAGCCATATTTGCTGTCAATACAGACAAAAGTCATTACGAAATGCATTCCAGTGACGAAGAAAGTGTGAATTGTACTCCACCAGAAATCAGTAAAGCAGCTGAGGATGTGAATAATCAATAATTTATTGTCCGGCGGGCAAGAAAGTGCCATTTTACGCCCGGCGAGCGGTAAAGTAGTCCAAGGATGGTTAAGTGCTATTTTACGCCCGCATAACCGGGCTATAAAGTGCCATTTTACGCCCGGTCGTGCATAAAAGTTATATCAGGTATCTTGAAGTGTGACTTTACTGATAACCTCTCGTTTGGAGGTAATTATGGCCGAAAAATCAGTACAGTTTCCTTAGCTAAATATACCTTCATAAGTCCAGTCAAAAAACCTACAGCTCCAAGTTCATAGAAAATTATATATATATATATATATATATATTTTATTCTTGACCAAGTGAAATTTTCTGGTTATCAAGTCAAAAAAAAATTATAATTTGGTATTATCAAAACAACTAATATTGTATCAATAAAACATCCGTTGTCAGGAAATTATTATGACGCGTAGTTCATCAGTCTACACAGGATATTATAATTTTACCTAGGAGTAGACAAATATACTATACACCTGGAATGAATTCCCCAACACAATTTTCAGTTCGATTTCTACTACGCAAATCATACGAAAAATGAGGAGGCGTTAAAATCGTTGTGGGAGGGATAGTAAAAGTCTCCAAGATGATGCCATGAAAAGTGCCGACGTTTGGCCTGAATCGAACTGGAACCTTTATCTTCTTCTAAAGATGCTACTATAGTTAGCGAAACAAGTGTCGAGATATTAATCGTTCATTTTGATCAAACTGTTCTCATAGAGTGATTATCTTCATTTTCCAGCATTAGCCATTTATCCAATGATTTGTATGAAAAAACTCGACAACAGCATGATGTGCCATCAATAATCTTGTAGGAAGAAAAATTAAGATCAACCCATATATAAATAATTAATAATTTTAATTTTTATTATTCGAATGTAAAAAAGGGTATACTTATATATATATATATATACATACAGAGTGTCCTATTGGGAAACGGAAATATTTCAACGCACATGGCTGATAGGCAAGTCGCTTGGGCATAACTAGAAAAACTTGTATAGGTACCAAATATCAAAAAAATGTTGCATGTGATTCGTAAATTATGACTCCACAAGGAAATCAGCAATATAAATAAAACACCCTATATCTCGATTATAATACTCGTAAGAGCTAACAAATATGGTAACCACCTCGTTGTATAATTATAATGCAATTCTCATTTCGATTTCAGCATCACACTGGTTCCAAATCTGAAAGAAAATATCTTATTCTATACCACACCACATCCAATGATATTAACGGTTTATTCCTCGGGAATGTCTGGCTTATAGAAATTCTGAATTGACTTGAATCGAGAATCGCTAATAACACACTATACCTACCTACATTTCACGAAGTTTTTTATGTCTGCTTGTCATCTATCGTATCGAATGTAAATCATCAGACTGAACACATTTTCTTCTATCGCTTTTTATGTTTCATTAATGCTATTCGATCATCTGGAAAATGTCAATATAACAGAACTGAAGAAAGCGTCGATACCTTTTCAGAAAATATGCTTATTACAGTGTAATCCGAGGTAACGGATAAATTGAATAGAATTGTTTGCAAAAAAATCCCAGCGAATGAGCGAAATGCTCGTATAGAGTTCAATTTCAATTTTCAAATTGTCACTCGACCACTTTTGGGATTACTCTGGATAATGAATCTGCTTTTTTCGCATTCTCTTCAGTTTGCATCGGTTTTTTATCAATGTTTTTCTCTTCATTGATAAGAATTCAACCCAATAGAAAAAACATATCGACATACCAGTCTGAGTTTTACTAATGAAACGGGATAAAGGTTTGAAAATTATGAAACCTGATATGACGCTGGTGGCTGAAGTTTTAGCAGTTCGAGCAGTTCTAGTCCGGTCCTGCCTGATAGTGACAAATGACTTACAGGCATGAGGCAAGAGACAAGAGAAGACACATGATTGACACTGATGAGTGACAACCCAAAGGATGACTTAACTTGACATCTTGACAACCAACTTCAACAAGAACCAAAAGGCAAAAACTGGCAAAAAAAACCAAACCAAAGATGCACTGCACTCTGCAGTCACTGCACAAAGTTTAACGATTTGATTTGACAAAAAGTATCTCAAAGTTGAAAGAGCACAAGCACAACTAGAACAAGAGAAGAAATTTGGCCATAAAATTGAAATCAGATTAACTGCAATTTGGGCACAGATTGTCTGTGATTTATCGTGATATGGAGTGCCTCTTGCATTTTATATATATCGCTGATATATAAATTCCCAGTTTTCTTTACAATTGAATTATTTGGGCGTTATAAATCAGAAAATATTGGGGTTATTGGTTAGTATATATGGTATCTATGAAATACCATTCTCATTCCAAAATATTTTGTGATTGTGTTGAATTTCAACTGCCATATATTTTTTAAACTAAAAACTAGATAAATCCCTTCTATAATTGATATCAGTCCTACATGGAACATTCAATTCTACTTTTAATTCTTAGTTTTCCTTTTCTTGTTATGTGAAAACATTTCAGGGGTAATGTGCATGTTGAACTTTATAATTTATTTCATTTTACTATGTTTCATTTTGCTTTACTCACTTTACAAACAACATGAAATGATATTCTTGCATTAAATACTACACTTCATTAATTCATTCATAAGTATTCATTAATATGTATGATACCTTCAATTATCAGCATAAGCTATTTCAATAGAATTCTGAAGTTTTCAGGAACAAGAAATCATGATGAACATTGGCTATATACCACAGATGGAACAGATAATAAGCCAGCTTGAGAGAGGTACTCTGGTAACTAAGTTTTCATGGAGGAAAAAACCAGAACGCAAAACACTAGCCATCAAAAGAGAAACTAGGCAAATAGTTTGGACCAGGCTAGGTGCTGTCAATTCAAATGTTGATGGAGCAGTGGATCTAGGGGAAGTTAAAGAAATCAGACTGGGAACTGGGTCAAAAGATTTTGAGAAATGGCCAGAGGATTCCAAGAAAACTGAAAATAAGTCTTTCATTTTATTTTATGGGAATGAATTCAAGTTGAAGACATTGAGTATTGTTGGTAAGATATTCATTGCCTCAGGCTCATTGGAATTTTGTTTTGTTGATTACTGAGAAAATGATGTTTTCCACAAAAAAAAGTATTTGTGTTGCATAGCAAATGATAAACATTCATGGAATATTTGCTTGGTAGCCAGTAATTATTGTTCAGAGTCAATGGAATCATGTGAAATATGTCCATTGGGGATGTTATTTTTTTTACATTTTTCTATTGGTGTTTGATGATAGATATTTATCCAATTCCTTCTGAATTTTCTTTCTGAATGGTATTCATAATGGTTTCAAGAAATATTTATATTTTCAATTCAACTCTGTAGCTTCAAAAAAGAAAGTATTCATATTTTGATATTTTTATTCAAACTTGGGATGTCACATAAACTAATATCATAGAAATATAATATTTGTACACAACAAAGTGACTGAAATTATTCAGGAATGACAAAAATATTGCTTTATTATTCTTAGCATTGTCTGAGGCAGAATGCAGTCTTTGGATGAGAGGATTGAAACATCTAGTAGAAGACACATTGAATGCAACATATCCACTTCAGGTTCAATGTTGGCTCAGAAAAGAATTTTATGCAATGGAAAATCCCAGAGAAATGTAAGTCCAACTTGAAAAACCAATATATACACAAAATTAAAATTGTCATTCACAGGATCAATTTGAAAGACCTAAAGTCATTTTTTCCTAAAAAGATCTCAACAAATAAATTGAGAGAAATTTTCAATGAAGTGGATACAAGGAAAAGAGGGGAGATTGGGTTTGATGATTTTGCCACCTTGTACCAAAAAGTAATCTTGGAAAAGGGGGTGAGTTTTTCTTTTGTTTATTCCCTTAGTTTTCCCATACCTTTCCCATGAAGTTCCATATTTCTCATCCTTCCTCTAATTTCCTTCAATTGATATGTTGCTCACAAGTGAATATTGAATAGTTCTGGCTTTTTTAAGATGGCCAATGATCTATTCGACAAGCTGTCACAGTATACCTCCATTGAGGAAGTGATAACTTTGCAAGATGTGCAAGGTTTTTTGGTGAATGAGCAAAATGACCCGTTGGGAAATGATGAGAGGACAGTGTCTAAATTCATCTGTGATTTTTTGAGGGACCCACACAGAGAGATTCAAGAGCCCTACCTCACTGTACCTGAGTTTTTGGACTTTTTATTTTCCAAACAAAATGATTTGTGGGATCCCACCAAGGATACCATTTACCAAGATATGTCTAAACCTTTATCACATTATTGGATTTCATCTTCACATAACACGTAAGTATATTCAATATGAATCAATGATACAAAATTATTTTGAAGTTAATTTGATGATCATACTTGAATTCAGTGAATTGGTTAACTGAAAGCAAAATAAAATTATAGATTCAAAATACAACAAATGAAAATATAACCCAAAAACCATGAAATGTTTTAGAAATATAGTATTATATGTAAATGTAGAATATAATATACTAACAACCACAATACAACCCCACACAGCCATCTGTCTACTTGAGGTCCCATCAATACCAAAAACTTAACTGACTGTTTCAATCATTCTTCATACTATATGAATCAACATACATTAGTTTGTTTATGTAAAAAAAGAATAATTGTTCATTGAGCATCGAAAAATTGGTCCTTCGAGTCGGCTACTTCTGACCCCAACACGCCCCTTCCAGTTACTTGACGGGCGATCAGCTGTCTGGGAATACAATGAATGGTCGACCAATCAGATAATGGCAAAATGTATTATACCGTATCACAATATATTGAAGTTGTGGATTGTATATCATTTTTATTCATTAATTATACAATGTTTGAATATGACATAAATTATCTATTATTTTCATATGATGGAGTTGGATTGGCTCTGCAGAAGAATCTGCAAGATCATGTTCCTCGATAATATTTAATTGTTTATGTGCAAAGATAATCGTTCATTGAGCATCGAAAAATTGGTCCTTCGATCCGGCTACTTCTAACTCCGCCACGCCCTTTCCAGCTACCTGACGGGCGACCAGCTGTCGAGCGAATCCTCGGTAGAGGCGTACGTGCGCTGTCTGCGCATGGGCTGCCGTTGCATCGAGCTCGACTGCTGGGACGGTCCAGACGGCCACCCGTTCATCTACCACGGGCACACGCTCACCTCCAAGATCAAGTTCATGGACGTCATCAAGACGATAAAGGAGCACGCGTTCGTTGCCTCCGAGTACCCCCTCATACTGTCCATCGAGGACAACTGTACGCTGCCGCAGCAGAAGAAGATGGCGGCCGCGATGCAGGTAAATGATGGACTGCTTTTGAAGAAAAATCCCTTTTTTTATATGCATTTTTTAGCGTTTCATCACTAGATCATGCCATGTAGTCTTATTTTTTACGTCACATTCTTATTGATTATTGATTTGATTAAAAAAATGGCATACAACCTTGCGGGAAATTGAGCTGTGGCATAAATCAATTGAGAATCCAAGAAAGATAACGGAGCATACAGTTTGGCGGCAAATTTGAATTGTGGCATGATAACAACAACTCTAAAGTCTGAACCATGAACCGTCTTTTCAAACAAAATGGAATTTTCCAATTTATTTTATTCGTTTGATTCTCAAATCATCTTCAATACTTATTTTATGAAATTCGATAATGGAAGAGAAACGCCAAAAATTCCCACCAATTCCTCTTCTTCAAAATTTCTCACTTAGATCCCACTCCAGACCAAAATTCTCCGCAAGTGAGGATGTGGAAAATTTGAGATATAAGAAATGTATGTGTATGGATATGTGAGACAAATCAAGAAACTTTTCTCTATGTATGTTTAGACATACTGCGGGAGTCTACGATGGGCACGGTTGATTTCTGATTATTTCGATTGAATTGTAATTTTTTCTTATATACTAATTTTTTCCGTAAACATGTAAATATAAACTTCAAAGTCACTCATTTTCTGTTCTCGTTAACAATTTTCATTTCTTATTATTGTTGAGAACTGTGCTGCGTTCCGAGAATACCGGGAGTCATTATCTCGGCGGCGCGCGACTAGCTGTGATTTATTGCCTCGCGATAACATCGGTCGCCGACGTACCTTTATGATTAGCTGACATTAGCGGACTATTTATTGCAGAAATTTCTGTAATCTCTATGTTCACATTACTAGCTTTCTTTCTAAACTCAATATTTCTGAACTAATACTGACTGTCCGCGACACTGCGGTCCTTTATAGCTAAACAGTCATTCTAGTAAAGTCAGTCTCCAGAAATTACAGAAACTTCTAAGAATTACCGACAACAATTGATACGCTAATGTCCGCATATTATAAAGGTACGTCGGCGACCGATGTTATCGCGAGGCAATAAATCACAGCTAGTCGCGCGACGCCGAGATAATGACTCCCGGTATTCTCGGAACGCAGCACAGTTCGTAACAATAATCAGAAATAAAAATTGTTAACGAAAAGAGAAAATTAGTGCCTTCAAAGTTTATATTTACATATTTAAGGAAAAAATCAAGATTCAATCGAAATAATCAGATATCAACCGTGCCCATCGTCTACCCCCGCTCACTTTCCAGAAAGTCTTCGGCGACCTGTTGCTCACCTACCCCGTCGAGAAGAACGAATCCAAGCTCCCCTCCCCCCACGCCCTGCGCCGCAAGATCCTCCTCAAGCACAAGAAACTGCCCGAGGGGCAGGAAGAGTGCGCCCCGCTGCTCGTGCGCAACGACTCCGCCACCGAGATGGACCTGCGCAGCTCGCTCAAGAACGGCCTGATGTACCTGGAGGACCGTTGCGCAGGCGCAGAAGGCGGCGATTGGACGCCGCACTTCTTCGTGCTGACGCGCACCAGGCTTTTCTACACGGGCAGCTACCGGGCGGGCCAGGAGGGTGGGGCGGGCGGGGATGAGGATGAGGAGGGGGGTGGTGGGGGTGGGGTGGGAAGGAGGCCGGGTGGGGGGGGCGTGTCTAATGCGGAGCTGCACTTCAGCGAGCGGTGGTTTCATGGGCGGTTGCCCAATGGGAGGGACGAGGCGGAGCAGCTGTTGAAGGCGTACTCGCATTTAGGTGAGGGGTGTTTTTTTTTACTGGTCTGGGTAAATTTGTACAGTGGGATCTGCAAGCGCTTCTTGGTTTCAGATGTGTTGCTACTAGGGTATGCGATATCCTGTTTTTGGATATATATTTTTTGTATCATCGCCGTAATCCATAAACATAACCAGCAGGAATGAAAAAAAAAACAATATTGTTTTATCATTATGAAATTGAAGTGCAGGATAGGATTGAATTCAAAAAAGATCGTCAGTTTTTTTACAACAATAAATATGTGAATTTATTTCTCTCAATAATCTCATTTTAATAATTTCATGTGTTTTCTTTCTTTACTCTCATGTGTGCTCAAGATGATGGTGAACATCATAGGGATCTTGGTGGGAGTTAAACAGTAGGTCAAATAGGCAATAAGTTGTGCAATTAAGAGGTCAATAAAGGAATGTTGAGAAATCCCAAAAATGTTGTTCACTTCCGAAGATATTCGAAATATGGTGGTGGGGTGGTTTCAATTGTTTTCAAAAAACACAATAACGAGACACGAGGAAATTTCTGTGGCAAACGGGTTTCCCAATGCCAAATCCCTCGCAAAAAAAAGGAAATTCTCATCAACAAATACAGCTATAACCTGCTCGTTGGAAAAAGATCGCAAAATTGATACCCGACATACGATCATTTCCAATTGGAGTAGCAACGAGGACATATGAGAGAAACAACACTAAAGTCCGTGTCTCACGGTCAAACTATTTTATCAAACTATGAAAGTGTGATTTCATCAATGACGTCACATCAAACAGCAGCTGAAATTAGAACATGTTCTAAATATTTTACCTGTTTGATGAAAAACTAAGGTTTAAGTTTTTTGTTGACACCGAAAATCGAAACGTCAGAATACTAATAGACTTGAGTTTTGGACTGTTGGAAATGTCTGCTGTTTGAAATTGGACCGAGGAGCAAGTAACGTTCCTAATAGATCTCCATAGAAGCAATAAATAACTTTTGTATAACATCAGACAAAAAGATTACCACAAGAGTGATATCAGATGCATTGAATGATATTGCTAGTCATTCTCATGGCCAAATAACTGGTAGGTGATCTGAGTCATCCTTTCAATTGATATTAAGTACTAATATATTCCATAAAATCAGGAGTTGAGGCATTGTTCAATGTTTAGCAAACACAGTTCAATAGGGAACTGACTTCACTAACTCTGAAGGGACGCGCAACTTACCATGAAATAAATATTTAGAGATTTTTGTGTATTATTTATATTCATATATATTGTTGAAAAAGCGAGATTCCACCTTGAATGTAGATTTATCTTCCGTTATGATCAAACAATTTTTGAACTGTTTGAACAAACTTCTTCAAATCGTGTGAACAGGATTTCTGCACATTTCAAATATTTGAATCAAATAGACAGAAATGACGTCACGTCAAACAGATTAGATCAAATAGTTTGATCGTGAGACATGGATTTAAGAGAGTCGGCTCTTGACTGTCATCATCTACTTTTATTTTGGCGCTCGTGCATAAATTCATCGTTGCCAGCGACACTTCTTGTTCCGGCTTCAGATAGGCTGTCCTCATTATCAATATTCGAAGTCAATAGATACATGCTCTTGACATCTCCCCCTGCGATTCTCTTTCCCCGCTCCTCTGGAAAACCTCTTCGACGAACTTCTTGCAGGCGACGGCACCTTCCTCGTGAGAGCCAGCGTCACCTTCGTCGGCGAGTACTGCCTGTCGTTCTGGCGCAACGGCCAGGTGAACCACTGCCGCATCCGATCCAAACAGGACAAGCAGCAGACGCGGTACTACCTCATCGATGCCAAGTACTTCGACAGCCTGTACAGCCTGATAACGCACTACCGCGCCGCGCCATTGGTCACAGCCGAGTTCTCCATCACGCTGCAGGAGCCGGTGCCCCAGCCGAATCTGCACGAGGGCGAGGTGTGGTACCACAAGGGCACGGGAAAGGGCCAGGCGGAGGAGGTGCTGAGAAGGGAGAGGGCCGAGGGTTCGTTCTTGGTGAGGCCCAGCGAGAACGATGGAAATTGCTATACGATTAGCTTCAGGTAGGTTTTTTTTTTCTGGTAGGTATATTTTGTAATGTTCGAGTGAACGGCAAACATAATAGTTATTTATGTACCTAGTGCGTTGTATAGACCCTAACGCCCTGAGGGTAACTTTCGGCCAGAGGGCGTTTGGCACGAGGAAGAAATGTTGCCCGGTGGTGGTGCATGTAAGATTTTATTTTTCACGGAAAAATGATTCAATTTTGACATGGAACACTCATTTTGTCAACTGTCAAGTGTCAAATTTGTCCCTAGATTTTTCCCTAAATTTGTCAAATGTCAAAATCCACCATGATAACTTTCTATTCTGGAAGGGGTCAATTGATTTTGACGTTGCAGTCACTGTTTACAACTGTTCATAAACTTCGTAACTGACGCAGTTGTCGTCGGATGTCTACTCAATACATTTTGGAACGGCAGCTATGGCAGCGGAGTTTATAAGCCGTGGCTTATGTGTTGTGATAGATGGACAAGATCAATTATTAGTGTATGCTTTTCTTCAGACATTCTTCACGCATTGTTTTCTATCAAAATAACTGTTACAAACTCATTACGAAGAAAAAGAACAGTAATCATGGAACATTATCGTTCTTGACAGCTGACATGAAACTTTGACGCACGCAGTGCTTTTATCATACTCATAAGATTCTTGAACTTGGGAATTTCATGGTAACATTTTTTCAGCATGAACTTTATATGTGTGTGAATGGTACCATTTGATATAATAGGTTCAACTTTCGACTCTTGAATTAATTAATGTTACGTTATTTCCACTTGGGTTCGTGAATTTAAAAAACTCAGTACAAAACTGAAAAATTTATTTCACTAAACACACTTAATACAACTCAATAAACAGTTAGTTAAATCACAACGATATTCGCTTTACAAATCTCAATGTTCACTGTACTATCTTTCTTTCTAATCTGACTTGTACGCGAAACCGCGGTTCTTATATAGGTAAGAACATCATTGTCCAGAAAGAATAGGAATAAACTGGAAGTATTTTTCATATTCGACGGCAATGAATCATCCGCTAATTATAGCGGTGCGTCTGCGACCGATACCTCCGCTGTGAGTCACGTGTCGAGCGGATGCTTTCCGGCCTTCTCGGAAATGCCAGCGGTTCGTAACATTAACATGAGCACTATTTTGAAATCAAGTTGACTAAATGCACGTTAACACCATCCAATTCATCAAGACATTCAAACAACCGCATCATGGCCGCTTCTTGTGACGTAACGAGTCCTCTGATATGCATATTTCCTGTGTTTCCAGTTTTACTATTTTGCGGAACTTCTGAATAATGTTATTAAATTTCATCCCATAAAAAAGACAAATTGCAGAATGTATCATATTGAAATGTAAACTTCGTGTATGGACGGCTGTTTATTTAATCAATGGCATGTATGTATATCGAGTGCCATATGTTATTAGTTTTCCGGCCTCTCATATTGTGAAGAAATATGAATAACGCTCGGCGGTGAAAATTTTTTTTTAAATCCTACCACTACTCTTATCGTTGTGGTATTATTTCGTAAAAATCAGTGATCTCGCTTATTCTGTGTGTAAATATTTTAACTTAGCCACATAGATCATTCGGTACAGATTATCCTAGTAATAAAACAAAAATAAGGAAAATACTTGTTTATTTAAATTTTGACATATAACACTGTCTTCTGAATATTTTCCGTCCACTGTCAAGTCGTTTTTCTCTAGATTTGTTACATGTCAAAATTCACGAGGAGAATTGCAAATGATTGAATATCGATGGATAAAATTAGAATTTCAAAAGTAATAAAATTATGGTGTGAAAACCTAAAAAAAATACGTTTTAATTTATTTACTCAAATGTAATAATTAAAGTCATACATTGTCATGAGCACTTCAACACTAATTATTTGTAAAGTAAGAATTAGTACTATAAGAATATTGGTCAAAAGCATCAACGCTTTTTTTACATTTACAATTATTTCCTCCTCAATAAACTTGTTTGTTTTTTTGCAATGCATTGCAATTTCTCTCTAATTTGTATTATTTGTTTCTAGGGCGGACAAAAAAATTAAACACTGCAGAATTAAATTAGAAGGAAGGCTATACACAATTGGTAACGTTGAATTCGAAAGTTTAGTAGCTCTAATCAACTATTATGAATCTCATCCCCTGTACAGAAAGGTGAAGCTTAGCAATCCTATCAGTGAAGAAATGGTCAGACAAATGACAATGGTGAGTAATTTCCTGTATATTTATTCATGTATGTACAAATTATATATTTTCCTAACACAAGATTATTGTCTACAATTTAGAATTGCACAATACCGACCATATTAGATTTTTTGCAAACCTAAAATTTTATAATAAAAATAAATATGAAATACTTTGATGCGCTCTTCAGTTGAAGTGTTTGGTAGAAAATAATAACCCAAGAGCTAGGGATCCCCTGCAACTTTTGGAGAAATATTGGCTAAAAAAATACTAAAAACAACAAAACAACCTAGTTTGAAAAAAACGAATGTTCTTATGTTTTCAATATTATTACTTCGCATCAGGAAATTGGTCCAAGGTCATTCATGTCAAAAATGTCATTTGAAAAATAGTTTGTTTTTCATATAAAAAATGTTGCATTTTGTAACCTAGCTCTTGTGATAGAATTATTGATATGTGAATTTGAGTACTATTGCATTTACTTCAACTGAATAGCTTAATCTCTAACCTAAAAAAATATTTTAATCACTTTAACACTAAATCAGTCTTCTTTTTTGTGGTGCCTGATACACGAGATGTCTGCATAGCCTAAAAATTAAATTCGTTCATTATTCATTGAGAAAATTTTTGTGAAATACAAAATGAAAACAATTTCTTTGATGAGATATAGTATTTCAAACTTGTGAACCCCCTTAGACAATGTTTTTCGGATTTGAACAGGTAAGGCCTCCTCATGTATACCGTAAAATTATGAAGAAAAATAGAGAACTCAAGATTTGCTGATGAATTTTGGACTATAGTTGGCGATAAATTGTACTCAAATCATTGCTTATTTCGGTTGCGTTTTTTTTTTGACACGTCCACCTAAAGTTTCACATGAATCACCCTAATTACATTAGACAAACAATTCATTAGTATTCCGAAAAATCCGTAAAAACAATTCAGCCTCACCTCATTCGACCCCTTCAGCAATGTTCAAGGGCTCCCCCTCGACATTAGGCACCGCTACCGCCCTTATCATGTGAAAAGTGGGGCTGTAGGGCACCCTCACGTCAACAGTATTCGGCTGCAGCTGCTTGGGGTAGTACGCGTACTGATCAAACCCATACTGCTGCCTAGGTACATCCTCGTAGGGAACTGGTATGACGAACCTCAGCTGCTGCGCATAGAGCAACTGCTGCGCATTTTTCTCGCCAGATGGCGTGGAGGTTGTGACGCTAGCTGTCAACGCAGGAGAGCTAGTGGACGTGGTATCCTCAGAGGCGTAACCGTAGAACGGAAGGAAGTTGCTCAAGCCGTAGCCGTAGCTGGCTTCCGTTGTGGTTGTAGTAGCCTCCGTGGTAGTGGTTTCTGCGAAGCCGCTGTTAGCGTTCTGATTCGGTGCTGCGTAGTAATAGGAGTAAACGCTCTGCTGCCCCGCGTAGGCATTCGGGGCATACCCATACACGCTTTGGGCGGACTCTGCTTCTGGGTACACGGGGTAGTCCGCGATTTGGGCGGCTGGGGTAAAGTTGGCGGGGTATTCGACGGCTGTGGGCAGGCTCTTGTGCCAGTAGTAAACCATCCTGCCATCTCCCAGTATGGTCTTCTGCAGGATGACCGGCTCCAAGCGAACGTATCTTATGGGGGTCGGAGTTGTTGGTACTGTGAGGCTGGGTCGCCTGTCGCTAGGGCCAGGGTACTGCGCCGTTATGTAGAACCCATTGGGTCTCGTTGTGGAAGGATGAGGAGGCTTCATCGTAGGTCTCGGGTTGACGTAGATCGGTCTAGCGTGCATCTCGGGGTAAGGGGGTCTGTTGGGGTTTTCCTCGGTTCTGTTCAGGTTGAGCAGCTTTTGGAGGTGTTTGCATTTCAATTTGAGGTCCTCGATTGATGGGTTGTCGGGTTCGGTTTTTTCCTGGGGCTCGTATTTGGTAACGACCGGGTAATCTACTGTGACGTTCGGTTGGGTGATTGTCATCTGGTTGGTTGGTTCGTTTTTCGTGGGAAGTTCGGTGTTGTTCAACTGTCGGGAATGGTAGTTGGTGATTTCTATGGATCGCAGCGAGGCATGGGAGGGTGCTGGTAAAGAGGCGGTGTGGTTGAAAAGCACCATCAAGTTGACCTAGAAGGGATATTGATGATTTCAATAGAAGTTATTGCCACTGAAATTTATAACAATGATATGTATACATTTCTTTTATACAGTCCTTTTGTTTTCGTTACTACTTGATTGTTTCGCTGAAATACAGGGTGTTTCGTCACATGCTGGTGGTCAAATATCTATATCGATATAGATGAATTTTCTACAATAATTATACATTGTGGAAAAAATGTTAATATTTTCTTGAAAAAAATAATAAATATCTTGTATTTCGGAAACGACAGAGCCCTGAAATTCGGTTTTTCGAATCTCTCTCATTTCAACTATTAATACCAAATCAATAAAGAAGTCATTTAACATTAATATTTTGTTGTTACCAAAACAAATCGGAAGGAATACATATTTTATCTGTTCTATATTACATCACATCAATTTCTACGGTTTCGAATATGTTGCTTCATTCATCAATTCTGATTGTTTTGAATGTTGATTTTTCAAATAAGTAGTTTTCATTCGAAAAAATAATCTTCATCATAGCATTAGAGAAGAATAATGGTCCTGTCACATAGTAAGTGGATATTTTCTCTTTTTTTTTTTCGTTTCCATAGTTTACATGTTTGTGGATGTGAAAAATATAATAATATTAATTTCGAAAATATATAAAAAAACATGTAATCCAAATTGTTTTTTTCGATATTTTTAGGTATTGGAGTGAAGTACATATATGTGACAAAAAGATAAATTCTTTCTAACTTTGATCATGAATTATTCGCTGTTGGTTATTTAACCAGTACACAAGATGTACTTGACTTGGGTACTCAAATAATTTTTATAGTAAAAGAAGATAAATCTCAACCACAAGCCGAAATTATAGAATGTTTGCTGATCACAAACTGGCTTGACATTTCATAGAAAATTTTAGGAAAATGAATTCATATCTCAATAGAATGGCGATTCTGTTTCTTTTTATTGGAATTGTTTTGATTTTCATTTTATACTCAATTGTTAATATTTCCTTATAACTCATTCTCGTGGAATGTTTCAACTGCGTGTCACGATAGAATTAATCATCGATTTTGAAAAAAAAATGCTAAAAAAGTTTCTGTTCCCAATATCCACTGTTTCAAAACCGAAGGAAATAGTTATGCAAAACTAAAACACGGGATTCTTTTGTGTTGTAGACTTTTGTGTATTAGTTAAAAAAGGATTCAACGCGTACATGAAATTCCTTTAATAAATCAAGCTTTGTTTTCACTGTGAATTGTTGTTGTTTCAAAACACAGTTTATTTACAGAAAATATTGAAACACTCCTCAAGAGTGTCAATTTTTTCTGGGAAAATTGACTTTCATGCCAATGCCCATGTCTTGAATTATCGATGAATAACTTACCAAAAAGCACAACGTCCGAATCATGACTACCACACTACAATCTATCACTTTATCGAACCAAGAATAATGAGCAAACTGTTCCCATTGAACGCAAAAGGAAAAAGAACAACCTGCAGCGGCAGCTCTTCGGCCGGAATTAAAAATCAGTGTCTGTGACTCCCTTCATAGTTTTTTAACCCTAGACTGGAATGCTGATGTACCCCTCCACCTTCCCCCCTGGTTAATTATTAGATGGAGATGCGAAGGTTATTCATCAGGAAGCAGTGACGTGCACAATATTATCTTTTTGAAATGGGAATTGTTTTGTGAAGTTTGACAAAAATTCACGTGCTTAAGCCTAGTTCATGTTAGAACGATTGCGATTATTTTTAGGCGATTCCGCAAATTTGATTGGATTGTCGAAAAACCTAGTTCATGTTGAAGCGGACAATCGCTAAAAGAAGAATTTCTCCATCCCTCAAAGTCGTGAGTGGAAACAAAGGATAGAGACAGTTTGTTTGTTACATCAACTCTCCTGTGAAGTAAACACATTTTCTCAATATAATCCTTTTCCATTTGGAATGACAAGATCTGCGGAAATCGCAATAAAGTTAAATTTTTTTGACTTTCTTCCGACAAAAGCGACGCCATTTTTAATCGCATTTTATTTGCCGAATTCATTCCAACATGAACTACGCGTTACGCATTATTTTTCTGAATATTACCTTCATGTGTGAAATTAATCATAAAAGGAATACAATTTTCGAGGAAAATATCCCGTTTTGGCCAGTGCTCCATAAATTTGTATTGTAATTCCTACAATTTTCAATTTGTGCGCTTAAAATGAAATTGTTAAAGAGCGTGTCTAGCACAGTTTTATGCTTCAATATTTCTCAGTACCATATTTTTTAGAAAAAAAAACAATATTTCTTTATTTGTGGAAAATTGAACATTAATCACATAGGTGGTGATCATTTTAACATTTTTTTAAAAAAATCAATATTTCCTTATTTGTGGAAAATTAAACAGTAATCACAGAAGTGGTGATAATTTTAACTAGATCCACGAATTTTTGCAATAGATTTCTTCAGCATCAAAATGAGTGCTAATCTAGTTGAAATTATTAAAAAATTATCACTACGAATGTAATTCGGCGTGATAATTTTTTATACCATTTATAGGTACGTTGAAGAAAATCGCAAACGCGAAATTTTAATGGTACTTCACAATGGCGAACATATGGCGAAGATGCTGAATTCTGAATTTGAAATGTTTGTATTGAGACGCGTTTCCTTGACAACTATATTAACGATGCATCATCATGCGATTGGCTGACAGGACTGTTTTAAAAATAATCCAATGAATCAACTCGTGCATAAAAATGACCAGATGATTTTACATTCAAGCGTGTGAAAATTGATCCTAAGAAAAGTTGCCCAACAATAATTTTTTACAATCGATTTGCGCATATGTTTGATTCTGTTGATGTTATGAAATATTGTGGTTGGCCTCACTACTTGATGTTTCTTTTTTTTTGCATTTTATGAGAAAACTCACCATAGCAATGTATATTTTTCACACCACCAGAAAGTAGAGATTTCAACAAACAAAAAACCCACCGAAGCAGATATTTTGATGTGAGAATTTTCGATTGAAAGTTAGGGTGCTTTTTCGATATTGAGTTAAAATAAGGTGAAGAAATGAATATTTTAAATCAATAATAATCACAGTATGTTTGGAACATAAAAAGGTAAGTTTTCACAAAATTTCGTGAAGAGACTTTTTTTTGTAAAAGATGAAAATAAAAAACCAAAAACTTGGTTATTTGAATTTTCACATAAATTTTGAGATCAAGTAAAGACAGTGTAGATCTTTTTATTATCTGTACTTGTAGTTTTGCCGGATATCGAGATAAACCGACCTCAGTAAATTGTTTTCCCTTTCATTTTTGTTATTTCCAATGAATTTTATTCTACTATTATTTTTTTTATCGAAAGAATTCATCGAGCCTGATCTATGAATCAACAATTTTCCCGCGTTATTAATGGTTAGAAGTTAAATGAATTTCGAAAATGTTTCGATAAATCCACGAATATCTGAGGAAAAAATGGTTTGATGTAGTAGTGAACTGGATTGTGTTATTAGTTCCGAATTATGAAATACATTTTTTGTGCCCATTGTTGATTATAGTAGTTTCCAGCAGAACAAAATAATATTCTAAGATGACATGACAGGATTGACATTATTACTTATTGGCAGTCCATAATACTTTCTGCTTGACTTGAAATCCACAACTCGAAACAAAAACTTCAAACTGATGCAACAAGTGCATAGAAGGTAATATGTTAAAAATCGGTGTTGCTGCATAAATCCACGGTGAACCCGTACGTGAAAGTGTTACGCCACTGCAAAGGGCTTACTGGCTTTCCCCGTCTCTGTACCTTTTACTTCGGGAAGGTAGTTTTGCCTGTTCAGCGGTGCTAGACGGCCTTATTACGCGCCAGAGATTCCTCACCTGTTCGCTCTATAATGACCTCCGCGTTAATCCTTCCAAACAGGTTGAGAGTGGCCCGAAACTGATGCTTTTTATGCTCGGAGAGTTTTTTCATGCGCCCTATTAGTCAAAAATACAAAGAGCTTGATAAGATAATGGCGGAGGTTTAGGTGCCCCAATCCGGATTTGAATTGGTATTTCAGGTGCTTTACGTGTCCCCAAAATGTTGTTATTTATGGACGCGATGATGCGATGTCTCTTGATGTTGTAACTCGTTTGACTATGAGTATGTGGGAAAATTGTCACATCTGTACAGGGTGTCGTTTTCATATTCCATAACTCATCATTCTTACGGCTTCACGAAAAAATTAATGATAATGCAATAAATTGATGAAAATTAATATAGAGCTCCTGAAATAGGCATTAGTAGGCACAAGTATTGGGATTCAACGCAAAATTCAGATTTTCCATGAAAAATTTTAATCATACGTCAATTTGCCTTTCATATAATATAATTTGAATTGCTGTATTTTCTGTATTATGGTCGCTAGGTAACATAGAATCTTCAAAGAAAGAATAATGATACAATTCAATTTTCCATTTTTGGGCATAAATTTAAAATACAGATACGACAATCTGTTTATCATCTCGGACTTGATACAAAATTAGAAATTGATCCAAATCAGAAACAAAAATGTGAAACCTGGAAGACCTGGAAGACGATTAAACTATAATGGAAAGTTACTCTGTGCAATATTTCCAGCATTAGTGTATTTTGGTGGACTATTAAAGTAATTTATTCGGAAACATATATGTGATGAGATTAAACTATCTGTTTTTTCCTAGTAAATAAATAAACACAGGCCACTTTTGTGACATTAATGTGCGGGGAACATTTCCAGCTATTTTTGTTCAAGAATCGTACCTCGAAATTCAACACTTTAGGTTGGTCACATTGGGCTATCCGAAGGTAACAAAAAATCAAATAAAAAATCCAGATCCGTATTTGAAAAAAATAAGTTGATGATGGTTTCTAGAAGACGAAACATCGGATTTCAAATCTGATAACGCTACCTTGTAAGGAAGAAAAAGTGGCCTTGATGAAGTGTTATTCATACTGATTAATCTCTTCAAATAACGCCAGAAAAAATAAAATAACGGTTTCATGAAAAAAAAACCTAACCGACCATGTATCTATTACGGTTTACGAGATCCCAATGATGTGAATCGAATTCCAGCCACCCTGTATATAAATGTGATGTGAGAAACGATTATGTTGACAGTAGTGAGTCTTTTCATACCAACTAATTATACCATCCTATCCATACATACGAGCGTGTGATAATTTTCATTTCATCACGTGTGCTTTTTTTCCTTAAAATAACAATACCATGGTGATATGAGCTACTTTCCAAATAAATAGAAAAACAATGGCGTTTTCATACGAGGTCGTAGGAAAAAATAACATCGATTTCATTATCATGTACCAGGTAGGAACGAATGTGTTTTCTCTCTTCCAGGGCCTCGAAGACCCCTCCGCCCACCCCAACCCGCCCACCTACATGGACCCCAGCGCCATCAACTCAAACGTCACAGTCAAGGCCACCTACGACTACGCGGCGAAGCGCGACGACGAGCTGTCATTCTGCAAGCACGCCATCATCACCAACGTGAGCAAAAACACCGACTCGCCGGGCTGGTGGAAGGGCGACTATGGAGGCCTCAAGCAGCGCTACTTCCCGCAGAACCACGTGCGCGAGATCGACAAGTCGGAGACACAGGACGTCGACGAATGCGTGAGTAAAGCGCGCGTCAACGTCATCTGTCAACTTGGAGCGCGTGTCAACGTCATCTGTCAACTTGGAGCGCGCGTCAACGTCATCTGTCAACTTGGAGCGCGCGTCAACGTCAACTGTCAATTTGGGCGGATTTGACGCTAGCCGAGGCTGAGCGAGGATGCATAATATGTAGATTCATATATTGATGTTGCGCTTGATATCACCACCTAATAGAGAGATATTGCTGTGTCAAATTTTGTGTAGCGTTATTAAAGCAAACGTTATATTGGCACGACGTTATTTACGGGATATTTACACCGCACGTTAACCGTTGCGCTATTTATATCGGAAGGATCCGGAAAGATTCGGACACAGGTTCGGTGTAATCGGAGTTGTTGCCGGTTGCAAATAACGGCGCCGACTAAAGCGTGGGTTAAGCACGTGTCAAAGTCAACTGTCAACTTGGGCGGGTTTGACGCGAGCTGAAGCTGAACGTGGATTCATGAAAGGGGTGGACAATTTTCGAATTTTGAATGCCGATTTAAGAAAAACCTTTGACTTGAAACTTGAAAGAAATATATCTAAATATGAAATAAGTGTACAACCCTATTGTGTTCTATGAACGTTTTTTGGATTGAGTCGGGTATATAAATAAAAACAAAAAAAATCTATCGCATGAAAAAAAAATCGTAAACATTTTGCAGTCTGGGGAATCGATGTTGCAAGGTTGCCTGGATATGCATGGAGTCGTCGCAGATTACATCAGAAAGCCCGGTCAAGCCATGGAGTGGATAGTGCGAATAGTCCCTTCAACCGCATGTACCGCTTTCGAGTGTGGGGTGCAGTCCGAAGAACTGGTAAGCCTCAGAATAATCCACACCCCCCACTATCTCGATCATTTTCTATTCCGTGTCGCTTCCTTTCAGGCCCAGGAATGGTGTTCGGCAATTTTGAAAGTCACCCAGATGGCCTGTCAAGTGGAAAACTTCCACAGGGAACGTGAAAGGGAATTCAAAATAGCGAAAGAAATATCGAGTCTCATCATCTACTGCCAGTCCACCACTTTCAACTTGGAAAGGTCCAAGCAGGAACTGATTTTCTACGAAATGTCTTCCTTTCCAGAGAACAAAGCCGAGAAACTTATATGCCAACAGGAGAGAAAGTTTTTCCTCAGGTATTTTCATCTCTTACTTGGAAAATCCTTTGATCATTTAACGTACTAAATTTGAATGCGCTATATTTATCCAATAAGACTCACCTAACCTGAACGTACTAACCTATCAGTAGATCATTATTTTCAGTAGATTTTTGAGGAAGGAAAAGTTGATCGAAAACATTCAAATTTGAATAATTCAATGAGGAAGGAAAATTTGATTAAAAAAAAGTGTTCTTCAACTACTGGGTGCCCCACATGCAGGTTTTGTCAGACAGAAGAAGAAACCTCCATTCATATCCTTTGCGAATGCGAAGGAATAGCAAGGACAAGGTTTTCAAAGAAGGGGACGGAATACCCAGAGGCAGAAAGCTACGTAGTAGAGCCACTGTCAGGGATCCTGAATCTACTTAAAAAGACAAAGCTAGCGCAAGTCATCTAAATGTCAAGAAAACCACAATAGATCTGTAAAGGTCGCAGTGGAAATAAGTCGCATGCAGCGCCACCCTTTATACATATCTATCTGGGTGCCCGGTCGGACTTTTGACTAAAAAAAATGGAAGGGAATCGAACCCCGGGCGCCAGCTTTGGGAAGCTGACGCTACCATCTGACCATCAAACTCCTTCAAATCCTTCGCGATACGCAGACGCAACTATAACAGTTCTGATTAGCGGATTTTAATAGCTATGCTTGTATACCAAGTGGATATGAATTCTTGCCCCCTAAAACGCCACACGTAATGAATGGAGAAACGCTCTCTCTCTCTCCCACCCTCTCAGGTACCACCAGGTCCAGTTCTCGAGGGTGTACCCCAAGGGCCAGCGCTTCGACTCCTCCAACTACAACCCCATCAACCTGTGGAGCTGCGGCTCGCAGATGGTCGCGCTCAACTTCCAGACGGGCGACAAGCCGATGCAGCTGAACCAGGCGAAGTTCCGCGACAACGGCCGCTGCGGCTACCTGCTTAGGCCGGAGTTCATGCAGCTCGAGGACTTTGACCCGTTCGACAAGAACAGCCTGGCGTACGCGGAGGCGGTGAAGGTGACCGTCAGGGTGATCGCCGGCCGGCACTTGGCCAGGTCGAAGAAGGGAGCGGCGAGTCCTTTTGTTGAGGTTAGTCGATGGACGGTGACCGAGGGTCTTCAAGATTATGTTATTTTTTTGATGGAGCAGGATTCTTGAATAATAAATATTCTATTTATTTTTATGCTATGAGCGAGAGAGATAAGTGTTTTGGTATCAAAGTTCGAATCCCGGCGCGGCTTTTAGAAATTTTATTTATTTCTGTAGCATCGTTTAGCGGGAGGAGATAGGTGGACCAAAGGAACATTCTTATTGGTACCTAGATTTCAATCCTCTCAACGATAACCAGCCGATTAGTGCTTCGGATGACACTCAAAAAGCTAAGGTCCCCGTCTTCCTTACTCATACAAGTCTCAATGAGACTTCGAGGGTTGCGTTTTAATTAAGTTGGCGGTCAAAAACACTTTTCAAGTATTATTCAAACACTTTAAATAGCTATTTGTGTATTTAGAGCACAAAGTGATAGATTGCCGCTCGAAAAAAATAGACATCTATCGAGGCACTGCAACAATATTCTTTTCTACAATCACAGTTCTTAGACAAGGAAAGGAGTGCTCCAATAAGGAAACAAGTGCGGCAACGTGTCTTATAAAGAAGTGTGTCATATGGAATTTTTTCTTATTTGAATTGATTTGAAGCAGTGTTGCCACCACTTTGAAATTCATCGTAATAGAATTGGAGTCGAAATAGTAATAGAAAGTAATAGATTTTTCGTTGTGTTGTGATGTAATAAGATGTTTACAAGACATAATGATCAGATTATGATATTCTTCATCTAAATCATTAATTATTCACCATTATATTGAAATTCAACCCAATAATGGAATAATTCCTCAGTTCGACTTAGTTCAGCAAATGAGTTTGAATTTTAGATTTCTTTGCGGAAACTATCTAAATTGATTTTTCAAACTTGGGGTTTTTGTTTTCAGTTCACAAATTGGCAACAGTTAGTAGGTTAGAAGAACAACAACACACATTTGTCCACACTTTTATTATGTCCACTTGATGTCAATCTTTAATTCCGGAATCAAACTGCTAATATGAAAAAATAATCAGACAAAACATGAATTTCAGTCCAACAAAAACACAAATTCATCCACAAGTCAAATATAAACATAACCTCCAAAACTGAGTAGCACATCTTTTGAGGAGTATGGAACAGAAATAAGCAGAATGGCACCTAACCCACAGAACTTATTGGTAGTAAAAGTTCTGTGTTCTAAATATGGCTATTTTTATTCACCTAATCAACGTAACGGATTTGTTGTCCTTCATTTATGAAATCTGTAGTCGATTTTCCAAATGGTGAAATAGAAACAAAGTGCTTTAAATTTTGAACCCCCCTATCAAAGTGAAACCGAGAAAAAAATTATCTGGAATAATTCTGCTGCCAGGGAGATTACAAGTGATAATTTCAGTAGTCATATTGTAGACAGCGGCAATTTATTTGACCAATAATTTCATGAGAATCCTATCAAAAAGGAAACTTCCTCATTGGGATTATGCTAGGGCCCGTATTCTTGAATTCTAGGGAGTAGAAAACAGGTCATCTATTTCAATTCTTGACAGATGATTAATATATTTCCTTCTCACTTTTCTATCAGAGAAGCGAAAATCGATGCATACGCCGTGCCCTATATTGTTCGCTTATCGACTAGGTGGAAGTGGTTGGAGCCCCTTTCGACTCGGGCTCGAAGCTTGAAACGAAACACACCGTCGACAACGGCTTCAACCCCAGGTGGAACGACGAGGTCAGCGAGTTCGTCGTCGTCAATCGGCACTTCGCCCTTTTGCGATTCGTCGTGCAAGACGAAGATGTGTTTGGGGAGCCGAATTTCATTGGTCAAGCTACCTATCCGGTGAGTGGGGTCTTTTCCTTTCAAATCCACCGACATTCTTCGAAATCTCCAAATGTGTTCAATTGACCCTTCCCAGAATAGACAGTTATCATGGCGGATTTTGACATTTGACAGATTTAGGGAAAAATTTGACAGTTGACAAAATAAGTGTTCCTTGTCAAAATTGAATTGAAATGGAAACAATTGAAATGGAAACAAATCCAAATTAGTGAAGAAATGCACATCTGATGGAAGAAGGTGTGTCCAATTAATGGTTTATTCTTGGAACGAAAAAATTGGTCAAGTCTTTCGTTTCCATTGTTAGATAAATCTATCGATCATAATGAACTCTCGTGTCTATTTCAGGTGACTTGCCTGAGAACCGGTTACAGGAGTGTTTGGTTGAAAAACGCGTATAGCGAAGACCTAGAACTTGCATCTTTGCTTATTCATATAAGCATAAAGAAAACATCCACTAGCTAATTGTCGAATGAGAAGCCATTGAAAGCGTTTTGCTATTTGTTACAAAACACGTTGTTATACAATCACTGGGGATCTTGACCGATTTAGAAAAATGTTGCGTCCGCGTGTGATATCGAACGGTAATGTTAGACTAAATAACTCGGCGATGGTTTCCACTTTTCACACATGATTTGAAACATTTGAAATATATATATATATATAAATTTCAGGTGAAGCATTTGTACACCCTTTCCCTCACGTCTATTAATCTTCTTTCGAATTAAATAAATCTTGATGACATGTGACAATCATCCAAGACCTCAAGAGTATCATAAATTTCATTCAACTGGGTTGGTGGTCGAGTGCGTGTATCGCTGGCTTTTAGTCTAGAGGTTCCGGGTTCGAATCCCGGCGAGGCCATTGGAAATTTTATTAATTTCTGTAGCATCGTTTAGCGGGAGGAGATAGGTGACCAAAGGAACATTCTAGGTACCTAGATTTCAATCCATCGGACTCTCAACGATAACCAGCCGAGTAGTGCTTCGGATGACACTTAAGGTCCCCCGTCTTCCTAACTCATACAAGTCCTAGACTTACGAGAGTTGTCGGCTAAAAACACTTCAAACGCTTTTTTTATTCCTTTCAACTGAAATATTGACGAATTCTTTTACCGAAGATGCACTGAATTTTGATTTACACATCATGATATTTGGTTGATTCTCACGATTAGGAACCCTATTTTTACGGGATGTTTTTCAATCCACGGGTAGATGGCAGCCATCTTTACAGGCTGTTACAAATTCGATTATATGCATGGGGATCTTGGAAACTTTGATATACAAAAGTTGTGTAATCAGAAGCCCAACAAAATGCCGGAAAGAAATATGAAAAACTGACTATTTTGGGAGAGATATAGGATTTTCTTTCATCTTTTGAATAGTAGAAGGATATTGGGAAGGGAAATAGGTGTTGCAATTTTTCTTGATAGTTTGGAGTCGGGAAAAAACTCTCTAGGTAGTTAGTTCCACAATTTTTCGTTCGATGAAAAAAATAATTTTGATAGATGTAGTACGGCAGATCTCGAGCTTGGGTGTCCCAACATGCGTTCGCCTAGTCTGCCTGCTCGGAATAGCTCGTGGTGGAATGATAGACGTGATTTCCGAAAAAAAAAGGAAATATATCCATTTCGTTTTCAGTTTTTTCTGACTATCCAATATTTCCGATCACGAGCGCAAATGCTGTCTTGCTTTCATTTGATGACATTCCTCGGAAAGCGTCAATTTTGTGTTGAAATTTGAAAGCGTCAATGGCTACATTGTTTTTTGTGATATTGACTCAATTTATCGAAGCATGTTTGCTTTCCCAAAATAGTCGGATTTTGTTCTCATTTGTTGGGTTTCTGATTACACAACATTGTCTCCATTTTTGTTGTGTGTCTGATAGTTTCCATTACCCCCAATGAATATAATTGAACTCGTACAGCAGTATTCACTATAAAATACCGTGAGTGGAAGGGTTGTTTGTTAAATTGATTATTTGCTGACGTGTGCTTCCGAAAAAGTGGAAATCTAGCTCTTTTTCATCTAGAAATACCTGAATCAAATGTAAAATAGAGTGTAGTCGAAGTTGAAGAATATATATCCCAGTTATTAGACATTCTTTATTCGAGAGTCATATCATTATTAGTGTATACATATATATATCGAATAATATAAAAAAGGTGATGTCCTAATCAGAATGAACTATTTATTGTATTTATTAAGGAATGAAGTTATATTCTCTATGTATTACTTTTGATTGGTTGAAATTTCGACAAGTAGAGTACATATCAGTAATGATCATATCAAATTCAATGTGTCAAATCAATCTAGGAAGAATATTCCAATACGAATTTGGCACTTGATGATCTGGGGGGGGGGCTAGAAAATATCACTATCAATGTCAGAAATGAACGTTTGCAGCGAATTGAGAGGGGTATGTATGCTTAGCAATGATGTATTAATTTTCTCCACTTGTTTTCATATCAGGTGATTCAAAATTCGATGTAGATATTTCAAGAACACATTGTTGGGATCAAAGTAAAACTTGTCCTGAACCCTTTTCGAGCTACAGCGACTGTAAATCGAGTAAAATAAGGATTTTTTGTAATTTTGACTATATCAGACTAACAAAACTTAGTGGACTGCTATATCTAAATTGAAGAAAATGGCTCATTTTTTTTCAGCAATACCTCCTTGAATTGAAATAACCACATCGAATTCTGATTCATCCAGTAGGGGAGTCGAAGTAACTCGCTGTACTATAGTCATTCAAAAATGTCAATTATAATGCAAAAGTGACAGCAGGTTCATTTAAAAGTTGCCGTATACACAACTATCCTGTACATACTTACTTTTCCTGCGAACAGCCATTATCCACTTCTATCTGTTCTTTCAGTCACCATTGCCACAGAAAATAATAAAAATTGAGCTACGAATTATTTTTGAATTATATTTTTCACAAAGACTGTACTGGAACTCATTTCCAGGGAGGTTTTTATAGATTTTCCTCTCGTGCAGTCAAAAGATTAAAAAATGCCGTCTTCCTGAAAAACTACCCCAAAAAAGTTACTTCGACTCCCTGTATATTCTTCCAGTTTAATGAAACATTCGATTCATGAGCCTCTTGAATCTTCGATATTGTCCGATACGAAAACGTTTATTCCATTAATGTTTTTACAGATATTGATTAGAGCGTTTACATCAATGACCGGACATAATTATCAAAAATATTCATTATAATATAATATTACCTCACTACTAGTTTCACTTCGTGAGGAATTTTTCATTTTATTTATAACACTATTTGTATATTATTTATAATGAATAAACTTAATTATTATTGCACACGAAGCTGAGGCATTCAAAGCGAATAATTATTTGCAGCATATAGAGTATTCATGAAGTGAGACTCCAATAGCATTCTAGCATTTTACTTTTTGACTCAATACTTTCAGATTTAAAAAAAAAACGTTAATAAAGTTCCTGATAGTTTCAGATGAATATTTTTTCTAAATGATCTTTAGTAAAGTTTTAACCCTTTTTGTGTTCTGTTAGTTTATAGTTATAGCTACTATAACACTGTCTTAGAATAATATTCAGTGTGTTTAATGATAGTTTCAACTTCTTGAGAGAGTTTGTTTTTATATACAGACTATTTTTTTCTGGTTTCTACCGCCAAATTGTTCGAAAATAATGCCTAGCGAAGAAACCAGACCGTATTTTTATCTGATTTTTTTGTGTGGTAACATGATGAAGGTTCGATCTAGAGGGAGGATATACTATTTAAAAATTTATTATTCAATGTAGATTTTTTTATTCGTCAACATGATGAGGTCCAAAAATTATAAAAATATTTATTATTGGTATTTGAATGAGATGTCAAGTATCGTGAATGTAATAATATTGAATTTGCCAAATCTACGAGTCTCCTTTGAACGACCATCTTCATACAAAGTATTTTGACTTAAGCTGTAAAGAATATTAAAATAGATTCCTTGAATCCTTGCGGTTTTTTTAATAATTCCGTTTTAATTATTTATTCAATTATCGTTATTATGATGTTAAAACAGGCATTTTTCCCATTGAATCAGATAATTAGTTTCAGTATGTTGTATCAGAATCAATGTTAGAAAATTTTACACTTCAATGTTTCAAGGAATTAGCCATCAAATCAGCTTATACTGACATATCAGCATTTATAAATTTAATGTAGGACTAAGTCTTTAGCACTTTAATATGCATTTATATTTTTGAAAGTTTTAGAGAAATTGTATCTGACATTAATGACCTTTCCACAAATAATGATTTGAATTGCCTTATTTCATCTTTGTTTGATAACAATTTCTGTATTAAAAATAAGGCCATCCAGAGACTCTACGGTGGTGGGGGGTCATCAGAGAAAATTGCCCTTCAAAAAAATACAAAACATTTTCTTACTGAAAAGTATCAATAAACTAACTTTCTAATGATGGATCATATAAAGTACACCTGTTGATTTTCATCAGTGGATTCTCAGAAATAATATATGCCAAGATTTTGTAATGCCTATACAGGTTCGTGAAACATATTTTTTGATATAACTTATTTAAAAAAACTATTCATTAAGATAATGATTCTGTAAGATTGCTTATAACAACTCTCTCACTAGAGAGTTTTCGAAAAAAGGTTGAGGGATTATTTTTTGGCAATATTTTTTCAAGCCTACCCCCTCAAAACACTTGTATATATAAAAAATAACAAGATTGTGTCACCTATAAATATATCAATTCATTCAGTAATAAAATACTTATCATTTTTATGAAAATGAGTTCTTGTTTTGATGCTAATCTGACAGATATAACTGAAATATTCTGTTATAAGCTATCACTTTGGAATCCCTTGATGCTCTTGATAAATATGCTAATGCTAAGAAGAGCATCACAAGAAATCTGGCTGGCTTTTCTTAGAATAACATGGATTGTAGTGATTTTTATGACATTTTATTGCCCATGTATTTTTTTGTTAAAACTGTATATTATGTACCTCAACAAAATATAATATTTTTACAAGTCTTTTGGCTTTCAAATTTCTTCAAAATATGGGACTGGGTTGAGGAAATGTGCCAATAAAAATCCTATGGTATTTATTAGTTTATTTAGGAATCTCATGATCAGGGTCACGCTGGATACCTAACATAATATACAAATCTGCTGGTCTTCTGAATGAGCTTTCAGTAAGTATGATGTCCTGTTGATCTTTTATTTGATATTTCATTTCTTTCCACCATAGGAATCTTCCTGTGTCTGGTAATTTTTCAACTTCACCAATACAGCAAGTCAATTTTCTTCTTGTTGTAGGATAAGCACCATAAAAAATTAGTGTGTACTTCTTTTGCTGTGACAAGTAGTATATCCTCATTGGTAATTTATATACAATCATTTGCAGAATAACTGCAAATGTTACAAACGCAGCTATATAATAGTAGATTTCATTTTCAGTAGATTGAGGTTGATCTTCCTCCACGGGGTATAAACTGTTATTGTTGTTGAAGTCATTCTTGTTAAGAATGATGACTAGAAGTATAAGTGAACATACTGTAGTAATGCTCTGAACCAGAAAAATATACCGTTCCATTGAGTTTCTATAAATCAACTTGTACTCATCAGGAATTTTATCAATTATCTTGAGTTGATCCTTTTTCGGTCTCTTGAATACTCCAAAAAAATGTCTTATTGGTATTATCTGCCTAGTGGATTTATTAGCTAATGATGCAGAGGTCCATTTTCCACAAGCTGCGTGAAATCTCAATTTGCTGCATGTGGAAAATAATGATTTACCATGAAATCTGCTGCTATTTAACAGATTTTTAGATAATATTCCAAACATTAACATTTTCCTGAAAACAAAAAACAATATAACATATAACCTCACAATTCTGGCCGAAGCTCGATTTCAAGCATATGACATTGAATTGAACTATGTCAATTTTGTCACAAGTGATTTTGACGTTAAAAGCCGTTGTGTCTTTTTGACTATTCATTTCATTTCAAATGACTACCAAAAAATTGTAGTCTTTTACGTGATTGTGATAATTATTTTCTTCTTTCGTATCCTTATATTTTTACTGTTACTGCTGTTAATTGATTTAATATGGCTTATAACAAGGAGAATCATCCTGTTCCTGTAAACTTGTTACAAAATCCATCAAAATGTAATAAAGAAGGTTATAGACAGATGTCCACAAAATCTGCCTTCGTGGATATTAATGATAAAAACGTGGATAAGGATTCGGGAAACGCTCCTAAAATATCGAAACAGTGTGCAGATGCCCAATCAGAAGAAAAAGTAACTAAGACAAAATCCAGTGAGATTGCAAACAGAGATCAATCTCAAAAACATAAATGGACGTTAGCCGATTTTGATATCGGTAAACCACTAGGGAAAGGAAAATTCGGTAACGTTTATCTTGCACGTGAGAAGAAATCTAAATTCTTGGTAGCACTAAAAGTTTTATTCAAGACTGCAATAAAGGAATTCAACAATGAACATCAAGTTAGAAGAGAAATTGAAATACAGAGTCACCTTCGTCACCCAAATATCTTGAGAATGTATGGATATTTTCATGATGATTCCAGGGTATATCTTATTTTAGAATATGCACCAAATGGTAAGTTCAAATAGTATCATCTATTTATATAACAATTCTTCAACAATTTTTTTTATAATAGGTGCATTATATTCAAAACTGACTGCTTCTCCCAATAAAAGATTTTCTGAAGATGTTTGTGCAACTTACATTGCACAGATTGCAGATGCTCTTAGGTACTGCCACACCAAAAAGGTTATCCATAGAGACATAAAGCCAGAAAATCTGTTACTGGGTGCCAAAGGTGAAATAAAAATTGCTGATTTTGGATGGTCAGTGCATGCCCCTTCTTCAAGAAGAACAACTCTATGTGGAACTCTAGACTATTTACCTCCTGAGATGGTAACAGGAAAAACTCACAATGAAAAGGTGGACCTATGGAGTCTTGGGGTTTTATGTTATGAATTTTTGACTGGAAAACCTCCATTTGAGTCAGTAGACTATGATGATACCTATAAAAGGATTAGTAAAGCTCAGTTCACAATTCCACCATACATTTCAGTTGAAGCTCAAGATCTTATGAAGAAACTTTTGGTTGTGAATCCTAATATGAGGCTGGAGTTGGGTAGGGTATTGAAGCATCCTTGGATTTTAAGGTACTCTGCAAAAAGTTGTGGGAGTCAATGACTAGTCATCATTTATGAAATTTCAATTTTTATTGTTGTATGAATGAGAATTGAAGTGGTGAATTCATAATAATTATTGATTGCTGGACATTTTCAGTCCTATTAGTCTTTCCATGAGTTTTCTACATGTAATTCTTGATTTAATTTGATGAAACAAGTCACTGTTCCAAAAACTGCTTGTATTTATGTAGATTTATTATTAATGGTATAAGAATTCTAGGACTAATCTCTACTACTCACCATAGTATGGGGTCAATTCCATTCTGAGTGACCCATTTCAAGATTCATTTTTGCCATCTATGATGAAAAATAAGTTTCCTTGTGTAGATAATTTCTTGAAATTTAATATTATCAATAAGTTTTTTGACCTTTTCTCAATCATCCTATTGAAATTAATGTTTGGAATATCATGGTGGGACTCACTATTTTTATAAATTATAATTTATTGAACTAAGATGGTAGATCAGCCATTTTTATGTAGTTTTATGTATATTTTGTCATATTGGTGTTTATTATTTTTATTTAATATTGAGACTGATATGTTGAAGGTGTTATTAAAATGAAAGAAAAATCAGTGTTTTTCTAGTTGGGAAATATTCAAGCTATATTTCTAGTCTGATAGTAAACAAGGAAAGATGCCAACCTTTTGAACAATATTATAAAACAATTATGCTGGGACAATAAAGATATAAATGATCCTTGTTTTTCTGACTCCATATATTTGTCAACAAAAATTAATACATAAGGTGTTCCATATGAACAGGACAGGGTAAAATTGAAAAAATTGAATTTTATGAGCCCCCCTGTATCTCAGTTATCTTTCATCTCATTTTTGAAATAACCTTTTTTATACTAGGTGTTGGAAATAGTCATTGAAACTATTTAGTTTGCAACATTTGTATTTGTTTCATCTTGCGCAAGAATTCAGAAATAAAATTCATCACTGTAAAAAAAGATGACAGAAAATGTCTACAAAAAAAATAGTAAAAAGTGGAAATTTGTCAGAATAGTAATTTACGTAACAAGTCCGGAAAATATTGTTTTTTTTGGATGAGTGGACAAAATTCTAGGACGAGCGTAGCGAGTCCTGGAAGTCTGCGAGTCCAAAAAAACAGTATTCCGGCGTGCTGCGTACACAATTTTTTCGGCAACCGTGTAGAATAACAATCTATCAAAACCATACTACCAAGATTTTCATATTTACAATGACAACAACGATGTGATTCTTCCCGGACTAGGCCGGAAAAATGCCACTTTCTCAAAAAAAAATCGTCTGGAAAGTACGTACTTTCCGGACGGTTGCCGAAAAAAGTATTGACAAATCCTGAATTATTGCTAAAGATAATAGCTTGGATATTAGGGGCAATCGTAAGTCTATCATTTATGTTAGTAACATAATTAGTAATATTATAATTTGAAGGAATTTGAGTACATATTTATACTAGTCAGTGGAATTCAGTTAGCTAGACTAATCCAATAAAGTACCTACACTTTGACTTACTGCAAATTGGCTTCTCAAATGAATATTCAAGCTGAAGTATCTACTACACTAGGAGCAGATATGATTGATATTTCTAATTGGATAGACTATTTTCACTTTCAAAAACATGTTTCATCGAGCTTTGGCAGAAACAATAAATCAATAAATCCGGCGCCCATAAGAAAAACGAAAGTTGAATGGTATGGCCTAACTCATACTGAAAAATATTTTTGATAATCCAAACTTACTAATCTTACTTTCCTGTTCTGTGGTTCCGGTTTATACAAATGATCGGAGAACAGTTATAGGATGGTTCTGCACAGTTCCCGAACGATTCTAGAACCGTTCCGAACTTGAAACCCGAACATCCCACGCTAAACCTTCGGGAAGTCACAAGGAAAAAATAAAAACAACCCCCAAGTGGTGAAAACATTTTAATAATTCCATCGTCCTACACTCTACTTCTTCTTGGGCACCTTCTCCGACTTGGCCTTCTTGCCGGGCCTCGGCTTGTCCCCGCCCTTGGGCATCGTCTTTTTGCCATACAGGGTGCCGTTTCTAGAAGCAGCCTTCCTCAGCGAGAGGAACGTCGTGGTGCGGATGTGGTTCCTTCGGGAGCGCGCCCTGCGCAACTTGAACCTGTCAAAGTCGGTCAGCTCCAGACGCTGGAAGACACCGAAAAGGGGTTAGAAATGCGGAGGGCGGCAGGGGGTAGGGGACGTGGGGGGGGGTTGGAAATGTCAGATTCTATATCGGCATCAAGGGTTGTCAGCCGGCAATTCCTATCAATGTATTGGATCATCATGACTGTGTTTCGTTGTTGGTAATGTCTACAATCTTGAAAACACGACATTTGGTGGATTTAGCAAACTATTCATTTTTTCCGCATTGATTACAATGTCACGTTTTTAAGTAATTAATGGAAACAATATTAATTTAATGTATATATGAGTATTTTTCATATAACATACATGTGCAAGAGTTGAGAATTGACAAAAACTAGTTGAATTTGTCAACTTTTTACCATCATAAAACTGAAAAAAAGCAAGAAAATAACGAATATTCCATTGAAAGATGCTAAACATCTAGTAGGTTCAATCACTGTATCCTCTCTTTATAAAATGGTTGAATGCTAGAATTCTTGAAACTAGAAAAGAATTTACGATTTTTAACTAAGTAAAATAGTTAGCACATCAGGAAAGGTATGTTACATAAAAAATAAATTCTAAATGGAATTTAAGAAGACACAAATGTACAGGGTGTTTGTTGTTTATTACAACTTGTCTACTCTGTGATATCACCTTTTTATACTTATTTGGCATTAATTGTTTCGAAGAACATCAATTTTGTTAATGAAAAAAAATCTACCCAAGCTGAATATGACAGGATATATAATAGTGATTGATTCAAGACAACCACCTATGTAAAATATTTGTGTTTGTGTACTGTTTGTAACACCAATTATAACAATTAGGTAGGAATGCTTCAGTTCCCGAAAAACATTGTAACTAAAGCAACAAAGATCCCCATTCTGAAATATCAACATTACCATACTCTTCATAATAAAGTTGATGAATTCAACTGAATATTGATAATATACCCAAATATAAGTTTTCCTTACCTTTTCTTTGGCAGCAACTTTCTTTGCCCAAATTGATTCAGCCCATTTTTCACTGATTTTCTCAGTATTCCATGCCTTACGAACTACTCGTGTAGATGCTGTATAGGGGAATTTGATGCGGAATTTTGTCAGATGTAACTGATTCAGTCTGATTTGACTCCTAGATACTCCAGTTTCAGGTCCATCAACCAAAACCTACAATGAAGTGAAACCAAATTAATGTATGTAAAGATAATGCACCTAGAGATGGCGAATAAGTGAAATATATCAGAAAGTAAAGAGGCATCAAGTATGTATCAGCCGGCAATTCCTATCAAAAATGGGATCATCACTAAAAATTTTTTTCAGAAACTGAAAAACACATAAATAATGGTATAAAATTATCAGATTAATTCATTTCCTACCCCAAATGTGTAGAATCAATGATATTTGCACAACCAAAGTGAACCTTAGATCAATTATAAATTCTGTACCACATTAGAATTCAGCTAATTGGAAGTAAACAAGAATGTCTCATATTTAAATATGGGTAAAATTCAATCGATAGAAAATTCATGTATTCCTCAGTTTCATTACTCTTTTTGAGTTTGATGTGATGAATTGTAATCTCATTATTTTACTCACCCTTGTTTGGTCAATAACATCAACAATACTAACAAGTTTGCCTTTACATGGGCCGTCTGATACTACAGCCACGCGGCCTGTTTCCACAAACCTTTGGAACGGCTGCAAAAAAAATCACATTTTTCAAATTCCTGGATCAAACACAAGTACATGTGGTAAATAAAAAATATGGAAAAAGAGAAAAAATCTCGCAAACATTGTTGATCAATATCCTAAGAATACTACAAAATATAAAAAAAAACGTGTCATTCAGATTTCAATACTAGAGAAAAGCCAGGATTATTCAATAATCTGGAACTGAAAATGAACCATCTTACCATGCTTCAGAATGGACTAAAAAGAACGATGGCTACCATTCGCCGGAAATAACAATTGACGGATGACGTCATACTGGTGGCATCTGCCTGACGACTGACACTGACTCCGTGACTCCTGACAATTTCTGGTAGCCCAAGGATGTTAGACCAATCCGTTAGATCTGAGATCCCGGATGTGACGTTACGCAGTATGAAATTAAAGCAGTTACGTCTTTAATGGGATCACATTGCAGCAAGGAAATTGAGCCATCCTCTTGAGTAGAAACTACTGAAACTAGTGATTCTGATGAATCTGATTAACAAGAGAAGAAAAGGTGAAGTGTCATTGGTTGTCTCCATAAAAATCTTAAAAAATAATCATCTTTGATTCGAAAGTTCTTTCGCCACTTTTTTAGATAGGTATCATTGGTTTTTATATCCCACCATTTATTTATTCTTTATTCACTCTCCATTGTGATTTGTGAATAGATTTGTCGTTGTGTGAAAGCCATGCAAAACTATTTATACGGTGGTAAGTTTGGTTTCTTCAATATGGATCAACAAGTATAAACATCTCCTTTTTCAAGAACAAATCCTACCCCAGGATATGAATATTCCACTTGCAGTGGAATCTGTCAACAAATATGTGTATGTTAAGCCAAATGTGGTTCCTGCAATGCAAGATCAAGGATATACTGGATCAAAGGTTTTGGTTAATCCCCTCTTCAATAAAAAAGTTTTTGTGAATCCAAATTATGGTGCTCCTCTGCTTCCTTTATCTACGAAAATTCATATAAATCCTAGAATGAAAACTTCAGGAATGGAAAACTTCCCCAATAGCAAAATACACATCAATCCCAAAGTATTGAGGAACATACCAGTAGTGGATAGTAACTTTTCTACAGAAGATAGTCAAATGAAGAATAAAACTAGCATTGAGCAATCATCCAAGCCTACAATTACAATGCCTCCAAAAAGAGTAAGAAGAACATCTATTTGCTCTAAATTCAAAATAGTCAGATCCACATGTCCTAACATTGGAAAACATCATGAAAAATACAATAAAATTCTGCTGAATACTAGATATAGATTCAACAGAGGGGCACCCTCCCAAAACCATGAAATGCATAAACCTACAAAGGTAGCAAACAAATATAAGCTTGACAACAGGAAGAATCGAAATATAAGCTTATCACCCAAGAATAAGTTCATATTTGTGAATAGGTTTTTGAGTATGGGTGACATAGCAAGGAATGTGCTCTTCAGAACAAATAGAACAAAATCAAATCTGATTGACTTGAGGGGGACTGTGTTTAAAAAGTCTCCTAATTCATTGAGGAAGGCTTCCATTTCAAATAAATCAACACCAAGTATATTGAGAGTCCAAAATAAATCAATATCCAAATCCAAGTACAAATATGTTAGGAGAACACTTCTTGCAACCACAAATAAAAATACCAAGAGGTGAGACATTCACCTAGGTGAGAACATGACTACTCCTTCATTTTGAATTTCAGGATATCCAAAGTCAAAAGCAATGTTTCTCCTGAAAAATTGAAAAAGTGTAACATACCCTGTCAATATTATAGAAAATTTGGGCGCTGCAAAGGAAAAGACAGTGGAAAATGCAACAGAAAACATGATCCTGATCAAGTAGCTTTGTGTACAAAGTGAGAACTGCTCCAAGCTACTAACCATTTCTAACTACTTACTTTTGAATTTCAGATTCCTTCAAGGGGCCTGCATTGATAACAAATGTTTGTTATCTCACAATGTGTCCCCTGAGAAAATGCCAACTTGTAAATTTTACCTAGAAGGTTCTTGTTCTAGAGATGATTGCCCTTATCTGCATGTCCGCATTAGTCCCAAAGCAGATATTTGCAGGGATTTTTTGGAAGGCTTCTGCAAGAAAGCCAATGAGGTAATGTTATTTTCTTTTTATTATTTCAAACTTTTTTTTTATCTCAATTGTGTAGAACATCTGATAACACTCTTTTTCAGTGTGACAAACGTCACCAATTTTTATGTCCTGATTATGAGAAAGGAGGCTGTGTGAAAGTTTGCTGTCCTTACCCTCATGGCAAGATGGTAAGAAAGTATTCCTCAGTAAATAGGAATAAATTTGCCAAGAAATCTTCTGATGATGTAAAAGCCAAACCCATTGAGAAATTTATAAAGGACAAAGAGGAACAAAACCTTATTTTGAATTTTGATGACATAGCAACTAATCCAGTAATAAGTATAAATAAACGATACTATGTTGATGGAAAGTCATCTGAGGAGCAAAATACTTCTAATTCTGAAAATAATGATACAAATGGAAATGCATGTTATACTGACAGTGGTTTTAGATCTAGACCGAAATTGGGCAAATTGCCATCATACATTGCTTTCAAAGAATTATGATGAAAATTTCTTGGCAATACTTTTTACTGAATAGTTTGCTTGGCTGATTGAATTATTGTACTATTGAAATAAAGAATAAAAAATATAATTTTGAATCTTTTTATTTTAAACTTCATAAAATGAAAACCAAATAACAAATTATCACAACTAATCTAATGATGGTAACACAACATCATTAGGAAAGAAATTGTCATGAAAAACTACAATTCATGGGGTGCAGCAAATGCAGTGGAAACTTTCTCTGAGATTAAAAAAACACGGGCATGTGAATTTTGAATTTTCCAGCCAATTTCAAAGATATAACAATATTTATAATGGAAGTTTTTGATCACGATTGGTAATAAAAAATAAACTCATCATGTTCTTGTTTAAATGACAACTTTTTACAAACATTCTTGCCACACCCATATCCCATAGTATTAGGCATATTTTCGTGGTGTTTTCTCATGATTAACAGGTTGATAGAAATAATTCAAAGAGGGAATAGAAATAATTCATAGAGGGAATTTGTCATCAATGGCTTATTTTTCCCTATAAATTAATTTCCAATTCGTGGGTGAATTGTAGCCCAATAAAATGGGTGCATGAAGAAGTAGAGAATAACTTTCTTTGTCAGTGTGGTTGGATAGTTGTATCCAATCTGTTAACCATTTTACCATTTCTTCTGTCTGCAAGTTCACTGGGTTCAAACCTACAAATATACATTCCAGATCTACAATTTATATATCAAAAGCTTCAGATAATGGCATTTTATTCGTAAGTCTCATATGAACCCGCCTGAACGGTTTTTGTACGCTAATTCTGGTCAAAAAAATGCAAGGAAGAAGTGATAAACATAAGCATTCTGTATTCACTCAGTAAATCGATGTGTTAGACTGCGAATGGATAAATTGAATGTTCTGCGTGGTATTAGCTGCGTGGTATTAGCTAGGAAAGTCTATTTCTATTCTTCCGAAATAATGTTCTATATTTGACTTTGACCGATCACCAATAGATGGCAGCATTAACGCAATCCATGTGCTGAAATGATTATGGAATTGGTAATGCTCTACAATGATTAATTTCTCAAGAAAGAAAACTTGGAACTAGGTTATTTTTCACTGATCTAAGTAAAGTGTTTGACCACCCATCCATCTGTCCTTCAAATTATAATGTAATAATTTGAAAGAATGATACCTCTCAAATAACATGACTTCTTCAGTGCTTCCAAGGGCAAATTATGTACACCACCCTCTCTCATTATGGCTTTATCCATTTCTTTCAAGATGTATGCCCTTTCTGCTAGCCTTGTTCTTTTGAACCAACCTCTATGCATGTCATGCATTTTGAGAAGGTGAATCTAAAAAAATGAATGTTTGTTTCAAAATTGAAATAAACAGTATAAATATCATGACTAGCTGGCTGAACTCAAGATGTGTTCCAATAATATATTTTCTTAATTTTGTATCATATTAGTGTTTCACCCTATATTTTATCTAGTGAAGTGATGAAAAATTGCATCATTTATGTTTGAAATTGGCAATAACTTGTCAATATTATTCACTCAAATGATTCAGTTTCCCCCTTTCCCTAAATATGGGGCTGCCTATATACACTCACCACATGACTCCTGCTTAGGTAAAAGAGATGATAAGGTTCAGCCATAAAAAGTTCCTTACATTGTATGATTTCTTTGACACATGGCTGTGTTCCACTACCTATTAAACCTAGAATTTTATTCCAAGGCTCAAAGAGGCAATGTGGCTTCAAAAAATTTAGCTGACTCTGTAAATGACGGAACACAGGTCTGTTATGGTATAGCCTATCTTTGAGATTGAGCAAAGAAAAATCAGATTTCTGCTGCAATGTCCAAAAGTGGGAGCAGAGTAGGTAACGTGGCAACATATAAGCTAGGGGCAGGATAATATAAGGACCCAGAGGGAGAGCAGATATAATAAGAACTGGAGCTACTTTTCTCATGTCTTTGGGCATCTGTTGATAAAGCTCTATTTCTCTTCGAAGAAGTTTCTCAAACTTGGTCCCTGGCCTGCCTGGAGAATTCAATATCCTAATAATCCTGAAGTAGTCTTTAGCATCACTCATGAAGTATTTGACTCCATCCATGAATACTCTGTACACTTGTATCGCCCCTGTGAACCTTTTTTCCACAATGCGTTCATAACTCTTCAAATAGTCCAAATAACGAGTCAAGAAATAAAAACGTAGTTTTTTTGCTTCATCTGTTTTGTAAATTGATTTCCCTTTGTAATGTCTTGAAATAGGTTTTACTAATCTGAAAAATCTAAGAATTTCAAACAATACTTACTCCATATATATATTCAAATAACCTACCTCGAACTATGATTGAGTACAGTTTTATTTATTAACCAACTGAAAATCATGTCTGATTATAAAATAATTACTTGATATTGTTAATGTAACATTTTGTCATACAGAAAAGAGAACTATCATGGAGAAAAGTGGAGAGTATCCTCATATTTCTACCATGACGTGTTGTTCATTAGTGTTTTCAAAATTTATTGTTTATGTTTATTGTTTATAGATACTAGGTATTTGAGGTTTCATTTCAATTTTTGACCATACATATGCAGTATGTGTTGTCTACTTTCTTGCAGACCCCTCTAAGGCTTAGTTCATGTTGGAACGAATTCCGCAAATCCGCAAATAGCAAATAAAATGCAATTAAAAATGGCGTCGTTTTTGTCGGAAGAAAGTTCAAAAAATTGAACTTTATTGCGATTTCCGAAGAATTTGTCATTCCACATGGAATAGGGTCATATTAAGAAAATGTCTTTAAAAATAAGAGGTGTTTAAAAATAAGAGGTGTTTACTTCACAGGAATGTTGATGTGGACCATAGAGTGGACGAATGTCAAACTGTCTCTACTCTTTGTGTGAGTCTGTGCCATTCAAGGTGGATATAGGATGGTGAAACAGCTCTTCAATTGTTTCTGCGAAAAACTTGTAGACCGTTTGGAAAGGTAGTAATATTTCCACGACTTGAATGAAGATGGCGGTAAGATCGATTTTCAAGGAAGATTTCTGTTGCTTATGTATTTCTGTGGTTCCAATCTGACAAGCGTGAATTGAAACGACATTGAAACACTATATTTTCAGTAAATCTGGAATAATTGTCAATACTTTTACCCTTATCGGTATTTTTTCTACTAGAACAGATGACACTGACAGAAGCACATTTTCTGTTTTACCGACATAAGATATGGCGCCACCTCTGATAATTTCAGGAAATATTACTACGGTATGAAATCAAGTAGGCAAAAGTCTACAGTTTATTCTAGTGCTTGTTAATAGGAAGCTGTTTCACCATCCTATATCCACCTTGGTGCTAACGTGAGTGCTAACGACTTTGAGGGATGGAGAAACTCTTCTTTTATCGATTGTCCGCTTCAACATGAACTGGGTTTTTCGACAATCCAATCAAATTTTATGGAATCGCATAAAAATAATCGCAATCGTTCTAACATGAACTAGGCTTTACACCTGCTTATACCATACACATACTAGTCATGATGCCGGATCTGATCTAGCGTAAGCATTCAAGACCTCTCCTTATTTTCAAAAAAGTAAAAAAGTTAAGGATGTAAGCTTTTAGTTCGCAGGACATTCAGAAGATGCGCTACTGTCTTTCTATTAAAATAACCACTATCGCAAATAGCAATCAGTTGAAGCTTTCATCTAATGGAAATTAATCATCATTTTCAAGTGTCAGGACTCAGACCATTAAAATAAGTCTCATTCATAGATTTTTGTTCTGAGTTGCGCCATCCCTTAGTTAGCAATCGAACTAAAACCTTATTTGACAGTTCGTTTTGTCGCCAAGTATTTACCAAAGAAAAGCGCATCACCATCATATACTGACTCGAGTTGTAATTTTTGGTTTGGAAATTTGGGTTAATATAAAAGTTCCGAAAATATGACTCCGATGATAACATGTCGTGTCCCTTTCTAAACTTTTCATTCAGTATATACAACATACAGGGTTGTTCATCAAAATTCAGAATTATGAACTACCCTGTATATCCGTTTCTTAAATATCAATCGGTGTCGAGAGTAAATCAAAAGTTGAGATAGGGATATGTAAGCCGTTGAGATAAATACATGTTTGCCGTTTTGACCAATATTTATGATATCGAATAAATAGTTTCGGCACCTAGAATTACTAAAGTTGAAAAATCTAGATCCCACGTGTGATAGATCGATGAAATCAGCTCTAAAGGGAGAATCTGAAAATTATCGAAATAATAATATAAATAAATAATAAGGTGTTCTATTCAAACTTCAAATTAAGCAAGTTGACATCAACTCCTGGGTATACACTATAATGAGCCCATCTTGAAAATATTTCAGCCAAATCGCCCCCATATCTATCGATTTTATTGAATTGTAAAATTATCACAATTTGTCAAAGTTCATTTTCCGAGATATCGATGATCTGGCGGCAGTTTGTTGAAGCCAGGGGAACGTACCATTGACTCACCCTGTATTAAATCCGTGCGACATCACCAGAGATAAATCACTGGACTCATGAAAAAACGTTTCAAAGCACTTTCCATCTGAAAATGCATAAAACAATCTTCGCCTACAATTCAACGCGCCAATTTTTTCTATCTTGGCATATACAATTAACGGTGCTATAGTGATACATCGTGTCACCTCGTAATGAAATCTGGGAATTCGGGACGCTATCAAAGCATTTCAGCGTGCCTACCTACCGTTTCAGCCGACGACGTGCAGCTTTCCTTTCGAGTTTCAGTTTCAGTGAGCCAGAAATCGCAGAGGCGGTAGCATCGACGCATATCGCGCCGGGACGGCATTTTCATACAATGTTTTGTGAGTAGATATCAACTTTCATAATAATAACAGCAACCAATAAAGAATGAGCGATTTTCACCACGTACCTATACTGAAACATACAAATGAAAACGGCACGGAATTTAACGGATATGCCTGTGTAATCTAAGCGAGCAAATAATAACTGTACTTTGTATGCTGTTTTTTTCAGGGTTGTGTCGGTATAACTCGTTATAAGTTTGAGTAGTTGTGACAAATTTAGGAAATCTGGTATATAATGTGACATAAAATAGTCCGACGACATAGTGATTGAAAAATGCTCTTCATATTGCATCCCTTTGGCCCTTTGATTTCCAGCATTCCCATCAGAGTGGAGAGCATATCGATCTCTTCTGGATGCTGTAACCTTGAACTCAGATTTCCGGCGGTTTCAACTTTGGTTCACTAGAAAGAGGTCTACCAACGGGGAAGGTTACTTTGTCGAAATCCATTTTAAATACATTCACAAAATTCTACTGAGCTTTCTGGAATGTACCTACCTATCGTTAGCGAAAAATAAATATTTTGATGAACTCTATTTCTGATTGATTGAAATGAAAAAGAAAGAAGGTGTTCATAAGTTTCGTCATTTTTTCTAAAATGTGAAGAAACCAGTCAAAGTGCTTACAACAATGGATAAAGCTAAGTATAAATGAAAAAATATCAGTTGACACCATAAATAAAAGCTCATATGTATTGCAAACATTTTTTTAGTGGCACATTTTTCATATATATTTCATCATTGCGAAAATAATGAAATAAATTTCAACTGAAGAGAAAACCTTTCCCGTAGGTAGACCTTTTTCTAAATTGGAGAGAAATGTTTCCATTATAAAATGATGATTGTTGGACAAGATTCGGGACTGTTTTTACAAACAACAAATTATTCAAAATCAAACATATGAGCCCTGTAAGCAAATTGTTTTTTAATATGTTCTATATAAATATGTATAGGTGGAATTCTACAATAATCTTATAATTCTCTGATATAAAAGTTGTGGGTTCAAATTAGTGATTTTTCTATCAGGAATAAGTTTGTATATTTATTTATAGGTAGTAGTTATACGTCTACAATGTCTTTTGAAACAGTATCTACTTCATTTTTGGAAGTTGACGACATCCATCTAAGGACTTCCTAAAATGGTTGCGTTATCTGAAATAATAATTATAAACCATTGTTGACGTTCACAAATAAACAATCATCATCACTTCATCATCACTTCACGAGAACTGTCAGTAAATAAAGCGCTCTATTTCATTTTCTCAGTCGGTTATATTCTGAACACAATTTGTCATGCTGTTTTATCAATTTGAGCATAGTTACCTGCTTGTTTGTATATATATGCATATCAATATATCATCCTGTGGTGTAACGCAATTCATACATCATTATTAGGTACACCTACTCAAAACAAACCTCAGAAATTTTTAGATTTAGAGGTAGGTATATACCTATAAATTTCTTCCAATGGACAGCCTAATTATAAATCATTCGAAATAAACACTACTAAATAACGTTGTAAATGTAGCAATGCATGGATTCGAACTATCTGGAGAGTTAATTATCTGGGCATGGAATAACAAATAAATTTAATGGTTATTTACGTTGAACACACTGTACAGTCATGTTTCATCTACATATCATCTCTGATATAGAAAAGATACCTATCGAGTCCATACAATAAGACGTCAGTTGAGTTCTTAATATATACTCCTTCGCCATTTTTATCAATTCACAAAAAATAAGAAGCCAAAATTTATGGTTTGATCATCATTGATCATAACTTATTGAAAAATTAGTAGGTATTGGAACAAAAATTTGCTGTCGTCTTTTGTTTTTCCCATATAGAATTATTACAAATCTTATTTCTTTTTGCAATCGTAGGACATTAAAGCATTTCGATATATACCTGCAACATCAAAACATGGCAGTCGAAATTTTGGATGAAGACCACTTCGCAATAAGTGCTATAGTTACCGTCAGTATGCAGATTATATTTTTTGTGATAGCTGCCACATTCCAAATGGACAAGGTATCAGATTTCGCAGGTGGGATCAATTTCATGATTCTGGCACTACTCACCTTTTTGTTAGGACAAGCCGGAGAAAGGGTGAGTTGTCTTTGTGAAATCTTAATACTGTATATAGGGGAGACCTGGGCAACAAAAAGACACACCCTTTATAGTTTCAACTCTGATTTTGTTCCTCCTATGCAGTCGAAAGATGAAAAAATATATCGAAAAAATTTGTGCTTGAAATCAAGACCACATGGTTTATTTACGCTAGAATCATCAGGCTATGGGTAGAGGTGCAAACCGTCCAGACAAATAACCTATATGAATATGCATCTTTTATCTCCAGAGTTCTTCTGCTCCTGTTTCAAGAAGTTCGAATAATATTGACATTTCAAATGTCGATGAAACGAAAAAAAGTTAGCTATGGGCGGACAAAGGGACAAATAATCCATAATAATGCCGTCATCTAGTATAAGTGCCACTAGCTTACAGAAAGAGTAATGCCAGTTTTTCAGAGAGCCTTAGCCAAATTCGACATCAACACCATCTCAGATGCTATTGTATAGCAACATTAAGGGGATCGTTACACTTCAAGAATTCTCAAAATGCCCTGGTCTGCCTTAACCATTCTTATTTTGACCTACCCAACGAGATTTCCCCAATTCACTTTGAATACTTTTTTGTTTCAGAGAAGTTATGATAGTAGGCAGCTCATGGTAACAGTATTCGTTTGTTTATGGGGCATGAGACTGTCTGGATACCTCTTGTATCGCATCATGAAAATAGGAAGGGACAAGCAATTCGACGATAAGAAGAGTAACAATATCCGATTCGCTATTTTTTGGACGTTTCAGGTAATCATTTCAGAATCAGTCAAGGAAAGCTAGCCTTACTTTTATAATAACCGGCGTTCATTGATTGGCAGCAAAAATGAACATTCACAAAATTGAAAAACAAAACGTCTAACGAATTGTTTTTTCCAAGAATCTCGAAAACGCAAAAGAAGCAATCGTAGCTTCGTAACAATTTAACCTTCTTCGTATCTGATCTGAATATCGGTTTTGTGTTCATACCATTAGGATCAATAATAAATTTATTTTCCATCGCTATAGGTTAACTCAATGAATTGATTTTTTTAGGCGGTGTGGGTTTATGTAGTGAGTCTACCGGTAATAATCATAAACTCGCCGAGGCATTCCATCCCCCTTGCCCCTAAAACTATGACGACTCTGGATTCTACTGGAACGGCGTTTTTTGTAGTCGGACTTCTGGCCGAAACCTACGCGGATTTGCAGAAATTCTCTTTCAGACAGGATCCAGAGAACCAAGGAAAATGGTGCAATGACGGTAAGGGTGGATTTACAAAAACTTTTCGACATTCAACATGGAACATTCCACTCGAGAATTCATGTACAGTGTCACACTTAGAGTTCGCGACATATGGAAGTTTTTTTTTATTAATAGATATAAAGAAAATTTGACTCTGCAGTTAGTTTGTGCTTGAAAAATCAATAAAATACAGCATCTTTCCTTTTTTCATGTGCTACTCTAAACTTGTCAAATTTGACACTTTTCCCTCCTCAATTTTTTTTAAATTCCGAAAAATGCCATAGAAAAAAGTTGCTCAGTTTCCAATTTTATACATTTGTTCCAAATTTGGACTCTCTACTGTCACTTCGACTATTACTAAGTGAAAATTTTATTTCGATTTGATCAGTACCTACTATTTTCATCCCGAGATGATGCATTATAGTCTTGAATTGTTTTAATTCACGAAATTTTATATAACGTCTAGTGCAAATCGCTAGAACGAGAGTCTTTTGAATAGTTATTCGATTACTGACATATTAACGTCCATACATTGAAAATCCACATCAGTTTAACAATGAAATGAAAAAACTAGATGAACGTTGCAACAACAAAGACGAATTTCTATGGAGATGTATTTTTTTTATTTTCTAGTAACAGGCCAATGTGGGTATTTCCTGGGCAAAATATGATATTGAAGTCTCATATTCATCAAAATTATAAAATTTGAATAATGTTTGTTCGAATCGATAGACCGAGAGATTCGAAAAATTAAAAAAATGGAAAAAAGTCGAAGTGACAGTAGAGAGTCCAAATTTTGAACAAATGTATAAAATTAGAAACTGAGCAACTTTTTTCTCTGTCATTTTTCGGAATTAAAAAAAAAATCATTTTTTGAGGATTTTCGAAAAAAATGACAAATTTGACAGGTTTAGAGTAGCACATGAAAGAAGGAACGATGCTGTATATTACTCATTTTTCAAGCACAAACTAACTGCTAAGTCAAATTTCCTTTATATCTATTTATAAAAAAAACTTCCATATGGCCCGAACTTTATGTGTGACACTGTATCAGTGGATTATATATGTTATGAAAATACTTATCATTCGAGACTGATTTTATTCGTCTCTCTGATAGATAGCTGACATTTATTTATGTGAAAGAATCAATAAGGGTATACCTACACCTTCATAGTACGACATTACTTTACAAAATGTGAAAAGTGATATTTCGCACGAGTAACGAGTGCAGGAAATACACTTTCCGGCCTATTTGATACACTATTTTTCCTACGACCATAGTCATTCTTTTTTATTTCGCGGGGAGTTAGGATGTCAAAGATGTAACTCGAGCGTCCTGCTCTATAACTTCAGGTGGTGTTGATTCGATATTACTGATTGTCTATTTCCATATTTTAGTCACGAATATGAAAGTCATTTTAAATGTCCCCTATCATCCATTGTCGCTAGTAGGTAATCAAGCAACCAGCAATACAGCAGAGCGTATTGACATCAATCGAGAAACATAAGTTGGTGCGTTATCTCAAATGTAAAAAGTGAATGTAGAGGCTATCGTCTCATTGACACATACAGTGAGTAACAACAATATAACATACCTATGTATAATAACTATCACTATTCATACATGCGAGCGTTCGATTTTGTTTTTCATTTTTGAACGTGTGTGCTTTTTTTAAATATAAATGCCATGTATGGTGATAATATGACCTTCTTTCCAAATAACAATACGTATACGTAGTCGTAGGTAAAATATTATCACATTTTTTCAATTGACTTGGCCGTTACTTGATGAAAATCCATAGTTATTGCAAACAAACGAAAAACGATAAGATTTTCACGATAAATATATTTATATATATTTTTTTCACAACATGTTTCGCTAACACTGTAGCTTCATCAGCTATAAGTACACTAAACTAACTACTACGATAACAACCATATTTATACCTAATTACATAGTTATAACAATATTTGTATGTATGTATTTTTGTTATTTACCGCAATAAAGAAGATAAACATTCTTTATCCCTACAGGTACAAATATTGTTATAACTGTGTAATTAGGTATAAATATGGTTGTTATCGTAGTAGTTAGTTTAGTGTACTCATACCTGATGAAGCTAGTGTTAGCGAAACATGTTATGAAAATATATTTATCGTGAAAATCTTATCGTTTTTCGTTTACAATATTATCACACCAAGAACTTTATATCCCTCGAACACGCTACAATATTACGAAAATATTGAATGAGTTTCCAGCTTATTTATCAAAGTCGGAAATGTTGAGAACGGAATATTTTTCAGGTTTGTGGCGTCTATCGAGACATCCTAACTATTTCGGCGAAATAATATTGTGGTGGGGGATCTTCATAATATCATTGAACGTTCTGGAAGGTATTGAATGGATAGCAATAATGTCACCACTGTTCACTACAATTATAATATTGTTCCTGTCTGGCATACCAATGCTGGAGAAGTCTTCCGATGAGAAATATAGAGAGTAAGTGAAAATTAATTTATTCGAAAATCAAAAATTATTGCGATTAAGGGCACAAAACAAATAGTAAATTTACTTTCTGGAAATTTCGAATGTATATTCACACGTCTCATGAGAAATGTTTCAATGTTCACATATTCAGATTTTTTCGTAACGAATCTCTTCTGGAAAAGCGAAATGATAATCACATCATCCATTGAACTATTAAAATATCTGCTCCGCATAAATTCGAAATCACCATTGTTTGATGAAAGTATTTTTTTCATCTTCAGACGGTAGGTATGTGAAAAGATCTTGCAATTATGCGATGATGTACCGACTTATCAACCTCGATTTCAATTGACGTTTTATGGCTGTTTTTTTTCACAAAAAAATAGGCGCAAAAGGCATACGGAACAATACAATCATTATAGTCGAACTTTCACTGAAAAGAACGCGATAGAGATGACAGTTGACTTATGGCGGATTTATAAACTAAACTAAACTAGTAATTCGAATTGACATTCAGAATATGCCAATTGTTAGAACTCACTTGGAAACATGAAAGATGAATCTCCTTAGTTTTCAATTATTAATTTTAATGACATGTAAAAGTTTACGTACACCCTCGATAAGATTTTCCTGTATTCATCTCAAATCTTGGTTTTTATTTCAATTCTCACATAGTTTATAGTTGAGTTTAGAACATTTTAAGAATATAGGTAGCAGAAATATTTGATTATCAATTTCGCCCAAATTACGGTAATGTTGCAGTAACCTTGCCATAATGTTTGATTATGCAACATTACATCTGCAATGTAGCAACAAGCTCTAATGGAATCTCACACATTTCATTGGAAGGTGGCTGCATTATTGAATTAATATTATACTATTCAGGGGGATGGGGGTAATCTGAAATTCTGGAAATTCTCTTTCCACCCTCAACATACTATCGCTTCAGTTGATCAAACCCGGCGCAAATTTCAAAAATATCGCAAAAAGATTTGATTATCAATTTCGCTCCAAATTACGGTAATGTTGCGGTAACCTTGCTATAACTTTTGATTATGCAACATTACATCTGCAATGTAGCAGCAAGCTATAATAAAACCTTACACATCTGGAAGGTGGCTACAATAATATTGAATGAGGTCCTATCTGAGAATACGAAAAATCTCTTTCCATCCCCAGCATATCAGACTACCGCTTCTACAAGTCGTCGACTTCACCCCTCATCCCCATTCCCCCTTCCGTGTACGTGGAGGTACCACAGTTCCTGAAGTTCGTCCTGTGCTGCGAGTACCCGATGTACAACTCGCTGCAGCAGAAGTCCAAGTCCTCGCACAACATCATCAGGGAGTCCAACAGCGCCTCTCTGGCCGCCTCGCAGACGTAGCTGCAGCTGCAGCTGCTCGCTGGTCAGCAGCGGAAGGGCGCCTGCGCCTGCGGTAGCGAGTCTGCATCAGGAAACAAGATGCAAATGACGGCTCTGTGAGGCGGAGCCATGTCTGTCACCTGTCAGTCCATGGTGGATATGGATATGGTGGAACGAGGCCCATTGATACGGCACTAGAAAAATTAGTAGACTTTTCCTACTCGATTATGTCGAATTCCAAATGCTGGTAATACTTCCACGAGTTTGTATAGATGGCGTCGTCACTTCTGCGGATTTCGCAATCATTTCGATTTTGTGTAATTTGTTCACTCGATAACATGATTGAACAATCGAAGAATATTCATATAATAAGCCGAAACCATAATTACTAGTTATCTGTCACTGTCACTTGACCACGAAACATAGAATATGGATAATATAGAGAACTAAATTATACCGATAGTGTTATCAAATGTGATATTAACGCCATCTCCGAACGATTCATGAACTATTATCAAGGGTTTGATCTTTGCTGAACCATTCTGCAGGTTTTGACGAAAAACAAATAAAGACTTGTTTCACCATATCTATATCCAAATATCCACCTTTTGTCATCAGTCACCTTTCATGTTTCATCAATTCTGTCAATTATTCATTTAATTTTTACGTCGGCTCATAACTGCGAACTAGTGCGAACCCGAGAATGTTTTTTCCTGGATAGAAATCTCCTAATCAACACAGTTGCTACTGTAAAATTTTCCTCATTATTATTATGTTGAATAGCAAGGTGGATATTGAATAATGAAACAGCTCTTCAATAATTGTTACTGCGAAAAACTTGTACACCGTTTGAAAAGGTAGTAATATTTCCACGACTTGAATGAAGATGGCGATAAGATCGATTTTCGAGGAAGATTTCTGTTGCTTTTGTATTTCTGTGGTTCCAATCTGACAGGCGTGAATTGAAACGACATTGAAAGAAAAAGAGGAATTTTCGAGCATGCGCATGATGTATATCGATTGCGTAGGTATTCATTTGTTTCACTTTATTATTCCAACTTTGAGAAACTTCCAGTATAGTTCAATATTTCATATACGCATCATACTGATTATAAATTATATTATCGAATGTGTCAAAAATGAGATGCCAAATTCGTAAGATTTATTAATTAAACTTTATCTATCGGTGATTTATTATCACGATCATGCTAATATAGAATATTGACGATGATGAATATGCAAATATTTGAAGTAGGTATATACTCACTTTTCTATCCCTTCTTCAATCTATCCATAATAATTGAGAGATTATTATATTCATAAAATGAAGGTGTCTTCGGAATGGCATCAGTTTTGAGCCGTCGTAATTTCATGTGGATTAAAATACATCCGAACATAAATTAATTCGACATATCGTGAGTTATTCTCTGTAACAATTTGATGACTCCTAAATTCCTGATTTCCAAAGGGGATTCTCCTTCTCATTAACTGAATAGTAGCTACGATTTTAATATCGACTGAATTTATTTTTTTGTAGTTGATTCATAGTCAATAATTAGCAAAATGAGCGTCAGTTGTCGCATCCCCAATGAATAAGTATGGGCATTTTTATTAAGAATCTCGATCCCTCATCAATGTCCAACAGTTGGTTTTCTCCTTTCACCAGATTATTATAGAACAGTAGATAATAATTATCAATAAAATGTTAAGTCCAAGATAAGGGAGAGTCGTCGACGGAGATAATTATGTATTAAAAACTCGAATATTAGAATTCTTTGAAGAATGTATGCCTTAGAATTTTACCTTTATCTATAAATACCTATCTAACATTAACATAATTATTGTAACCAAGGACAGGTATCCATCGAAATTGTTATCAAATTTAGGTCGCCAGGGTAAATATAAAACTAGCAGAAATAACCTAAAATGTATTACGTACGGCAATTCATTATTTGCTATATTTAGTAGACCAGAAAACTAAATTTTAGATTCTTGTTCGATGGGATTTCCAGTAGTATATGAACCAGCATATTTTTGAAATAATATTTGTTCTGATCTCATTAGAAAATCAACTAGGTATAGGCACGTATAGGTACTTTTCTGGCTGAGGATATTGATTCGAACCATGATGAGTAAATATATTAGTGTGTATGATGACAAATTGGTACAGGGTGGTTCGATGTTCTGTAATAAACAATCCGATTCAAAATAAGTAATATTCTGCTTATTGGTTCTCAAAAAATGGCAACACAGATTTTAATTTCATAAATATTTTCACAATACATGAAAATCGTATATGATACTGAAGGTTTTAGTATCAATATTATATCCAATGGTGATGAATTCTCATTTGAATTTAATATTTTTACTGGCCCACTGTGTTTTTTCTTGAGATTTTTTAGAAATAAATCAACTGCATTTCATAGAAAATATATCATTAGCTATCATTATTTTCTTTAAGCTGGCGCTGAGCTATACAGCCTATAGTTCATGTTGGAACGATTGCGATTATTTTTATGCGATTCCCCAAATATGATTTGATTGTCAAAAAACCTAGTTCATGTTGAAGCGGACAATCGCTAAAAGAAGAGTTTCTCCATCCCTCAAAGTCGTGAGTGAAAACGAAGGATAGAGACAGTTTGTTTCGTTCAAGATATTTCCAACAAATACATAACTTCATTTGATTAACATTCGTCCACATCAACTCTCCTGTGAAGTAAACTCCTCTTATTTTTAAACACATTTTCTCAATATAATCCTTTTCCATTTGGAATGACAATAAATTTTGCGGAAATCGCAATAAAGTTAAATTTTTTGGAGTTTCTTCCGACAAAAGCGACGCCATTTTTAATCGCATTTTATTTGCGGAATTCGTGCCAACATCATGAACTATGCTTTTCTCAGTATACCATCTACCTTGTATTTTATAGGTAGATATTTTTCTCCTGAAAATCGAAGTGAGGACTCTAAATTATGACCAGCCACCCTGTATATGGATGAGTTATGCTCACATCTTCAAAAGACAGATTATATTATGGAGGACATATTATGAACATGGCGTAATGAGCGATATATATTCTTATTGTAGAAAAGTAAATTAAAACGTTGTTGGTATGAGTAACCAATATATCATATAGTTTATTTACTGTAAAAAAATACAAAATAAAGACAGTCAAAAATTTGGTCGATCTTATTTTCGAAAACGGTCAAATTTACCTCATTCACGGTGACACACTAACTGGGACAGAAATTCGACAAGAGTTCGAGTGGGCCTGCCAGACATCCCCTGACGGAGATACGCAAGATCCTTCCCATTCGAGAGCATGACCCCATTAGTATCCAGATGCAGCCAGTCACCACACGGCACGAACTCATTAAGAAACGCAGCCACCTTACACGCCTCTCCACACCTAGGGCGACCGCCCTTTCCAAAGGTCTTCACGTCCACAGCGTGGTGATTACTCACGAGCTTCGTGAAGTGATCCCAAAGCGGGAACCGCCACACCCGGTCTCCGGTGTGCATAGACGCGGCCAGCATGTACTCCCACAAGGCCTCGGAGTTGCTGAAAACTCCGCTGGCCGAGGCGCCCAGCGAGTGCTTCATATCATTGGTCATCGTGCCGACGTCAACGATGAACCTCGGCCAGAAGTTCTGCGCGTACACCAGCGCGTCAGCTAGGCACAGCCTGCCGGCCGTGTCAGTCGACTCGATCTTGATGCTCTTGCCGTTCATGGCCTTGACAATGTCCCCCGGCCGCATGGCTGCGCAGCCGGGCATGTTCTCGCAAAGAGGGATCAGCGCCCTCACGTTGATGGGCAGCTGGAGGCCTGCTACTGCCCGGCAAGCCGCCAAAACGCAGGCTGCCCCGCCCATGTCACCGCGCATGAAGCGCTGCTTGTTGCACGGCTTGATGCACAACCCGCCGCTGTTGTACGTGATTCCTTTGCCTATGAGCACGACTGGCCGCTCATCCCTCGAGGCCCCATAGTAGCTCAGCTCGAGGAAGATCGGAGGCTCGCAGGAGCCCTGGGCCACCGCCAGAAACGCGTACATCTTCTGGGTCTCGGCCCAGCCGCGCACCTTGACCTCCACGTTGACTCCGGACTTGCACAGAACCTCCACGGCGTTCTGGGCGAACGATGTCGGCGTCATAAGGTTCGCGGGGGTGTCCATCAGCTGCCTGGACAAGTTCTGGGCGGCCGCCTTCTGCAGGCCGATCTGCCAGCCGGTCCAGTCGCAGTCGTCGTAGAGCTCCAGCTGGGGGATTAGGATCTGGTGTTTCTTCATCTTCTTCTCCTGGTAGAGCCAGACGCCAAGGGCAGCACCCTCGGCGGCTGATTCGGCGTGTCCGAAGCTCTCTATGTACACCCTCCTCACCGACATCTTCTGGAGGGCTCTGCATCCTGTCGCGGCTGCTATCCGGATGGCTTCCTTGCCCTCGTCCATCTGCTCGAAGACGTCGTAGCCTTGGCACTCGCGGCCCATTCCGACCACGGCCACCATCGAGAATTCGTCGTCGACGTTGTAGAATACGCGGACTTCGCCTTTTTTTGCTGGTGGGCCCGTGTACCTCAGCAGTTCGTACAGTCTGTGGCAGACCATGCTGTCGTACCTTTCTCCGGTTGGGGTGAGTTTGCCAGTGTCGTGTAAATCATCGGGGTTGGTGTACAGTCCAAAAACCAAGCCTTTGTGGCGATTGTGTCTGCAGGGATCTTCGGATTTCTTGATACATGTCGATGTTTCCACAATTGTCCTCGTTATCGATGAAAATTTTGGTGTTACCAAATTCCTTATCATGAGCCTTATCGGTAGAGCCATACTCACTATCGGACTAATTATTACATTACTCACAATTTACTGCAATTTTCAGACATTTTGTGCGAAATTCGAAAAAAGTTGGTGTTTATTTATTGGTTCCTCTGGCGATTCGATTTTTGTTTTGATGCAACTTCGAAAGAAAAGTGACATTTTGATTGAAATATTTGACATACTGGATGTCTATCTGCTCAGTTACCTAATTCATTGTGTAGGTATACTATTTTTAATCGACAATGAAAATGTTCATTCTAATCGAAATCTATGTTTTCTCGAGAAACCGATATCGACGACTATATTTATGCCGTCATTCGAATATTTTCATCTCTACCTTTACCCATCAGAGGTTTGGTGCATCAAATCCTTCAATACAGTGACTCTCGTGAGAAACTTGATAGACAATGAACTTCTTTGAGAAAATCTCGAAAATCATAACTGTATTCTGTTTGAGAGTAACAATTTTTGTATCAAGACGTGGCAACTGTGTATCTCAAAGTAGCTGAAGCTCAAAGCTGGGCTAGATGCCCCCAAGTCCAAGAGTGGCAAGTCACAGAAGAAGAGAAAAAGTAGAGATCGAACAAGGAAGAAGAAGTTTCTCCCGTCTTTTGAATCTGAGGTTATGTATGAGTTTTTGACAAAATAAAATAATAAATTAGTTTCAATATAATATCAATATTTGGAGCAGGACAGAATGTCTCGCTACTGTTCAATAAGCCGATATAATCAACAAATAAAAAGCTTGATAACGGTCAAGGTAAGATATAAATAAATTATTGAACAGTGAAAAATCATAGAATCATGTTCAATATTCTAGGATACCATTCTGAAAAAGTCGAAGGATCTTCAACAAGTTTCCCTCAATGGAGTTAAATCGAAAATCAAATGGAATTCTTTCAATAAAATGTTGGTAGGTGATTAGAAATTGGTCTTACCTCAACTTGATTCAAATGAAGCAACTTCCGATTTCAGAGGAATTTATCACAAGCAGAAGTAACCAATCAAGATGGAAATAAAGCTTCCTTTCCAGTCCAATTTGCTAATGAAACTGAGAGTAATTCTGTTAAAAATAAGGTAGAGTTTTTAATCAATTGTGGAAAAATCTACTGAAATAATGTATTTTTTGTTTTACTTCAAGTTGTCATCAAAAACTCTCAGAAAACAAATTAATAAACTATGCAGCAGTTTTGAGAGAACTATTAAAAATAACAAGCTACCCCTATATTCAGTAGCAGGACTGTCAGTGGCAGAAAATGGAACAGATTCCAAAATACAAATTGAACCTATACCTGAACCTCCTCCTATCCCTGAAGGAGGTGGAGAAATTTTGAATCAGTTGAATGCTCTTGGAGAATCCACATTTGCTTCCTTGGGTTTGGGAGGTCATAGTCCAGTAGGAATAGCACAAAACTGTTTTGAATACCTGCATGTTACACTAGGTATTGAATGGTGGGCTGCGATTGCTTTAGGTAAACTGTTGTAAATGCCAAATTCAAGACTACATGTGATTTTTATTTCAGGAACTCTCATCATAAGAGTTTGCCTCTTTCCTCTAGTTGTGATAGCACAGAGAAATGGTGCCAAGATGAACAACTATCTGCCCCAAATGCAATTGCTGCAGTTGAAGATGACAGAAGCTAGACAAACTGGTAACCAGCTTGAAGCAGCCAGGTACTCTCAAGAGCTCATGATTTTCATGAAGGAAAAGGGGCTGAATCCTCTCAAAAACATGATTGTTCCTCTTGCTCAGGTAGGTGCTCAAAAAAGGTCCAGCAATTCTAACATTTAATGATTGATTATCCAATAGATGCCCATTTTTGTTTCTTTCTTCATGGCACTGAGGCAAATGGCCAATGTACCAGTTGATAGCTTGAGGACAGGTGGATTATATTGGTTCACTGATTTGACACTTCCTGATCAGTATTTCCTTCTTCCAATCATAACAAGTGCCACCTTGTTAGCAACTATTGAGGTATGAGAAATAGTGAAAATCTTCACCATGGAAAATTCATTTGTTTTCCTTCAGCTTGGGACAGATACAGCAAAGCTATCTTCACAAAATATGCAACTGATGAAATATGTTCTGAGGGGATTACCCCTAGTGATATTGCCGTTTACAGTAAATTTTCCTGGCGCAATTTTATGCTACTGGATGTCCAGTAATTTCATCTCCCTGGCACAAGTGGGAATTTTGAGAATACCCAAAGTGAGAGATTACTTCAAGATTGAACCTATGCGCAAAATTGATCCCTCAGATTTGCCCATGAAGCCCAAAGGATTCAGAGAAGGGTTGAAGGATTGTAAGATCGTTGATGGATTTTTGATTAACAATTAACAACAAATTGATTTTTTCACAGCTTGGACAAATATCAAGATCACAAAGGAGTTGGAAGAACGGAGAAGATTAGATGATATCAGTTTTAAGAGAGCAGGGAGAGGCCCAATAGTTAAAACATACAAATATGATCCTACAAAGCAAGTGGAACCTTCAACTAGTTCCCCAATGAGTGCAAAAAAAAGATAATATAATTGTAATTTAGTAATAATAAAACATTGACATGTTGAATTTATTTTATTTTTGAGAAAATTAACTTTCTAATGTTAGATGATGATTTCATGAAGTATTAACTTTTACATAATGAGATGCCAGCAGTATTTGCATCTGCCATTTTAGATTAGCCCACTTGAAATTTCAGTCATATCATTTAAAACACAGGTGCCATTTCCACGAGCTCATGTAGATGGCGCTACGTCTGCCGATTTGTCATGAATATTTTCGCGGTTTTTCACATTTGACGAATAACTGGGGAATAGCATACAGATAAAGTGAAACAATTAATACATGATGTTTCTTTTTGTTTGAATTGATACATTGGAGAATATACTGAATGTAAAGATATCCTTGAAATGAATATATAGCTTCTGTGGTTCATTTGTCATTCTTTCAATTACAAAAACATTGGTGTGAGGATAAAAAACTTGAGAATCTAGGTACATACTATCTGCTTCCTTTTATATGAATATACTTAACAATAGTTTATCAAACATTATTCATTACAAATAACATATCTCTGTCTTATCTTTATGTATTCAACCATTTAGATATGACATGAATTCTTTCTGGCCAGTGGTTGGTATGAATGGGCGATTTCATCATCCCAAACAAATAATTTATCAAATTGTTTGTTTTTTACTTCTCAGGAGACTGTAATCCTGTCAACATCAACAAGAGACTAATATAATAAATTATGTTTCACTAGAAATGAATCATAGTTATATTTAGAGTACTCTGTATTTATAGAAATTCATAACAATATGGGAAATGTTCCACTTCAAAAACAAGCTTAGCACATATAATAACACAATCCAAGGTACAGGTACAAGAAAATATCTTGTATTGTTGAGAATCTGCAAAGAATTGTAACCTAAAAATGTTATATAGAAGTAGTACAAACAAGAACAGAGCCAAAAAGTATTACCTAGCAAAATTGACAAAAACCAGTCATGGCTTATGATCCCATTATAAAAGAAAAGCTGAATGAAATGAAGTAATATTAGTGGAGGGAAGAATGCATTTAGGTGAATATCAAATGCAAAACCCCACTCAACATCTTGTAGGTTTGTTTTTGGCTTCAAAAATGAATTTGTTAAATACCAAAATGAAGTTGCAATTAGGAGTCCTAAACCAATGCAATCAACAAAAATAACAAGAAGCAGAAATTTGATGAACTGTACAAATGTGAGCTTGAGAACTAAGGAGAATCCAATTGTAGTTACACTGAGTGCTGCTGCAAATAATACCAAAAATGCAGGGTCATCCCTAGCATACTGGGATTTGGAAAGTTTCCTAGCTCTGAATATTTTGATCAACTTCTGTGGAGCTATAAATAAATACAGCATTTGCCACAGAGCAAACTGGAAGTCCATTTGATCAAATTTGAAAATTTTACGCATATACCTTGCACATTTGTTATATGCAGATGATATATCACACTGGGATGAAGAACAAATATTATTTGCAAAACTCATTTTGGGATTATGCTCTTGCCCTGAAGGAAATGCACTGATTGATAACTTTGATCAAATGTGAGTTCTCTAGTGCAGCTGCTACACGTTCTTTGTCTGCCAGTTGTTTGTTCACCTGCAGTTCTGAGTTGTGGGTGCCAGGATTCACTTCAACTTTAACCTTGAATCTGGCTGGCAGGCACCTCAATAACTTGACTCTTATAGAAAGGCCAATCAATGTAGCCATGCTACAGTGTGGGATGGTTGGTGTGAAACGGACATTAACTGTTCCATTTCCATTATCTATGTGGATTAAATCTTCTTGAACAACGTGAAGTTGCTCTAGAGTTAAAGGATGTTCTGGATCGTTGATATGTCTTATCAAATCTGAAAAAGATATCCTCATTAGTAAATGCATAACATAACCATTATTACTCACCGAATATCTCTCTACTGTCGAAATCATCTACAACAGAATCATCCTCCTCTTCCAAAGTGGAAGGTCGTTCATCGAGTTTCTTATAAACGTCGGGATTCTGATTTTCTAGCTGATCAAATGACATAATATTACATGAGCATAAGAAAAAATGAGATTCTCAATCACTTTAAGAGAGTCATCAATAAAAATTAGACTACTTTTCGATTCCAAAATAGTTAAATAAAAAAGTCTCAGACATAAGGTCTGTTCGCTGTTTATGCATGAAATTTATATTGTACACTACATTTTCTTACACCCACTGGTCGTTGTAGATGAGTGTAGTGAAGTGAAGTGTAATTAGTTTAACATCTGTTCGGTGCTTTTATCCTGCTTTATGCTAATCCTAGGATTCTGATTTTGAGGTTATGATTATAATTATTTTGCATTTATTTATGACTTGTGAATCTCTCTCGAATGTATCAAAAATGCACAGTGATGATGAAATCATCATTGCGAATTCGGACGATGAATTGTTGACAAGTTCATCTGACGATGATCAATCAATGACATTGATGTCAATATTCTTTTGATGCTATCGTAAATGGGGACAAAAGATTCCCGGGTAACAAATATAAGCATTACGTACTTTGTCGAAGAAGTTTTCAAAATATATCATTATATACATCTAACCTCATATTATCCAATATCCATTTGCACTACACTTTTCACACCTCCTCTAAATCGATTGTAACAACTGGTTTTTTCGTGCTACAACATTTTAACAACGAACATAGTGTAGTGTACACGGGAAATCACCGAACGGTATCAGTGTTACACAATCTACTATTCTGTACAATAGTGTAGTTAATGGAGACACAGCGAACAGACCTATAAATTCACTCAACCACGATTCGTTGAATCGTGTCAGCACTGTCAGCTGTCAGTCAGATGTCAGAATTGTCAGATGCACAAAAAAAACAGTGGATACGTCTTTTAGAACGCATTTGTATGATAAAAACTCGGCGGGCGACAAAACAAAAAAATAAAAATAACTGAAAGCGCGGATGCGAACGAGTCTACGTTGAGGTATTAGCTGAGATGCTTACATTAGCAAATAATAGAGGTTCTTACAAAAACGATCTATTTGAAAATTTCAACTTCAACACAAACACACAACAAAATTATAATTTCAAATAAATTCGATTGGTATTCGCGATTTGAAAAGGACGAATAGAGCGCTAAAACCATAAATTGTTATCACATTTTACTAACGTAATGATGGCAACGTTGGATCCAGGATTGCCCCTAATGAAATAAAGTTTCAACAAGTATTATCATCCACTATCATTGGAAATCAAATGTACCTATTTAATTTGTCAGATATTATTCATAAACTATAAAGGTGAATATTTCGTTCGATATTTTTCACAAGCTTTTATATTTAGCTTCACTTTGTCACTAACAATGTAAAAAATTCGTGCGAGTTAAATTTGACTCACTTTATTTGAAATTTGGCAGTTCATCATAAATCCGGTGACAATTAATGCTTCATGATTTTTTTACAATAAAAATAAAATGGTTGTTTCAATATGGCAAATGGGGTTTTTCATGATGTATATTCAAGATGGCGGCTCCATAATCATACCTTTTACAACAGAAGTAACAATAAAATTTCACAAATATTTTTTTGAACCGGAGGTAATGGGAAACTCGAAGAAATGTTCGTTCGAATAAAACAAAATAGGTACGAACCTATACCGTGAAAGGTTTTCAGTCTGTCATGTATCCACTATTCCACTATCCATATATCGATACTGTTCTTATTTTTATCCACACGCTCGAAAAAATAAATTTCTATTTTGTGAGATATGGTTATGTGCGGTTGTAAATAGTCCCCCCATAATACCAATCTTGATGAGAACGGATCAATATTTTTCAACTAAATTTGCCACACTAATTGATCCGTTCAAAAATAGGGAGTGAAAATTCTCGTCCTCACTCCTTACTGTATAATAACATACCAATCGAACCACAATCGAACCTAGAGTCGAAAATAATACCCGAAAAGAAGATAAAGTACGTCACCTGGCAACACTGGACTCGCAATCGATATTTTGCGGCATCTAGTGAATGTGATGTGATTGTGAGTTTCGTAAATGCAAGGATGTTTGTTCGTTTCGTGCCCAATGACTGCATTTGCTGAATAATTTCTCCATCCTCATCGCAAAATGTGACGTTTTGGAATACTCGGTACGTATCTTATGTAGAATGTATAGGTTGGTATAGGTATGTCAGTAGGACACTTACGCAGAAATTGCAAGATGCTCACAAGTCACAAGACCTCGGAAGTCGTAAGATAGACAATGAATCATACATGCAGAAATCTCAGAAATTGTAAGAATATTGGAAATTGTATACAGTTCGAGTTCAAACAATGTCCAGTAGAGGCGCTACTATGTTCTTTTGTATCAGCTTTTAATGATGAATATTTATTCACTAACAGTGAAATACCTACCTATTGTGATTATATTATCGTAGGTACGACAAATACTGGGTCAAAACCCGGTGAAAATGAGAGCATCTATGTTTGTACATAGATAGGTAATGAAGGCCAAAGCAAAGCCCGAATCTTTCCACATGGCGAGTGAGAGTGGCGAGACCATATAGATAGATTTTTTTAGCGAGATCTCCGGGATTTAATTAAAATTACCATAATAAACTTGACTAGCGAGTAGCGTCAAGCGCCAAAACGAAAACGTTATGACCAGTGTTGCCAAGATGTAATGCGACATTTACTCACACTGTACAGCTGTCCTCTTAGACCTCACATTGTCACATTACTCCCTCCAAAATTTGAAAACCTCACGAAAACCTCATATTGATAATAATACATGGCAAAATCAAAAAAATAAAATGTACGACTGAAGTGAGATGAAACGAGGCGACGAATGAGTCAGAGTGAGACTGAGACCAAAGAGTACTGAGACACGCTGAGACCACGCAAATCACAATATGCCCAGGCCCATCAATACATTTTGATAAATATCGATATGTGTATCGCTTCTGCATCAGAAGAAACCCAAAAATAGTGCCTTTTGACTTTCGATAATTGGCGGTAAATTAAATGTCTCGAAACACAAAAAAATATTTTTTTCACAATCTCACTTTTTTTTTCAATATTCATTTTGCAAAGATGAGGTTTTGATGAACTTTTCAGATGAAGGTGTTATGAGACATAATGAAAATTTTAAATTTCCCGCCAAACACGAAAAGTCCAACTGCACTATAAATTTCTCACATATTGGCAACGCTGCTTAGGGTTCACGACTGGTGCAGAATCGTTATTAAAAATGGTCATCTACTCCATTCCAGTGGCAGCGTAAGTAAAATCTCCTATCCGAATCGCATTATACAGGGTGTTTTTTTGAATGGAGTACCCTATACGGTCCCACTCGTTTGAATTTGTATTCCCATTTCCCATATATATATATATCCAACTCAACTATACAGGCCCTTTAATTACTTCTGAGAGTTGTTTTGGTAACTTAGGTAATGAGTTACAGCTTCGGTTTAACTAAGAAAGTTTACCCTGGCGAATTAGTAGGTTTGCAAACTCCCCAGTGAACTTCTCTAAAGGGAGTTTCTGTGGAAAATGTTTTTGGAGTGTCCAAACCATCAACTGTATGAGAGCGCGACTTGGCCGAAATCAAATTAGCGCGTAGGAGTGTTAATCAAGGCAAGGAATAAGTTCTTTATTGGTATTCTTCGGAATATTTGTCCCAAGAAGAGTGAATAGGAGTAGTTCTGCAATGTGTATTTGAGTGAAAATCAATGAGTCTGATGGTGTGGTGTGTGCTCTCTCCTAGATTCTAGTCGAATTTCTGAAAGAGAAAAGTCTATCCAATTAAAAATATCAAACATGGTTTGAAATTGAATGTCTGGTAGACTACGAGCAGAAAACAACTACTTTCCTGGTAAATACCACGCAGAACATTAAATTATATCTGCTCGTAGTCCATGCAACGATTCACACTGTGACTGCAGCTCGCAAATATTTCTTTCCCCCAGAAGTATGCAATTTAGGTTTTTATAAAAGAAAATAATAGTATTCTGTTAGCACCAAACAATTATTGTTCAAATATTACCATCAATATTTATTTTTCCAATATTTCATAAATACAGACCAAAAATGTACCCAAATATTTTTGTTAAATGTTCAATACAATTTGTTCTTTTTGTGTGATACATTTTTCTTACATGCTTCTTCAGTTTCCTGTAAAAATGATTTGTGAGTAGGTAATACAGTCATGCGAAATTAAAATCCGACATTCCTATGTTTTTCATGTAGGTCGTCGGAAAAATATAGTGTACAACTCGTGCGGTAATTGGGTATTTCATTCTCGTTTGACAAGATGATGAACTCGTATAAAATATCTTATTTTCCACACTAGTTGCACAATATACTATTCTGGACTTGTTGAAACTTTGAACAGTTCCATGTATAGTCCTCATATCTGAATAAAATATTCTGAATCGATAAAAAATTGAAATAATGGAAATGCAGGTTCAAAAAATACTCGTCAGGATACATATACTTTCAGAAAAAGTATATGTCAACTCAACACGTTCTGCTCAAAATGTGATGCACATCTACAACTGATGAAGAGTTTTTAGTTGTGTGATTCTTTATCTTTAGTAACTCCCCAATTCATTTTATCTGTGTTATTGGCATTACTTGAAACTGACGATTCATTTTTTTTCATGTGAGCTATAACTGGTTTATAAAACTTAATTTCATTATTCTTTAATGACCTTATGAATACGAGAATCGAATTGTTCAGAAATATTCTAATCTATAGACGAACTTTTTCTTGCCAGCTATATTATTTTGATCTGAATGCGTTCATAGTGCATTTTTTTCAGGATGACCGAAATGATCGAGAAACGGACCTGGCCTAACCTCGGACTGCTTGTGATCGGATGCCTGATCTGCTTGGCCCTATGGAACAAAATCACAAACCCCTCGCCATCACCACAAATCCTGTTTTCCAGACGATCCACAACAGCCTACAAGTTGTACACACAAAACGCAACTGCACACCCCAACCGATTCATCAATCTGCCCGACAAAGATTACACCCAACTCATAGATCTGAATTTCAATTTCACCCTAGTCAATTTTAGTTGCAACGACACCAACAACGCTCTTCTACTCCTAGTTCTCGTCCATTCTTCACCCGAAAACGCTGCTAAAAGAAGAACAATCCGGGAGACATGGGGTCAGAAAATTGAGAATGTCAAGCTGGTTTTCTTGGTGGGGAGCGTCATCTCAAGCAGCCTCCAGAATAGCCTAGAAGACGAAAATAGATTGCACAACGATATTATCCAAGGTAGTTTTTTGGACACCTACAGAAACATCACCTACAAACATGTGATGGCCTTCAAGTACGCCATATATCATTGCCCCCAAGCCAAATACATACTGAAGACTGACGACGATGTATTCGTGAACATGCCAACAATGATTAAATTCTTGACTTTCGATTTGTCGCCGTATGGCGCCACTGATGCTTTGTTCTGCACCCCTAGACTGAACTCCAAAGTTTTGAGATCGTACCGCTCCAAATGGAGAGTGTCTTTTTCTGAGTACCCTTATAGGGTGTACCCACCTTATTGTCCTGGTTGGGCTTTGCTGTATTCGCCGGATATCGTGTACGCCCTGTACAAAGAGGCACAAAAAACCGAATATTTCTGGATAGATGACATCCACATAACTGGTACTCTGACGGAGAAACTGAACATACTCCACACTGATATTGAATCCCTTGTATTGTCCGAAGAGAATTTGGAAAATATCGTTGAGAGGTCCCAGAACTTTTCTGAACCGTTTTTGTTTGGAAGTGCGAATATGGAAGAGAAAGAGATCAGGGCGTTATGGCATTTTGCAATGATTCATGAATCTCCCAAATTCATATTCAGGAATGTTAGGTTGCAATATGTCTGATATTGAAGTAGTAAATAACTAACACATCACGAACTTTTTACGGAAGTATATATTTATATGCCAAAGCCTGATAACAAATCTATTCAGAAAACTTTATAGGTATAATTGAATCACTGGATATAGATGAAAATCTTCAATCTTTAACCTTGATACATTAGCAATGTAGTCTTAATATCTTGAGAATGATTCCCAGTGTTCCCATCTAGAGTACTACATAATAAGAAAAGGAAAATGTCATCTCATGTAGCAAATAGGAAAATTCGAAATATAAATGTCTTTATATTATATATTTTCGTATCGAAATAGTTTTTTTTCTATTTTGGATCTATAATGAAGTCATTATGAAACACATTTTTTATTATTCGGAGGTTGGTACAATCGAACTGCCAAATGTCAGGCCCAGCTTACTTTTGAGCGATTTAGATTTGGTGATACTAGCAGTGAAAAACTCTAATTCAGAGTGTGGTCTCGACCAATACCAATAAAACAATAACAACATTGCATTTTTCACCGCTAATATCGCAAAAACCAAAATCGCTCACCAGTAGGTAAACTGGGCTTTACGCCTGTGCGTAAGATTTTAAATATTGAAATGTCAACATTGTTACCAATCGAAGATGTTTTTTGTTATTTATCGATATTATATCAATTTTTTCAATAAAAGACTTCAAATTAATGCAAAATAGAAAGAATTGCATATGACACACGTTTTATAAGACATGTAGAATATTATATAACTTGTATTATAATATACTATTTTAGACGTGGCATTTTCAGCACACATATAGTTTATTAGTTACGTACTGGATAGATTAATGCCATGTTTGCACAAAAAATATTTTCAGTAATTTTATATTTATTACCTAGTGAAATATTTGAGTATGGTCATCATCATGGAAATTGCCCCTGTGGATTTTATTTCAGACAACCCAAGAAGAATACTCGAGAACACAATCTGTGATCTGGGTTTTAATATTAGGTATAGTGATTTGTATTCAAACTGCTGCTATACTCAAATGCATTCATTATTCAATTTTTTGACATATGACGCACCCAATGCACAATTTCATGGAAATCGATATCAGTGGCAAAATGTTCAACAGAAATTGAATTGATTCGAATATGCGAACCTGTGTTATGTTTGTTCTGTTATGTCTACCTATTTCCGGGTATATTCTTTGAGGAATACAAACTTCATTATCAAATCAGTAGGTATAGTTTTGATACACAACTCACTAATGAAAGAAAACAATGATTCGCACAGATATATAGACATTACTTTCAATATATCTATGGTAATAAAATAATGAGTAATCAAAAGTGAAGAAATTTAGCGCTTAAAAGTTTCAAATAAATATAATCTATATATACTTCCATGCCCATTTATGTACTGAGACTGTATTTCATTCTGAAAAACACTTCGGGTTTCACCATATCAAATATTGAGATCCAATTTACTTGAATATTCAATGCACGCTTAAAAACAATGTTGAGTAATCAAGTCATGACAATGTATTATTTTCTATTCGATTTTAGTTGTGGACTTTTATTACAAAATATAAGAGTGAGGTGAAACTCGAATGCTTCTGATATTAGACAAAGTGCCTGTTATGTACTTAATGTTCGCATAATCATGTTGATATTTTATATTTTGTAAGGTAGTTTGAGATCATGGGTCCATAATGGAATTATAGTACCTAAGTAGAAGAAGGTGACTATTAGAGGTACCTACCTATAGGTATTTGAATCTGTTGATAAGAATAAATAATGTGATTTACCTACTCCTCGAAATAGATATACATATAATACTTTTACCTATATGTACTACGTAGGTTTATTGTTTCAATATAGTAAATGTTAAGTTATTTATAGATAATTATACATTGTATTTACTAAGTTCGGATTCGTATATTTTGTCCTGAACACTTTAATTTTTCAAATTTTGGAATTATCATCATTATGTTAGAAAAAAGATATGAATCTTAGTTTATTTCTTCGGTTACTTTGTATATTTCGAAAAAATCCACCAAGAAATGTAAACTTGTAACTATATTTATGGAATCTCAGTAGAAAAACTATCACCTGTTTATAGCTTGATTTTGAAACGTGCCAACTCATCCTCGAAATTTTTTTATCAAACTGAAAATAAAACATTCAATGCACAACCACTCTATATTTTTCATTTACAATTAACACCATTAAACCTTTAAATACCCCAAATTGTGGAGCTGGCTACATTTCTTCAAGGATTGACACTTGATGACATATTATGTGGTCTGGAGAAAAATAAAAGGAAGCAGGGGTATCCTGAACAACAAGGTGTTTATTATTATAATACCTGAATTGAAAAACATCATCATCCGAGTCCAAGGTGGATATAGGATGGTGAAACAGCTTCCTATTAACAAGCACTAGAATAAACTGTAGACCTTTGCCTACTTGATTTCATACCGTAGTAATATTTCCTGAAGTTATCAGAGATGGCGACATACCTTGTGTCGGTAAGACAGAATCTGTGCATCTGTCACCTTTTTATCAGTTTCATCTATTCTAGATGAAAAATGACTGAGAAGAGTCAAAATATCGATAATTATTCCAGACTCACTGAAAATATTGTGTTTTGGTGTCATTTCAACTCATGTCTGTCAGATGCGAACCACAGAAATACATGAGCAACAGAAATCTTCTTCGATAATCGATCTCACCGCCATCTTCATTCAAGTCGTGGAAATATTTAGTACCTTCTCAAACGGTCTACAAGTTTTTCGCAGAAACAATTGAAAAGCTGTTTCACCATCCTATATCCACCTTGTCCGAGTCATTTAGTTTTGTATTCGAAAATAATTTCCATGTATTAAAGTGAGGAATCTCATTTTTTTAATATGTAATTTGGATAGCGGTGACTCGATCTGGTAGAAATTATTGAGACAGATCCTTGATAGTATAAGAATATGTTCAATTTCATATTACATACAATTTTTCGAAAGTTTGATTTTCTGAAAATTTCAGGATTGAATTGATTCTGATTGAACGCCTACTGCCCTAACTAGTTTTGATAAAGTCATTCAATCTAACCGGGTACCACCTGTTTTATTCAGGTATTCAATATTTTTGCACCTCCTCTACCAAGTTGTTAGTATCAAAATTACTAAATCCAGAATAAGGTATAAGTATAGTGATTGAAACAACGCTGATATGATCAGGAGATACGTCCATGATCAGGAGCGTCATGTAGATGTTTTCAGGAGGAAAGGCAAAATTTCATATACAGGGTGTTATTATTATGAGCACGTTGATGATCTTCGAGGGGTGACTCTTCAGTCTTCTGAACTGGTAGATCCTCGAAATCAATAAGGGTTCGAGTTTGCAAAAATTTGTAAATCGAATTGCAATTATTTTGGAGTCGATTCGTTTTGAATATATCCTCTATTTTTCGTTTGAACGCAATAATCGGTTAGTGCTTTATCTTATATATTGGGTTTGGAGTGTATATAATCTTTGGTTTGTATTATACGATAACCTGTCAATGGATTCATAGTCAAGGATGGTTAGGCTCCCTGAAAACTTCTGATAATAATCCAGTCATACAGGAGCAATGACCAGTTTTTATCGATTCCAGTGTTATATGACGATATTGTTCAGAGATCAATAATTCAACGGGATTTTCTGTAATAATATTTTGTGATTAAATTAGCAACCGAATCTGATGAAGACACACCTTATTACGACCTACCAGCGGAATGAATAAAATTGTTTTATGATTAACTTTCCATCAGCCTAATTGGATATTGGAGAACTTGCGCCTAATAAATATTAACTACAAATGACTACACGCCTGAAAATTAATCATATTCTCAATTTTGCAATATATGAGTGCACAATATGTCACACTAATTTTTTTGATTTCCCAATTCATGAAAGACATGTTTCTTTCAAATTGGTATAGATCTTATTACTCTCCAAAATATTGTTTCTCAGCTGGCTTTACTAATGGTTCGCACGGCTCCGCTCTTCAATTTTAAACGAAAGAAAGATCTATAGCTTGTATATTGAAGTATATTTTTTATAAACAACACGTGAAACTTCATTCCAATGACTGTATGAGCACAATATTTTTTCTTTATCATTGCTTTCTGCAACTTTTTTCTTTCTTATTAATTCCTATATCAGCTGAGTGCATGAATCGAAACTCATTCCTGTCAGCAGAATTCTAATGTTTCAAGAGCTATACATCTATCTACCTATCATGCTTCACTAAATCTGCAATCATAGGAGAAAAAACACTCAAAAGTTACTTATTCATTGAATTCAGTGACAAGAGTCACTATAGCAGACCTACAGAAGAAGTGACTACATAATTACAGGAAACTACCTAACCCTTCAAATAAACAACTATCTTAGGAACACACACTATGGGAAATGAGACATTTTAGATTGACTCGGAGTTTTGATCACACACTGTTGACCAGTTTAGAGACAGAAACGTGTTGCTATAGACGCCACTATAGTCACTATTTATATTGTGGACTGTGCTTGTGCGCTGTCTGGACGTAAAGAACATTACGTGGCTGTTATGATTCTGATTCTATTGTCCACTCTGCCAGTCTTTACAAACTGAAATTCACAGTAGGAGAGTCACCTCTCATTGAAAGGATTGCAATCGATAATATTATCGTTTATCTGGATGAACTTTTAGCCAGGAACGACAGATTCAATCCTGGTATTGCGACCCGTCAACAAAGTGAGTTTGTGTTATTTTTGACATCAAGACACAAATAAATTGGCATCGTTCTGGCTGCACAGTTGTCGTGAATGAATAAATGATTTGTGTTTTTATTCAACATAGTTGCTTTTGCACGCTTCCATTCGAAGTAAATGAAGCATACCTTTCCGGGAATTTGAAGAATTTACCCACCAAGAAGAGTGAAATTTGTCAAATTCTATACGGGGTTCGCATGCATTGATTGTTGCTTTGAAAATCCACCAACAAGCACATAGCAATGACTCATTTTCCTTATAAAATATGTCGGTTTGAATGATATGTGACTTGTGAGTAGCAGTACCTATATAGGTACTATAAGATGGGACTCCGTTCTTGCAGCAAAAAGCAACCAAACCGATTTCAATAAAAATTATCACATGTTCCGAAAACGAATATAAATACCTAGCAATGAACATTTTTCCTTGGTAAAACTTATATTATAAATTTTTTTTCGGAAAGATCGTGGAAGTCGATCTCTCTTCAAATTGTACTCACATTATCAATAGGGATATATGTAAATAAAACTCAAACAGAAATTGAAAGATTCTCATCCAATTGAAAATATCAAACACAGTTTGAATATAAATGTCTCGTATAGACTACGAGCAGAAACAACTACTTTCCTGGCGAATACCACGCCGAAAATTAAATATGCGTGAAGATATCAGGGTCTCTACTCGGTTGTTTAACGTGCGTGTTTCTATGTGAACTTTGTCACCTCTTAGAAAGAAAAAAAACATTTTCATTCTGCATTCACTGTGTGTGAATCGAGCAAATATAATTCAATTTTCTACGTGGTATCTGCCAGGAAAGTAGTTTCTGCTCGTGGTCTTGCAGACATTCAAATTCAAGCTGTGTTTGATATTTTCAATTTTCCATTTATGGCTTTTTCTTTGAATACAAGTCCTGAATATGAATTTCGCAGAATTATTCATTATTAGAGAATATAGAAAGCAAAGTTGCAACGTTTAAAACATCTTTAAAAATGCAATCAACTCGTATCCTGACCCACCAACCTGACTTATTCAACGAGATCCTGATATCCTGATCTTCTTTCTATATGAGTATATTCCGATTCGATTTGAATTAAAACTAGTTTTTCAAAATGCATCAGTACGATTTTACCTTCAGGATGGACAGTAGGTAAGGTGTTAAATATTTCGTGAGACCTTGATTTTTTGTAGTTTTCATTTTTGGTTTTGATAATGGAAATAACAGAATTAACTCATCACATAGACACACCTTCATATGACGTCAACTTGGTTGATATGAACAAGCATGTCTTTTCTCTAGAAAAGCCGATCTCACTGTGCCCAACATAATTCAGTCAGGAGTAACCATACCATTGAAGTAATCCATTTCGTTGCTTGGCGTTACTATCAGCAATCATCTTTCTTAGGAAAATAACGTGAGGTCCATTGCCAAAAGTGCATCCCAAAAACTAGGATTTCTGTTTCGAGCCAAAAGCTATTTCACTCCCAGTCAGCTGCTTATGATCTATAAGGCACAGATCCGACCTGTCCTGGAATACTGTTCCCATATTTGGAGTGCGCACCTCAACATATCCTGAAACTATTGGATTATGTACAAAAAAGGGCAATTCGTCTAGTCGGTGATGCCTCGCTTACAAACTCGCTCACTTCTTGGAACACCGTGAAAAAGTTTTTAGCGATTTATCTCTATTGAATAGATATTTTCATGGGAGATGCTCTTCTGAAATATCAAAAATCGTTCCTCCATTAGTAGTCTCTTCGAGATTAACCCGTCAAGTTCAGTCTTTACACTCCTTCGTGGTCACTTTAGAGACCTGCAGAACGTCCCTTTCTCGTTCATCCAACGAACATCGAGACTTTGGAATTCATTGCCAAGGGAGGTGTTCCCCGAGGCATACCAACTCCAGAAATTTAAGAATAACACCAACTCATACCTTCTTTCCCTTCTCTGAATATTACAGGATAACCCTTTTCGTGAGAACCAGAACATAAAAAAAAGTAATGATAGTATAATGGGGAACAATAATTCACTTTTTCACTAATTGTCAAACAAACGTGCTGAACTCGTAGGTTCTAATGTTAGAAATGTGAAATGTTTGAAAACTTTTCATGAAACGATGTATATGAGTTGTTGAAGTTAAAGTGTATTAAAGTTGTGGACGTGTTTATTTAGATTCATTTGCCATTTTGTCCTACATGAATTCTCTTTCTACGAATGTTCGTGGTGTGGGTGAACTAAAAATAGTTGAATAACTCAATTATATCTGTATATAACGTAATTGAACCAAGTTTCTATTCGTAGTTAATTTTGAATGTAGAATATAAATATGGCTAATTGAAACATAGGTGAGAAAAAAAGCAAAAACCAGCTATCATATTCTGGGGAAAATCATCCAATATTTTGTTGAAAACATTATTCATTCAATGAGGACTAGTGCCAATTAGTATCATAACGTTGTTGAATAGAAGTTAACTAGCAATTTCACATATTTCATAATTCATGATGAATACCTATTACCTTCAATACACGTAGGTATATATATCAGTATTATGATTGCGTAACACAATTTCATTGAATGGTAGGTATTACTGAATTTAATGTCATTGTACTACGGATTTGGCATATGTGCCATTATGAATAATCGATTCGAAATATATTCAGTAGCGTAGCATTAACGAATAGTCGTGGTGTCCCAATATCCTTGGTATGTAACCTCAAAACACAAGATGGCGCCGTCCCAGAGCGCCATGAAAATAAAATTGTATGCAACAAACAATCCGGTCATTGTTGCGTGCTGATACATCACAAAACCCGTCTTGAATTTTCATCACAAATAATTTTTAGATAGATTTTATCGTCCACACATTCACCCAAAAATTAACGTCATGAAAATATTAATGGAGTTGGCAGTCGCTAGCTGAACTGAGTACTCACGCACTAAATCGCGTATACCTTAGCTGTTTTGTTATGAACACTTCGAAATTACGATTGTCCTCCTTTCGAACTTTTTTGATTGATCACCTCAATCTTGATCATCGATAATTTTTTTTCAGAATACTCAAGCATTGAACATCATTATTTCAATATGAAATCATAAGTATATTATAGACGAGCTGAATGATGAAACTCTCAGAGTTGAAAATATTTCTTCATAACGATGTTATGAGGATTTCAGGGCCAGACTAAACAAGTCCTGGTGAAATTTTGAATTTTTTGAAAGAGAAAAAAAAATTGTCTATCCAATTAAAAATATCAAACATAGATTGAAATGAATGTCTGGTAGACTACGAGTAGAAAACAACTACTTTCCTGGTAAATACCAGGCAGGATATTGAATTATATCTGTTCGTAGTCCATGCAACAATTCACACTATGAATGCAGATCGCAAATGTTTCTTTCTTCCTAAGACGTGACAAATTCACATCGAGACAGGCACGCCTAACAACCTACAGACCGGTTTCGGGCTTATTGGCCCTCATCAGTGCAGGGTAGTTATCCGAGTAGAGACCGTAAGATCTCCACTCGAAGTGTTGTCTGTCCCAATGCATTTTCGTCGCGTCTATTTGACCGCACAGAGCCGCGTTCCAACAGACAAATGAAAGTGGCGACATCATGCGGCAGAAGAAAGAAACACTCCAGAAACGAATCTCCCGAGTTTTACAGAACTTGGAAGTGGCTAAGAGCTCGACTAAGCTTAATAAATGAAAAAATTGATTAGCCATAAATTGGACACAAATGTTTTGAAAGAGAAGAAAAAAAATAGTCTATCCAATTAAAAATATCAAACATTGTTGTTCATAATGATTCATTTCCTATTCCTAAATGTTCTCAATTCTATTTGAATGGGAACATTGAATTCAGAAACTCGGCATCCAACTCATTTTACTTCAATTATTCTTATTTTGTTTGAGGTGGCTAGTGCAGTAGTAAGAATATCACCAGAAATGTCCACAGCAATAGTGGCCACAAATGGACATGGCAACAGCACCAATGAGGACTTCAAAACGCACGTATTCGGTGGTGAGTATGAAATTGTAACTGTTTCTATAAAATTCATAATGACAGCAGAATATATATGTAGCCATGCATTCTCTCATCACACTATTCCCAGTGATGAACTGCTATAGTCCTTTTCGAGAGCATTCAAACTTGAGAGTAATTGCTATTCAATAATGGATTTCAGTAATCATCTCCGATCTCTCAATTCTCTCACGTTTGGTATGAATATTACTCCAATAATTCACCTCAGGCAATCTCTCAACTACCACCTAACGTTATATTCATGTATCATGACTGAGAAATCCATTTTGATCTTATGCGCGAATAATTTTGGCTGGATGATCCATTCATCGTCACTCTAGATTCTAGAAGATGGTGGTGAGATTAAACGGTGTTTATCCGAAGTTACCAATATAATGAATGTAGTATCAAAAGTGTTCAGTGTTTTGATGCCTTGCCTAATGTGGCGTATATTCTCGAAACATTTCATGATCGGAAACATCAGTATTGATTTTTTTTTATATTGTTTCAGGTGCTGCTTCTGGTGAGTACACATATAAATATTCAGTAGATCTGGGATTTCGTATCATTCCCAGAATTTATTTTTTAACAACTGAATATTTTGAAATCGTGAATAGAGATTTAGACACCAGATTTAGATCAGTTTTTGCGGGTTTTTCTCATGGATGATGATACTTCTGCGGCTTGTAAGCAAACTGCACCTTGTTCTCCGGATTATACTGTACAGGGTGGCTGGAATTCGAGCTTCATCACTGGGATCTCGTAAACCGTAAAAGATACAGGGCAATCTGATGCCTAATCTGAATCTGAATCGGATATCTCCGAAAGTATTCGAAATGATGAGGCTCTAATTCCAGCCACCCTGTACATATTCCATGAGCGTACAATTTCCTAATATCCAATTCAAATCAGAAGTTATCCAATCATAGGAGATCGATATTGATCTTCAATTTGAGAGGCCTTGTTTTAGACCAACAATAGGTAGTAGAGCATCTGAGGACTGGTAATTCGTGATATTAACCCTTAGAATGAAGAGGAGAACATTCCCAACATTTGTCATGGTAGTTTGAAATTTAAACTACTAGTTCTGGCCCAATTTCCATAGTTGGATGATTACCTACACATGAATACCTATATGCAAAGTGATTCAAGGTAGATGACATATTAGGTATTCTTATTTTAAATCCACCAGTTTCAGAGAAAAATGATTGGAATTGACCTATACCTATTTGATTGACGAATGACACTTTTGATATATAGATAACATTCTCTCCGGTGAAACCGGAATGGGTAATAACTTCAAATTTTCAAAAGTAACACCCTGTATAATCTCTGAATCCAATGATACCACAAAGTATGTAACCAGCCGAGTAGGCTTCGGATGACACTCTTTTTACACACACTTGTCAAGAACGTCGCATTTCATGATATATCACCAAATTGAGTTATGGTTTCTCAGTTCGGTATATACCACAAAGTACCTACTTATATAATAAGCAGTATTTTTAATAAAATTCCATGTTGAAATTTGTGATCAGTCAAATCGGAATCACACCTTCTGTTCAATATTTTAACCAGAATTTCAACCAATAGGAATATCGAATTTGGTTTTTTTTATTGATGGAGCATTCATGATGCAATTTATGTATTTATCTACATAGTTCAAGAGGAGGCTAAGCAACAGATTTCATCTAATAGGTATATTTAAATGTTTATGTTGAAAGAATGGCAATTATAACATTTCACGAAATGCTCAGGATAGACATTTCTTATAAACGAACTCGTACAGTTTATATAAAATCTGGATTTATGGCTTGGTCATGAATAAATAAGTGAATATAAACCAATAATAACCTCGGACATCGAAAAGTACCTATTGATTATAACTTCTAATCGATACAATGCTTCTTTTAATAACAGATTCTCGTTTTTGTTCTGGAAAATTTCCCAATCGATTACCTATTGAAAAGCTAGTATATATGTATATTTGTTTGCATATAACCCTTCCTGACGACCTGTCCATTTATTGTCTATGAATAAAATATGGAAAAGTTGGAAGATACACCATAATGGATTTTTTTCTACAGACGTCAGTAAAAGTATAATGTTTAACGCATGATGTCAGTGTCTAAAATGTCATTTCATGACACTGGTGCTAAAAGTGATTTTTTGTATGAGAAAATATTGAAACATAATTCAAAATGAAATGTTTATTCAATTAAACGTACAATTTGTGACACTTTAATAATTATAATAAGAAACTCCATGGCCAGTCTCATTGGTAGTCTCATTGTAGATGAATTTATTTTGGTGAAGCTTGTACCAGGGCAGAGAGTAATCGTATCCGCCAAAGTTTTGGGAAAGATTTGATCCGCAATGTTTGTAGAAAAAATAGTGCATGATATACCTGCTAGAAGTGATTTTATTTTGTTTGAAGGAATGGAGCACTCATCATAAATAACTATTATTCAACATATCAACTCAATAGAGCACGAAATATTTGTCTACTGAAACTCAATATCGAAAGTGCTAACCCACTAGCAACAATTCATCATAATGTGATGTTTCAGTATTTTTTTTGCATTTCTGAAAATGCAATGTATATAAAGTTATACATCATCTTGAAGTGAAAAAAAAAATGAACTGAAAAGAATAATGAAATAGTTCATTTTTCGGGAAATCGATCGCGCGACAATTCGTGCGACACCCTATATATGTTGTTATTCAATACGTAATAAGGCACTCTGTAATTTATAATTACATTGAAACGAAGGGCTGTAAAGTGATATCCCTACTGAAATGTGCCGAAACCGTGACAACCCTGAAATGAGAATGGCGAATTCCCCCCATTCTTTGTTCGGCAGTAGTTCGTTGCTTTGCCGACAGGGGGTGCTGCTGTGGACTGAAACTTTGGCGGCAGCTTTTCAGTCGCAGAGCTTTCAGTTCTCGGAACAGTATTGTTCCGGAAGTTGACACATGATATGCATTTGTGCGCATCAGCGTTCAGATGAAAAGGCTGCAACTCCCAAATCATGACAGAAGGTCAGTTACCCTAGGTGTTGCATGTTGTCGTTTAGGGTAGGTTAGGATTCGGTGGATTTTCAGGGTTCAAGCTTGTGAAGGCATTTTTTCGTTTCATGAAAACTCGTATTTCACGTCTTGTGAGCAACACTTTATCTACTGTATGAAAAATGCAATCACACACACTTAGTATGTGGAGGCTGAAACTTCAGTATTTGAAGTGCTGTCAGACTCAAATTATGATGACTATTTTTTTTTCTATACCACTCTTTCCATTAAATCGTTTAACGTCTCTGAAATGTATGGTGGAAGCCATTCAGGAGACATTGTTTTTTCAGATCTATTGTGTATGCCCTCTTAATCATTTACATGTCCTTGTATAGCCCTGTCTTCACTATCAGACTCCATAGGCTACTTGTTAGATTTGGAACCATTTGGTTTTTCTTCTCCCAACCGTAAGAAATCTTAGTCTTGATATGCCCTCGCATTGGCAAAGTATATGTACAGCTGAAAAATGGAAAAGCCATGAATTGGACAACAATTTTTGAAAGTGAAAATAGTCTATCCAATTAGGTATATCAAACATAGTTTGAAATGAATGTCTGGAAGACTACGAGCAGAAAACAACTACTTTCCTACCACGCAAAACATTGAATTATATCTGCTTGTAGTCCATGCAACGATTCACACTGTGAATGCAGATCGCAAATGTTTCTTTCTTCCTAAGACATGACAAATTCACATCGGGACAGGCACGCTTAACAACCTACAGACCGGTTTCGGGCTTATTGGTCCTCATCAGTGCAGGGTAGTTATCCGTGAGATCTCCACTCAAAGTTTTGCCTGTCCCAATGCATTTTCGTCGCGTCTATTTGACCGCACTGAGCCGCGTTCCAACAGACAATTGGAAGTAGCGACATCATGCGGCCGAAGAAATAAACACTCCAGAAACAAATCTCCCAAGTTTTACAGAACTTGGAAGTGGCTGAGAGCTCGACTGAGCTAATAAATGAAAAATGGAAAAGCCATAGATTGGCTAAACATTTTTGAAATTTTAAAGATGGGAGATTTGTTTCCGGAGTGTTTCTTTCTTCTGCCGCATGGTGTCGCCACTTCCAAGTGTCTCTTGGAACGCGGCTCAGTGCGGTCAAATAGACGCGACGAAAATGCATTGGGACAGGCAACGCTTCGAGTGGAGATCTCACGGTCTCTACTCGGAAAACTGCACTGCACTGATGAGGTCCAATAAGCCCGAAACCGGTTTATAGGCTGTTAAGCGTGCCTGTCCCGATGTGAATTTGTCACGTCTTAGGAAGAAAGAAACATTAGCGATCTGCATTCACAGTGTGAATCGTTGCATGGACTACGAGCAGATAAAATTCAATGTTCTGCGTGGTATTTACCAGGAAAGTAGTTGTTTTTTGCTCGTAGTCTACCAGACGTTCATTTCACTATGTTTGAAATTTTAATTGGATAGACTATTAGCTATTTCAAAAATTTTAGTTCAATTTATGTCTTTTCCATTTTTCGTTACATTTTATGTTATGATATTTCTTAATTTTCTTGTCAGGAATTGAACGCAAATATTTCTGAAATGCTTCGCTTCCTATCGAAAATTATTTCAGAGAAAAGTTGTTGAGTTTTGAAGATGACTTCTAATGGTGATAATAGCTTTGTCGTACGGTGTATGTCTTTGAGAAATGGAGACCCCTTTTTCAAATGGAAATTGGTGCCTATGGTTTAGTATTTCGTCACCAGTGGGGGATGAATTTTTAAATGGAAGCAGGGGTGAATTTTCTACTGAATATCGTTTGAATTTTGCTCGGAATTTCGGCATGATTGAGTTGAAACTTCAACATAAGGTGTCTGAAATTTGACTAATCAACTATTTTCGCAGCAGAGCATGTGGAAGACGAGTCCAAAACATGCGGAAAGATTCTCATCGTGTTGTCATGGATAGTGGTTTGCCTGACCATGCCCTTCTCACTTATGGTCTGCTTCAAGGTTAGTCAAAATCTAGAATAGCTATTTATTTATCAAGAGTATGTATGAGAAAGTACGAAAGCTCTGAAGGGACACTGTAGATATTTTTTTATCTCATTTTAATGACTTAGCTATCTCAATATAATGAGATACCAAACTCAATATAATGAGTTAGGTTTCTCATTATTATGAGATAGCTAACTCATTATAATGATATAAATTATCTCATAATGATGAGATACCATAAGTCATAATAATGAGTTAATATTAAGCAATGTTGCCAACAAGTGCTTTTTTTCCAAGTAATATCGAAATATGCGATTGTTTGTTGGCTTGAAGAATGATGAAATAAGGACCCTATATCCATCTCTTTCAACTTGGTGTTGTTTACATTTCAGTAGGTAATAGACTTTGGCTTGATCACTGAACCTGGAGGTTATTTTTTTCTATACGAGAGTTCTACGTTTTCACGATGTAAAGAAATTTCAATATGTTGCTTGACATTCATATAACATTCATATAATCACTATAATAGATCAAGCGGATCAAGCCCAGTTCAACATAAAGCAGTAATATTTCATAACCTTACACCTTTATCTTGAAACATATGAAAATATCTTATGAATGTATAATAATTAGGTATATTCATAAATCATCATCAGAATTCTGAGATTCTGCTGAAACAAAGAGCATTAGTTCTTGAACCCATGGCTGAAACATCTACTTCTGAGAATGGGTCGAGCCAAAACTTCTTTTTCCATCAACTTATAGTGTAGTCATCTTCATCGAAAGCTATAAAAAACAATTTTTTTATGCATTTGAGAAAAACAAATTAGTCATGCATAACCCCAAAATATTTATAGTCTCTCAAAATAACATCTATTTGAAATCTCACCTTTATATATTCGCGATGACAAATCAGTAATTGAATATGAACTTGTTTACCCATATTTCCATGTATATATCCATCTGCTTGAAAACTACGGCCTAATTGTGGCAACTCAGCAGTAGCAAAAATATTATTTTAACATTTTTTGATATCTCATTAGAGTATCTCATTATAATGACTTAGTTATCTCATAATAATAAGTTAGTATCTCATTATTATGAGTTAGTATCTCGTTATTATGAGATAACTAATTATAATGAGTTAGCTATCTCATAATAATGGGAAACTTAACTCATTATGAGATAAAAAATATCTATAGTGTCCCTTCAGAGCTTTCGTAAGAAAGTATGTAGAACTTATTGATAATGGGATGGTACTAAAATTCAAAAAATAAAGGTTTCTCGGAAATTTCATAAATATCTGGACATAATATATTTCTGTATAGATCACAACAAGTAAGAGGGTACAAGAAATGATAATGTGTAGGACTGTAGGGTATCGAATTTATCGAAATGCACTCAAATATTATTACTATACTCTGTGATTTTTACAACCAAGATGAACTAATGACACAAAATCGCCTGTAAATTTATTGAAGGTTGCTGACAATTTTGTCCTGTAGAAGAATGTTAAATTGCGGTAATTTTGTGTAATTTCATGCTCATTAGTCTCATTACTATACCGAAAGAAAATCCACGAAAGCTCATTTAGTTTTCAGAATGTTTGGAAAAAGCTGAATTTTGGAATTATCATTTCATTTAAATTCAAAACCTCATTTTGATATCTGTTGGTCTGGTCACTTTCTCTGAGAGAATCTATTTTTTCAATGGTCAGATACGTATCGTTAGATAAATAACACAAAAGTTGCCTATTTCAAAGAATATCACGGAGAGTTTTCAAAGTTTATACAGTGAAGAATATAGAAATATGTTTTCCTACGACCCCGTATAAAAACGTCATATAGCACACTGTTTTGTTATTTGGAAAGTAGCTCATATCACCATGGTGTTATTTGAAAGAAATAAGCACACGTGTTGAAATGAAAAATATCACACGCTTGCCTGAATTGGTAGAAATAATTAGGTATTAGTTGGTAGTCACTGTCAATATAAAAGCGTTCTCAAATCAAATTCATATTATTTATTGAAATTTCTGTCTCGTTTCGAATTATACCGAGAATTCTTTATAGGTATCTATTAATTTCAATGTGTCAATGATACATAACCTCTGAATTCACTTTGATAAAAATCAGGGTCAGTGACTGGAACTATTTCTGTACATGTCTGATGTCTCTGATGATGTAGATGACAGCGGATGAGATCATTAAAAAAGTACGGCTACAGTTTTATGCGCTGCACTATATTTGACAAGGAGTCAAGAACGCACCACCTCGTACGCGCTTGCGCACTACGTACTTCTGTGGTTCTGTATTCCTGGTGCTAGCAGGCGTATGGTGTCAAATATCAATAACATTGTTTGTCCAAACAAAACTAATTAAATCAATCAGTAATTTTCATAATTAAGGAATTGTCGGAGAAGTATTCAGTTATCATCTTGAATATGGAAATAAACAGTACTTGATATCGAATCAAAACCACCTGAAATTATAGAGACAGCTCAAGTCACATTTTTGACAAGACTTCCCGCGAAATGAAAGTATTCGGAGTCGTAGGAAAAATAGTGTACAAAACTCGTTGGAAAGTGCATTTCCTTCCCTCGTTACGTTTCCGTTCCGACTACTCGTGTGAAATATGTCACTTTCAACACTTGTTGTGTAATATACTATTAAAACACTTTCTACTCTATATTTGAATTTTACCTTCAACTCAATTTCACAATATACGTACCTGTATTTTTTGGGTATTTTTTGGGTGATGTGTCTTACTACCCTTACTTAATATTGATATGTTTTGCTCTAGTCAAGATCATTTTGTTCCAACTCATTCTCTGGATATTTCTTCACCTCATTTTCACCGATAATGAAATAATTTCATAAAATAATCCATCGAATAGAATAGCTACCTACATAAAAGGCAGCTCAGCCCAACTTTATAAGATCACAATAATGCTTTGAACGTGACACAGACCCAATATGACATTTCCATTTTCCTGAAGAACTAACCGGCAGAGAAAAATTCCAAATACCTCAGGCTTAATATATGACATAAAAGAATGAGGTCTGCATTGTATATTAGACAAATAATACGCTCGGCAGTTTTGGAACGAGATTACTCGGCTAGAGAGAAATCCTGAAATATATACGAGTGTTCTGGAGGGTTCTGAATCAAAATGGATGAGCAGACATTAAATTGAATTCATCCACCGTTAGCGTCATTATGTTCTCTATATAGGACGATGAAATCCATCGAGGTTTACAAAATACGCAGGTGCCGTCGGATATCTCTTCAATGCATTCTGGAACAGCAGCGTCAACTGTAGCTACGGCTGCGGAGTATATAAATTGAGCTTTATGATACGCATATCAAATTTATGAATAAAAATTTTATGGCGCAACCAGCAATGATTCTCGAGTTTCATGGACATAAAATCGAATAAAATTAAGTGGGATATTCATTCTCCTGATGAATTTTAATTCCATAGGGTGTCAGAGAGATCCAATTCATATGACGTTGAATTTGAAAATATAGAGGGTGATTTTGAGCATAGTCAAAATTATACTATGGCGGCGCGGTCTGCAAAAATAAACAAAGAATTAACAATTATATATACATTTTCCATAATAAACTAGGTAAGATGAACCTAGTGTATTATAACATCATATGTTCATGTGATGTTCACATACAACATAAAAAAACAAAAAGTAAATACCAATCCAAAACGACCCAAGTTCAACATGTTTAAAATAATTAAAATAATATCCAACATCTTTGGTAAAGTATAGAGAAAGCAAAAAAAACATAAAAATCATGATTGATTAAAAAATAAATAATCAGATACTCTAATAATTAGGTACAGTCAGTTTCAAACCTTTGATGCTAAATGGCGAGTCTGAGTACTACAAAATGAACAAATATCAAATTTCTACATAAACTACATAATAGAATATATATGTATTAAATAGGATCAAAATTATAATTTGAATCATGTAAGAAGGTCTGCCGTCTTTGGTTATTTTTTGAAGAGAAAATATTTGCTATCTAGTGAAAACTAACTTCAGTAAAATGAAGCTCTTTGTAGAAGTTCAAAATAGCACAATCGTTTAGTCTTTGCTGTGTCATCTTTCAGATGATTATTAGTATTGAAATGTTTTGCTACATCTGAAACTGACATAAGTGCTTTATTGTCCCGTGTGCAATTAAAAAATATATTTTTATGTAAAATCAACCTATGCAAGTCGAAATCTGTATTATAGTTTTTTTCAATAACATCATTCTCATGCTGATCCTGTTTCAAAATAAAATCTTTATAACCCGAGACCATTGAGACCGAGACATGATTTGTTCTAAACGAAACATTTTTGCTATGAGACCATCATGGTACCAGTTTCGCAAATCAGAACTGCACATTGCCCCCATGATTCCGGCGCCCCTGTTTTTGAGTACTCTAGTTTTGATGTGAATCAAATATTTGTTTAGAACAAATGAAGATCTGATCTGTTACAAATAAAATAGGATCGCCAGTCTGAAGCTCGTCTAGTCTGCCTGGGCAAAAATCGTTCCTGGTAAAATAATAGATGTGAAATCTGATGACATCTCCTAATAATAGGAAAATTATCACACAGAACGACTATATCAACTGAGTTTGTTGAATTTTTCCGACAATAAGATCCCCAAAATTGGGTGGTAGGTAATGAAAAGCGCGTGTTCAGTCATATTTCTCACTGGCATCTCTTAGATTTGTCACACTGTATAAAAACACATTTAAAATGTTATGAAACTCTGATTTCAGCAGACTTGTTACAGTCAATAAGGACTCCTTATTGAAATTCATAACTCCATTAGCATACCTATTTGAATTCAGAAATCAAATTCATTTAACGAGTTTTTGAAGCAATCATCCAAAAGGGCGAAGTTGAATATGAATAAAGCGCCATGAATGCGTTATTGATTGATCTCTGAAAATATTCCCTGCAGGATTTAATTTTCTCAAATTTTGAAGTTGCATGAATCGATAGAGATAGTTTTTACACTTTGTATATTCCTAAATATCTTCTGGTTCATTGTGATAATAATTTTGTATTTAAAGATTGCTAGCTCACGATTGTACCTGTGGTGGACACTAAGTTTCTCATTCGAAATAGAACACCTTGGTTAATACTTATTTTATGTGTCTTTTTCATGAGTCAATATGGAAAAATGTCCATATCCTTTCCATATCTTTTTCTATAGCTATTTTCATCACACTCTTTTATTGATGAGTTCTAGACCTGCAGAACTTATCTCTATCAGAATTCAATCACTTGGAGGGAGATCCATGCTATTTTTTTTTCAGTGGGAGGTCTAGATTGTAGATTGTAGGAGGGGTCGTTAAAACTGTACAGCCTCTGAAGCACCTCGACCCATTAGATCTTTTGTGTGGGGTCTAAAAATGGTTCAACTTTGAGATGGAAACCACACTGTTTGAAAGTGAATTTTATGTAGCATTGAAACATCGAATATATGGGATGTCCATTCCATATCAAAATTACTTTTTATAATCTATCACTCAAGGGAAAAGCAGTTTTGAATTTCAGATTTGGTACCTGGTGTTTATTCAGTCAGATATGCCTACTTTTGATAACTTGGCAAACATTGTCAGCCATTGCTACTGTGATGAATGAATTAGTTGAGTCAAATTGAATACCAGAGGAATAATGAAGAAAGTTTCACCGAATTTGTTCAGAGAACATGTTGCGTACATTTCGATTATTTCCGGGCTGGTAAATTGCAGTGGTAGCATCTGTTTTCTCATCCCACCTAGATTAGTTTTGTACTTTTCGAGCTTGATGAATTCGAACCTTTTCATTTGGATTGGACTTCCGCTCGAAAAAGGCCTTTATCGCTTCCATTGGAGTATTCGAATTGAATGTTTTCAAGCGAATAAGGTCTCCCTCTGCACATTAGAAGTTTTTTCTCAGAATCGGATCAATTGATCAAAACAATAGAAACAATTTAACATATTCACGGCACTCTAGATGGAAATATATAGGTACATTGCGATCAGTGTTGCCAATTGGCGGGAAATTTCCCGCAATGCGGGAAATTTGATCGCCCGCGGGATATTTGACGGGATAAGTCATTTTGCGGGAAATATGCGGGAAATCATGAAGTTTCATACATTTAGTGAAATAATGTTCATATTTCATGGTGATATTCAATAAAAGGTATTTATGCTCATGCGCAGAAATATTTATTTTTGCTTCCTTCTTTTGTCCATCATGTCTATGATGAAATAAGCATTGAAGTTTCATGACCTTCGTGACACCCATTGTCATCCCCTCAAACATCTTGATGCTGTCACTTGTCACTGTTGTCACGTATCACCACGTCGTACCTATCACTGGTAGGAAATGATTTCATCAATAAAAAACCTGCAGTCGCAGTGATGAATCGGATACTGCTGAATCAGAAGTGGGATTTTTGAATATTAAAAAATGGTTACATTATCCTCCTTCAGCGAACCGAATCAAGGATTTCAAATACTTTCACACTTCGAAATGGTTCCAAAAATACTGAAATCACTAAACTGATACAAAAATGAAATGAATATTTTGATTAAGTTGTCGATTCTTTGATAATTCGCAACATTTTACCTAATTTTCTGAAGAATATTTCAAAAGAATAAAATATAGAATATATTTTATGAACTAATTCCTGGATGATAGGTAGGTATATTATTTTGAATATGGCGGGAAATGGCGGGAAATTCTGTCTAGATCTGTGGGATATTGACAGATTTCAGATTGGCAACACTGATTGCGATATAACCTCAAATATTCCATCTATATATACCTTATATACTTTCCTTTCGTAATAATTCTCGATATATACATGGCAAGTTAGTGCAGAAATATTGGGAAAGAGAAAAATATGAATCAAAAAAGAATCAATGAATTTTAGTACCTAAAATTCGAATTTGGTGCCTTCAAGTGTCATTGAATTTTGATTTGTTCAACAACCAATTCGAGATATTCTTTTTCCATTTGCAGGTAGTGCAGGAGTACGAGAGAGCTGTGATATTTCGTTTAGGTCGACTGCTTTCTGGTGGGGCTAAGGGCCCAGGTAAGCCCTATTCAACTCAAGACAATACCCTTATACAATACTTACTTTATTATATTGTCGTATTTGCGTATGTCAATTGGCTTAATGTCCGGTATACAATATATAAAACAATGGGCTATAAGAGGTACACAAACAAAACTTGAAGAAAGAAAGTGAAGAAATAAAATGAAATATATTTCTAGATTTCGGGGGCGTTTTAGATTCGGGTCACCTTTGAGGAAACCCTTGATGTGTCTATCTTGAGTCAATTCTGACTTCATATCTCTTCATTCAACGTTTCAGCTTCAAAATGAGCCTGAGATTTTGAAAATCAGTTGACAAGGAGACAAGTTATGACTGCAAATCCGAAAAGTTGATTTTTTGAGATAACCCTGTAAATAAAATATATAGAATCGTGAAATGTCTCAAGGTAATGAGATAATCTTCATGCCTGTGCTGAAGTTGAAAAAAAAACTGTTTTTCTTCATATGGGATCCTTTTGAAGATTCCGAAATTTTGCACAGTTTCAGGTAACTCCCTGTAGCGATTTTATGTGAAGAACCTTATGTTTTGAAGAAGTACGAGATCATATCTGAAGGACTGGGCTAGCGAACAGTGTAAACAGAACTGGGGCAAAATTTAGAAATGCGACGAAATTGGTGTTGCGTAGTTTACTTGTTTTTTCATTTGAAATCTTTGTTGTATTGATTCTGGTCTTCTTCTTCTTGTTACCCTTCCAAATCCTTTCATCAATTTCTTTTTGTGTTGTCTTGATGTTCCCCCAAATCTATTATAGGTGATTGAAATGACTCAATAGATGATAAGTATTCCTTGATGTTTCTTGAAACTAATATTTTATGGAAGTTAGATTGTTCTTCTTTATAACACATGTAATAACTGCTTTTATTATTAAAGACTATTTCCTGGAATATCGAGATTAATCCAGATAAGAAGTGTTTTTTCTAGAAGCATCGTTATGTGCCTGTCAATCAAAATTCAGTTCCGAGATTAGTTTCGTTAATAATATAAAAATTTCCAGTTTTTGTACTTGGTGTTTGAATTAACTAAACCAAGTGGAAATATCGTAACAATATATAGCAACTTATTAAAATTCCAATTCTTCCTGAATCCGAACAAATTCACTTTATGCTTGGTGCTTCAGCTTTCTTTCCTTCATTCACTTCAAGGCACATTCGTTTTTATGAACCATCAGTTTATTGGAAAATTCCTGATCGTCCGATCAACCATTCCATCAATGATGTTGGCAAATACCGCTGAGGGTCATATCACAGTTCCGGCTACTCTAAAAGATAATAGGATAGAAGCATTCTCGAAAGAGTGGTATGAAAACCACTTGTATGAACTCTGTTTAACTTCGTTCGGTTGCTATGGAATAGCCAATCGAATCACTAGTTACCTAGCAACCAAGTTCAGCTAAAACGGAGATCAAATCGTTTATACAACTGGCCGTTAGGGTTTATCTTCTGTAATTTTATTTGTAATTTAATGTTCACCGTGTATTCAATCGATTTGTCACTGCAGATGATTTACATTTAATCATCCCGCTTTTTTTAGCAAGGAAGCCTCAAAATTCACGCAAGAAGTGGATTTGATGGGGGAATAATTTGCGATTTTTCAGAACTTCTAAAACGAAAGAAATATCGATGATCCACTTCGAGAAGAAGTCGTTTTTTTTAGATACCGAAAATCCAATGATGAAGTGTTAAAATAGTATGGGGGGGATGAATAATTTTCTATAGATTTGCTTATTCCAGAGTGAACCACGAAATATGTTTCAGGAATATTCTTCATATTACCATGCATAGATGCTTACGCAAGAGTTGATCTCCGGACAAGGACATATGACATTCCTCCACAAGAGGTGAGTTAATTATGGAGTATGCAACTCCTCCGAGGCATTTCTAAAAAAAATGTCAGGATGAGATTTCCTACTGCTAGAGCAAAAACGCCCAACTTGGTGACTCTGCCACAGATTAGAGAACCTTACAGATGAGACACTCCACCCATTTTGTTTGATTCACCGACATCCGTTTTCATTGACCTCGGACCTTTAAATTCTGCGCATCGCAGTTGCCGGATTGTCGATGCCACCGCTGGAACTACTGATGTGCAATGTTGCCATTTTAGTAATGCATAATCAACACTCAACACCAATATAAAAGATTACATATTATGAATATATTGTCATCAGAAATTAGTTTTTATCAGGAATAAGATGTATTCTGAATGAAGTTTACGATGAAATTAGAATATTTCGAATGTAGCCCACATTCATCATTGTCATCAGGAATGATAAAACACGATTCAATTATCTGACGATGTAATGTACAAACAAATACACCAAATATGACACATATTTTATGTTACATAGAGTATTCTGAATTTGAAAAGCAAATCAGGAAGTATTTTAGAACAAAATTCAGTACAAGACGAATTTATAGGTATATTGTTTATTCGCACAATTCAAAGAGTAGGTAAACACACAAATTTACCAATAATGATCATCATACGAACTATAATAATAATAATAATAATGGAAATCTAGCTGTTTGATTGATACAATTTTTGAAGAAAATAGTTTCACATCGGCCTAAGGTATGTTTTATGAAAAATACCTACTCCTTTGAGTGATAGTAAAAAAAGTATTACTTTCATCTTGAAACTTGAAATGTGATTTAGCACTATAGCTAAAATGGTAATATTCTCATCATGGAAATGTTTGAGTGAAGTCAATAATAGGTATCTCAATATAGGTGCTCACAGTTTTTAGTCATTCGAAAAACAATGTAATTTTATATTCTTCAATTTATTTGAAGATGATTTGCTTACTTTATACACACAGTAATGTTTGCCACTGGGAGTGCACCTCCTCTCTCTTTGATTCACTCATTGTTAATTCAACACTTGTTTCTTGTATAAACCACAATTCTACAGTCCGGAACAGATCACTTTTCAAAACACACACACACTACACAAAGTCTCTGATCTAAAACTAACATGCATTCAATTTTCATTGTTACTTTTATTTGAAAGGGTAAGGGTAAGTGAGTACCTACCTTGGGACTAGCAAAAAGGAATAATCTTATTAGATTATAATATATCCTATAATCTGAAGCCAATAAACCTTGAAATACATATATATTATAGGTACCTAGGACACAGGTTGTTCATCTGTGCTCGTGCTCGTCCTCAAAACCTTTATTAAATTTCCTTTTGAATTATGGCGTATGGAAAATATGTTATACATTGTGAGAACATAAAGCCATCCGAAATATTGGACCGTGAATCTTGTGAAACGAAAACATTTGTAACATAACCAACAAAATGATGACAAAGATGTAAACAAAACACGCGATCAATATTTTAGCGCCTGCGTATATCTATGACTGGCCCTTTAAATTTTGCGCTTTCGACATCTCTCTCTAATTTAATTCGCTCTGTCTGACTGTCTCATCTGTAAGGTTCTCTAATCTGCAGTGTTGCCAATATGAAATGTGAAATTTACTCACATTCAGCAGCTGTAATCCTCACATTTTTCTTGCTTGAATTTTGAAATCCTCACAAAATCCTCACATTTATAAAATAGCGAGAAATCATTAAAATATAATTTTTTCATTGATTATACCTTTTGACAACAATATAATAATATTAATGATAATGGTATTCATTCATTGAATGCAATTTTTAAGAATATGTAACTACCATGCATTGATGAAGGGCGAAGTTCAGCTTAAGCTACTCTTCAACAACTAGATAAAAAATGAAATCATTCCTAATTTTTTTAATAATGAATCTGTAAAATCACTTCTCAAGAACTCTTCTTTCATTCTTCCTGAGGTTTTTCGTTTATAATAATCGCGTTTGATTCGTTGAATTGTTTGAAATTGTTTCCACATTGAACGTTGCTTGTCAGTTGTCAATTGACAAACTGTGATTCGATTCGAAGTATATTCGAACTCAAATTCATGGAATATGTACAAGATGCCTACATGCAGGGGTTCTTAACCCGCCCACAGTAAGAAATAAGATAATAAGAAGATGTCTAGGCCAGACATTTTCGTAAACACCAGATCACACATGTGAAATAGTTACCAGAGTAGGCAGATTACCAACTTTCCTATGTTCAAGATTAGTAATGGTGGATTTTTTGCGACGCACGTCTCAAATCTCAATCCTCACAAATCACTCACATTGACGTAAAACCCTCACAATGTGAGGTATTACTCACATGTTGGCAACGCTGCTAATCTGTGACTCTGCCAAATCCACCGTCTCTCCCACCTTCCAGGTGTTGACCAAGGACAGCGTGACGGTCTCAGTGGACGCAGTGGTGTACTACAGGGTGTCCAACGCGACCGTGTCGATAGCCAACGTGGAGAACGCCCATCACTCGACCAGACTGCTGGCGCAGACCACACTGCGCAACATCATGGGCCAGCGGCCGCTGCACGAGATCCTCAGCGAGCGAGAAAGCATCTCACAGCACATGAAGGCGCTGCTGGACGAGGCCACTGACTCCTGGGGCATCAACGTCGAAAGAGTCGAGATGTGAGTACGGGCCAGTTTTTTTAATTCATTGCGTTGGCACAGGTCCTTTGAAGCCCTCATCGTTTTTTATCCTTATATGTCCTGTGACTAGATGCACATAACTCAAGGGCACATTCCTTGAACAATTGCAAGAAGTACACTTTAGTCCAAAACTCTATAGCCGAGGTGTAATGAGTAATATTCAATTCAACAGACTGTGTATAGGTTAAGTGAAGGGAATGTTGAATAAAGTGATGCAATATTTCTTCAATTTTTTTTCCTTACACAAATTTTATTCAAGTTTTGGCGTCCCCCCGCTGCTTCTACTTATTGAAGACTTTGCTCTCTGAAGAGTATCTGGTTCTTCTCTAAGACTTTATTATACCCATAATAGGTGTTGTGTTGATGTTTATATACTCATAAATTAATTTGATCAATTTCTTCTTATCTGCTGCCAATTCTTTTCCTGCTTTCTAGTCCTTTTCCTTCAGGTTATCCACTATCACATCCTCTCATGTTTTCGTTGCTCTGCCGCTTGGTATTTTCTTAATTTATTTTGCTTGCCAAACATTTTTCACATGTCTTTCGTCTTTCATTCTTACAAGGCACCCAAACCAATTGAGTTGCTCCCGTTCTAGACTTGTCATTATTGGCTGTAGTCATCAATCTCTTACCTTGTAGTTATGCTTTCTTCTCTCATCGCCTAACATTTTTTTCCTGGCAACTTCTCCTCTCTTCATTTTGTATCCTCTTGTTTATTTAAGCTTTGTCCTGTTCCTTTTTCGAGAATAACTGATGATTGGCGTCCCTTAATTCGTACTAGAAGTAGGCCAAAATAAATATTTTTTAATTGAAGCTTCTGGTGGTGACTAATGTACCTATGATGTTGCGAACGAAAAATCATTTCCTGAATTCGATGATGTGACTTTGCTATCAGCACTATCCTTCTAACGCCAATATATTTTTATCCATAGTCAGCTGTTGGTCCTAATAATCGTCATAGCTATTCGAAACTCTCCCCTACACAAACTACACATGAAACAATATGATGAATACTGCTCCTCAGAAACAAGATTTGTACAAACAATATCGTGGTTATGATAGAAAATTTTATTCGATTCTGAACTCAAATTCATTTCAGTCCCAGAAACCGTCAGTGGTGGAATACCTACTGGGACATAACGCAGTTTACATGTGTGAGTGTTTGTCATAGTCGAAATATAATGATTATCAACAACGTTTAACCTCACATTTTCATGAGAAATGAATACCCAACATCACAATCAATGCAAATCATCTGTAGAATGTATGTGCAAGTTCAAAAATTCCACTCTCCTCAACATATTCACTAAGAAATCACGTGAAATCTTCGATCCCAGCACTGTTTCAAAGTTGAAGACGGCAACTCACCCTCAATTTCTTCTCTTGCAGCAAGGACGTCCGCTTACCGGTTCAGCTGCAACGCGCGATGGCGGCGGAGGCAGAGGCGGCTCGTGAGGCACGCGCCAAGGTCATCGCCGCAGAGGGCGAGCAGAAGGCCTCGAGGGCCCTCAGGGAGGCGTCAGAGGTCATCGGCGACTCGCCCGCTGCCCTTCAGCTACGCTATCTACAGGTGAGAACCATCGGGAGGCGATGATGCGACTTTTCCACCACACCCAATGCGTATTGGTCACTCTCTGATTAGTCCTCCTCCTCCTCCTCCTCCTCCTCCTCCTCCTCCTCCTCCTCCTCCTCCTCCTCCTCCTCCTCCTCCTCCTCCTCCTCCTCCTCCTCCTCCTCCTCCTCCTCCTCCTCCTCCTCCTCCTCCTCCTCCTCCTCCTCCTCCTCCTCCTCCTCCTCCTCCTCCTCCTCCTCCTCCTCCTCCTCCTCCTCCTCCTCCTCCTCCTCCTCCTCCTCCTCCTCCTCCTCCTCCTCCTCCTCCTCCTCCTCCTCCTCCTCCTCCTCCTCCTCCTCCTCCTCCTCCTCCTCCTCCTCCTCCTCCTCCTCCTCCTCCTCCTCCTCCTCCTCCTCCTCCTCCTCCTCCTCCTCCTCCTCCTCCTCCTCCTCCTCCTCCTCCTCCTCCTCCTCCTCCTCCTCCTCCTCCTCCTCCTCCTCCTCCTCCTCCTCCTCCTCCTCCTCCTCCTCCTCCTCCTCCTCCTCCTCCTCCTCCTCCTCCTCCTCCTCCTCCTCCTCCTCCTCCTCCTCCTCCTCCTCCTCCTCCTCCTCCTCCTCCTCCTCCTCCTCCTCCTCCTCCTCCTCCTCCTCCTCCTCCTCCTCCTCCTCCTCCTCCTCCTCCTCCTCCTCCTCCTCCTCCTCCTCCTCCTCCTCCTCCTCCTCCTCCTCCTCCTCCTCCTCCTCCTCCTCCTCCTCCTCCTCCTCCTCCTCCTCCTCCTCCTCCTCCTCCTCCTCCTCCTCCTCCTCCTCCTCCTCCTCCTCCTCCTCCTCCTCCTCCTCCTCCTCCTCCTCCTCCTCCTCCTCCTCCTCCTCCTCCTCCTCCTCCTCCTCCTCCTCCTCCTCCTCCTCCTCCTCCTCCTCCTCCTCCTCCTCCTCCTCCTCCTCCTCCTCCTCCTCCTCCTCCTCCTCCTCCTCCTCCTCCTCCTCCTCCTCCTCCTCCTCCTCCTCCTCCTCCTCCTCCTCCTCCTCCTCCTCCTCCTCCTCCTCCTCCTCCTCCTCCTCCTCCTCCTCCTCCTCCTCCTCCTCCTCCTCCTCCTCCTCCTCCTCCTCCTCCTCCTCCTCCTCCTCCTCCTCCTCCTCCTCCTCCTCCTCCTCCTCCTCCTCCTCCTCCTCCTCCTCCTCCTCCTCCTCCTCCTCCTCCTCCTCCTCCTCCTCCTCCTCCTCCTCCTCCTCCTCCTCCTCCTCCTCCTCCTCCTCCTCCTACTCCTACTGAATGCTTATTGTCGAGCATGCGTTGGTCGTGGTCGAGAAGTCTCAATTTTGTCTTAGACGTTGTTGTAGTCGGTGTTTGCTTGAAGATGCGGTTGACAGTGTGACTTATCGAATGGAATCAATTTTTTGTATACGCCGATTGTAACAAATCGAAATGGATATTCAAACTGGTGTGGACTTGTTCTTTGTAAATATAGCATAATATTCAATCGTGTGTTAATTACTTTTCTTATTATCGATATTTAACCTTCAAGACACACCCGAAACTATTGAAATTTCACCCAAATTAATTACTGTCATGTACAGTTGCAAAGTTTGAACAAATGGCGCATTTAACTGAGATACAACGAATACAATTTTTGATGAAGGTATAAATTATGGTGACAGGCTTCGATCATATGAACACAAGTTGTGGATTACTAATTGATTGATGATAAGTACTGGAAGAGGCCTATTTATTGTATGATCGATAGATATAGTGAGATAAAAATCAAGTTTAGAGGCTTTGGACACCTTAAGAGATACAGCTCCAGATAACACACAATTGTTTTGCTCGATTTATGAGATAATTCTCATAAATCAAGTTGAAATGTAGCTGCAGAGAAGATTTTGCATAAAATAGTCGCTAGACCATCTACGAGAAATTACAATGTATGTAACTTGGCACTGGCAATACTAAGAAATAATGTTGTATAGCAGAACATTCCTAAGGTCACACCGAAGTAATCATCAGAATATATTATTTTTCTTAAAACTTTAGCAACCTGAAGTTCGAAAGTTAAAACTAAAACGAAAGGATAAACAATGGTCATCAATCCAAAATTTTTCTCTCAGTATCTGCTCGGATCATGCTCAGACTGTCAACCAATTCTTGGAATGCGCTTATATCTTTTTTTCTGATGTATCATGTACGCTTGTTAAGACTTCGCTAGAAAAAAACCTTTTTTTATCGCCACAAAGCATTTATATCATCACGGCTTATTGAAAGCTTATTTCGAAGGGGTATTATCTACAAATGTTGGATATAATTACACATATATTCATACTGTTCGTGGAGTTCACATATATCTATTAGTATCGCATTAGTACGTAGATTCTGAAGAATATCAAATCGCCAATTTATAAGACAATGTCGTTTCTATAATAACTTATCAAATTTTATATAAACTACTAAACTAAAATATACCTCCTTATGGTGTTCATATCTTGATCTTCAAAATAGTGGATTCAATTCAAGTAGCCGCGTTCCGACTGAAGTAGTCTTACCTTGAGTTGTCAATTCGATATTTGTTTTTTTATTTTTTTGAAACACGAAGGGCAGTCTCTAGACGAAATGGAATCTAGTTGAAAATAATGGATGATTTGGACTCCAAAGAGATGACTCAGAGCATCCAAAGAGTATACAATAAAACACCTGAAAAGCGATATCTAACCTAACCTTACTGTACTCTGTGTTATAACTTCTAGCATTTTATGTTTCCTGTTCCAATATATTGACAAACAAGAAGTGGTTCATATTACGAAACGTCTTTAAGAAACACAATACGAAACCAAGAGCTTAATGGCGAAGTCCTGTAAAGACTGTTAAAGGATGCCGCGAGAGACACTACGTGACAGCCTGAAATATACGCCTACTATAAAATCGAAACAGTCATACGTTTCAGGACAATCCTTCTGGAATAGTTTGATCTAGAATCTAGATTCAAGAAAGTTTAGTCTCACTTCATGCGAAACACAGAAGAAATTGCGTCTCTAGCTATGATTTCAAATACAGGGTGTTACGAAAACATACCACATATTCCTTAGGGCAAAACAGGTGGGAGTCGCAATGTACAATTTTCACTTGTAATCTCCCTAGCAGCAGAATTATTACCGATAATTTATCCCGAAAAAATATAGGAAATTGATTCTGCTGCGTGGGAGATTCGGTAAGAAAATTTCATAAATTGGATAGTTGCTTTTAATATGATGAGAAGATTTCAGGAACATTCAAAACAGTTTTCAATCATTTTTGACAGAAAAATTATCACTTATTGATTCCGTCAATAGGAACTAACAAAATTATCACGGTAATCGCCCGTTGCTATAAGCAATGTATACAAAAAGGAGCCTTCTAATTGGTTGAAAATAAATTTATGAAATTTTCAAACGAAATCAGCGACTCACTTTGTCATGAAAAGTGAACGAATTGTTAGAGTACATTAATTGATTTGCTACAGAGATGCATGAATAATCCATATATTGACATGTGACACATTGCAACTACTAGAACTAGAGAAGTATTCTGAAAAAAATTGGCAACATCGTTTTGTCCTGCTTTTTTGGTTTGACGCATTTTTCGAAATCAGTGTGATGTAATAATTCGAGAATTTTTGTGCTCAAGACAAATCATTATTCCAAATATAGTGTTATTTTCCTACACAAATTATCAATATGGATATTATACCTGAAATCATCAGTCTGCCATTAAATTTATATTCTGAAAATTTACCACTCCCTCCTTTGGTCAATGAAATTATCATTTCATGAATTCGATATGTATCGCGACTCTTGTATTATTTGAATACTTCACTATTCTTGCATAAAGCTCAATTTATAAACTCCGCTACCGTAGCTACAGTTGACGCTCCAGTAACTGTTCGTATATGGAATGTGCTAAAATAAACATCTGTTCATAAACTACGCAGCTGACGCAGGTGCCGTCGAATATCTCCTCAATACATTTTGGAACGGCAGCGTCAACTGTAGCTACGGCCGCGGAGTTTATAAATTGAGCTTAACGCTATGAAATATTAATGGTGCTCGTTCTCGATTTTCTGAGCATCAAATATTGATTTTAGCGCAGGATTCATACTGAGGATTTAACATAATGTCGAGACCTAAGCAGTTCCTTTCATATGGGTGAGGATAAGGTAGAATGGGACACAGAAAGATTTATCATATTTCATTATTTTAGTTCGAATTTGACGATCTCTGTGTATGTACACTTGTATATATAATTCTAACCAAGCATTATTCATCGAATACGTTGAATTGTTTCAGTATATTGCAACACTTATCCTTCCGTATCATCATATCAATCTCTTCTAGATATCGTATTTCCATTTAGTACCGTTAAACTTGATTCATTCATGTTGTCTGAGTATTGCCTAAAATCAGGTGAACTTTTTATAATGCGGCATACCTCTCTCTTTCTATATTAGACGTTCTACTAGCTCAGCATTTCGGCGTCTGGCTATCCGACTCGAAGGACCAAAAAGTTATGCAAACCTCTCAACTTTCAGGAACAGGATTTCATTGAACGATATTCTACTCCTCACTAAACAGAGTTTCAGTTATATAGGGGGCCTGATTCCAGATTTACAACACTCAAATCTGCTTTTTCTTTTCTTATGGACGCCTTATTGAATTTTTGCATTCTTTGAGGTAATATTTTTGTAATCTTCGAATCGTACAAACATGTTGATTAAATTTGGAAAGAGATGTTTTTGCTAATTCTGCTTTAGAAAAAACGCTAACAATTTTGATTAACAAACTGAATTCTTACAGTTCAATTGAATTCGGATCTGGAACGTTCACATTTTCGTCTTGATTAAAACTACGGTTTTGAATCATAAGAACGACATGAATTTCGTGATTTGATTTTCTGAAAAAAGTAACTTGATTGTTTTCATTATTTTCCCATCCTTCATTTGTTGATATGAATCTCTTCTCATTTAGTTTTCAATAAAAGAAAACATATTGACTTTCGACATAGCTTTCGATATTCGAGAACATATGATGGCAAATTATTTTCAAAAATATAAGTATCATGTGCATCATACCACATAACTCGAACGAAAAGGCTGAAATATTGATGTGAAAGAGAATGATAATTTGAGTTAGAGCAATACAAATCATTTGATCTACTTTTATGCCAAGTTATGAAATGATTACCCTCAACTGTAATGAATTTGGACATAAGAAAGGATATTCGAACCGTATTGCTCAATGAACGTTTTCACCTGTGTCAAGTTTACTTGGATTTGAAGGTCTTTAATTTTCAATTCCAAGAAATTTAAATTCAGAGAAACCTGATCTAGTTTTTTGGTTGTGAGGCTATACGAAAATCATTGCTCAACAGCACGTTGAGAAAGATTCTGGTGAATTATTCTTCAATTGATAGAATTCTCATGAGGCAATCAAATATTATTTGAGGTTACACTCATAATGAAAAACACGTTCTAGTCTTATGATGTTCCAAAATGACTCATTACTTATTATTGTATTTGAATCTGCATTATTTTGACTACCTACTTTTTTCTTGGTAATTGTCATTAAAAAAACTGACATCATGAGTACATTGATATAAAACACAATGAAGCTGTCATCACATCATGGTGTACAGCAGTGTTTCCCAACCTTTTCCAGCCACGGACCCCTAGTAAATCAAGTATAATTTTCAAGGACCCCCTCAATAAAAACAACAGCAATAAATTTCGGACCATTTATTTAGTACTACCTACAAATACAAAAAAAATTTTTTTTATTAAAAATACGTTAATGTGTTGCTTTTTTGCAACTAAATTAGTAATATCTGGGTTGATGTTATTACTAAGTTGTAATCTCAAGTCGGATTCTACTTGTAATCTGTTTCTGTATTTGTTTTTAGTATATACAATAGATATGTGGTTGAGAAAAGCAGTTAATGTTTTAGTGCTTCTTCTGATATTTCCTTGTAATATTTTCTTATATTAACCCAAAAACTTGATAAAGAGGATTCTTTAAAATTACGTTTCAAAGCTGAATCACAAGATATTTCTGTCAATTGATTTTCCTGTGCCGTTGTCAAGCCAGTAATACCAGTAACATCTGTGTTAAAAGGGTCTAAAGGGTCTGATATCCAATTTTTATTTTTGTCGGGTACTGGAAAATATTCCCGAAACGAAGATTTCAAAGCGCCAAGGTGTTTGATCATTTCGTCTCGTACTTGAGTTGGCAACATTGCTCCACCACCAGAGGATTCCAAAAAAGCTGACAGTATAGGAAAGTGATTATAGGTTTTTTGAATTGTACGAGTTTTCCAAAGGTTAAGCTTTTTTAGCATTGTTTCAATTTTATCTTCAACCTGGAAGATGTTGTTATCTCTCCCTTGTAGACCCAAGTTTAGCTCGTTAAGGGCACTAAATATATCAGCTAAATATGCTACCATTGTGAGCCATTCAAAGTCATTGAAGTGAGCAGCAATATTATTGTCAGAATTCTCCAAAAAGAACATTCTGATCTCGTCTCTTAGCTCGAAAACACGAGACACAAATTTGCCACGAGACAACCAACGCACTTCAGCATGCAATAACAACTGCTTGTGGATGCTTCCCATTTCTTCACAAATGATACGGAAAATGCGGGAATTAAGAGGCTTAGCTTTAATAAAATTCACTACCCGCACTATGTTGCCTAACACTGTTTTTAATTTTTCCGGTATATTTTTAGCAGTTTGCCGTGCGTAAGCGTAGCGATCACGAGAAGCGGACCCCTATACATACAGTCTGGGGTCCGCGGACCACAGGTTAAGAAACACTGGTGTACAGAATAAAGGAGTCGAATCATTAGCTACCTTTGAAAATCTTCCATTATGTCAACATTCCACCATGTTTTGGGCGTTACTAGCAAAATATAGGTTTCGGAGAAAATATGAAATATGTAGGGAGAGGTTGTGCAATAATTGTGCATGTTGAATTGAATGGGATGAATTACGACATGCGGTGACCCAGATTCTTCCCAGCCTCTATAACCAGAATTCATCGATGACAAGCTCATATATGCACTAAACTCGTATATCAACGTAAATTGGCATCATTCACACGAGTGGATAATTGATTATATCCATCAGTATGGGTGAGCCAATGCATAGTGTATGCTGAAACAAAGCCATAGTTTTCAGCTGTACCACCTTAGGATAATAAAGTTTTGAAAAATCTCGACGTCTGAAAAAAAAAAACGAATTACTTAAGAATCCCAATTCGAAGCAATTTTTTATTTGATTACACTTCAAGAATGGCATTATATTTTCCAATAGTATCTATCAATCTGAATAATTCGGGAAGGTTAGAAATCAATGATGCATTTTTTAAGAATAATTATATTTTAACAATATCTAATGCATGACAACATGTTTTCTATTTGACAGACGCTCAACACAATATCAACCGAGAAGAATTCTACCATTGTATTTCCTCTGCCGATTGATATACTTTCATATTTCATGAAGGCAATGGATGCAAAGAAGACTTCAGAATAAAAGAATATCCATCGATCGATTTTACTCAACTATAACAAGTCTATTAGAAATTCTATTAGAAGGTATAAAATCAAAGTAGATTCACAATTACTGTCATTAGTTTTAAATACATCGATATACATTCAATTTCATCTGATGATCGGAATTGAAACTAGTGCTGTTTCACTTTATATCTGCAATTTCTTAACGTATAATCCATGCACATCAATGTAATGCTTTCAAATCTTCTGTGTTGTAAGATAGTCACGGACAAAATTATATTTTCAACTCTGATTATAGCCTTGATCTGTATTCGATTGGAATATGAAAACATATTATATAGGTTATTACAAAATATGTTCAGTGATCCTTTGTTTTGCAAATACTACTTCGAATTAATTCATAAAATTTTAGGGTATATAGTCATGCATGAGTTAGGCAATTCGTCGTAGATTAGAATATACATATAAAATATTTACTGATAAGGTATAGAACCCAAATAAAGCAGTAGTTTTGGAAAGAGTTACGGAGACTTTCTATAAGTACTGCTATCATTAAGGTCGATAGGTTAGAACTATCATCTACTTTTGATCTAAATAGTTTTCTCGCTTGTATCACTTAATAAATGTGAATAGTTCTTCATTAAGGGTGGAAGTTTCATAAATTTCAAACTGAAAACGCATGAAGTCATGGAATCTTAAATGATGAAGGCTGGTAGATTTTCAGACAAATAGCTTCCAATGATAATACTTATTCGATTCTTATACCTTGTTGCCTATCATGTCATATTATTTTTCTGTTGTGTACCTACATACTGTTGAACTGCTTTCTTGCCTAAGATACTGATTTCCTAATGATTGATGTTCTCGTACAATTTTCTGATGGAAATCTTATTGTTTCATACAGACACTGACGAAAGTATGCAACGGGAAAAATTCAACCATCATTTATCCAGTCCCATTAGACATGATGACGAACTACTTTAGTAGCATTTAGGGCGAGGAAATGGATTGCGAAAACGTGTTTGTATGTAAAAGATGAAATTGCTCATTGAAGATTATTGCATGCCTTGCTAACAGCATAGTATTCAAGAAAATGATTATCATATTTTTCATGATGCTATCGTCTAGTGATGTCATAGTTCAAGAGTGATAGATACAATTACATAGTGCCAAATTCTAAGCTCGTGGTTGGCATTAGAGTAATGTGGACGCAAATCATTGATTACTTGATCTGGAGAAAGTGCCAAATTTTTCAGTTGAATTGAGTAGTTGATATATGCATCGCATTTCTTTTGTAATAACCTATATAACCAAAGATTTAAGCCACGAATCTGTTGATATTGCACGAATTGAATTCAATTTTATCTCATTGTATATAAGAAAAATAAGTATATCAAAAATATAAGATCATGAATATTATATTTATTATTAGGTATAAATAGGCATATCAAAACACATAGTGAGGTATGAATGGAATGATCTACCTACTTCTTGGTGGATTCAATAGTTTATCATGTTATTCACTATTATAGGTAGGAAAATTTAATAATATGGAATGTAGGAATTACAGATCTATGGATTCAATATAAACTATGTCCCCGTTATTAGCGAACTGTCAAAAATACAATGTAGAATTTAAATTTTTGACTAATTCAGTAAAGGACACGCTGAATTAATCTATAAATTTAATCAAAATTGGTAGGTATTTTTTTTCTGGATATATCCATCACTGATTCTCATCTATCAAAGTTACTTTGATCCTGCATTTCGTTACCTTGCTTCCTAATTTTATACTGTTCCTCACATAATTGCACAATATTTTCCCTTAAAACTTATCACAATTCCATGTTCACTGATGTGCTTCTACACTCTTATCACTTTCGATGTATAAGGTAATCTAATTTTAAAATTTTATTGCACAGACATTGAATACAATATCAGCTGAGAAGAATTCAACTATAGTATTTCCTCTACCTATTGATATGCTAACATATTTTGTTAGAGCTAAAGCAGCCTCAGAACAGTCAAAAGCATAGATATTCTCTTATTTTGATAGATACCTATAGGTATGATAGTGATTAGTTATATTATCCTACGTAGATTAAAATATGTAACAAATTTAAAATCTAACTGTATACGTTCTGTCATGTTGAGGGCACATTATAAGGATTTTGAAGTATGTATTCAATATACAATGAGTTATTTCTAATGTTTCTAGCACTTATAATACACTAGTGATGCTGTGTGGATTTGTTACATGTAAAGTGTATTTTCTGAAATAAATGTTTTGACTTGAATGATTGTTTCTATACTCAACCACCTACCTTTTGAAGATCGCACATAAAATTAAACTTTTGCATACTTGATTACGTCAAGTTTTGGTCATTGTTTCAAAAACCAGCAATAGTTTCATGAGCTAATATAGATGGCGCTACGTCAACAGGAAATAAAGGGAAATATTTTGGGGAATTCATTTGTATTTTGTACGATTCAGTGCTGAATTTATCTGGCACTGTTACATGAAGTATGGAAAATGAAAAATATAAATTAAAGACGAATTTATGTATAACTACATCGCTTTTTCATCAATTTGGAATTGTTGGAACTCATGATCTCGAGCATGATTCATATTTAACCATTCACTATATACTTACTATAATTGATTATTTTTTGTATAACTATTCTTTGAAAGATAACCAATCAACTTTCATGTTTTAACGAGAAATGAATTGAAAATATAAAAAATATAGTGTCTTTATCTTTTGAAAACTTGAGGAAACTATACACAAAATGAATACAAGTGTTCTGCTAATAAATATAATATATTATAAAATTTATTCATGAAAATGTAATATATAATACAAACTTAACTCGCAGTCATATGTGGGTCCACAATGAGTTTTATAAAGTTCTCGATATTCTCTCTGAATCTAATGCTGATAATCATTCGTGTATCATTCAATCTTCTATTTGAACGACTTCTCACACAAAAATGAGTGTCTTTGAAATTCTTCCAGATGATCTTTCTTTATGGCGAAAAAAGTTTAAAGTATATAATAAAATCGGTATACTTGGTGAGAATAACTTGAACTTACAACACCTAAATGATAGGCATATATTTCGGTTTGGTTCAATGTGAACCGTGTCACGTCTGATGAATACAATTGATTCTTTCCCCAGTTCTATGTAGAATAAACAATCACGTCATGTATTGTATTTGTATGAAATACGGAGTGACTCTTCACATATTATATTCTTATCTGAATTATATTATATTCTTATCTGAATTATATTATATTATATTCTTATCTGAATTATTTTAGCACTTTTAGTGCGAATACTGTGAATCACAATTCATATAAACTGACTTCAACATACACAATTTTGTTATTTTTTTTCACATGGTGGATTTCTCATTCTCCATACTATTAAAAAACAACCTGTATACAAATTCCTGTAAAATACGTATGAGAACATCGAGAACATTACTAACTGATGAACCTTGTTAAAATCTAAGATAATAATGAAGACACGATGGTGATGGTTAATGATAATAATAATAGCATGTGTAATTTTTTACTTTAGTCAGAAATATATAGTAACTAGTGACGATATTATATGATCTGAGTTTTTCAATAACAATTTGATTGGAGATATGTTTTTATCGACCATCATTTTTCAAACTAGAGCACTAGAACATGGTTGCTGAATATAATTAAGACAGAAACCTTTATTGTCAACATCATTTGGAGCTTCGATGCCATCCGTGTGGAAATATAAATTGAAAGGTTTTGCAGTGCCTGAAAAAAAAGTTATCAAATTCAAACGATCCCAATGCTCAAGGTAGTTATTGTATGCAGAAATAATCAGAAATGAACCTAAACAAGAACCTCATCAAATTCTCACATTTTATCCATTATCTAGCATGGACGATAGATATCGAAGACGATAATTTAACTCCTGAAATTGGATCTGAGTTCATTTTCCGAGAACAAATATACGAAGCGAAATTGGAACACAGTAAAGTTAGCTCCGAACAGAATACTTCGTCATCAGAGAAAAGGTTTCCGGAACATCCCAATTTTCAACGCTCTGTTGAATACGCTTTAACGAACCATAATGTCACACATTTCTAACGAAAAGTAAAAATAATCCAGAGAATTTTCAACAGCAATAACTGCATTGTGTTGGTTCTGGATTTTTTTCAACACTGATTGTCTTTGCAAACATTGCTTCAGGGTATTTCCATTCATTCCCTCTTCAATTCCTGTGATACCTATATAGATAATTTTGTATCTGGCCGATGCTAACGAAATAAATAATTCAATTTATCATCTTCCCAGTATATTTGAATCAGGAATTTTGTTTTTGCTAGATTGTTGGTGATAGATTTACTTGTTTATAGAGAGAATTATAGCATCTCTAATATCCCAATGTAGTTATGACCCTCTGTATTGATATCTTAAATATATGACGATATGAGCTTATGATATGCTGGTTAGAAGTAAATAATATAACAGACGTAAATATTTACAATAATTTGTTGCATGGCAACGGATGCCTTAGCTCGCAAGTTAGCAGAGTTAATCTCACGTTAAGTTAACAAAAGGCTTGATTAACTTGTATGCAACATGGCATTAGTCAATTATATTTCTCTGATCAGTTAATCAACTCAACAAAAACAAAGAAATCAAAACCTTCCATGCCGGAAGTATTTTATTCTGTTCTACTGTTTCGCCATTTAGGATAGGATGATTAGAAAACCACTTGTAAAATTCTCAAATTTCGGTTTTACTCGGATATCTCCGAAACTACTTGGAATATTAAAACTTTCTAAATGTCATATTATTAGGCACATAAATGCGCTACTTTTCTCTAATTCAATCGACTCCGTATCACTTACCGTTTCCGATATCCCCATGCTGTTCATTCTTATCTTGGACACACTGTATACGTTTCTACAAATTATGATATAAGGAACACAAGAGGTTAAAAAAGTTTCAGTGTATGAAGGAAATATTCTGATTGAATTCCGTGTGTAAAGTTCCAAAATCGAACCAGAAAAACATCTCATCATAACGTTTCGATTGTTGAGCAGTGTATTTCACCATGGGAATGGACGTCTCCAGGCAACAGGGAATGTTATTTATTGATTTATTTTGTATCCCGTATGTGTCCATTTTATGTTGTATGAGACCGGTTCAAGGGAAACACATGCCATTTGAAGTCATTTTTCTAGTTTTCTCTCTCTATTATGTTCGTGGAAGCATCGAGCAAGCTGGTCAAAAAATAATCCGGAGATTTCTCAATAGTTGCGATGAGTTTCATAACTTCTCTGTTCCATGAAGAAAATTCGCTCGTGATGAAATAAAATACGCAATTTCCGATGAAATTCGACCATGAGAACATATCTATAGAAAAGTGAGAAAGAAAAATTCACTGTACCTATAATATTCACTCCCAATATTATAAGAAGAAAGTTAATTAAGTTCGTTTAAGGCAAATAGCCGAATAACCAAGAATAACTAAGCTCAGCAGTAATTTTTCATCTACAGACAGATTGACTCTATGGTATGTATCTATTAAGTACGAATATCGATATTAAAGAAAGCCTATTATCTGAAGCTGAAACGAAAGAGGGTCATTGGCAAGGCTGAATTTCAGCGCATGCGCCAAAATAAAAGTGGAAGACGACATTCTTATACCATTGTTTTGATTTTTCCCTGTCAAAGCTAAGTATACTTTATATATTTCTACGATCAATATACATCATATTCAATAACTCGCAGATATTTTCCAAATGACAATAATTATTTACATATAAAATAGATGAGTCGCGTATGAATGAGAGATTGACACATTTGACATTTTATGATTTGAATTTCGCGCTCGATTTCGCGCATGCGCCTTCAACCAACCTTGCCAATTAGAAAAGCAAAGATACATGAGATTCGGCTTCACTTTTCTAACATTGTCTCTTATGTCGTATAGACAATATTGTAGTTAATAGATATAGGCTCTATGGACGATGCAAGGGGGTGACACATACACTCTGGCAGGTATACTAAAAAAACTAACAAGTATTGATCTTCCTGAAACCAAGAGAATTGAAGACCTCAATGTGCGAATTCTATACGAGGTCACAGCAGTTGGTAAGAGGTTTGCGAGGCATTCGGTCCGATTCTTTAAAAAGTGGTTAACACAGTGGATACATTAGTAACGTTGTTAACAACTACTTTTTTAACCACTTTAGATTTTCCACTATTCATATGTGGTATTCTTCAAATACGAAATTTATCAAGGTTGCTAATTTCTTACATTTCCACTCAGTGGTCAATAAATGCGGAAAAGTTAGTAACTCCTCTACTTTTTTATTATAGTTTGCTGTTTTTCTGCAATTTCAACGTCAATCTAACCTCATTTTTTGGATTCGATGTAGTATTAGCACATAGAAAATATCGGCACACACTCACACGGATTACCTACTTTTTGGTCTTCTGTTTCCGGGACTGCCAAGTTTTCCGTGAATAATTGCAGGAATAATAATTATATGTTTTGTTGATTCAGCTAGGTATCTAATTTTTCAGTAGCAATACATTCTACCGCATGATGAACATCATTGGTTCTATCAGAGACATAATTAATATTAATATTCTTGGTTTGTATAATTTCATAAGGCTCTATATAATTGGATGCTATCTGTTTCTTGAGCATATATATGTAGATATTTTTATGATATTTTTTTCAGTGGGAAGGTATAGGTTCTCAATAATATCGATTATCCTACCATATAATTATTTCCTGAGCGACTCAAATCCTGACAACTGTAACAAATTTCCTTCATAACTGCCGCTTCAAATATATATCACTTTTATGATGAATTATTATTTCATTTCCACCAGTAAAATCTGGTGGATAAATTAGTCACTTCATCAGTGGTAAACCAACGACAAGTTGTTAAATTTTTTTCCATTTTGACGTTAGAGAATTGAAAATTCGGAAAGTGATTCAAATAACAACTGACCTTCCTATTTGCCACCCAAATTACAGTTGTTGAGATAACCACTTCCTTAGAGAATCAGACCGATTATCTACAAAATCTGGACTGAAATAACTACAAAAGCTGTTGCTTCAGCTTAAAATTGCTGAAAGCACGCGTTATTGAATCATTAATCGAAACTTGAACGTGCTTGAACTCACTTCTCACTGTGGACGGTTGTAAAGTGACATCAGCTGCCAGTATACCGCCACATATCCTGTCCACTGAAGCGGATGGACCTGTTGCTGGTCTTCCGACGTTGGAAGCCACGGGGATGATGAGGTAGTCTGCTTGACAGAAATTAGAGTTGCCAGTGCTGCCCACCATCGCTGGCACCCTGTTGTTGGAATTTCCTGACAATGTGAAAGACTGTGTCCGATTATTCACTGAAAAAATAAGAGGTAATACATATCATTTTCAGGTTACACTATAGATCATTCTCTATATTGGTCATCACATATTCGAATACACAGAAAAAATATATTTTGCCATACTTACTACACCAATTAAGGTCTTTTATACACAACCAATTAAAGTATTTGAAAACCATATATTTCAGTTTAATTTACTCTAGACTATAATATTTGATAACCATTTGGTGTACTGTAGCTAAATCTGTGATGAAAACCTCTGAAGAGTATTCAAAATAAAACCATTCATAAAGATCATTTGGCGCCAGTCTAGATGAGCTGCCCTCTGATTTGAATAAAGACAATTCTCGAAATTTGAAAAAAGAATTCATCACTTGAAGTGATAGTAAATTCGCGTATGGCAACAATTCGATATCAAGACTCTAGGTCGATATAGTGATCTTAATACGAAAACAGATATCCTTCTGTTGGCAGACGTCATGGAAAATTTCAGGAAAGCTGCTTTGAAAACATACGCCTTAGTTCTCGTATGGTATTACACCGTTCCTGGCTATACGTGGGATTGTATGTTGAAATTCACGGAATGTTAATTACAAATTTTGAAAGATGTTGATATGCTTGTTCTTTGAAAAGGTCTCAAGAGGCTGTATTTCAGTTTGCAGCAACAGGTATTCCGAAGCTATTCATAAATATGTGCCAACATACGAGCCTACTAAACATTCTTGGAATCAATATCAACTATTCAAACCAAGGAATCTCTCTCTCTCTTACAAAAAATAGAAATCAACAATTAAATCTTATCGTTAAAGTCAATTTTGATACACATGAACACAACACCAGAAAATATGATCATTTAAAATCTGTCAATATCAAAACTCAATCTAGAAGAGAATCGTGATATAAACAGTTCACCAATATCATAACAAAATTCAAGAATGAACTGAAGAATTACATATTATTGATTTTAGATTTTATATATTTCATTCATTTCTGTTCGTTTTTTTCCTTGTCCCTCCAAATAATGTTATTGAATCTTTACAAATAATATACGATTATTGATATCATTATTATTATTTTTATATGAGAGCGTACAGCCAGAAAATGGCTCAATCAGAATACTTACTAGTAAAAGCATTTTCAATTATATCAGAGTGTCCCAGAAACATATACCTACAAACTTATTCAATAGGTAATATGGTGTATCAAAACAATATTCTCAATCGAGCCACGAATGATTAAATTAATTCTTTCGATAAACAATGTTTGATGTTGGGCAGAAGACACATTTCTCCAGCACAATTGACTTTGTTGATGATAAATTCAAAGTTTTGGTTGGAAATCAATATGAATTTTTATGAACGCAAAGGAGGAAAATGTGATTCAGCAACAATTGTGCAAAAATTTTACAAGACAAAATCATTTCTGTCAAGATGTACTTACTATTTTATGATTAACATTGTCATCATTTCCTTACTCTTTTCAGGATATTTTTCAAATAGGAGAATTCGTTATAACGGAGCTTTTTTATTGTGTCGAAATATGGAAAGATATGACGTTCCGATTATTTACCTAAATGAATATACGAGTTCATCTAAATATCAGGGTTCAAACCCGATTCGATGCATCATGTGAATTAACGACACTCACGCATATAGGACAGAGCATCAATCATTCAAAATTATTGTACAAGTTTCTGAACAATTTGCTCCATCCAGCCCTGCAAATTAACTCGGTTAGAGCTACATCGGATGTGGAATCTCGAATCTGTATATAATCAAATCCTAACTTAGCACACGGGAAACTTCATAACTTTATTCGGAGTTTCAAAACCTCTGGCACATAGAAATCCTACGAAGTAATTTCTATCTCCAGATTCACACAATCCAATTTTATTCACTGAAGCTACTATTTCGGAAACTGATTACGCAACTTCGATAATCTCACCAAAAATAGAAGGTTCATACTTTGGATATAATTTGACAGTTGACATTTACCTGCGTCAGGATCAGGACATTGGGTATACTGGATTCCGCAGAAATTTCTCTCAGACCGAATACAGATGCCGTAGTCTTGGTTGGAGAGTTGAGCTCCAGTCAAGGAGTTGTAATTATAGGATAGGATTTGTCCTGCCACCCCTGTGAAATATTGCAGGCATCCTTCTTCAGCTACAAACAGTATACACTTAGTTCATCGATTCAGACGTGAGCAGAACGAGGAAAATGTTGGATTAAGTATTTATTGATGAAACAAAAAAGGCAATTAGGACCAATTTTCTCGTACTTGGTGTAGAATATACGATGCATGGGTATACTTATCCAGCTTGTTTTATGAAATTCCAAAACTAGGTGTGAGCGAGTATCACTCGAATTTTCCTTAAACTCCAAAACTTCTTAGCAATAACATTTTTGGATCACCCAGTTTATTGGTATATATAGGTATATTCTCTTCGATTGATACAAACCTCGATATAAAGATGTGCATGGGATTTGTAAAACTCTGATCTTCCAAACTCTATTAAACGATGATCCTGCAGTAACCATTGTTAATGTTATTGGACTATCAATTCCTACCCCTGCATCAATGTACACTAAAAATAATGATTACATTATAATTCATATTTGACTTCGTCCTATAAAGATATGATTTTTTCTATGTTGTAGTGAATTGGCAACGCTTTAAATATTATGTCACCTTTCAATTGCTTTGATGGATTCCTCTGAATAACCATCATGCTCTCCCAATTTCAGTTGATTTCATCAAAAATATCTACCGAGTTTTCAAAACATAAGCTATCTACACAAAAGTTTCAACGAAGAAACTAATTCGAATAAGTATTAGGTAATCTCCACCATGTTGATGTAGTTTGTGTGTATTTTTTTAATTGCCTCACTACGTACAATACTTTATGTGGTTTTATATGTGTTTATTGAAGTGTTTAAATTTATTATATGTTACTATATTTATATTGCTTATCATATTGCTAATCGAATTCAATGAAATAATTCGTGAGTTTCATTTCGGATTTGGGGTAAATAATTCTCGGAGTCTTTCATTTTGTTCTTGAGACACATTCTGTGACAATTTTCGATCGATATTTTTCCCGATTCCGTAAAACTATGGATAATGCATGAATTTTCTTCTGAGAATAATTATTATGCATTTGGATTTCGTTTTGAAGAATGTAAAGTGTTTACTCCTTCGCCATTTTAAAGAAATGATTCAAGATTTGGCGGATGCATTCATTATCGAATAAAATAATATTAAAAAGAGTGAAACGTCAAAATCAGATTTTCAGATATGTGAAAAAATATTTCATCAGAATGAAACACTCATTCTATCGTATTCTGTAGAAACGTAAATGATCACCAACGTATATTATTACAACAGCGTAAGAATATAATTCTGTCACAAAATATAAATCACCATATACTGTTTTTTGTAGGGACAACGTTTCATCGATTACCTACACAGTTTCGTGAGAGATGAGTATTAGGAAGCTTACTGTGATTTCCAGTGTTATCTCCACATATAACAGAAACAGGTAATCCTCCAGATACCAAGAATTGGTCGGAATTGCAAATATGATTCTCAGGTTCTGGACCCATTATCATTAACAGTTCAAAATTCAATCTGGAATGTAAAACATAAAAATTGCCACTAAAATGAAATGAATATATGTTTTGAACAGTATAGGCGATTTGAATCCAACGCTCTACACTGTATAATTTGTTTGAATCGATAAGGGATAGATACATTTCAATCGAAAATATTGTCTTTCAGGACCTTTTTCCCAATTAATATTCGGGATACCGTGGACAACCTTGCTTGAAACCATTGGAAAAAATAATATTCATATTCATATGATGACTCATCTATTTTATATGTAAATGAATATTGTCATTTGGAACATATCCCAGTTCTTGAATATGTGTATATTAATGGTAGAATACATTTTGTGACTTTGACAGAGAGTAATCAAATATCTTATAAAGCAGGTCCACTCCTTTCAGACTTGAAAGAATGAAGCAATCATGATTAAATCAATGGTAGGAATGTGAATTAACCTGAATTTTCCAATATTTTGCTCGACATTGATGGTACTTCCATTGTGTCTTGATATCTCTGGAATCGTGTACTATAACCTGGATATGACCTGGAAACTGACACTGAGAACGACAGTCATGAACTTGAATTACGAACAGTACTATCTGAACAACTGTGAACTAACAAAATAGAAACACTCAATACCTAACCTAAAAAAGAATTGGGAACAATAACAAGAAGAGAGGAAATGCACAAAACATATCTGCTCTTCTGAAATTTCCCACGATCATTTCCAATTCATTTTGAGTCACTCCCCACTGAACAATGTAATATTTGTTCTAGCAAGGTTCCTGCAACATTACATATAAATTGAATAAAATTTATTTTTTTAATATTTTGAATGTAATGTTTTCAGTAAGGTTACTGCAATATAACATGTGATGTATATGAAAATTACATATTCGGGTCAATTCTGTTTGAATCTTGTTATGATAACCATATTGTTATGTTTATATAATTCGATATAATGACCCTAATATTCACTTTTTAGCCGAGATGAAGACATGAAATAGCAAGATTTCATGGAAATTAACAAATTATATACTTCAAAGTCGATTTTTAAAACGATAATTCATCAAATCTCTGCTGTGATAGCAATAATATCTTCTCTGTAACCATATTGCTATTTAAAAACAGAATAGACCCGATTGAATATTCCTACTACCACCTTGTTGCAATATGGCAGTGACTACTCAATAGAAAAGTATGTGTGAAGCATATTGAAATCTTGAGAATAAAAGCACAAATTTCAAACATAAAACATATAATTCACAAAATGAACGCAAAATACACAAAAAATAAAATAAGTGATGAACTAAAATTAACATCCACAAAATACTTCTTGAAGTGGCAGCCCAATATTCAGTAGGAAAACTGAAACAAAAAACTACAGATGAAATATGGTGATAATAATAAAATCAGTAACTTGATCTAATCATTATTGACCTCTGAGTATATGGCAATCACCTTTTCTTTTCTATTCTTTGATTTTATCAAAACGACTATACAACTTCACGTAAACATTTTATTGACATTTGCGAAAATTTCTTACGATGAATCTGTTTCTAAAAACCTCACATTCAATATCACGATAAAAAAATGCATCTTACCTTGGAACTATCCATGTGATGAGAGTGCACTTTATCACTTACTCCAATATGTCAGTTGAAAGGAAACCTGTGCAATAGTCTTGTGAATTGCAAACCGATACACAAAGAACAAAGAACTTGACGAAACAACAATGGCTGACTGTCAATGAGACTGATGCGAGATCTCTGATGAGTCTGATCAAGGTGGATATAGGATGGTGAAACAGCTTCCTATTAACAAGCACTAGAATAAACTGTAGACCTTTGCCTACTTGATTTCATACCGTAGTAATATTTCCTGAAGTTATCAGAGATGGCGACATACCTTGTATCGGTTAAACAGAAACTGTGCATCTGTCATACTTTCATCAGTTTCATCTGTTCTAGATGAAAAATGATTGAGAAGAGTCTAAATATCAATATTCATTCGAGATTTATCGAAAATTTATTGTTTTAATGTCGTTTCAAGTCACGTCTGTCAGATGTGAACCACAGAAATACGTAAGCAACAGAAATCTTCTTCGATAATCGATCTTACCGCCATCTTCTTTCAAGTCGTGGAAATATTAGTACCTTCTCAAACGGTCTACAAGTTTTTCGCAGAAACAATTGAAGAGCTGTTTCACCATCCTATATCCACCTTGAGTCTGATGCAATGATGCAATTATCCTCCAATGATCGAACCGATTCCACCCGATACAACACGAGTGAAAATGTAATGAAGTTACAAGGTTTAGGCAATATTACAAATGAAATTGAATAAATTATTAAATTCATAACTTGCTATAAAATTGTTTATAGATTGTTCATAGGATGTTGCGAATATATTAAACTTTTATAGTTGAGACAATATTGCAATTGAAACTTGATCAAAAGTTACTTTTGTAACTTGCAATGCATTTGTTGATGGATGGTTCATGTAATGTTACAAATGTAATGAAGTTACAAGGTTTAGGCAATATTACAAATGATATGAAATCAAATATTGAATTTATAACTTTCTATAAAATTGTTCATAGATTTTTCATAGAATGTTGCTAATGTAACGAACTTCTATAGTTGAGACAATATTGCAATTGAAACTCGATCAAAAGTTAATTTTGTAATTTGCAGATCATTTGATAGTAGGTTTTTCTGTTATGATTGGGAATATAACATTACAAGAAGCGTTATGCAATATTGTCATGCTATATTATGGGAGCAAGCCGCCAATAATATTGAAGCAATATTTTGTAACATTGCATGTTCAGTGGGGATCTTGACTGTCATATTCTTCTTTATTTTGGCGTAAGCGCAGAAATTTAGCCTTAACCAATGACACTTTCGTTTCGATTTTTGTGGTTAATAGATATGTGCAAATCAGTTCTCTAGTATTGTTTATTGGTGTACCTATATTTGATCACTCGAAATGTCTATGGATTTGATCGATTACCTGAATTGGCACACATCCGGAGAAGATTTGATCAGCGTGACTTGACAAGAGTCTGAGCCGTCATACTGATCGGGATATCCATTATTCACGAAGTACGTGCCATTCTCTCGGATGGTTCGGCTGCAGGCAAGGAGGACTGCGAAAGATAAACTAAACAGTAGTATCATTCGGAAAGTTTACGGGAGTCCGTTTATCATTGTCGGATTTCATTAGCTATCCCTCGGACAAAAGTATCAGGCAGATAAAGTTCCAGTTAGTTTTAAACCCGATTTTCGAGTGTTGGAACAAAGTGGATGTAATTTGTTGGAACAACTCCTCAATAATTGTCCTGTTGAAATTATATTTGATATGCCCTAACGATCCGTTATGAGGGCTAATAATTAAACTACGCAACACTAATTACGTCGCACCCCGAAATTTTGCCCCTGTTAAGATTTGAATAACTTTTTTCTACTTTGAACAATTTGAATTCTGTTTGCACTGTTCGCTAGCTGAGTCCTTCAGCTATAATCTCGTACTTTTTCGATACATGAGGTTATTTTCATAAAATTGCTACAGGATGTTTTTTGGAACTGTGCAAAATTTCGAAATTTTCAAAAGGATCCCAAATGAAGAAAAACAGTTTTTTTTTTCAACTTTAATAGCACAGGCATGAAGATTATCTCATTACCTTTGGCCATTTCCAAAATTGTCTTCCTATCAATTTTCTTTACAGAGTGATCTCAAAAAATCAATTTTTTGGTTTTGCAGTCATAACTTGTTTCCTCTTCAACCGATTTTCAAAATCTCACGATTATTTTGAAGCTGAAACGTTAGATGAACAGACATGAAGATTAGAATTGACTAAAAATAAATATTAAAGATCAAGGGTTTCTGCAAAGGTGACCCAAATCTGAATCCCCCTCGAAATCCCGATTAAAAAAGAAAAATATCCAAAACGTTGTTTGATCGAAACGAAAATATCACCACCAAAAATACTGATGAAAAATGTTTTTGCGAGTAAAATTTTTGCTGGTCAAACGGTTAGATATATCGGTAAACATATTTCTCCTGACCCCCACATCGGGATCGGATATAAAAAAAATAAAATTCTTTCGCCCCCTTGCCCCCTTGGGGTACTTTGGGTACGAATGAAGGGGAAGGAGATTTTCGTGATTTTTTTACATATAATTTTCGTGAGTTTCGTACAAAACTACTAAGAATCACCCGAACTCGAGTTCTCCAAGTTCATAGTTTGATGTACAGGGCGAAAAAAAGTTATTTTTCAGAATCGAGACAAGCGGTTCCCATAGCTGTGTTCAACGGAAAAAGTTGATCAAAGAGATAAAAAAAAATTGTTTCATAAGCGTACGTAAAACATTTTTTTTGGGGGTCAAAAAATTAAATTCTTTGAAAAAAATCCAAAACATGATGGAAGACTTTGTATAGGGGGTGAGAAGGTTACCCTAAAATTTTGTTGTATTCAAATTTTTTTTTATTTTGAATTTTTTTATGAAGTCATATCTTCAGAAAAGGAAGACCTACGAATAGTTTTTTCTGTCCTGGTCTTTATTTTCACGAGAACGTAATTTTCAACCAGTCTTGTCAATCACTCATTATGATTTTTATTACGTTGGTTACGGACCATGCATTTTTTTGGGCTGATTTTTTTTTAGAACATGGCGTTTCATTTCGGTTTTCTCATGCACAATTTTTGACTACTGAAAGAAAAAAAGATCTGGATGTGTCCAGAATAAAAGATCCTTCCGAAAACAAGTTGATTTCCATTTAATTCTTCTCCCAGTCGGGATTTACAGAGTGTTTCAGATTTGGGTCACCTTTGAGGAAACCCTCGATTCTAAATGTTCATCTTGAGTTAATTCTGATCTTTAAATCTTCTCATATGAGGTTTCAGCTTCGAAATGAGCCTGAGATTTTGAAAATCGGTTTTAGAGGAAAAAAGTTATGACTGCAAAACCAAAAAATTGATTTTTTGAGATCACTCTGTAAAGAAAAGTGATAAGAAGACAATTTTGGAAATGGCCAAAGGTAATGAGATGATCTTCATGCCTCTGCTGTTAAAGTTGAAAATAAATTGTTTTTCTTCATTTGGGATCCTTTTGAAAATTTCGAAATTTTGCACAGTTCCAAAAAACATCATGTAGCAATTTTATGGAAATAACCTTATGTATCGAAGAAGTTTGAAATTGATGCTGAAGGACTGGGTTAGCGAACAGTGCAAACAGAATTGAAATTGTTCAAAGAAGAAAAAAGTTATTCAAATTTAAACAGGGGCAAAATTTCGGGGTGCGACGTAATTAGTGTTGCGTAGTTTAGTTCGTTGGGAACCGAAACTTATACATGATCGAAAATGATTGAAAAGAAATTTTACAAATATTTTTCAACGGTAGCGCTTCTATTGTTCTATAAGAACTTGTTCCAAATCAAGGATTTTTCTGCTGAAACAGTTGAAGACTAGCGCCATCAAGTTTTATTTTCATCATTGTCGCTACTTTATAAAAATCGTTCGACGCTCCTTTGTTTCAGATTCTGTCAACGTCCCAATTCAAGGTTGAAGTTATGTTATATTATTGAAATCTCGAATTTCTGCTTTTAAAAAAACAAAATTCGTCCTACTTTCGCTTACATTTACTATTTACGGAAAAAATAATATTTTTCGGATAACAAAACACGAGACTCTGATCTGTCAACTTGACACTGTCTCAAAGAAACTGATCAGCTTCAGTCGCGGGCTTGGTTCTCGACGGGTTTTGTCTATGTTTTGAAGGGCACATTTTTTTAAAGATTAGTTTTTCGGTAAAACTTCGTTTATCGCACTCCTATGAGTTCGGAAAAAAAATTGGTGGTGGAACTTACGTATTTTGACCTCCTGATCACGAATCTGAAGTCAAAACGCGGCGGTCTCGAGTATTTTCGGAGATACGGCCCCATTTTGTCTCAAAAATGCAACATTTCAAAACTCTATTTTATGCTAATAAAAACACACAAAATTAATCCTTCTTTGAGCCAAACATCACACATGCTCACATTCACTTGTTTGCAACACTTTTTTGCATAAAAAACTGTTATTTTCACAAAAATTCGCCCTTCTTCAAAATGTAAACAAAACATCTTTTTTCACTGATTTTCTGGTTATTTTTATTTGAGATGTTGGCAACGTCGTGTTCGAAACAAGTAAATATATGTATAGTGTTTTGATTCAAAGAAGGGTGAATTTTGTGTATTCCTAATAGCAGAAATTTGACATATCAAATAGTGCATGTTTGAGACAAAATGGGGCCGTATCTCCGAAAATACTTGAGACCGCCGCGTTTTGACTTCAGATTCGTGATCAGGAGGTTAAAATACGTAAGTTCCACCACAAATTTTTTCCGAACTCATACGAGTGCGATAAACGAAGTTTTACCAGTTTTTCTGCTGAGAATTGTTGAAAACAAGTGAATGTAAGTGAATTTGGTGTTCTAGTTAAACGAAGGACTATTTTTGTGTGTTTTCGATAGCAGAAATTTGAGATGTCAGATCGTTTCGAATGACGTATTTCCGAAACAAAAAGAGACCATGTCGCCGAAGGTACATTTTGACTTCAGATTTATGTATATGAGGCCAATATACCTTTGGTACCAACTTTTCAGCTCGTTGGAGTGCAGTTGAAAAAGATTTACCCAGCTCTCTTCAGTGGGTATGAAAACATGAGTTCCTCAATTTCAAATAAATAAATAAATAAATAAATGAAGTATAAATCTAATGAATACTCTACTTAGGAGTTCTGCTAACGAATTTTCGAGATATTCTCTATATTCATGCAGAGGATTCTAGTTTAGATAATGGTTTGGCAATAATCAGACCTTCAGACCAAAATAGTGGTTAGGTTGAGTGATTGAGTTGAGAGAGAGATGCTTTTTGGTACACCAACATCGATATCTGCATGTCCATTCATAACGTAGTACAAAATCGTAACAGACTGATGAATTCAGTGCGTATTTGTCTGATTTCAAGGTTTATCTCACATATACAACAGGTTCCATAGCCTCCTCCGCAAGATCCTGAAACAGCTCCTCCTCTTCTGGCACAATCTGCAGCTGTACCAAGACAGGTACCGAATGTTCCATCTGCAGCTTGGCACTCTGAGCCGTCGATTTGCACGAATGTAAACAGGGATAGGACTGCAATAAATGAAATGATATTGTGCATGGGGCTTTTACAGGTTTTTCAAGTTGAAGTCGGCACCATCTTAGTCAAGGTTTAATCGAGGATATTCAAAAAAGTACTATGTCTACACACACTGGAATAAATGTCAGCTCAATTCAAGACTATTATGTTTCCAACTAAATACACTCATACCAATGTTATAGATTTCTTGAATCGTAAATGAATGGAGTTCTTCGTGAGAATAATACAATATTTCAGATTGAGAACACAATATATTCAAATCAAGACAATCATAATCTCTCAATGACCCGCACTTTTCTTGAACAAAAAGAATCAGATTATCAGTTTTAGCTGTAGATTATTTTGGGCTTTCATCAATCACATCATCACTTGCAGACCTTCTTCTTGACAACCTTTTCCCCTATTCGTAGAGATTATTTTTGAACTTGTCCACAAGTTTACCTCGCAATAAAGTTGTATTCCTCTGGTTTCAAAAGACTGAAAAATATAAAATATATCATTCACAACTCCATGTAGGTACAATGTGAGAGATAATCTGACTTAGCACAATGCATGGTTATTATATTTCTTCAAACCTGGGTTCACATTCTTTCTACTGAATTCATTTTCCTTGGATCGAAATTTGGTGAAAAAATGTAAAAATGAGTATGTTAGGTTCAATATGCAATATCAAAATACCTAAGATACAAGTTCAAGAAGCTCTTTTCCACTGTTCAATCAGTGTTTGGACACATTTAAACGTTCATCCGCACATATTTTCACTCACTATGCCGATCCTGGTTATTCAAGTTTTTCACGAATTATCAGTTTTCGAGATGATATAGCTACGTTAATTGGACGGTACAACCCTGATCTTAGTTATCACTGAAGATAAGAATGGGTGAACCAGTGGTACTTTTTCTGCTTAGTACGATGATAGAAACGGAATATAAATCAACTCTGCGTTCACGAGTTGTTAGTATACAACATTATCGAAGAGAAAATCTAATTCCGAACAAATATTGTTTCATAATATTTCATGTTGATCAAAAATAACAAACCCGAGTTGTGGCTCATTTCCCTTGTTATTTTTCGCAACAAAATTGCAGGGTGAAAACAGCGAAACTGGCACTTTTTTCAGATCATGATACATCGAGAGATCCCTTGAAGATAAACGCACGCAGCACGGTGCGTTAACAATATTGCTTTTGTCTTAAAAAACGATTTATAATATGATGATTCTTATCTCATTGGCCGCTTCGAAGCGTTTAAAAAACACAGGGTCGATCGAAGGGATAGGTACATACAGTGTGGACCAAGAGTACGTCGCCCCCAAGATATTTTTCATTTTGACTTTACTTTTGCACCTGTTCAGTGAGAAAACCGTTAAAAATGGAACAAAATGTCTTTACTATCCTATCCCAACTGTTTAAAAGCTATCTAATATTGATCACTGCTGATGGGCACAGTTTTCTCACTGAACGGTGCAAAAATAGCCTGAAAAGTAGTCTAAATAAGAATTAACAATCGTTCATAATTCAAAAATTATTGACTTTTGTGATACGATTCTATTGGAAATTTCATAAATTCATTTTCAACCAATTAGAAGGCTCCTTTTTGTATACGTTACTCATAGCAACGGGCGATTACCGTGATTATTTCATTCATGCTAAAATACACGTTTTTAATTGGTTTAAATGATTGTGTTGATAAACAATAACACCATGTTTTCGATTTTGTATTTCGACTCCTGATTGGCTATTGGATACCTACATGCTGTGTTTTCGTTTCTGTATTTCGCTTTCTGATTCGTAGGCAGTAGGGTAGTTTAATTAAACAACGACTTACTAGTTGCAATCTGTCATAGTATTTTCCGATTCCCTGGAAAATAAATGAATGCCACTACACCAAATTTTCGTCTGAACCATGATAAACACACACTATTAATATGTATCCACTTCATTTTCCACAAATTATGCATAATTTCAGCAAGAATTAATCTAATGTAACCTAACCACACTAATTGTGACAACAATGAAAATGAATTTAGCTCAGTAGTACCTAGTGCATAGGTAATCTTGCCTACATCATACAATGGCATAAATGTATTGTTGGTTGCATAACGACGTGTCGAACTACAATGCATAATCAAAATAACTAATTCCATAAACTGTACGTTTAAAATAGGAAATCATCAAAATGGCTTTGATTTTATTCATGCAATAATCTGAACAAATACAACTTGTGTTATTGATGATTATCGAAAATTCCTTCTCTTTTTCGAAACAAATCGAAGGAATTTTTGATTCGATAATCATCAATACACTTGTTGTATTACATGTGATAATTCGACAGTTCTCATGCTAAAGATATATCAATTTTAAAAATTCTGTAGAAATAAAAATCATAACAAAACACAAAAATAGAGTTTTGAATTTCAGGAACTACTGAATGCGGTAGATGAATCAAAATAATTATTTTTCAAATTTTCTGGTATCGTATTGTACAATTTAGGTGCATGCGAAATAGGTAAGTATATGACCTTTGGGATATAACACTGTACAGGGTTTTCCACTTAACTCTCAACATATTTTCGTAATTCAAAAACTTTTCTGCAATGTTTTTTGCTACGAATTTTTCGAATCTGAGTTCCTAGCATCAACCAAATACAGGGTGACTCAAAAATGTTCTGCGGTTGTTTCCTATGTTTTATTTGATGATAATATACTATGTTATATATTTTTGAGTTCAGATTGACGGGCTTCATCTAATTGTGGATTGAAACATAGATAATCTCTTTGAAAAAAAATTTCTGAGCCACCCTGTATTTTGTTGATATAAGGAAAACGTTAGCTCGGATTCAAAAAAATCGTGAAAAAATATTCCAGAAAAGTTGTTGAATGTTCAAAATATGTTGAGAATTACATCAGAATAAAGAAGGGTGACACATCTAAGTGGGACACCCTGTACGTATTGATGATGTTTCGCTATGCTAAAAACTCACATCTACCACCCCGATTACTGAAATGGTCTGCCCTTCTGTTTTCATTCCCGAGCCAAAAATTTCGTTGTCGAATACCGCTGTTCCCAATGAAATGCTCCATCATTTCATTTTGGGTCAATTCAACCAAACCCGCTGCTTGCTGATAAAACAAGAAGCGCGTAGTACATTTCGAGTAATTTTTCAACGATTACTGCATTGATTGACAGAAAAATTTGATTCAATTTCAATAGCGCGTGAACTTGATGTGAATGGGCTGGAGGAAAATACGTTCTTTTATAAATTTGTCACTATTTAATTTGAATAGTATACACCTATCTGGAGTTATTATCGAAGCAGAGATGCATCAGCGTACCGAGCATTCAATCTAACGGGGGAAAATCAAGAATATTTTCTAGGAAAATAATTCGACATGAATGAAAATGTGTGCCTTTCAGGTCAAAAATAAATTTCAAGATTAATTTTCGTGATTCGAGAATCTTCAGCAGATGTTTAAAATGAATTAGCTGAAATATTGAGCCAAACTATTCACAAGTTTTGTATTCGCTTGTGTTCTTATATTTTGAACCATAACTACATCAGCTCTAACTATACGAGGTGACAAAAAACATTTAATATCAACGTTGTAGGGTTTCATCGGTACTATCTTTTGGTACTTCTAAAACAAACGAATATACGTTTGACCAAATCATTATTTCTTCAACAAAACATAAGTCAACTTTTTCTTCCATTTTCAGGTCAAGACGGAATATTGTCAAAGAAAGTTCCCCCTTCTTATAAAAATTCACGTGCATAAGCAAATTATATATTTTTTTGCTTTCCAAATTATTGGTGGTGGTAAGGTTTCAAATTGACACACTGTACATCGTTTGCTTATTTTCCCTCAAGCCGTTTTCCACTCATTTCGCTCTGGATTAATAATAATATTTAGATAATGAGAATATGGTTTTTTATTTGATGTAATTATCGTACTGTCTTCCTCTGATTTCCAGTGTCAGGGAAGGTCACTCATTTGTTCAATTCTCTTGTTTTCATGGCCTGTTATTGTATCCACGGCAATATGATTTTTTTTTGTAATTTATAGATAGATAGATAGATAGATAGATAGATAGATAGATAGATAGATAGATAGATAGATAGATAGATAGATAGATAGATAGATAGATAGATAGATAGATAGATAGATAGATAGATAGATAGATAGATAGATAGATAGATAGATAGATAGATAGATAGATAGATAGATAGATAGATAGATAGATAGATAGATAGATAGATAGATAGATAGATAGATAGATAGATAGATAGATAGATAGATAGATAGATAGATAGATAGATAGATAGATAGATAGATAGATAGATAGATAGATAGATAGATAGATAGATAGATAGATAGATAGATAGATAGATAGATAGATAGATAGATAGATAGATAGATAGATAGATAGATAGATAGATAGATAGATAGATAGATAGATAGATAGATAGATAGATAGATAGATAGATAGATAGATAGATAGATAGATAGATAGATAGATAGATAGATAGATAGATAGATAGATAGATAGATAGATAGATAGATAGATAGATAGATAGATAGATAGATAGATAGATAGATAGATAGATAGATAGATAGATAGATATATAGATAGATAGATACAGTTATTTCAACAGAGTGGCAGAAAATTATCAACTTCTCCCTATAAAAATTATTTATTTTCATCGAATATCCTTTTTTGAGGAAAACTATTGGTTTGCCATTTTTGCTTTTGAAAATATATACCAAAGTCAGTGCTCTGAAGATTATGTTTGCATTTTTACTACGTAATGGATATTATGCCATTCGAGTTCTGAATTAAAATATCTTCTGCTTCCCCTCTCGATACGCCCATGGATAGGAAGTAGTGAAGGCAGAAGAGCATGAAAAGTTTTCATTCTTTCGTTGTCACGCGTTTATATTGTCTATTTTTGTCCAGTGCTGATGTTCTATCTACTGTATGATACAGCAACTTGGTACGACCTGATGAGTTCGCTATTATCAGCTTGTTTCGTTGACATTTTATGTTCCTTTATTTTTCCAAGTGATTTTATCCAAATGAACTTCTTCAGTTACCTTGGCATTATCTTGATTATCTGGAATTATATCAGGAGTTTCATTAGATTTAGAAAAATGTAGATTATGAAAAGAGAATCAGAAATTATACTATCATTTCCAAAAGTAAATAACCTCCATTATGTCAATAAGTTTCTCAGTATATATTTTTTGAACAAGATGAAATAACATCATATTGGTGGATTATATTTGAATGACTTATTTCAATTAAGTATTATTCATTCTGTTTGTATGACTCCGAGACTTTGACTTCGTACTATTACTGTATATTATTGACGCACTTCCAGATTATCCAGAATACTTAAAGCCAATATGCTTGAGCATGTCGAGTTTCATATTTATTATCATATTTCTATTCACTTCAGTTCCTATTTTTTCTATCAATTTCGATTTTGCGAAATTAAGACAATCTTATAGAGGCTTTTCACACACAAATCGAGCGAATTATACATGGAATATTTTATATCCATGTTAAATCGAATTTATCGTAAAATTTTTCAACGTTTCACAGTGATGAAGTTTCGTAAGTTTGGTATATTCGACTTCATCAACGTATATTTCCTATTTTTCCGCAGACAAGTGAAACATTCTGTATAACATTTTTATCTGATTATTGTCACTTTCCTTCACAGTTAATATCGACCTTCATATAATGTGTGTGTTCAATTTAGTGAATCACGCCATGAAAATACAATAATAATGAAAGTTCACGTGTATGAACATCATGAACATCAATGTGGATAACCATGAATATCCGAATAAATGTTTGTAACATTTACTTTCACATCAATTATCAACCCGGATAGAAGGAAGTCTACCTCGGTTAGTTTTGTCCCTAACAAATGGTTTTTATAGCACAGGGTGTCCCGAAACTATGATGACAAATTGAAATGGAAGATTATTCCCTCACAAAACTTTCCTTATACCTATATATTTTTCTCAAATGTCCTTTGTTGCAAATTCGCTAAAATGTTTTCATTCTTGAAAGCGTAATAAATATCATGAAAACGGTTGGTTTCTTTCAAACAAGTATGCATTTTTTGTTAAACATTCAATGATTTTTCTGATTTTACCGGTGTTGTAAGAGATAGTGGAGAAATGGGATCATCATAGCATATTTGTACGTCACTGGTGGCCATTGGAAGTGTGTTTTTTTTAAGTCAAACTGAAGCACGTATTGTATAGAAACATTTCACCGAATTTAATTGAAAATTTTTCGAAACTGTGTTAGGATTGAAAAATACTTCGAATATCACAGTAAACAGGAAACTACGAATAAAATCAAATTTTTTCTAAGCACTTATAGCCAAGTTCGCAGCCAAGTTTAGAAATTCGTTTCTGTAGAAGCTTAAAAACTCCTCTCTGCAAAAACTAAAATTCAAGAATAGCATAATTCTACATAATTATACAATGTGAACAAATATTTCAACTAAATATTTATTCCATAAAAAAAGTGAATATGTGGCTCTGTAGTGCTATCCTATCCTCTTTGAGATTCAAAGAATATCTGACGAATATATTGGGGTCTGTGCTGTCACCTATAAGTTAAGAACTGAAACTAAATTGTAAAATCATACTCAATCCTGCTTAATCGTTTGTTAACGAATCTGTAAGTATGCTAGGCAATCTTGGCGCGTTGCGTTGATTGAGAGCAAAGTTACAGTTTTCTGCCTAACAACATAGATAGTTGAACAATTTATCCGGCTGATGTCGACACATGTGCGAACGAGGAATTGATCGACAAGGGAATTCAAGATCAGAGGGAAACACAATCATACAAACAAACATACAAACTACATATTGAGCATTTAGATCTCATTCGAGTTTAAGTATTTTGTTACAACTTGAATTTTATTTATTTGAATTTTTGAAAATTTGTTCTTTCAACTGTTCTTTAGCGAAAGGTATTTGATTTCTATATAGATTTTTTCCATCGAAATGTTCTTGTAAGATATAATGCTGTTGCCTTATAAACTGTGAATTACACTTTAAATAAAAAGTACATCTCTATGAGTAATCGTGATAGATGAGAAGAGAATTTATCCAGGTATAATTAACAGTTATATAATCAATATAATTGGTAAAGATTTGCAAAATTAGCAACTCCATTGACATTGTTAGGCCCCACTATGGTGTATAGGTACCAGGTTTAAGGTCTTAAAAAACAAGAGAGGGTTCTTAATTATTGAAAATTGACTCAACGTATAGTGGATAACAACTGCGGCGTCACAATCGACTATATATAATTATGTATGTCAACTTTCAACCATAATAAGGCTTTATTTCTTTCATTCAAGTTTCCAACCATTGAGGAAGATCAAGCGAGCTATAAGCCCGCGTCATTCAGTAACAGTCCTTTGTTCTGATCCATTAATATTCCCAGAATACGACCTATAATCATCAGAGATATCATCGACCAGGGAAATTTCTTTTGCTGACACCGAGCCGAATACATTCCTATATATATAAAGTTGTATATATATTTCGAAAGTGGCGATAAGGCCTGAAAGTCAGAGCCCATCCCAAATACCACAGATTGTATCGCTACTATTGACATGAATGAACATCTGAAAGCGATCCACTCCAGAAGAACGAACATTATCTAGTTTCAGATAGTTTTTTTTTTGGGTTTGAGAGTTCGTACCATTCGTCTTGTGAGCGACATTCGGCTTAAGGAGGTCTTGTATTTCGAGTTCTTCGTATTTTATGGGGAAATTATTATGTAATATACCTGCCCAATTACGTCGCGGGATTTGAAATATGAAGACTTTTAGAGGACTGAAATATCCTCTGAATATGTCGTAAAACTATATGCAGGACTCTCTTGATTAGGTAATATAAATTTGATGTTTTACGTTGGTAGCGGATCTGGGGTTAGTTTAGGTGGGCAGTGACAAACTCAGTAGTGAGTTTAGTTGCAGAAAGTTAGCATAACACATCAACTACATGCGTATCAAGTGTTTGAGGAAAAGTCTGCAAAACTGATTTTCAGGAAATTCTTGATGAAAGGAACAGGTTTGCAGTATAATTCGATTGGCAGAACCCCATTCAAAAAACATTAAGCCATTAGTTGAAAATGTAAATTAGTGCTATTGGAGATATCTTGATTCACAGTTGCTAGTTGCAACCGTGAATTAGAGAATTCCTATATTGAGATAACAATTTAAGCCTAATTTCACAGTTGCAACTGTGAATAAGGGATCTCTTATTGAGATCTTATTCAGTCTAATTCACAGTTGGACCTGTAGATTAGGGAACTCTCATTGAAAGTAAGTAGTTAGTTTAATTCACAGTTGCACTCGTGAATTAGGGAATTTCTATCAAGAAAAAAGTTATTACTCTAATTTACAGTTGCACTGTAAAATAGGGATCTCTTATTGAGAACAAAATTTCAAGTTTTATTTGCAGTGGGATCTGTTACACAGTTGCAACTGTAAATTGGGGAATTCCTATTGAAAAAATGTGTTAAGTCTAATTAACGGATCCCCATTTAAGAATGTTTTTAGGGTTAATTTGAAGCTGATGGGGAAGAATTTTAATTCTAACTGACCATTGCAACTCTAAACCGTGAAGAAAAAAAAAAACTTTTCAAGAACGACATCTCAGAAGCGTCATAAAAATGCTTGGTGATTTTGAGTTCACGTCTTGTTAAGGTGCGCCCATAGGGTTATTATTTTGTGAAATAATAGGTAATTCCACCTCCTACTGTTGCCAACCGAATTCGAATGGTTCGGTAAAGCCCCTTTTTATTTGGGTGAAATAAATGTGGATTCCTTCAAGGTACTTCGAGTTGACAATGACATCTCCACCGTCGGTCTCTGGCTGTATTTTTACGAGTAACGAAGAAGACATCAGGCCTAGTTTATGGGGCCGATATTTTAGAAACTGAAACATTACGCGTTTTACGATCCGAATACTGCGTTTGTGAAGTTCACCTTTCGAGATCGAATTTGACGGGTTTCGTTTTTATCTGGGCTATAAAAATCCAGTTTTAGAGCTTGCAGTATAATACTCGCCGAAAGATAGACATCGGAATTGTTGTATCCATCCATCGTGCAGAAGTCGTCATCCTGTTTGTGTTTATAAGAACACATTTGGATTTTTTATTTCCATTCGTGATTTCAATCGAAAATATTGCGTTTTTGCTTATATTTCCGAAGAATGGTTTGAAAATTATTTGAGCGTTATAAATTAGTGACAATTATGAATTGATTCAATATATTGCCAATATGTTTTAACGATTTTGGAAAATATATGAGGATATGCAATGTGTTGAAGGACAGTTGAGGTTCATGAAAACTCATGTGATTATAAGCGGCATATTCTCAAAAAATCTGAGTTCTTTGAGCATTCAGAAAAAATAAGTATGTCAATTGTAGGGGAATTTTTCAAGCTTTTTTAGAAAGTATTCGAAAGTTTTCATTTAGAATATGATAGTATATTATTGTTGCGATGAGAGACCATATGATTTTTCCTTAACTTGCTTGTATACAATTGTGATCAAATATCAGGAAATCTAATTTTAAAATCGATTCAAATTGAGAAGAATCGATTCTCAAAATAAAGTTTTCAGAAATGGACACCTGGGAACAATAAATCATACTAGTTTTCATACGTTATCATTATTTTTATTTAAAAAAAAAGGTTTCCGATTATTACTTTGTAGCATCGAAATTTGTTGCTTGAGTAGGTGCTGCCTCTACTGAAAAGTACAGAGAGAAAAACAATACGAAGATAAATATTTTTTATTCCTGGACAAAAAAAGATATTCGAAACTGATTGAGTTTGAGGTTATCAAGTACCTATTATATTCTTGATTTATATTGATTTCAGGATTATGAATTTCCTAATGACATAACATACAAACCCAAATAGTACTTATTTTCAAGATGTCTATTACAAAGAAGGTTGGGTTATATCAATCAACGGTTTAGTAGCAATGAGAGAACGTTGCCGAATCTTCATCAACTTCTATATTTTTGGGCATTTTGTTTGCGACTAAATTTTGCTTCATATCTATCATATCTAAAAATGGAATTCAAATATACCACTCTCAGGGTACACCTTCGTTGATAGTAATTTCATCAGATGAGGAACTGTTTTTATGCCCACAGTGATAGAAAATGAATGATTTCTGCATCATGAACTTTGGTCGAATGATTTGATCAAAATATTATGCCCTTGGTTTCTCGATTTCAGTTCGAACCATCCAATTTAAATATGCAAATTACTGTGAAGATGCATCTTAAAAATATATTTTGAGCGTGAATAATTAGGCATTAATTAGAAACAAAGTTGATTCTCGTTCCGCCTTTTCTTCGTCGTTTCTGATTACTGTGCTCTCGGACAATACTGATTGTTTCGATAGCATTCCGGCTTGTATTACAATAATTAGAATAAGAGTTAGATTTGCATACGGTTTCGTGATATTGATTAATTGTTAGCGTTTATTTATATCGTAATTATCTAAGTAGTCATCTTACCTGATCATATAACTAATGCAGGACCTACTAGAATTTATTTAAAGGTGATGACTAGGGAAATGATTCGTGTTTTCTTTTATGAAAATTATAAGAAACATGGATGGACTTTTATAAAACACCATTGATGATATATACAATTTTCAACCAATAATGTTTGAAAATCGTTTCAAATTTCATGAATAACTTCACCATTAACTCCAAATCGGAAATTTGCTGTTTCTGAAAAAATCCACAGATGTCTGAATTCAAAATCTCCTATATAGTTATTCTTGAGGTACATGAGAAATTCACATTTATCGGGAGTAATTACACAAGTGCTTCAAAAGTACCGATGATTTTCCATGAAAAAGCATTTTGTCTAAAAACTGCATGAGTTTATTTTCATATTTTGTCGAAAGAGCCCGACTCCGAAGGAGCAGGGCTCTTTTAGCAAAATATGAAAATAACCGAATGCAGTTTTTTTACTGACAACATGCTTGAATGGAAAATTATCAGGTTTATTTTGATGCACGAGTGTAATTCGGTAGAATATTTCCGGAGTTTTCCTTTTTCATGTTGTAGGCCCAGTCAGTGAGAATATTTGCCAGCGACGGTATTGAAGTATTTTCGTTTAAACTATAATTTCTTTCTTCAATGAAATCCATAAACTGTTTCCATATATATTGATGGTTCAACATTGTATTTTTTGGTTTGCTCTTGGTGATTTTTTCTTGAATCACAGTTATCGAATCATTCCCGAAACGTGACATTTCAACGACATTTAAAATTCAGTATTTATGCCTGTCAAGATGATAAATGTACATTTAAACAATCGTTACTATAGATACACGGACCGAGCGGGTATTTTTCGATGCCTACCGGGTATTTACCATCCCGAAAATGTCCCGCCGGGAATTTATCGCTGTAATTGATCGAAAATGTCCCGCTTCATATGGGATTTTTAACATACGATGGAAATATTCTCTGAAAATCGCCTCTTGTCAAATTCACCTCTGTGGAGGAGGTAAATCTCTCTGTGTGACTTTACCAATTACCAATGTGAAATATGACCTGAAAATATTTATTAAAAACAGAAATATAAGATCGTCTGCGAAAAACAAATATTTCATTGTTGGCTTCAGTAAATGACAATAATGACAGGTCGGTCTAATTCTGAAGATATTTATGACATCGCCCGCACGTTTTTTCAAACCATCGTTGTTTTCTATATTATATAGGGTCGAAATATTCCAGGGCGATTTTGAGAAATGTTTTTGTTTGGGTGATTGCAAAGCCTCGTTCTCTCTAGCCATTACTTCGATAATGGTTTCTCTGGTGAGTACCTATGGTGGGACCAATGATTCAATGAAGGAGACAATACTCGAAAATAAATAATAACTTTTCTTGACTACCTACTATCGAAACACTTAATAAAAGAAGGACGAATTCTAATTTTTCGATTTATAACACTCAGATCTCCATTAATTTCTTAGCTTGACAGTATATGTTCGGACCCCAAAATAAACGACTCTCTTAGTAAGTTTTCATCAAATACAAAATGGATAGGAACTCCGTATTATGAAGCCGAAGAATGAAAAAAGCACATATAATTAAATGCACTTACTCAAAATATTCTTTGAAATAATAAAAAATGTTGTAGCTTCAAGCATTGATTCAATAAAATTTGGCATTCCTGAGTCTCCATTCACAAGATGTACCTAATGAAAATAAAAGGATGTGTTAATTACAATCATTTACAGCCTGAGCATGTTACGTTATGAAAGTATATTAAAACATTGAGATCCGTCTGATTTGTAACGAAATATCATTTAAAATACGACGAGCATCTAGAAGAACGTGGAGATTATTGAATTAATAATTATAGAAATCAATAAAATTTCCCAACGTATATATAACTGTTCAGTTAATTAGTAGTTTATGCATGTGACAGATTGTCTTGGAAACATAACAATTATTGACAAATGACATGGTCTACAGGTAGCCAGATCTCATGACCAGAACATATGAAACGTATAAAATAACAGAGAAAGGGAAAAATCTGTTTTTCAACAATATTTCATGAAGAGGATTATGGTAATAGGATCTTTTGAATGGATATGATAAAAATCATTATAAATTGAGAGTTCTGAAAACCGAATGTCTTCAATATGTAAATTGATTTATTTGTTGAGATATTTCAGAAAAGTGTTTTCAAGTAATCATCAACTTGGGAATTCCAGTAATTTCCATTTGATGTTAATACAAATCATCATTTCAAAGGTGCTGTTAACGATAATGATGAATATGAAGGTGATGGCCTCAAATATTGTTCGTATTGCAACATTTAAATAATAAAATATAAACAAATACTGGAATGACCCATACTTAAAGGTTTGTACAGCTCGAGTTTGAAATATTCTATTTTAAACAGAAAGCAAGTAATTTTCCTATTGGTCCAAAGTAGTTTAAAATGGATCCAAACTGCTTAAGGATTAATTCTAACTGAGTTAATCAAAATCACGTTTTTTCAAGCACAATTTGAAGTTGTGGAATGTTTTTCTTTGAGAGTTTCTCCCACTCAAAGTGCAAAATGGTGAATATCGAACCTGAACAACGATGTGCTGTGTAAAAAAACATATTCGAAATCCTGAAAATAAAGCTATTATAAAGACATTAAAGGGAACAAGAAATGTTAGCAGGCAATAAACATAATTCACCCGAAGAGCATCAAACCCGAACGATTCATTCACAACTTTATTTTACCTGTGGAAATCTGACACATTAAGATATCAAACGAGTTCCCACAGTAAAATATCTCCTCGAACTTATCAGCAAGGTATATACAAGAAGAACCCGAGCTAGGTCCCATGTCAGACGTCTCGCGCCTCTGAAGTATATCATTGTTTCGCAATGAACCAGAAAATTACCGGTGGTTTTAACAAAACGAGCAGGGTTTCAATAAATCACTCCGGAAAGAGCTATATTGGCCTGCAGTGGTGTCACTTTCTCGAGCAAAACATGGAATATTTATGTTCAGGCGAATTCTCCGAGGCTATTTGACTCTAGATTTGGAATAAAAATATTCATCTAAACAACTATCAGAGTATATCAACCATTGCTTACTCGATTTTCAACAGTTGGTGATAAATTGAGTAATAATGATTATTTCATTCATGCTAAAATACACGTTTTTGATTGGTTGAAATGATTGTGTTGATAAGCAATAACACCATGTTTTCGATTTTGTATTTCGGCTCCTGATTGGCTATTGGATACCTACATGCTGTGTTTTCGTTTCTGTATTTCGCTTTCTGATTCGTAGGCAGTAGGGTAGTTTAATTAAACAACGACTTACCAGTTGCAATCTGTCATATTATTTTCCGATTCCTTGGTAAATAAATGAATGCCACTACACCAAATTTTCGTCTGAACCATGATTAACACACACTATTAATATGTATCCACTTCATTTTCCACAATTTCTAGACAATTTCAGCATTAATAGAATTATAATCAATCTAATGTAATCTATCCACACAAATTGTGACAACAATCAAAATGAATTCAGCTCAGTAGTACCTAGTGTATAGGTAATCTTGCCTACATCATACAATGGCATAAATGTATTGTTGGTTGCACAACAAATCTTCTTGTGTCGAACTACAATGCATAATCAAAATAACTAATTCCATAAACTGTACGTTTAATATTAATTTAAACAATAAATAGGAAATCATCAGATTGGCTTGATTTTATTCATGAAATAATCTGAACAAATACAACTCGTGTTATTGATGATTATCGAAAATTCCTTCTCTTTTTCGAAACAAATCATGTTGCTTTGGGAAACTACACGAGCGCACAGCGCGAACATGCAACATGATTTGTTTCTCAAAATCGAATGAATTTGTGTTTCGATAATCATCAATACACTTGTTGTATTACATGCGATAATACGACTGATTGATATTGTGACATTCCATCGCCTTGTCAAATTCAAATCGATTTCTACTAAAGCACCATAAAATCTTTCGTGAAATACACGCAACAAAAACAGAGAGTACAGAGATTCTCGTACAAATAGAAGAAACGTAAAGCCCGGAGAAGAAACAGCTGATTTAGTGGAGTTCCGAACATGACAAAATACCATATAAATGTATTGTTGGTTGCATAGTACTAGTAGAGGTGGTAATATCACAGCTGTCAAAAAAGAGAATGGAAATCTACCTCAGTTGTTGAAGGCTATATTAACGGTAATTAAAAAAATAAGTTGAAATGAGGAAACAATATTATTAAAGAAATGAAGAAAAGTGATGTAATTATTATTACAGGCTCCAACAGTATCAATAACTCTGACACGAGTATACTACCATCACCAAAATTTATGACATGTCTGAGAATGCAACTCCAGGAATTAATCTCAGCAGTATTATAGTGAATGTCAATAATGTTCCCAACCCAACCAACATACTACATCAGAGCCAACATGACGTTATGGTATGCGCTGTTGCCGGATATGTTCTCGAAAATTAATTCAAAACCATTCCGTAAGTTGAATCAGGATAGTTTATTCATTTCACTCAAAGAAAAAACTGTTATATTTCTTCCATATTGAGCTATAGTTCTTCATTTCATCATTGCAGACATTTATTTCCTGCATTTCATATTATATGTTATATTTCATGAAACATCCAAAAATGATTCATGAGATGATATAACAGTGTCCATTACATATCATATAAGATATTCCTCAGTTTTTTCGTTTATTTCTGAAAAACTGAACGTATAGCAATATTGTATGTCTGCAAGATGAATTTCAGTTTGTTTCTATGTGAACGTAGTTTTTCACTTGCTGTGTTATCAGAATTGTAGAGGAGCCAAAACTATTTTCCAATTTTTTCCAAAAGTCAAATTTAATCGCACGGAAAAACAAAAGATGACCAAGTGATGAAGATAACTAACTATCCTGAATACAAGACAAAGCTGAATGATACTATTACTTGATCGTTCCAATTTGAAGAAAGTTTCACTAAAATATAAATACTAATTATTTTTCTTGGCGATAAAAATAATGAGAATTTTCCTGGATTCTACTCATTGTGATCTGAAGTGTTGTTGTGAGTCGAAATAGTCGAATTCGCGTGTATGAACAACTCTTTAGCTATGGTAATTGTACATTTCATATAGGATAACTCAAAGTAAAAAATGAAAAGTGTGATCATCGATATAGTAACGACACCACCTGCAGCAAGTAGACCTACGTCATATTCAAACTCAGAAGAAAACTTTGTAGGTGAGGAATTTTATTCACCTTTGTTCATCCATCTCTTGCTCGATTTTATCCAGTAATGATTAATGTGCGGGTAAAAAAAGAAGAGGGCCTACAGCTAGCGTAGTAAACTGAACCACTTCCACACATAGTTAATTTTTATCATCAACTGATACATTATGCGTTGACTCATTTGATTCACATTCAGTTTCAGAATATGGAGATTTTGAAACAGCCATATCGGCAGCAGGATTCGGAAAATTCAATTTGTACCTAGCCATAATCGCCACTTTCACTGGTTTAGCGACTGTATTTGAACTGAGATCGATGTCGTATATTCTACCTGCAGCAGAATGCGATTTGAACCTCAGCTTGGAAGAAAAGGGAATGCTGACAGCTATTAGTCTAGGAGGTATTTTTTATGTCAAGCCAAATATATTGATCAAATTCCATTTGAAACACATATCTTGCCAGAACAGAGAATGAATAATAGCACATGAACCTGGCGATTGAGAGAGCTTGCCAAAAATAAGGTTTCAAGCGCTTGAAAAGAGAAACCAAGAGCTTCCAATTATACTGGAGATCTGAACATTGGTCAATGGAATCTCATATGTTTATAAATAAGACTTCAGTTGCCTATTATGTCAATAAACATTCTTGAACTGTTCATTTGCAGGTATGGTGGCAACTGGTTTCATTTGGGGATACGTAGCTGATACCATGGGCAGGAAAAAATTAATAATCATCGTTTGCTTCCTGAATTCCTTTTTTTGCGTAGTTGCAGCGTTATCCCAAACCCTACTGCCATTGATGATGGCTAAATTCTTTGGAGGTATGATGTAAGTGCTGATACTCCTCAAATCAGGTATTCAGGTATATAGTGCGTAAATGATACTATATTCTAGATTCTCAGAATACTGCAAAATCTTGAAGCCGTAGACTCCTTCAATGTTATTAATGATATTTTTTCAGAATAAGTGGTGTCCATGCATGTCTAACCTCATACCTCACTGAGTTACACAGCGCAAGATATAGATCAATTGTCCAGTTGTTTTTGGGAAATTTAGCAGGATTAGGGGACCTGGTTCTACCCGTCATAGCAATGACTATTCTTCCAAGCGATCTAAATTTCAAAATCCTTGACTATCTAGGTGAGTAATTGTTTCCTGTGGAACTTCATCATCTACAACTGGAAATTATCAACAATCTTTTAGTTGTACGACCGTGGAACGTGTTTTTATTAATATGTGCTGTTCCCTCATTGATTGGGGCAATAGGTTTCATTTTCCTACCTGAAAGCCCAAAGTTTTTGATGAGCATTGATAAAAATGACGAAGCCTTGGAAGTATTCAGGTCTATCTACAGAATCAATACCAACAATCAGAAATTCACCTACCCAGTAAGTATAAATAATCACTCTCAATTAATTTGACACGTTTTTGGCTCAGGTTTGAGCCTTCAAAATATGAGTAAACTATTTCGAAACGAATTCGTTCATTATTTATAGTAACTTTAATACGAATATTTGTGATGCGTTTTAGAGAACATTTTCCTTTCCAATAGTCAGCAACCACTGTCCATCACATATCATTCTGATATTTGACGTTTGATGATAACTTTGTGTTGTTGTAGGTAAAATTTTTGACTCCAGAAAAAGAACCGAATCATATTCGAGATCTGGCTGTGAACCACTTGAAATTGAGTATATCTCCTACCAATGCAGCAGAGGAATGCTGGCATCAAATAGAGCTCATGTTTCAATCGAAGAATTTGAAGAACATCATACTGATTGTGCTTGTCCAGTATTTAGTATTGATGAGGTAAATTTACTATACATGATTCCAATTGATCATTGATCCTTCATCGGGAAAATATTCGAGAAATACACTCTTGTTATACCATCACAATAAAATAAGCTGCGAGAAAAGTGAGACAATTATTTTGTTACATTAGATTCTTCGATAAAGAATTATAGAACCCTTTATAAATATGTTTCAAATAGAATCACCCACCCACTTATGCACATGATTTCCGGACATCTTGTACATTCAAATCAAAATATTTGTCAATTTTGGCCACTACTTTTCTATAAAATGAACAATCAAGAATTGTAGATGAATGATTCATGCTGTGCTTTTCTCTGCATATTTCGATACTCTTCGAATTCAAGAAGTCCAAATAGTTATTCTTTCATTCTATTCATTGAAATTTTCAGTTCAGACTCCGTGGAACTATGGGTGCCTCAAATTTTTGAAAAACTTTACCATTATCAAGAGACCCATGGTGGATCTACTAGTATATGTTCAGCACTTGGAGAATTGCAAAAGGGTTCGAATTCTGATGATGAACTATGCCTAGAGGTGAGATTGGGTTGAGCAATGTGGTTGATTAGTTTAGTTGAATACCCACTGAAAATATTTTTCGAAGAAATTATCCTGATTCTTTAAGATATTTTTTCTGTTACTGTATCGTAAAGAATGGCATCTATATAGACAAAGCAAAATTGTTCACAGTTATAATGTGTTTGAATTTATTATTACTAAATCATATTTATAAATGTTTTATTCTTGACAGAGTTGGGATCATAAGCAGTTTGTTTACGTATATTGCATGGCTACAGCCTTTTCAACTTTCGCAGTTTTTGCTTTATCAGGAGCAGTGGTGAATTTTTTGGGGAAAAGAAGACTACTGAGTGAGTATCAAGTATAGAAATAATTTCACGAAGACATCTCCATCATATTTATATATCTCACTGTGGATATATGATTGGTCAAATATATCTATACATCCAGTAGGTATACATAGGTACATTTTTTCAGTAATTCTTGGATCTGGATCAGCAGTTTCAACATTGGCCTTGGCATTCTCAGAAGACATCGTTTCAGCCGTTCTTCTGACTTCGATAATCATAGCTTTCGGAAATATTGGATGCAACGCAGTGACTGGGATAGTGGCAGACCTTTTTTCTACGAATTTGAGGTGAATTCTGCCCTCATCGTTCAATAAATATCACAAGTTATTTTTTCACTAGGGCGATGACGGTTTCCTTGGTGATGACATTTGGTCGTTTGGGAGGAGCAATCGGATGTTTCATTTTCCCGATGTTCTTGTATTATGGATGCGCAGGACCACTGATATTCATCGGGGTTTCTATGTTAGGTAATTGAGTTGATTTAGATTACATGATGATGCAATCACATTATCACATGTTCACATTAACATTATAATTTCAAATTTGAAAGTAATGAATCATGGAGTTCCACAAGGCTCTGCCGTAGGGCCATTTATTGATGAATCTATGAGATTTACTTCTTGTTTACCGAGTTCTGATAGCTTTCATAACTCAACGTTATCTCATAAAGCAAAAGCATGATTCAGTGACAAATTTACCATCGTATTTACTTAATTAAACCTGTCATCAGGGCCTATACGCATATGACAGTCAGCCTTTGGAATTCTATATCTGTATCTGAATAACTATATAAAACGTAAAATTGGGGTGTGGTGATTTAGTTTTTCGAAAATGCAGCACCGTAACCACCATTACTATAGTCTCTATACTCACAAATATATTAGCTAAATCACAGAAAAATCGCTAAAAGAAAATAACTGTTGGGTCTCATGGAAGTCGTGAATAACGATCATTACTTCTACCTCTTCAATAATTTATAGCTGCATTTTAACACTTCTACAGATAGTCACGATTTCTGTTTGAAATAATGTGTGATGTTCTTCCATAATATTTTCGGCTTCACAATCTAATGTAAATAACTTGCCATCTTACACTGCTAACAATCCTTTTGTATTATAATGGTTCATGAACTTGATCATATCATTTTGTACGACAATAATGTAAGCATATTTTGACGATTTCTTCTTTTTTTTTCAGTTTGGACTCTTCTGATGTATCCATTGCCAGAAACAGACATGGCGATTTTGGAATGAATGAGATGTTGTACCTAAATGTTATAGATCAAATATCCAACCAAATGAAGCCAAATATATTATTTACCAGTAGCTCTGTTTCATTGTGCAGTCCTGTTATTCGAATGCAAGAAGCTTTCGTTAATATTTAGGATTGGAATCTATTTTTATAGTGATAATGTCTGAATTTTCTTTCGAAAAAGAAAACTTTAGAGCAAATATATCTGAATGACAACAGTATAATGACGAAACTGTGTTGAAAATATGTTGAAATATTTTCCATATAATTGATTGAGAACATTCGAATTGGTTGGCTATTTGATGTAAATCATCAATATATGGATCTCATATGCAAGGTTATCATTCATAATTTGAATAAATAATGCCCACATTTTGTTTTTCACGAGCTATTTTTACCAATATCCCTAAATAACATTTGGTGGTTTTTATTTCAGGACTAAAGGTAAGGTCCCCGCTATCCTTACTCGTACAAGTTTACTCTGTAAACTTCTGAGGGTTTTTAAGGCAACTAGGATAGTGGTTAGAAAAAAAAATATTATTCAGACTTACTGGTGAATACCATTTATCCTTCGCTGAATGATTGATTGAATAATATACAAACCAGTTTGATTGAAATATGTAGTTTCGAATCATATAGTTTACAACTTGTCATGTTTATATGTAGAGTAAAAAAATTATTCAGATTGGGACGCAGCGATATGAAAATTCTTCAACTTCGACGTAGTCTTCAAATTATATATCTTTCCGAATACCCTTCAATGATCACAATAAGCAAGCAATAATTGTATACTCATGGAATTAACGAAATAACAAAAACGATCAAGACGAGAGCAAATTATAGTTATTCACCCAAGTCTACAATCAAGTAACCACAATCGAGTTGGAAATTGCAGTATTTTAGACAGACGTTCCATGTTTTATCTATGTTTTTCAGCAGTTATCGGCTATGAAAAAAAAAAGAGGAAGGCTGACTTGTTATCGTTGGCATGATTTTCTTAACGGTGAATTTGTCTCACACATTGGTATTCGGTGTTCGAATCCAGAGAAAACATTAACAGGTGATAGATTTTGGGCTGGAGATCATCGCCTTACATTTTCAACAAAACACATCATTACAGTCGATTTATTTCCACAGGTTTTCATTCATGAATACATATAATAAAAACAAATTTCCTCATTTTGCATACAATTCTACTTTTAGGCATGGCAGTGATATATTGGAATGGGAGAGTTATAAAATAATAGAATCAGGACGGTAAAAATATTTCAGACTCGTTGAATGAGTACAGACTATTCAAGTAAATGAACGAAAAATAAACTTTTCGCAAAGATATTTTGATTTTTGACTAGAAACAAATTTTTATTTGAATACACCACAAAATCGAAATTAACTCAGAACTGTTCTCTCAACATTGGATCTAAATATGAAATAAAATGAGACATAAGTATTTACCGCAATGAACGCACTTACCACTGAAGTGAAATATGTCAAGATAATACAAAAATATTGTATTTTCATCATATCTTCTCTCTGACAGGTGACACATCGGTAATGTGAATGAAGATCTGGTTAAAATTTTGAAATTGACACCAGATAATCTAGTACAGCCAAATGCTCATACTCGAAAGCTTTCTCTTAAATAGGTCACCTCATGTAAATACGTTGATGGCGTATTATCTGATGGAATGACTATCAACACCAGTGTTCCACAAGGATCTGTTTTGGCACCAATTCTGTTTCTGCATCTAGTTAAGCCAGAGATGTAAGGTTGAGACAATGGAGATCAAACTAACATTTTGAAGTTGGGATCTGAGTCTTGTGAAGTTTAATGCAATCAAAGCTCAAGCCTATATTTTCTCTAAGTGGACGGACCTCATGATGTCTGAGGTACGACTGTTCCTATGAAATCCTCGCTATCCATGCTCGGTATCATATACCAACAACAATACCCTATCATGATGGGATGATCATGTGATGAAGTTCATTGCTGAAACTGCTTCATGAAAATGTGTTTTTTGTTTCGTGGCAAGAGCTACTTCACACCTCAACAGCTTCTCATGATCTACAAAGCACATATTCGACCTGTCATGGAGTATTGTTTACATATTTGGAGTTCAGCTCCCAAACATAATACGCTGAGGCTCCTGGATTCTTTTAAGAAGAGAGTTGTTCTTTTGGTTGGTGATCCTGAACCAACGAACTCATTGAGTTCTTCTGGAAAGTGGGCGATCTCTCCCTTTTCTATAGATATTTTCATGGTGGATTCCGAGCAGGCAGACCAGACGAGCGCAGAATGAATCATTCTATTGTCAAACTCGAGACCTGTCCAACTCTATCAAGTTTTTTTTTATTGAACGGTAGAATTGTGCGCCGGAATTCAATACCAATTTCCTCTTCCAATATCCTTCTACTGGCTTATACTATTGTTACGAACCGCTGGCATTTCCGAGAAGGCCGGAAAGCACCATCTCGACGCGTGATTCACAGCGGAGGTATCTGTCGCAGACGCACCGCTATAGTTAGCGGTTGATTCATTGCCGTCGAATATGAAAAATACTTCCAGTTTATTCATGTTCTTTCTGGACAATGATGTTCTTACCTATATAAGATCCGCGGTTTCGCGGACAAGTCAGATTAGAAAGAAAGCTAGTACAGTGAACATTGAGATTTGTAAAGCGAATATCGTTGTGATTTAACTAAGTGTTTATTGAGTTGTATTAAGTGTGTTTAGTGAAATAATAATGGTACCATTCACACAAATATAAAGTTCATGCTGAAAAAATGTTACCATGAAATTCCCAAGTTCAAGAATCTTATGAGTATGATAAAAGCACTGCGTGCGTCAAAGTTTCATGTCAGCTGTCAAGAACGATAATGTTTCATGATTACTGTTCTTTTTCTTCGTAATGAGTTTGTAACAGTTATTTTGATAGAAAACAATGCGTGAAGAATGTCTGAAGAAAAGCATACACTAATAATTGATCTTGTCCATCTATCATCTATCTAGTGTTTTAAATTCACGAACCCAAGTGGAAATAACGTAACACTATGTTCATTAACGAAGATAAAAATAAAACAAACTATTCTTCACCACGAACAATTGTAGGACATAGGCTAGACGAGCTCAAACTGGCCACGCTTTGATCGTTGGGCCGAATTTCTTCTCTAATCTGAGTAGTCACAAGATAGTTCAAAGACGTGGACTCAGATCTGGTAGAGGGGTTGACCACCCCCTCAACTGCGACCCTGTGCGACGTGCTGATCCAGTTACACTGGGGTGAACTCCGGATCACCAGGAAACGCATTATTAATTTGGCCAATGATATTGGGTTTCATCGTAGCACGCACGCTCCCACTATACAACTTCGAGAGGGCCCTTTCGGCTCGTAGTTTGTGTGTTCCCTGCCAAGAGGGCGGCACGTGGCGCATTTACCTTGTTGTTAGCACTCTGGGGGTCCTGAAGGGGGGTCTGCCGAAATTTCTGGCTGTGGGAAATCTAGAGGTGGTCTCGTTGCGTTTGCTGGTATTGAGGGGGTAACGGGGTTTCGGGTCTTGGATGCAAATATACGGGGTGATTCGAGAAGGGCGTTTTTCTATTTTGGTTCTATAATGAGGTCGTTATGAAACGCATTTCTTATTATCCGGAGGTTGGTACAATCGAACTGTCAAATGGAAGTCAGAAGAGTTAGACCCAGCTTACTTCAGAGCGAGTCAGAAGAGTTAGACCCAGCTTACTTCAGAGCGATTCTGGATTTGGTGAAACTAGCAGTGAAAAACTCAGTGTTTTGACTAGGTAGGTTCTACCTAGATTTGGTGACATTCGAGTTTCAGATCTTAATTCGGTTGACCAAAAAAAGAGGAAGTTGAAAACTGTTGCATGTCTGTTGCTAGATTGAATTCACTTATTTCTTGAATGAATTGAAATATTCATTAAAACATGGAATATTCGAGTAGTAAAATCAACTGAGAAGAAGAAAAGCTTGTGTCAAAATTATTTTGAAAGTGGCCATAATTTCATAATAAAAAATTACTCCATTTCGATATCTACATCTCGTCTATAATCGATATTCCATTTGGAACCAGGATAAAATTTCAAAAGATAATTCAGTTCCTACTATAGAAATTGAACGAATACTACATTGGACATCATAGCAATACCAAGATGTTAATACAGAATGTGCTGAAAAACGTGTCCCACAAAGATATTTTGTGGCAAATGGCTACTTCAGGGTATTCACTCCTAACACCCAAAATTCATTCAGAGGTAAGTACAGACTCTAATGGTGTTTTAATGTGGATGCAACCTGAAGATCTATGAATTCTTCTTGATCTAGAAAGGTTAGCAACGCAAGTTGTCTTCTGATGATACATGAATTGTGTATCCATTCGATCCTATGTGATATGAGAGAAAAGTAATCTGACAAAGATTCAAAGGTGATGAATACCATCAAGTGTTCATTCATATCTCATTTCACTTATTGGAAACTCAAATCCAAAGCGTTTTCGTTTCGATTTTTCTCATTACACTAATATTTTACGCTACATCAAAATGATTGTACTTGTATCAGAAGCGAGTGCTAACTGTGAATAGTTTTATTTTCCGAAATGTTCATTTTACATCATATTTGCTCAATAAATATTTGATTATGATCAGCTAAATCTTTTTTCAGATATCGAAAACGTTTTCAGTTGTGGTACCTATGGGAAATTATCAGACTTATGATCTTGCTAGAATTTCCGAATTGATATGAACCTAGTATTAGTTTTATGAGATGTTTGATGCAATTGAAACTCAAGCTTGTATTTTCTCGAATTTTTGTCATAACTCATTACCTATTATTTGGGTCTGACTCAATAGGCAATGCATTCTGTTTTAGATGGCTTTGTACGATATTTCACGAATGTTATAAGGGATCCCTTTGTGCAGATATAAAAACCTATCGGGACTGAGGGAATAATGAGAGAGAAATTGTTTACAGTACGAATACTTCTGAGAAAATGAATATGAAGGCGGAACAGGTAGAGTAGAGCGTATTTATTTGTGAAAATATGAAGCGGAGATTTTGTAGCGAAGAAAAATATTTCATGGAAATAGGAAAGGAACTCTCCATAGACTCGTAAGAAGGCATGAATTTAATTGTCATATCTATATCGTCGTATTATTATTGATAAACAAATGTTTTCTCATAAACATAAACTTTATACATATTAGTTAAGATCTTCGAACACGATTAAAAAATGTTCATGAATCCCTATCCCACTATATATCTCGATTTTGGAGGCAAACTTGATATAACTATTACAGGGGCGTTCTTCATGAGTCACTGAGCAGTGAGGAAATTTTTTTTCTGATCCAGAAAGCTATATCTGTTTATTTACTCACTCTATTTACTCCCCATATACTATTATGGAAACAATAACACTGCGAGTGATGGATAACACACATTGGTATGATAATCCGTCAAAAATAACTATCTATAATTATACTAATGTTCCAAAAACTTTTTTCAAAATAAACTGCCTTTCTATCAATTTTCCTAGTCCCACTATAATAAACTAGACCACCTTGTTGATATTCATGATGTACTGTGTCGTCTGTGTTCCATGAGAGATATTTACTAGTTATGATGGATAGTTCACCGAGCATACTTATCATAAAAATTTCTTTGATTCCATTCAACTTTCATCCACACGTACGAGAATGTCATCCACAAATTCATTAACTCTTTGTGAAATTGGCCGTTTGATTTGCACTAATACTATACCAAGCTGTACACTAATGACGTTGGAATACAGCGGCGGGTTAGATTTTTTTCTTCCTGTCAAAGTCATAAACATTTCTACAAGCAACAATTTCAATTCTATCGGTACAATGCTGATTCAGGATTGAAACATTTTCAGAAGCTTACCTACAGCTCGTAGTGGAATACGAACCACATCCAAAAGGCATTCTTCTACTTATCAATACAAATAGAAACGCGTGAGCTCAATAATGTTTGATGGTACAGATACATTAGTATGTGTTTACTGCAATGTTCCTTCATGAACTCCAGACTATACCAGCTGCTCAAGCAGTCGATGTGATCTTCCCAATTAAATTGCCTGTCGAAAGTAACCCCAAGTACTTTTACTGACGTATCACTGACTATTTCATCACTGTAAGGGCCAATTTATGCATCATTGTCTTTATCCTTATCTTGTGTCATAGTTTTAACTCAGTCCCAATCATAGTCTCAATCATTTTGGACGTTTATGCATCACAGTCTTGAGACTTAAGAATTATGATATGACAAGTAACAATCCATCGATAGCGATTGATATTTGTATCAATTATTATATTCGAGATTATATCTATATCTGAATATTATATTTGTTATTAATTATTGCCACAGACATCGATATTGGTGACAAAAACCAAATTTAATGTCATTTGCATTGACAGGTCGTGGTCGACGCATGCGTATTTCATATGTGGTCTCAATCATAAGCATAAAAGTTGAAAATTTGTAAATTTCCAGGTCGTGCTTCAATGATTATGATTAAGACTGAGACTAAAAATGTTGCATAAATGCACCCATTGAAATGTATGCTTTTAACTTGATTATATGATTAAGACGAAGACTGTGACTAAGACTAGGACACATAAATTGGCCCGAACTCTCAAAAAATTTGACAACATCCTTCTTACATGAAACCTGAGACCTAAAATGTTCGTGTCGTCAGCATAACAAACAATATGAACGTTCTGTATCATTTGAAGAAAGATAATGAGATCATTGGCAAAAATTTTGAATCACAGTATAACATGCTCGACATTCGATAGAAAAGGTGTTGTGGTTAACTATCATTATTTGTTTCCTTATTTCACAGATACGACTGTATTGAGTTAAGTGGTTGTTCTCTAATTCCATATCTTTCTAATTTGCCACATAATAATTGATGACTCACTGTATCAAATGCTGTTGAGAAATCAATGAAAATACCCAAAACAAACATGCTAGTATCAATACAAGGTTTAGGTATGGTGACCATACGAAATTCGCCAAGAATTTGACCTATCTGGAATTCCCTTCAACTTATGGCTTTTCAGCGAGTTATTGGTGTTGCAACCACCTCTTCTTCCCTTGATAGTGGTCTGTATTTGATATAAAGTAACACTTTCTAAGAGTCTAGCATATGATTTTAGTGAAATCAATGATTAAGAATGCAATTCCTGGTTTGCTAGCTAGATACACTAAAGATACCGGAAAATCGATTCATTTTTTTTGTGAAATGATTCCAAGAACTATCCCAAATCACATCCCATCCCCGACGTGTCGCCTGTGCGTGCAGCGTCGCTGAAGGAGGCGGCGTCGTCACCATGGCAACGCGTTTCGACGCCTCGCCAACTGCTCATTAGTGAATTCCGAGAGGCGTCGTTTGAAATGTGTCATAAAAAGCCGACGGCCGTCACGGCGCGTCGTATTTTTATACGCATCCGCGGCTCATTTGCAACAAACAGGGTTTCCCATTGTGCGAAAGGGCTCCTTTCGCTATGATGGGAAATTCTACCAAGAGGATTGCACGCGCTGTCACCCATAGTGCATATACGCGCATTCCTCTTTCAAAGGATACTTTTTTATTTGCTCGGCTCGAGTGGCCGGGTCTTTTCTTTCGGGCGACGGAAATTTTTTTTTACCTCGGCTATTTCCAACATTTATTTATTTATTTATTAAACAAGTGAGGATGGGCTGAGGTATACAAACCTTATAAAGGCCCATTGATACATTGTATATAAGTATAAAAAATTAATAGTCATTTATGTATTAAGGGAATTATGAGGGCCTTAATTACCGATGGCAAAGTTTGCGTCCCGAGGGCCTCTGGCCCGAGGGACAGCAATTGCCAGAGGTTATTAAGGCTCTATAATTCCCGTGGTACATAGATAATTTTATTTTTGACCGTTTCATAACAATATGTCCATATTTAGAACGCAATAAATGTTTAAATTCATAACCTTTCTGGTATATTTGAATTAGGTAGCGTTGATTGTAGCATTGTTGGTTGTTGCTGGGTTGTCGCTATGTTACATGTTTATAAGCAAACTTTCTTTATCAATCAATGTTTTTCCGTTAAAAACGTGTTTATTTTTTACCACAAATCGACGATCTTTTTCTGATATAATGGAGGATATTATAAAAAAAGCGGAAAAAGCAAGACAATCATTACTTCCATCGAAAAGTGAAGCCCTATATCAAAAAGAATACAACTTATATCTGAAGTGGCTGACACAGAGAAATGTTATGTCAAAAGATGCCAACGAAACTGTCGTTCTGGCATATTTTCAAGAACTGGTAAAGTATTTTCAGTATTTTCTGGTAGATTTGGTAATAATTGTATTTATTCGTTGCAGTCAGAAACGTTTAGCCCAAATTCGTTATATGGACTAAATGGTCAATGCTCAAATCGATGGTGACCATATATGAGAAAAGAGATATCACCAAGTTCAACGAACTAGAGGCTTTTTTGAAACGGAAGTAATTTTCAGGGAACATTTGAAAATTGTACATTTATTATTTGTAATGACGTGAATAAGGAAAATATGTCTTAGTTTTCATTAGATATAAACGTTTATAAGTATTTCTTGTATCATTTTCATCTGTAAAAGGTAAGAGGGAGTTTTTGAACCTCAATATCCCAAGGGAGTTATGACCCTCATTATAGATATCGTAACTATGACGATATAAGCTTATAATGTCACTGTCAGAAATAAAAGATATAAAATTACATCGATGAATTTTATTGGATAAATATACATCACGGTCGATGGAGAGTTAGACATTTCTGGAGAACAGGACGTAATATTATTCTGAAAATTTGGTTTCTAGGGTAATCAGTTTTGTTCTATCGATCTAAAATATATTCAGCGTTGCGGCGTTGCCGCTTCTATCGAAAAGTAGCAACAACTTTGTTATTTCAATCATACTTGGGTTCTAGGGTGAATGATTACAGAGATATAGGGTGTGAAAAATCGAGATTTTCCAACTTTAGGAATTTTTTGTGCTGGAACTGTCCATCATTGCTCGAAACGGCTGACATGTCCCTATCTCAACTTTTCATTTACTATCGATTGATATTTAATTGAACCAAAAACAGGGTAGTTCAGAAATTTTAGTTTTGCACCTCCCTGTATTTGTTTCCATTGAATGTCAGTTGATACCATATACTCAATAATGATCACAACTCTGATATTAACGAAGATCTAGATATTTTACATGAATGCCATAAGTGCCCCCTTTTGATCCTCTTGGAAATCCATGAAATCAATTAATCTTTAAAAAACAACAATATTATTTCACTCAATGAACAGATACATTTTGACTGTCAACAATTTTTCAACCAACTTCAGTTCTAATCTATTATGTTTTCAAAAATTTAACCAATCGTCTCAGTACGCCAATGCCTTTTATGATTGATTTCCTGATACATAATTGTCATTTATCTTTATGATTTTGTGTCGATTGTCTTAATTCACTGAGTCATTTTCAATTCCTTTTCCACATTATTGTAATCGCAATCTTTGTATTATGCGATACATGATGTTGAAAGCATTTGACCACATAATTTTCGAAATAATTCTCTTTTATAACAGCATGTTACCGTCTTGACAGGTTAAATCATTGGGTTACAGGACCCTATCAATACCTGCTTCATAACGATTGTTTAATTTTTATTTTTCATAATGTAACTTAACCTTTTTCATCTTCAAGTAAGTTATACTATTTCTCATGTACTTAAGTTATATCGTATGTTTTTCTCTCGTAGCAATTACAAATTTGGGCTGATGATGGATGTATTTACATCCGAAACATGTCCCCTTTAGCCGTTGTGCCAATAAATTTTGTGGAGATGACTTCGTGAATTTTTTCCTGCTTTGTAATCTATCACTCCACTTTGAGATGCCATGGACTTCTTCCTGAATCTCATTTGTTTAGTATATATCAGAAATGATACTCTGGGTATGAACCAAACGAAAATTTATTTTAGTCAAAATAAAATGGTCTCCAATTCATCAATTTTCCTTTTCTATATTTTTCTCACCCTTTATACTATACCATGTCAGTATGTCCAGAATTCCCAAAAAAAAAAATTCAAAAGTGTTACATTGGAAAAAGTATTCGTATCATAAATGATATATTAGACATTGAAATCATTTCAACGCCAACGAATTTTTTTCCATTTCTTCAGATTGAAAGGTATATGGAAATGAAAAGTAAAAAAATACAACTCCCATGATTTTGAAACTTTATACCGTGTGATATGTTGATTTTTACAAATTTCCTATATTGAATTGTTCCTTTCAAAAGACGTTGCTCTCTGTGATATGAATGGGACCATTTACAATTCCTATATATTCATAATTGCAAGATATACTGCCAAAACCAGGACAAATAGAAAGTCAGAGTTCGCATATCGTTCGACAGTTAGAAGACATAATTTATAAACACTTGAATTTCATACAATTGGTTATCTTCGCCGTTTTCAACTTGCAAACAACTATCAGGCATGATATATATGAAATTTAATGTCCATTAATGCCTTAGGAAAGAAAAACTGCATAGTACAATTCCACAATTATTAAGGGAATATATCTCCACCAGTGCCTATAGAGTATCATATATGATCCCAACTGATATTTTCGAAAATAAAGGTAAAAACTCTTGCTTGAATATTTTTTGTGTGGAATATAACAACAATAAAATGTTTTGGTGAAGAAAAAAATTTTTTTAGAGCATCATATTAATTCATCATCACAGGCATAAAGGGGTTGACAGTGAATTTCATGTATGTTCAGCAATACTACAATTTTTGTGTGGCATATAATATTTTCAACATCAATGGAAGGTTAAATTATGAAACCATAAACTCTTTGTGAGTTTCTTAAACATAATAAGTGTTTCGAAGATATCCTTGACAGATGCGGGAACTTTTAATTACCTTCATATCACATAAACAACGAATATTGTAAAAAAAACTTTTAGAAGTAATTATTAGTAAAGTACAGCTTGTTCAGGTTACGGGGAGCAACCCTCATCGTAATCATCTTCGGGTTGTTCGACTGCCTATGGGCATTTTTCGATTACAAGATATTCCCGCATTTGAATACTGATAAATTGGCTAGCGGACACAAAAAATCCTAATTATTGTCTTCGTTACATCCCTATAAACGTCATTTTCGTGCATATGCCCTTTTTTCTGTCCATCACTATAAATTTGTGAAAAAAGTGAATTCGAATTAAAACCTCCATGCGCTTACATCTCTCATTATCGAGGACATGCATCATAGATCAATTAAGAGTATTATATGAAAATACCACAATACCGGGCATCTGCGACCTCCCTTATTAAACGTCATAAAAATTCGCATGATTAATATAGACGATAATGCTCTTGGGGGAAATATAGAGAGAGTGTATAAGATATTTGCATTTTTCAGGAAATACCTAACTACACAGTAAAAAAATACTTGGGTGTAATTTCAATCAAATGGATTTCAGAGCACACTCCGACGAATACAACACCTGCCTGAATATCAAAGTTGTGTCCTTTTTATTATACATTTCACGCAATTGAGTGTTGAGTGGTGCTAATTCCGATCTTAGTAGTGAAAAATGACACAAATCTGATGAAGTAGAACGATTCTGAAACATAAAATCATAAAAAACACCAAATGGTTGAAATGTAATATTCTCATATGGTGCTATCATTGACGTTAACCCTATCGGGGCCCCTAGACAAGGTAATTCTCGAGGCCCCTTTCCTTTACCGTTTTCTTACTTTTCAAAATATTGTCGCAACTCAGTCTCACTTGGCTTTTACGAGAGGGTTTTTTCAAGGGTTTCCATTCAACTATATTTTTCCCAAATAAAAACAAAGTTTCAATCTGACTCGCACATTTATTTCAAAAATCAAAAACAAGAGGAAAGTCCTGCCAAACGGCAGCATGAATGGAAAAACACAATGAACATAAAAAATTCGAGAACCGTTCGTACTTACAATAAGCTCACCAGCAATGTCCTTAGAGGGCAGCTAACCATTATTCCTATGGTCGGGGTTTCCAGGTTGTAGAACAATCTGATCAATTCAAAGTGGAATATTGAATTGGTTGATGTTTCACTTTTTACGCTATTTATATTAGAAACGATGCTTAGCTTGCATTATGTTCACAACAGGCCTGGAGATCCGTACCGATGAATTATTGAATAATATAATTTTGTCGACTCTACAGATTCTAAAAGTGAATGTAACTAGGTATATCCTGCAAATCGAAATAATTTTACTGTCTATGAACTCTAATATGGAATTGAAAATATATATACTGAATGATTGAATTTGGAATAAGGTGAATAAAGGTTTTTGAATGTCTTTAGGAATAATGGTTTTACAACTCGTTTCTCATACTTGACAATATATTTTTTCGAGTCGATCAGATCGGAAATGCATAAACAACACCACCAAAGTGTTCATTCTGCCAAATCCAGCACTAACACTATAGTGCTACTCACAACTGGGTTTCATTATTGAAAACACCTATATGGGAAAGGTCACATAACACCTACGTGGTGAATAATATGCCAGTGTTTAATGACACTGAAACAATCAGGACCTCAGAGGACACCAGACGGTGTTAGCTGGTGTATTTTTTTCACTGCGTGTAAAAGCAATGATGAATTATTCCACAACTTCGCCTTTCGATAGTAGGAATAATTCTGATGGATATGGGTTCGGCAGGTCTCAAACCTTATAACAAAAGGGCAAATCACGTGGAAGAGAACTACACCGGACTTGTGTTCCTGGATGTAGTCCAATATTTCAAATGGAGGTCAACTGCAGCAATATATGTCAATGGTTCCACTCATCTTCTTCATAATAATGCGCTTCGGAAAGCATGTTGATATATTAGGGTGGCTTTATAAAAACTTTTAACATTCAAGATTTATCACCTAACGTTCAAGACTTAAGAGCTGATAAGTTGATTCTGTTATAAAAAAACTTACGTTTTAGGAATATTTGACACGGAACAAGTAATTTTGACTGTGGCAAGTTCTAACCTATATCTATTATTATTGTTTTTGTTTGAATTTTCATCAATTTAATATCAACATATAAACAAAAAGTGGTTATTCTAAAATAAACTCGCCAGGAAAACTGCCTTGAGAACAATTGACCAAATATATTTTAGAAAACTGAAGGTAGAAATGGAAAATTGAATGACAGAATACATTTCCATGATGATTTGATCCTGGACAGCCTACATCAATGAAGATGAATTTATGAGATGCATCACAGATAGCCATCAATATTATGCTTGAAAGTCTTCTTGTAGGAAAAGTATCCTGTTCCAGCATGTTTTGTATTTTGTATCTGAATATGCTTTCTATCAAGGGCACCAATACAGTTTGGCATATTCCATTTTTCATAAAATTCCATTGAGATTCCATGCCAATCGATTTTTTCAGTAAATTTTCCACAGTACATCGCTGGTTTCCTCTATGATGACTTGTGTACATAGTAGTCAGTCCAACATATTTAAGCAATTTGCTGCATAGAGTATCCCTCTGATCTGATAAATAGCTAGAATTTGGAGTTATTATTCTTGACATCGATTTCAAAATAAAAAACTGTTCAATATCCATATTATCCATCATGTTCAAATAAAAATGGAGTTGGAATGGGTATTCCTCTTTCTATGTTTGGGTTTAACTTTGTATTTTCAATCCCAACCTTTCTTTCTCATGCATCTCAAGTAAACACCAAGCCCAAAAGTCATGAGCAAACTACATGAAGTAAATGATGCCCATGGTCTTATCACTATTATAAAAAAATTGATAAATGCAACCAAATAATTACAGACTATCGACACCAACAAATAATATTCGAAAATATAACCCAACATTCAAATATCGCGGGAAACAGGATGTCACTTCTCGTTGCTTGAACATGCGCATCAACTATTTTCATTCATGATCATTTATCATCCACTTCTTAAGTTGGAAGTTGGTCATCTTCTTAAGTCTTAGGTGTAAAATCATAAGTCTTAAATGGTTTTATAACACAATCAATGATATTTCCATGATTCATCTGTCATAAGTGAAAAGTATTAAATGTTAAGTGATAAATCTTAAGTCTTAAAGTTTTTTATAAAGTGGCCCTTAATGATGTCTTCAGTGGAAAATGAGCTGTGAGAAATCGTTACATCCACAAATATAATGCGGATATCTTCAGAATGAAATAAAGCTGTTTTATCTTTGCCATGGTTATCACTCAAAAATTATCCACGCTTATTATTCGGACTGACAGGAGGAAGTGAAACAACTTGCATTACCAAGAACTGTGAAGTGTATAGAGTTGTTAAAAATGCATTTCGTGATTAATCATCTCCCTGGTATAGTTGATAGTTGCTATTTCAGTGCAGCGATGAAATATTTTTTCAACGTATAGTTTCATTAAGAGGATTGATACTAATTTTCATCGATGAAAAAGCGTTGATACCGAGATTTTAATTGGGTCACCATAATCATTCAATCTCAAACACATCAGCTGTTTTTACTTATACATATACTGACAATGCTATTGGATAAATTATATCACCATCAAGTATTCCTACCTTATGACACAAAAACATACACAGCAGTTCCAATTTGAAATGAGGAAAATAATGTGCTTACAAATTTGAATAGTTTTCAATTTAATTTTTGCAACTCTATTATAGGTAGAACGGAATAGAATAGAATTTATTCATGCAGTATACATAGTGTTTGCATACGTCAAATTAGTTAAAATCGATAAAAATACAGTCAAAAACCTGTCGAGGACGAAAAACAAACGTAAAAATACAGATATATGACGGTACAAATATACATTTATTATATTATATTATTTATATATGATGAGTCGTGCCAATCAAACATCTATACCACCTTCAATGTGTATAGGTCTTACTTTTTTCAAATCAATAAAAAATACCTTGAATTTGTACACAATAAGTCGAACAAATTCGATTATTCTCCATTCTATAGTCAGTCAAAAGGGAAGGGATGTAGAAAATGCCTTTTTGAGACTACGATCTTTTGTAGGTCGAGGTACTTACACATAAATCAGATAATACACTTTCACTGTCGGTGATTTTAAAACTATACACAGTTTAGTACGGAAGCGTAGAAGGGCCATTATTTTTTATTTTTATTGTTGCAACTCGAAATTTAGTAGTTTTCCGAGTTGCAACTCGGAATTGAATAATTTTCCGGGTTGCAGCTCAGAATTTAATAATTTTCCGAGTTGTAACTCGGAATTTAACAATTTTCCGAGTTGCAATTCGGAATTGTAGGGAAAAATAAACATAAAAAATATTGGGCCTCCTACGCCTCCGTAGTTTAGTGTTTATTTGTGGTCTCAGAACATTGAAATCAAAAATTTTGTAAACAGTATGATGTTTGTCAACCAAGTGATATTCGGTTTTCTTGCAAGAATTAGATGTTATAATGTTAAATTGGGTTTCTATACATATACATGAAGACTGTAAGTGATAAATTTTTTACTTCAAATATGATCAATCATTATACCATAAATCAACCTACTCAAGAATTGGGTTTAAATAATATAATTGAATAAAATAAAGAAGAGATAGAAGAGTATGTTGAATAATATAACAATAACCAAGCTATTAACTTATCGAAGTCATATTTTGGAAAAAGTGAGATATCAAGATTTTAAAGGGTTTGATTCTACATGGAAAATAATTGATGGTTTGCTTCATAAACGGTTTTTCAAGAAACTGAGTTCGGAACCACATTTTTTTATACGCATTAGAAGATAAAACATTGCATAATAACTTTCGTTAATACACTCTTCACATTTATTTATAGTAGAATTCTACTTCATTTTACAAGGAAAATGAAGATTTTTCAAAGAATAATATGAAATTCAGTTTCAAGCATTTTTATTTGTTGCTTGACCAATTCTAAAATCATCCACACTATAATAATTATGGATCATGAAAGTGATGCGTACACTCAGTCTCAATCGATGATGCAAAAACGCCTGAAACACATTTGCATATCAACTTGTCTGATGGCACATGTCTCGTGTCAGGAGTCATTATACAAATAAGAATAGGACCAGAAGAAGAAGAAGCCCGTCTGATGGTCAGCTGTCACACCTCTTCAAGGCAAAACCATCGAGAATAACAATCATACAGGTGCTTATCGATAGACAGATGGTTCGAAACTCGAGTGACTTAGATTCCTTCGAGAGATGGAATTTTTTTCTTGGTTCGAACGGTGAATCCACGAGTCTTTTTCGAATTCGGTCGCGATTGTCATCCTATACAATCATATTCGTGTGCCCGAGATTCAAACTGTGGATGCAGGATTGCGCATCACACGGAAAAGAATTATTGTAATCGTAACAAAAGTTTCAGATAGTATATTAGACACAACCATATGATCTTGTTATCATAACAATTTATTTTTGTTATACTAACCATAATATTGTTAACATGACGATACATATAGTTATGGTAACGATATGACAATGTTATTGTATAAGATCATATGGTTGTGCCTATACTAACCAGACACTGCAGAAGAGAATATCTGGAGTTCAAGCTCAATAAGTCTGATGATTGTTCATGACCAGAAGATGCTTTTGAGGTTGCATCAGCTCGTAGTTCATGAAGAATAAAGCTAAGAACATCAGTAGTAAGAAATAGATGTCCACAATCCATGCCTAACTATGAACGTCCACAGTCCAATTGTCTTCTTCATATCAAATTCAAATAGTATATCTGATAAAACTCGATCTCATCATCGTCAAAAAACAAGGTCTTAATATGGTGTTGATATAGTTAAAAAGAAGATAATATGCAAGATATTACTGATAGATGATGATTTTATATTATGAAGGAAAATCAATTTATGTCACTGATGTGCATAATATATCTCCTGTTGCTATAAAAAAGGACATGAATCATCTCACGAAGGGTTTGATTTTAAGATCAACTCATGTACCGATTGTACATTCTCGAGTTGCGTTGAAAAATGTTTTTATCCATTATCCAACAGACCATTGTTTGAAAGTTGAATATGTCTATACTTCCATGTTAAAAACGGATTCCGTTCTTATTATAAATATGTATTTTTTATCAAGCAATAAAAATAGTGATGTCCAGATGACAGACTTCACATAGCACCGATAGAAAGTTCAATAAAAATGGTACGGTTTGATTATTCATCTCATAATTCTTCAGTCTTCTACCCACTCTGAGATAATTTTTGATATATTTGTAGTGGTATAAGATAAAATATTCGATCAAGCGTTAATGTCTTGTTACATTATTTCGGGCTGACGGTACGATTGAATGAATTTAAAACCGCTTTAATAGTATATAATGCGATATGAATTCATTAGTATCTTCATCCACATTATTGCTATTTTGCATACTAATTTCCGGTGATTTGTTTTGTACTCAATTAATATTCAAGTAGACGGTCAAATGAAGTCAAATTGCTCATCAAATGAGTAATATAACGAACATTATACAATGCGATTCACGATAAAAGTAGAGTCAGAAGTACAGGTGAGAGATATTTCTAGAAATATACCTATATATATGGAGTGTTAATGCTTATATTTAGGCTGTTATTTCTGGGACCATCTTGAGAAAAAAATCGTGTGACCAGCATATTATTGTAATTTCAATAATTGGTTTCAGAAGACACCAATAACAAACGAGAAATCCTGTATATCAATACTATTTATTATGTATTGGGGGTGAAGCTACCTAAATATATTTAGAGGGTATTTTTTGTTCCAAACCTACTATTACTCCTGGTATTCTTCTGTAAAAGGAATTATTTGTGTTTATTTCTAAAATTTAGCATATTTTTTTCGCAATTCACACCGAATGTTGTATGTAACACACTGATAAACCTCTATAGATATTTGATTTTTTCCGTTTCAACTCTAGCTGCCTGGGGTATACCTTCTGAGGGCTGTTTCGAACCTCGAGATAATGTTAATGAGGCGACAGTTGAAATGTGTGGGAATCTCTCAGTTGAGTAACGGTAAGCGAGGTCTTCGAAATATCAGCTAAGTAGAGCAAGTTGATGTCGGTATCGATAAATGAAACTAGTTGAGCTACAATTTCTGTCCACTTCGATTTCCTGGCGAAATGTCGGAATCTCACACTCTGTCAGCGAAAGTCAGTGAATAATTTCATCGAGCCTATATACAATAATTCCAAGTGCAAGATCTGACTTTATTTCCGTTTCGAAAATATAATTAAAAATAATAAGAACGTTATAACTGGATAATGATCTTGTTGTGTGATTGGAAACTGGAGTTCATTAACTAAAAGAGATAGTTTTGCATTTCGTGTGAAATGTTTCCAATCAAATTAAATCAAATATACTTTATTGTCTGAAGAAGATACCTTATATACTAACTGACAAAGTCCTCTACAAGGAAAAGGATGTATATTTTTATTTCTTCCATGAGAGGCATCAACACCAATGTAAGGAAGACATCTAGTGAGCAATAGGTACTAACAGTCAGCCAGCCACTATAACAAATAGTATAAAGTTATATTAATGCTATAGTATGGCGACTTAGGGCTATGCTTCTACATGGTATCAATATTCAACAGTAACCTCACTCTTCAGTAATGGAAGTCATCCCTAAATAAATTAACTATATTACCTGATAAATTATAAACAATGATGCAAAATATAGGATACACATATCGAACATATTAACGATGGTGAATAATCTGTCGAACTTATCTATAAAAGCTGTAGAATAATATTAACAATCACAATCCAACCACATACAGCTAGCTCTAGCTCTCTGTCTACTAGTAGTCTCTTCGATTCTAAAGCCTGACTGTTTATAACATTACATTATTTATATGATTCAACCGTTATTATTATATGACTAAAAGAATCCAGAATCATAGGCCAGTATCATCGATAGTACAAGAAGCAGAACAAACGTATTAAAATCGTCTTACGAGGAAAACAAAACTAACTAGATAATCACATATTTGATGGACAAAGTGGAAAAAATTAGTAATAAACACTATAAGTATACAACAAATAGAATTTGTTATGACACTTTCTCCTTGCTGAATAATAATTAACATGCTATGAATAAAAGAACTGGTGCAAAACAGGTACATATTGAAATTATCACAATTATCCATAACTAATAGTCATTTCACAAACTACCTCCATAAATGATGCTTTCATGAAAGGATACCTCAAAAAATAATATACATATAAGATGAATATTGAATGAAGCTGATGAGTTGAACAGATTTAGCATTTTATTCAGTATCCTAATATCATTACCTTGCGTACCAATCTCTATATATAGGGTAGATAACTATTCATATTAGGATGTAGTTTAGGATGTAGATTCGAGTTTGATACATAAAAATAATAGGTAATTTAAACAGGAAACAACTTACTAGAAACGTAGCTGAGCCGAATTTTAATAATTCAAGTATAAATTTCCAAATATCAGAGAAGGGATATTTGATTTCATGTCATAATCATCATCAAGTCCTTGATATTCAAAATGTTTCAAACAATCATTCAGACTTGAATCGAATGCTATTTTGATTAAGTCAATAATGTTCATGAGGAAACTTATATGGTCCCGTGTTAGCCTGACACTTTGTGAGATAGTTTAATCAGCCTGAATCTCTCGCATCTCCAGGATCCCAATGCCATAAATAATCAGGTGTAGAATAGGCAGCAACACGATCTTGTTGCCCATATATCACCCGTTCCTCGTGTATATCCACTTCTTGCTCTAGTTTACGTCTCTTTACAATTCAACGTTCCTTTCCGCTGTTCTCATAATCTACTGGCGGATACAAAGGACTCTGTAAATCATTCACATCCGACTGCGAACAAGCCAGCGATTTATGGATCTTCTTCTAGTTGAATTCGCTCGTCTAAAAGCATTTTTTATGATAGAGGAATCCGGCTAGATACGATTTCTTCCATTTATAGGTTCTCGCCAGCCGCGGGCAGTCAGAAAAAAATGAGGCAACGCTGCGAATCAAAGTAGGTAGGAATACAATACAAAAAGTCCTATGCCATTTGTTGAGAGCTAAACAACTTATGAAGGTGTCACGGAATAACATTGACTATTTTGACAAACGCATCAATCAAACTGAAACGAGATATTGTATCACAAATTATGCTTGGGCATTTGTCATTACAACCTCGAATATAATCACTTTTCAAACACACTTTTCATATTATGGTCACAGACTTGTTATCTATATACATAGATATACGTAAAAAAGTCATCCAACTTCTTTTCGAAGAACACTGTAGTTGACTCACTATCCTCTAGAGTCTAGGAGTTATGCTTTGATCTTTCAGACTGAGGGGTATTCGCCTTGGAATCGTTAAAAAAAATTTGCCCAATTTGCTCTGAAAGCACTATAGAAAGATGCACCTCAAACCTTGTTCTGTTTTGGCACCAACTTTGTTTCTTGGATATTGGAATACAAAGAGTATCCGTTCTGCAAATTATGTGTGATAACTTTGACATTGAATCGAACTATTTGTGGTTGAGATTTGTATATGATAACATAACGAATGTTTGAATTTCAGATCATCCTATGGATCTTGTGGTTGTTTATACAAAGTTATTTTTTTCGCTTCGACGAAACTAACAACAATAGCAATTATTGTATATGCCAGTGTGAAATAATATGTAAATTGGATGCTATAGATGAATCTTTCCACTCACAAAATCCGGAGGGAAAAATACTCCGCTCAACAATTTTCAACAAAGCTTTGATTAATAGCACCGGTCAACAACAGCAGCTAAGTGCAATGAGAAAAATGAAAATCTCATCAATTCACCGTATAGGAACAAATGGGAAACACTCGCATGAGTGGAACGTATATTTCGCGTTTTATCCTGTTAGCACCTTTCTCTTTGTTACCAGCCACTACTATGGATGACTTCCGTTATAAGGAAATTAGATTGGAGTATGCAAACATAATCACATGATTAATATGGCCGAGATGCCTGATGTGCAGTCGGCAAGAGCATATTATGCATATAAAGCCAGTAATCACTTAAGATGTTTGCGTATCTTTATGGAACGACAGTTTGCTGTCTAAGCAATCTTGCACGTCATCTGTCGTCTTTTGTTTCTAACAGAGTGGTCAAGCGTATAAGTGCATGCATATCATCGTCTCCATCGAATGGACCCAAGGCTGATATATGATTTGCATTGAAGACATTCTATGCACATTGTATGGCTCCAAAAATATTACAAATATCCTATCAATATGTATAGAGTTGGAAGTGTGTTCTGATGGGATATTGCATAATGCAACTCATCGGTCATAGGAAGTGCTTCTTGGAAAAAAAAAATAATGAGGAAGTTTCTAACACCGATATTTTCATTTTTCCAAATAGACAAGGAAAGGTCGAAAGTACGGCCCGTGACCCTCCTTTTGAAAACTAGTTTTGGCTCCTCCACCACTCTTATACGCAGCAAGTGAAAAACAGCATTCTCATCGAAACAAATTGTGATTTATTACAATGTTTCCATACTCCTTTTTTTCCTAGATACCCGAACAAAGTGAGAAAAATAGTTTATGTCTCATTAATACATTGAAATTAGTTACGATTTTCCTTATGTTGTATTTTCTTGGTCTCCAATAAAACATCTATTCATATTTATTTCACTTTAAAGAAACCCATAACCATAAAAACATGTCGACTCTCGTCTCAATACACGAATCTCATTCCCCTTCCTTCTACCTCTATAAATTCAATATGGATGCCGGAAGTGCTAAACTGTCATCAATCATCATGTCACCGAGGGAAACTGACACATGACCGTTTCCGTGTGTCAAAGGCAAGGCGGGAATATTTGAATTCGGTCTATGACTTAAAACACTTATAATCCTGAAAGAGGCAGAAAAACCAATTAATATGATTGTGGTGTGACGAAAGCGCTCATTGTGACAGTGAATAGGTACCAAGTAAGATATCTTATTATTTCTACCCATATGCATGCAAACGATACAATTTTTTCTATTTTTCTATTGATTGGAAGTATTTAATTGAAGGAAATTGGATTCAATATCAATAAATAACAGCAACATCTTCGATTAGTAACAATGATAGATATATAGATGATGCTTTATTCAGGTAGTAATACATAATCGGTATATATATATTGTATACATATTGGAAGACGCCTATAAGCATTGCTTGTGTTGCGAGCTTCCTAGGTGTATAAAACAAGTTTTATTGTCACAAGGATTATTATAAAGATTTTATAGTATCTTCAAGCATTATTTTCTATCAAACATATTATTCAATGTATTATATACATATTTTTTTGAAATGACATTTTCCTGAATATACAGGGAACAATTGAGGAAGAATCAGGACATTCAGTCGAACAATCGTTTCAGACATTTTTTATATAGTGGAATGTGCATAACAAGATTGGCGGTAGTTCTAGTATTATATATATGTGTGTTAAATACTATTGGAGAATCTAGTGTCCAGAGTAAACATTGATACACATACACCTTTACTGTTGAGCGATTTTGATTTTTGCAATACCAGCGGTGAAGAATGCAATGCTGTTATCGTTTCTTTTGGTCAAGTCAATATAAATCTAATCACACTATGATTTGAAATTTACCAATAAAAACATTCGAGTTTTTCACTGCTAGAATCACCAAATCCAGAATCGCTCAGAAGTCAGCTGGGCCTAACTCTTCTGACTTTCATTTGACAGTTCGATTGTACCAACCTTCAAATAATATAAAAATCGTATATCGAAACAGAGGCTATTTCGATATGCATTTGCGTGTCATAACGACTTCATTATTGAAACAAAATAGAAAAAAGTTTTTCCAGCGCAATTAGAGTCAAACTCTTATGTTGCAGTCAAATACTCTGAATAGACGATATTTTGAGAGGTTCCCGCAATGCCGTAAAAAAGAGTTTTGGTCTATTGAAGTCGATCTGCTCTCTCGACATCTCACCTCACTCGATTTGTTAACCGATGGCATCCAACCCACAAAAGAAAGATAATAGGGATGCCTCCCTCACAGCTCATTCCACTTCAGCAGATTGCATCGGATCCAGGTATAATTTTTTCATCTTGAAAAATTATGTTGGCGCCTGTTCTCACCTGGACCCGATATTCACTTGACACGTTGACGGTATCCCACTGGTCAGTGTTGAGGATCCCATCAGTTTGTATCGGTTAGGAATATCACTTTGCAGAATTGTCGAACGATCAGTCAATTCTTGTATATTAGATGGAGATAAGGGCAGAAGTGGCGCCGTTTAAGAAGCCATCAATCTTATCGGTAATAGAGACGCAACGACCCCTGTTTTTTTTTCTTTGGCAAGGAGATCGCAATCGGGGTGGATGATCGTAAATCGACTTTCACTTCCCAAAACAACAAATGAAGGAGGTTGCGTGAAGTCAGTTGGACATTTCCGAAAAGATGATTTAAATAGTTTGTTTTGCAACAGTTTTTTAGATGGTGGATAGATATCTCGATAAGTCGAGTGAGATATGCTGCAGTTCAAGCAGAACAAAGAAATATGAACTGAACTAGTAATATACAGGGTAATACAAATTTCATGGTACACTATTGTCAAATCGGAAACGGGGAGGATATCTTTAGTTCCTGAAATATCCTGGAAAAACTGAAAATTGTCAATTCTTATAGTCATCGATAACTTCTCAACTATGCTAGAATTTCCAAATTTCGGTATAGTTATACTGAAGTTTGTATGCTAAATTCAACGGTGATATGAAAAAAAAATGTAGGCACACTAGATTCGAAGATATCGAAGCCAACTTTGATATTTTCAATGGCAGCCATTTTGGATTTTCACACCATAGGATATTTCCAATTCATCAATATATCACACTTGTTTGTTTAAGAAGTCGAAATAACAAAAAATAGAAAATATGAAACAGAATCTATGATGTGAAACCAATGCTTCTAGATTATTCATTGTTTTTATGTCATGGTATAGATAAGTTTATGCATAATTCTATCTGCACATTAAATTAGCGAGCTGATGTGTAATTCCGATTTTATTGTGGACAATTGATCATCAGAATCAAGTAGCTATCAGAATTACTACTAATTGTTGGATATAATGTGATGGATAATTCAACTGTTATTTTGATCGAAGAAAATAGTGATTGATATGCACCTAGTATTGTGTACAATCGTTGCTTTCGAAATTCGACACGTGCCAGCTGAGTATAAGGAAAGTAGCTGTCACAATGTCCAGTTCTCAGTGGAAGACTACTACTTGAAAATTACAGTTCATTTCAGAACAATCAGTATATATGGAAATGTGAACCTGACAGATCTCGAATTAACTCGATATTTTATATTTTTTTCTATCATATCGACTTTTCTATCATTGACCACACAAGTGTAATGCATCATGATCTATCCGATGGAGTGAAAATCCAATATGACTACCATTGGAAATATCAAAGTTTGCTCCGATATCTTCGAATTAAGTGTGCCTAGATTTTTTCTGTTATCGATGACTATAATAATCGACAAATTACAGTTTTTTCATGATATTCAAGGTGAAAGGAGTTGAAAAAAGTTACTTCCGGTAGATACACATTTGATTTGACCATGTCTTCACCCCCTGTATAGTTGTTTTCACGATTGCTTTCCATTTGTTCCATCCTTTCCAAAGTCTCTTTTATACATAATCTTCATTTATCTGTTCATTTAGGGCCAATTTATGCATCATTGTCTTTATCCTAATCTTGTGTCATAGTTTTAACTCAGTCCCAATCATAGTCTCAATCATTTTGGACGTTTATGCATCACAGTCTTGAGACCAACTTGAGACTTAAGAATTATGATATGACAATTAACAATCCATCGATAGCGATTGATATTATTATATTCGAGATTATATCTATATCTGAATATTGTATGTGTTATATCAATTATTGCCACAGACATCGATATTGGTGACAAAAACCAAATTTAATGTCATTTGTATTGACAGGTCGTGGTCGACGTATGTGTATTTCATGTGGTCTCAATCATGAGCATAAAAGTTGAAAATTTGTAACTTTCAAGGTCGTGCTTCAATGATTATGATTAAGACTGAGACTAAAAATGTTGCATAAATGCACCCATTTAAATGTATGCTTTTAACTTGATTATATGATTAAGACGAATACTGTGACTAAGACTAGGATAAGACAATGATGCATAAATTGGCCCTTATTCTCAAATGATATCAACTTTCACCAAACTTTCTATCTATAGAGAAATTTGTTTCATATTGGCACATTATGGAAATATATTGGTAAATTTTCTTGATTATTTCATTCATGCTAAAATACACGTTTTTGATTGGTTGAAATCATTGTGTTGAAAGGCAACAACACCATGTTTTCGATTTTGTATTTCGGCTCCTGATTGGCTATTGGATACCTACATGCTGTGTTTTCGTTTCTGTATTTCGCTTTCTGATTCGTAGGCAGTAGGGTAGTTCAATTAAACAACGACTTACCAGTTGCAATCTGTCATATTATTTTCCGATTCCCTGGTAAATAAATGAATGCCACTACACCAAATTTTCATCTGAACCATGATAAACACTTCATTTTCCACAAATTTTAGACAATTTCAGCATTAATAGAATTAGAATATTAATCTAATGTAACCTAACCACACAAATTGTGACATTTGTGACAACAATTAATGAATTTAGCTCAGTAGTACCTAGTGCATAAGTAATCTTGCCTACATCATACAATGGCATAAATGTATTGTTGGTTGCATAACGAATCTTGTTGTGTCGGACTACAATGCATAATCGAAATAACTAATTCCATAAACTGTACGTTTAAAATAGGAAATCATCAAGATGGCTTTGATTTTATTAATGAAATAATCTGAACAAATACAACTTGTGTTGGAAACCACACTCGCGCTGTGCGCTCGTGTAGTTTCCAAGCAACATGATTTGTTTCTCAAAATCGAAGGAATTTTTGTTTCGATAATCATCAATACACTTGTTGTATTACATGCGAGAATTCTCTCCCAATGATCTTTACTGAAAATAAGTCAGATATTTCATCCTCTACTTTCGAAAACATTCATTCATCCCTTGAACCCGAAGATTATCTATCGGTGACCAAGTGAATAACTTTGAAACAATGAGGTCTCATCAATGATACTCTAGAGGGTTGTTTTGCAACTTGGCGGTTAAAAGCACTTTTCAAATCCATTATTGGTTCTACGAGATTATTTTTGTCATCGCAATAAAGGGTAAGTATAGCCTATCCAGATAGAAGGTTCCGCCATTATATGTCATACATCAGTATTCGCAGAGTAATTATTGTATCTATCAGAGGAGCACTTCTCTTGAAAACTCACCCATCGATGCTTAAACTATCTTAGACCACGATTCTCATATCACGGTGTTGATTTAACCTCTGAATTTTCAGCTGATATCATCTCTGGTAGTATAGCGCATTAATAAACTGTGGATGGTATCTTCAGCGGTTGATCTAGAAACAATAGCAAAACGGTGGCGCAAATACCCATGGGCAACCGGTCGTGATATATGGCGCTTTTATTTACATCAGGTTACAGTTCACGCAATATTGATAAAAATCTACCAATTAGTAGTTTATGGAGTTGCTTGTAAGTTAAATAATGCAATGAGTCGTTTCGCATGGTACAGGCTTCTACGACGGAAAATCTTTGCTATCCTATATAACAGCGGCGCAACCTGGAATTACTTCTTATGATGAAGTCGCCAGTTTAGAAACCAGAAACGAATAATAGCGAATCAGTGATGTTCATTCGTCTAGGTGTTCTCTATTCACATATAATCAACCATCAATCAATCAATCAATCAATCAAATCTTTATTAGTCCCTTCGATCATGGTAACATGATATAGGATTAGTCAAGTACAAAACAAATAAAAAATGTAAAACAGGTAGAGAAGTATACACATAAAAACAATATCACTTACGAATCTAATTATTCACACATATATAAACTAACCTAACAAGTAGGCACTCATTCACGGTACAAAAACATTTTTCTATGAGATATTCCTTCAATCTTGATTTGCAGCTATTAATGGATATTATATTTTCAATGTCAGAGGGCAGCCTGTTATACAGTTTTATTTCTGCATATTGGTCATTATGTTCTGCGTTTCTAGTGGATATCTTCAGATCATCTGATGCATAGTATTATAGTAGCTCTGATGTCAGATATATCATTGAACACGAATGGTCCAACAACGGATTCCTGAGGGACTTCAGAAGCGTCTGAGATTTGTGATATTCACTGAGGAGAAGAATGTGCGAATCAGATAACAAATTAGTTCTGATTGTCAGCCAGCTTGCATTCAAGATTAGTCCTAGTACTCAAGGGTTCAAGTCAATGAAGAGAGACAATTATTCTGAACAGCTTTTGCAGAGCTGGGATTTTGGTTTTATAATGAAATCATTATGAAACGAGTATCGAAATAGCCTCTGTTTCGATACGCATTTTTTATTATTTGGAGGTTGGTATAATCGAACTGTCAGAAGAGTTAGGCCCATCAGCTTACTTCTGAGCGCTTTTTTTATTTGGTTATACTAGCAGTGAAAAAATCAATGTGTGATGTGATTTAAATTGATCGATAAAAACAATAACAGCATTGTATTTTCAACAACCAACGCGTGCAACAAGACAAAATAGCGTCTTATAAAACGTGTATCATAATATACCATTTCAATCCAATAGCTGATGAATTGAAGGGCCACTGTTATGTTATTGTTTGACTGAGTACATTTGACTACGCCCTTGGTGGAGCACATTGGGGAAACTCCAAAGCGTTGTCTTTATATACGACGTGAGAAAGCCATACTATATAGGGGATGAATCAATAATGTTTCTTTAACAAATAGGGGTTCGCAGCACGAAGATCTGATAAAACTTATCCCAAACTCCTCTATGTGCATCAGCAAAATTCAAGAACCCTCATAATATCTGCTTCATGAATATTTCTAGGTACGTGGTGACGAGATTTTCATCTACTATAGATTCAGACTATAGGAAAGTATAAATCATTATTGATTATTCGTTTGATGTTGGTGTGATTTAATGTGAAAATGAATATAGGGCACTTCATCGAAAATTGCAAATCACGCCAGAATGTTAAAAAGTAAAATTTCACTTTGGAATGATATGTGTATGAAGATGTGACTATAAACGTATTTTAGGCTATATATTTTTTTCGGCTTTCTACTAGTTTGATCCCTTCTTTATGTAAGTTCAATGATGTAGATTAAAAACAGACAATCCAAAATAGTAGATATTGTATAAAATTTGTATAACACTGATTAAAAATCATCAGGGATATGAATTTTGGGAAGGGAGAAGAAGAGTATAACCTATACCATTTAATTGTAGGAATTTACCACCAATGAATTCGATATGAAGTCAAGTGGAGTAAACAAATCAATGCATCTTCCTCTCAATAAATTTACTTCGCAATTATACATATATCACTATTTTTTCATTCTGTGATAGAAGAGGTAAAAATCTGACAATAATGGTAGGTTCTTGAATTGAGTAGTTTAGTTAATGCTGAAAAGACGATCAAGTATGTCTTATTTCTTTTGACAGATGTACAGATGCAGTTCCATTCTGAAGACATCTCCTCTTGAATAATTGAATCAAATCTCCCAAGAACTTCCCTAATGCTCATGAAGTAGTCCTCATAGACCACAAAATTGGATGAAGCTCATCCAGAAAGCTTTTGGAGCTGCTGGTCGTGTGACCATACCAGGTTGCTCATGCTACCTCCTCTTTGAATAGCTCTCTGGGAGGTTCTTAAGACCAACTTACCAACCTTCTCCATCATCTTCGTGATAACTGAGGCGATCCTCAGGTGCATTGAGGGCTAGGTCCTCTTGAGCTTTGAGCTATGAGAGAGGAATAAGTGAGGATATAGAACTCGGAAGAAGTCAAATTATAATGGAATCGTCAATCCAACTGATACGTTCCTCCAATCAGGTATGAGAACAGGAAGGAACACTAGTATTTACGGCCTCAAGTGATTTATGAACATTTAGTGAAACCCGTAGATCTTTCTTTTAAGGACAGTCCGGTTACGCAATTTTAATGCTTCTGTTAACGTTTCCAAAAGAGACATTGACAAATTTATCGCCTCGTGATTGTCACTATTGCATCCTTATTTAGATTGAATTGTTGGTTATGTTAGGGATACTTCTCGTATTTGCGAATTAGCTGAATGCCGACATAACTTCTTCGAAGTAAGAATTAAGGTATCTCTGTTATTCAACTTGATTAGCAAATATAGCAGTACGAATTGGAATTCTACTTGTCTCAGTGTGAAGTTTTCCCCACAATTTATTGGTCAACTGAAATTGAATGTAAGTATAAACTGTGAGGCGGAAGAAGTGGTCCATACTAATACAATTTTTTCATGAAAGCAAATATTTGGAAGGCCAAATGTTTATTCCACACAAAGGAAACATGATGAGTGATAGGATATTAGGGGGAAGTTGGCAACCCTTACCAAAAACAGTTTCCTTAAATATTTCTGGATACAAAGAAAATATTTTCGATATTTCTGAGTATATACATTCAGACTTTACGATGAATGAAGTTTCAACTTAGATCAATATGGTGGATATTCTAGTTAGAAAATGATGATGAGAAATGAGTGTGTTTGTTTATTGGCAATCAAAAGACGGTATATGATTAGAAATAAGTATATCAATTTATTTGTAGATTCTCGATTATGTAGACATGACGATGGGTACTGACAAAGTCAATCTGAAGAAGCTAGAATGGATTTCCTACTTCCATATTTCTGATGATCTAAGAAATACGCAATCTCGCACCCATTCTACTAAATATTACCTAGTCATATCAAAGTTTCATATTTTATAAAAGTGGGTACAGTCGACTTCACGAACTATTTGATTGATTCAGATTCTGAATGTAAATTTCCAAACCTTTATTTCAAACGAAACTTTGAGTCGTTCTGATCTTAATTATTGTATAACACATATTCGTCATATTGATTATGCAAATATAATTCTTTTCGACAACAACTACTTTTTTCGGAAATAACATTTCTTTATAGAGGAAAATTCAAGGAAACCAATTTTTCTTTAACATGAAAAAAGTTGTTTTGTGATTGTTCATCGATAAACGGTGATAGATATATTTGGTTGGTGAACCATTTCATTTGTCATGCAGTTTATTGCATTTCGAATTGGAATGACATACAATTAGCACAAATAATAGTTGCAACTTGTAACTAACATAAGAAAACCATGTTATACTTCTTGTTAAGGTAATCTAAAAGAGTGGTTGGTATATCGATGGAAATAATACTATACGGTGTCTCATTGTCTATATGCATAAACACTTTTGAATCAAAATTATTTAATTTTGTCACAGAAAAGAATACATACCTATACTTTCTACGGTCCACGAATGGCACCCATCATATCATTTAAAATTTGGATGAATTTGAACATTTTATTGGTAGGTAATAATTTATACTTTCATTTTGCGAAAAATTGGAAATATTGCTACAGAGTGAGAGAAAAAAATTTAAATTCCTGTGGCATTTTGTATTCTGTATGGACAAGAAATATTTCAAATCAATCATCATCTATATCATGATTTTTTCTATGATCAAATTATAAAATAAAAAATAAAACAAAAACGATGACTGCTATAATAGTTCACCATATAATTAACTTATTATTAACTTGTTTTCGGCAATTCGACATCATCTGGAAAGTGGTGTTAACTGAATTTTAATTTGATCGATAAACAATCAGTACTGAAATTTGCTTAGTTTGAAGAAGTATTACACTACAAACAATAACGTTGAAACAGATGAATAATGCCAATGAATCTGATGAAAATGCTTTGAAAATCAAACTGACACCTACTTATTGAGACTTCCGTTCATTGAACCCACAAGATTTGCTAATCATTTTTTTCTATGGACTCATAGCGGGATGTCTGTTTACGAAGTGGTCTCATTTGTTTCCGTTCAAGTGAAACCATCACTTCGCAAGGACCATTTGACCGAGAGATCTCTATAATGTGGTATTTACCATTCATATCTTCAAACATTTAGGTAGCATGTGACAAAGAGATTTAAAGCAGTAGAAATGTAAAGACCATTATAGGTAAATATTTGACGTGCGTGAACGCGGCTTATGGGTCTTTGGTGGGTTTATTTGAACGCTTTCGAGCTCAGGAGGCCATGAAATCCAATAGGATGCCCCATCAGGGATGTGTACAACAGTATGGTGTCCGCACTAGGCTGTTTCTACTACAGACTACAGGTCGTATTTTTTATGAAATGTTGAAAACGGTAGAACAATGAAACGATGTTTTTGAATTGGAAATACCTATATCACCTGTATTTGCAAAACAAAGAAGTCACAAAATACTTGGCTGATACTTAAACGCATATGCAAAGATTGTCTATATTCAAACGTAATGAAATGATGTTTTTATCATACTTCTTTGAAATCGCTTTATTTTCATCTATATTATTTGTGATATTGTAAGATGGTCTTTTTCGTACTTCCGGGCCTAAAGTGACAACTTCACTCCCTTGTGACAGGTACTAAAGTGTCACATTTAAAGTGTCACATTTAATCGTCAATATTTAATCCCTCCGGGATTAAATATTGACGAAACTCCCGGAACGATTAAATCACAAACAAACGAATTTAAGGGATATTTTATTGAAAAATATAATTAATTAGAATGGTAATTAACGTTAATATTCAAATTAATATTGTGACAGTTCGTCATATTGACCAGTCTTTCCTGGGTTAATGCAGCAGGTAACTGACGAGTAACAGATAGGTCCTTTTCATATTGAACTGGTGTTTGTTTCGAAGATCCTGCGGAAACAGGAAGCGAGAATGAGGACTGTGGCATAACTATAGTGGACGAATCGGCGACTTGACCAAATATTTTATCTGAAATTTTTTGTTTATTTTTAATAGACGATTCAATATATCCCTCGGCCACGTTGGAGGATTTCCATCCTCCATGTCTCTTCAGCACGTCTATTGTTGCTCCCGAATCAGCTAACAAAGACGCAGATGTGCGTCTAAAACAATGTCCCGTATAAGACGTCGCATTTTCTAATTTCAAGAAAGCTGCTATTTGCCGTGGAAATGTACCAAACATGTTTTTTCCTACTACTCGCGTAGTACATTCTTTGTTGATGTATTGAACAAAAAATTTTGAATGAGGTGTCCCTGTCTTTCGCAATGCCACATATTTCCGAAATATCGCCACAAAACTGATGGCACTGTTTTCTGAATTTTTGATCACAAAATTTCGGTCAATTTTATTTTTGGTGTTTCTAATCGCAATTAGGAAGGAATCGCCCAAATCTCTCACATCGTCGATTTCTAAATCAACCAACTCTTTTCCACGACAAGCTCCCGCAACGCCCAAAATAAGTGCAACCTACAAAAAAATTGATTTCTTAAAATTTCTGAATATAAACAAATTTCCAAATTTACCTTAAGTATTAAATATTTATCATCCAGAGCCTCCCGTAAGAACTGATCTACCTGCTCAGACGTGAGAATTCTTGACTTCTTTGGCTTAAATCCCTCATTTCTTCTCTTCAAAAAAGCTAATAATTTTGGAAATTTACTTATATCAATATCTTCTCTAATGTTAATAACCGATTTCAGCATTGAGTAATGTGCCCAGAGAGTTGAGGCACAAACCGCTTTTGATTTATCATCGAAGTAGACTAACAGCGCATTTTCAGTAGGTTGTCTCACATTTTTTAAGCGGCACCACTTTTTAAAAGCATCGTACTGCTGCTCGTATAGTTTTCTAGATTTCGGTTGTAACAATTCTTCACCTACTTCGGCTGCTCTTTTATCAATATCAGATACACCTTCTTCACTCATGATACCAATAATTATCAATAACAATGTTTCTTTACAATGACACTAGTAATGACAATGTTTCTAAATTATAACTGTCACAACGCAATGTTACTATGGTAACTTATTTTAAAGACAGTTTATTAAATGAGTTGAAGAGAGAAAAAACTGATTGAAATTATTGAAATAATTAATAAAATCATACCGGAAGTACGAAAAGTATCGTATATACCTTGCGACTGAAGTACATTTAATCCTTCAGGTAAATTATGGCCCTCCCTGCGGTCGGGCCATAAACTTTACCTTCAGGATTAAATGTACTACTTCAGTCCCGCGGTATATAATGTACTATTTCGGGCTAGCGCACGGAAACAGATTAACCATGGAAACAAATCATACATGCTAAACACTGTATTTTCAGCATTGTTTATTCTCTGTCAATCAAATTTATGCCAACTAAATGAACTCAGAAGAAAATCCCGAAATTCCCGATAATATCCTAGAACAAGCGGCACAAGCGACCGCGAATTTATTACCACTAAAATCCAGGTCGAAATATGAACACGAATATCAACTTTTTACAGAATGGCGAAATCTGAACAAAATCAAAACTGTATGTGACGATATTCTTCTAGTTTATTTTGTCGAAAAAGCCAAATCTATGAAATCTTTCACGTTATGGAGTCGATTCTCAATGCTAAGGAGTTGTTTGACTATTTAAAGATAATGACATCAACAAAAATCCAAAAACTATTGCTTTCCTGAAACGTCGAGCTATATGCTAGGATATATTCCAAAAAAGTCCAAAGTTTTGACAACAGAACAAGTAACAAAAATTTTCCAAGTTTCTTCTGTGTGGAATGATTTTTACGTGCTTGCATGAATTCCCACGCGTACGAAAAATCACTATTTCTAGACTCGTTATGAAATATACTATTTCATAGAACCTACATGGCGGATCGTGTTGTTATTTCTAATTTCATAACAACCACCATAAGATAAAAATGAATAGACTTTTCCTAATTCATTACTTTAATTCATGATTTTAGTGATTCTTGATTACTTACTGTCATCATGCCTATTCCACTGAGTTACTTTTTAATAAAATTTTCATATGATGACGCCTAGAATTATTTCGTTTAGCCGAAACGTTCGTTCCACCAACTTGAACATAAACTTTCTATTTCTCCACACTTGAAAGAACAATTATCCAACGAACACATGCATCTGAATAAATATTAAACCAAATCGATCACTTTATTAGTCGGTCACGCTTTCGTATTTGGGAACATCATCAACATTGCTCACCAAAGTATGAACGGAGGGAAAAATGACAGTTAAAATAATCAGCAGTAATTGAAATGGTGTTGAACGGTCATTTTCTGGACATACTTGCCCAGGACCATATGATGTATCCATAGATTATAGATATTATAATGTGGATTGGTATATAGCTGTATCTATAAGATGTATAGAAATATGGTGTGACTATACTTTCTTGATCACATCTCGATTTCAGTGTGACGTGTGGAATAAAATTCATTATGATGTTGAAATATTTGGGAAAGCTAAAAGAAGTATTTTTTTCCGAATATAGGGGGATTTTTTTTGCGATCACTGTTCGAGTCCAGAAAGAGGCCGAGCAAAACCAAGTATCACATCAAAGAAATTTGTACCATTTTATATTTCCTATAACATTGTCATTCTAAATGAATACCTAGTAGGTATCTCACAATGCCATGCCACTTTTTGATTTTGTCCAAAATAATGTTGATGATGTTTTGGTCCTTCGAGGCGGATGGTCGAGCTAGCTGAAAACTCAGAAACACAAGGGTAGAAATCAGTAGAGATTAACAACTTGTTAATATATTTCCTTCCAGGGTAAGTATATGACTTCGAAGACGAAGAAGACATCTCGATTTACGAGGAAGAGAGTAATTCACAAACATCCATTTCTAAGCCGTTTTAAATAGCTTCTCCAAACAAATCCATATATCACTTTCTTACAAGGGATTATAAATCAGGTGATGTAGTACAAACCAACATTATAGCGATTTTGTTCCGTGCATGTCTCATTCCTTGTGCATGTAGCGCATGATTAAGTTGTTTGTTGAGTGTTGATCTTTTCACACCCATAACAGAAAATTTGCTCTTTCAACAATAATATTTGAGGTCCTCACATTAACGTTTCTCTCATAAACAAAACTAGGCATGTCAAATTTCGTTTTTTTTTCTTTCAACTACACAAAAGGAAAACCTGAATTCGAAAAGAAAATCTGAAAGGAATGTTCGTGGAATACCGTGCAAGTCAGATGAAGGATCTATGTACGAAGTATATACCGGATGTCCCAGTATACCTGTTCCAGTAGATTATCTCAGCCATTTCGAAAGATATGAATATGAAAATTTCATGATCTCCTATTCATTCAAAGACCCTTCAACTGAGAAAAACAAAAATTGAAATTAACTTCCGGTTTGACCGGAAGAGACTCTAACTTTCTTATTTCAAATAGCACCCTGTATATTTTTCGCAAATTTTCGTGTCTACTCAAAATGACCTTTCTATAGATTTATCACACTCTGTATTTTTTATTTGATTTGATGGAGAAAACGTCAACTGAAATTTCAAATTTGTGTAATCTTGATTTTGACTTCAATAATAATTGATAATTCATAAACAATTTTGCATTCGAGATGATGAAGAGAAGCAGTTGGTCAACATTTTGAACATATGCTTCAGTTATTATATTCTTGTATATCCTTCCTTTGTAATTTTCGCATGTAATGCAACAAGTACATTGATGATTATCGAAACACAAATTCCTTCGATTTTGAGAAACAAATCATGTTGCTTGGAAACTACACGAGCTTACAGCGCGAGTGTGGTTTCCCAAAGCAACATGATTTGTTTCGAAAAAGATAAGGAATTTTCGATAATCATCAATAACACAAGTTGTATTTGTTCAGATTATTTCATGAATAAAATCAAGCCATTCTGATGATTTCCTATTTATTGTTTAAATTAATATTAAACGTTTATGGAATTAGTTATATTGATTATGCATTGTAGTTCGACACATCGTTATGCAACCAACAATACATTCATGCCATCGTATGATGTAGGCAAGATTACCTATGCACTAGGTACTACTGAGCTAAATTCATTTTGATTGTTGTCACAATTTGTGTGGTTAGGTTTGTGGAAAATGAAGTGGATACATATTAATAGGGTGTGTTTATCATGGTGTAGTGGCATTCATTTATTTACCAGGGAATCGGAAAATACTATGACAGATTGCAACTAGTAAGTCGTTGTTTAATTAAACTTCCCTACTGCCTACGAATCAGAAAGCGAAATACAGAAACGAAAACACAGCATGTAGGTATTCAATAGCCAATCAGGAGCCGAAATACAAAATCAAAAACATGGTGTTATTGTTTATCAACACAATCATTTCAACCAATCAAAAACGTGTATTTGAAGCATGCATGAAATAATCAAGATAACACAAAATATCGTAGCCTACTGCAATTCTTTCATTTGAAATTTCAATTGACGTTTTCTCCATCAAATCATTCGTCAACTACAAAAAAATATACAGGGTGCTATCTGAAATAAGAAAGTTTTTCTCAGTTGAAGGTTCTTGGAACGAATTGAAGATCGTGGAATTTTCAATTTTTCATCTCTAGAAATGGCTGAGATAATCCATTGGAACATGTATACTGGGACACCCGGTATATTCTTCAACTAGAATTGCTTCAAAAAGAGTATTCGTCTAATTCTTCTGAAATAGTTGTATCAAATTGAAAATATATTTTTTTTCAATATAAAAGCTAATAATGTGAATATGTTCGAAGATATGAAATGAAGAGTTTGAGAAACAATATACCTAACATACGAAACATCTGATCTGCTATGAGATGTCTCAGTGAAAACATCAGATTCAGTTATTCATCAGTTTAAGATACCTAATGATAAATATAGACGTAGGTATTCGATACTCATTTCTCTTATTCTCTTATCAATCACAAAACAACAAAATATCAACCAGATTGGCAGAATCCGATCACGAAATATTATCCCAAATGAATGTCTATATATAGGAAACCCAATTCATATCGTAATTAGGAACATCCCTGAATAGGATTAACAAAACGGGTGTTTAGGTTTTGAAAAATCTGCCGCCTGTACTCCCAACAATAACTGACCACAATAACTAGCCACAATAACTGACCAGTGACCACCCCTATTGGTCGGCAGAGATTAGTGTGAAATGTCCACAAGCCGTTGACAATAGACAATACTCCGGGCAACAATAGAATTTACGGAAATTTAACACCCGATAAACATTACTTCACTACTCGCGTTGATTCCTGATGCATTGTTGGCCAAAGTCTGCAGAAAGGTCTCACAAAGAGAGATGCTATCTGATGTATGAGGTTAACAGTCTTTGCTTTACACAAACAAATATATAGGTAAGTACATGTATATTCCAAAGGAATAGCAGATCTGACTCAAGATAGAATTTTTCTTCATGTGAGGTAGCCTAATGTAAGTATAACATCCTATATTTAGTGTTTTATAGTATGCGACCTCCTTTTAATAAAAAAGGAGATGCACTGCGAACGGCAGCTCTTCGTCTGGCAGGCACTATGGGTTCGTTTTTATTAAACAACAAAAAGTATTATCAGTAAAATAGGCAATATAAAAAAGAAGGGGCGCCACTGCAACTTTTATTATTCTGATATTCAAGTGTTAAATTATTATCTGGAAAGTTGAGGAACCAAATGTTAAAATATCATGTTGGTTAAAAAATGAATACCTGAAATTTTACCCTATAGCTGTAAAACGATAATCGGGAGTGTCATCAAATCAATAAATAAATAAGACAGTTTACCCCAAACTAAAATTTATTCAAGAGGTGTGTATATATAGGAATCTATTTCAAAAAGGTATGTCAATATTAGTATATGAAAACAATATATTTCATGACCGGGCATTTCTAACCATATTCAAATAATCAGTCATTATTTCGGGGCCAACGCATAGTACTATGTGGTGGGTAGCTAATGATGGTCAAAAGCAGTTTTATGAAATTGAATGCACCAAGAAAGATATCCTAATCTGACATGACAAGTCCTCTGTTTATAAAAACCTGGCTTTAGATCCTATATAACACCTCTGAAGGATGCTTGAATCTGCTGAGACTTTTCGAGCTGGTAGACTCATTGGTGCTTGTAGAGATGTTCGTAGGGATGCTGGTAGAGATGGTAATAAACCAGGAAGCTGAGGATCTCGGCAGCAAGGCCGATGACTTGAAGAAAGTCTTGCAGTTTGTCTTGCGGCAGACGTTCGGCAGGTTCGACAGATAGGTTACTCAGGCAGAGAAGGCGAAGACCCCAGATCCATTCCCCAATTGGAATTACTAGATGTAACTATACTAGATGATGGATTCCCAGATCAAAAAAACAGAGGAGTGGTACCCTCTATAAAATGCTACGGAGTATACTACTCTCCTGGGAATAAACTACCCTCCTGGGACTATACTACCCTCCTGGGACCCTATAAAAATATTCACTATTCATGATAGGCCTCTATACAGTGAAAGGTTAAGAAAGACAGTGACAATAACTCACAACTCACCTTCAATGAAGGGATGGGGTACAAATCCGAAAAAGTTCTGAATGACCGGCACGAGGTCTGGTCCGGTGTCCAAAAAATACCAAAAATGCAGTTCCAAAACAAATCTCGCTGAATTGCGATTTCCTAGTGGTCCAGAATGCTGAGGAATCTTCTAAATCCAGGAAAATACCTGTTGGTCCAAGTACGGAACGCACCAAGTGGAACCAAACACCTTTTCTTTCAAGACAAAATGGACCCCTCTTCTACCTGAGCTGGTCCAAAAAGTCAACCCAAAAAAAAACCACTTCAGGAAGTGACAGTCTTTCCAACATATTCTAGAAAAATTTCGTCACTTCCTTTCCAAGATTACATCTTAATTATAGGGAAAACAAAAGAATCCCTAACCCTTTCAGAACTTTATTGTTGAACTGACCTATCCAAAAATCAACTGACCAATCATGACGTTCACTTGACCACACAATTCACCAATTAGAGCCCAGACGGAAAAAAATGGCAACGCTGTTTTATAATCCAGTGGCCACCACCAACTGGCAACGTTTTGGGAACTGAGCATGCCAAATCAATCAATAAGATTGACACGTTGTCATGTCAGTGACACGTTGTCATGTCGGTGACACGTTGACATATGTGTCACAACTGATTATTTATCTCAGATTACCCTAAAATCATAAGGCTTGATCAAAACAACAATAACAAAACGTATACACCTGAAATCTCGGAAAGAAAATGATATTCTTCTATCTGTATGTTCGAATCTCGATCAATAACAAAAAACAACATCATCGAAGACCGTGTTTACCAAAGTAAATATTCTATTATAGATCCAAACTGGTATCTGTGATATATGTAAAAATATTATTTACTATACAGGTAAGTGTTTGGAAATCACTGTTCTTCGATAGAAGTATATCTTGCCATTTGAGATTGGACAACATACAGGGTGTATTATCCTAATCTGAGTACTATTTATGAAAAATAGAGGAACCTATAAAATAGTGAAATTTTACATGCTACAAGTAAAGAGATGTCGATTTGACAATTTCTTTCAAAAAATTGATAAAATATCACTTTTTTCAAGTGTGTTCATTTCTCAATATAGCTTTATTTATTATATATTTCAGGAAAAAGCGTTCACAAATAAGAAAATAAGACAATGAATTCAAAAAGTCTTGAAAAATGTACACTAAATTGTGGGATATAATGAATGCATTGCAACAGCAAAGAGATAATTATAGTGATAACCAATTTTATTTATTTCATTGAAAAATAACTGAATACCTAACTATTCCCAGAAATAAATCAAGATTCAATAAAGATCCGTTTCTCGAGTCATAAGATGTTTCGTTAAAAAAATAATCGTCCATTATTATCCTAGATAAACAATTTGAATGAACAGGCCTGAAATCGAATTTCAAATTAACTTTTTCCTCTATCCTTCGAAATTACCCCACTCTTTGTACATTCGTTATGCATTTTTCAAAATTGCTGCTTTTGTCAAAATGGATTTTGAGATCTCCCGACATACAGAAACGATCTTTACGAACAATTTTTTGTACCTACCTTTGATTTTTTTTCAGATTCTCTCTGAAAATCTGATTTTTATTATCATACTTGGGGTCTAGCCGGAACGATTACGGAAATATAGGGTTGCTATCTGGTTAACTACTAGGAACCTGTATGTTCCTATGTAAATTGAATCATGTGTTCGATATAGATATGATGATTTACAGTTTACACCCTAGATTTGCTGATTTTTTTCTGAATAAAAATGTTTTTCTTGGATTTTCCTTCTTACGGATTTAGATCTTGGAAAAAGGAGGGAATTAAATGGAAAAATACCATCAGATGATATATTCTGTTTCCAACGAGGATTTCGATATAATACAATACTGTCTATAGCCTAACTGATGACAAATTTCGAAATTTTGATGATATCAATATAATTCGGTATTATTCAGATTCTGTAATATTTAGTGACATCACTCTGGAGCTAGGTCTGAAGTTTAGCTTGAACTCAGAAATCCCCTCGGGAATCCCGAATGATTTTGTGTGTGATGTTCCTAAATATTTCATATTTCACCGGATTTTCCCGGAATTCCCCTGGAATTTCGAAAGGATGGACAAATTTTCAACTTCGCTCATACCAATCTGCTTATTTTTTTCCATAGAATCCGTTTTTCCAATCGAAAAAATCGAAATCAAAGTAAACTTTTTATCATCATAGACAAAATGTAGCAAATCGCCATAACTTTCGAACGGATGGACCAATTTTCAACTTCGCTAATACCAATCTGCTTATTTTTCTCCATAGAATCCGTTTCTGCAATCAAAAGAATCGAAACCATCAAAAACTTTTTTCATCATAGAAAAAATGTAGCAAATCGCCATAACTTTCGAACGGATGGACCAATTTTCAACTTCGCTCGTACCAATCTGCTTATTTTTTTCCATAGAATCCGTTTTTCCAATCAAACAAATCGAAATCTACAAAAACTTTTTTTCATCATAGAAAAAATGTAGCATATCGCCATAACTTTCGAACGGATGGACCAATTTTCAATTTTGCTCATACCAATCTGCTCATTTTTTCCATAGAATCCGTTTTTCCAATCGAAAAAATCGAAATCAAAGTAAACTTTTTATCATCATAGACAAAATGTAGCAAATCGCCATAACTTTCGAACGGATGGACCAATTTTCAACTTCGCTAATACCAATCTGCTTATTTTTCTCCATAGAATCCGTTTCTGCAATCAAAAGAATCGAAACCATCAAAAACTTTTTTCATCATAGAAAAAATGTAGCAAATCGCCATAACTTTCGAACGGATGGACCAATTTTCAATTTCGCTCATACCAATCTGCTTATTTTTTTCCATAGAATCCGTTTCTCCAATCGAAAAAATCGAAATCATAATAAAAATTTTTTCATCATAGAAAAAATTAAGCAAATCGCCATAACTTTCGAACGGATGGACCAATTTTCAACTTCGCTCGTACCAATCTGCTTATTTTTCTCCATAGAATCCGTTTTTCCAATCAAACAAATCGAAATCAACAAAAACTTTTTTTCATCATAGAAAAAATGTAGCATATCGCCATAACTTTCGAACGGATGGACCAATTTTCAATTTTGCTCATACCAATCTGCTCATTTTTTCCATAGAATCCGTTTCTCCAATCGAAAAAATCGAAATGATAAAAAAACTTTCTTTCATCATCGAAAAAAACTTTTTTTTCATCAGAAAAAATGTAGCAAATCGCCATAACTTTCGAACGGATGGACCAATTTTCAACTTCGCTCATACCAATCTGCTTATTTTTTTCCATAGAATCCGTTTCTCCAATCGAAAAAATCGAAATCAACTAAAAATTTTTTTTCATCATAGAAAAAATGTAGCAAATCGCCATAACTTTCGAACGGATGGACCAATTTTCAACTTCGCTCATACCAATCTGCTTATTTTTTTCCATAGAATCCGTTTTTCCAATCAAACAAATCGATATCAACAAAAACTTTTTTTCATCATAGAAAAAATGAAGCAAATTGCCATAACTTTCGAACGGATGGACCAATTTTCAACTTCGCTCATACCAATCTGCTTATTTCCTTCCATAGAATCCGTTTATCCAATCGAAAAAATCGAAATCAAAGAAAACTTTTTTTTCATCAGAAAAAATGTAGCAAATCGCCATAACTTTCGAATGGATGGACCAATTTTCAATTTCGCTCATACCAATCTGCTCATTTTTTCCATAGAATCCGTTTCTCCAATCGAAAAAATCGAAATAAAAAAAAACTTTTTTTCATCATAGAAAAAAACTTTTTTTTCATCAGAAAAAATGTAGCAAATCGCCATAACTTTCGAACGGATGGACCAATTTTCAACTTCGCTCATACCAATCTGCTTATTTTTTTCCATAGAATCCGTTTCTCCAATCGAAAAAATCGAAATGAAAAAAAACTTTTTTTCATCATAGAAAAAATGAAGCAAATCGCCATAAATTTCGAACGGATTGACCAATTTTCAACTTCGCTCATACCAATCTCTTATTTTTTCCCCGTAATTCCTCCGGAATTCCGAGTATTATCTACATTTAGTTTCAAAATTCCATCGTTATTTGTTCAAATCTCGGTTCAAATTGACATATTTCTTCCGGAGAAATTCGGGGGAATTCCAGGGGAATTTCGGAGAATTCAGGGGAATTCCAAGGGAATTCCGGCTTATAGGAATTCCAGTGTACACATTTTCTCCTAGTGGTCAACCCCTCGTAATATACATACACATATTTTCAACTCAGTTTTCCCTGATGTCAAGGACAAACTAGAAATATGGCAACATTGTATGTTCGCTCGCTAAATCATAATTTGTTTCTGTGTGAACGCAGCTTTTCTCTTTCTGTGTCACCAGAATGATAGATAATCCTTGTTTTTAAATTTCTTACTATGAATTCAAATTTGATTCCACATGAAAATATATTCATCAAACTTTGTGGAAAAATAAAAATTTCTGCTAGGAAGTATCAAAAATTGTTACAATATAGGTACTGGGCGTTCCATTTGAAAATTCAAAACCGGAGCCATTTCCGGTGAAACCGGAAGTGACCGGAAGGTGAAAAATATGCGAAAACTTTCCTGTTCACGTGCCATTCACCTATACCAAATCTCATTTTGATACACCTAATATTATAGAAGTTATGACTTGTCTAATAGTTTCGTTGACACCCGGTATATGATTTAGTTAAACCGGGACCTCCAGCATATAGTGAAATCCGAACCACTTCTAGGGGAACTCAAAAATCAAATTAAAAACCTCACATTATAACTGTTCTGCTGAGTCGGTTCTGAGTCAATCCTAGACCCGAATTCCGCGACTGCAAGTCGCTCAGAAAGACCAAAGCCACCTAGACCGAGCGACTACCGGTATTGAGCACAGCCGCCTGCTCTACCCATTCATTTTCGCCGCACAAGGTGTCAATCAAGGGCGGCTGGATATTGACAGCCGGTGTACGCCCTCTGACGTTCGCCTCGCGAAACAAAAGACGATCTGCTCGCCGACCGCTTCCTACATGCCATTCACGGTGACGGGCCGTTCTCGATTCTGAATAGAACATTATTTCTCGAGTGGGCATTCCGACACTGCGGGAGAATGGTCTGTTGACTGAACAAATGTCATTTCCAGGCATGTGCTAGTAACGATGACTTCGATATCTGATGCAAAAATGGAGGTAAAAGACTATGTTGAGGACTTGATGTTTTGGTCCTTCGAGCCGGATGATGAAAACTCAGAAGGCACAATAAGGGTAGAACTCCAAGTGCGAAGATTTTGTATTCTCGAAAAGGAATATTCACCCATGGGTTAGGAAGAGGTTGGTTCGTCTGAAAACTGTCTTAGATATTTGTTAGTTGCGATCTTGGAAATCTAAGTGTGAACAGAAAATGTCTTGACTAGGCATTTCCAAAACAATGAGAGATTGTTGAATGAATATGTCATGCGACATATGGAAAAATAATAAAACTTTTATAAAAATCTATTAAAAAAAAGAAATAAGAGTGTAATAAGAATGAAGAGAAATTCGTTTATTCGATTACTGACATATTAACGTCCATACATTGAAAATCCACATCATCAGTTTTACAATGAAATGAAAAAACTAGATGAACTTGGCAACAAAACAAAGACGAATTTCTGGAGATTCATTTTTTAATTTTCTGGTAATAGGCCAATGTGGGTATTTGGTATTTCCTGGGCAAGATATGATATTTAAGTCTCATATTCATGAAAATTATGAAATTTGAATCATGTATCGTTCGAATCGATAGAGCGAAAGATTCGAAAAATTAAAAAAAATGGGATAAAAGTCGAAGTGACAGTAGAGAGGCCAAATTTGGAACAAATGTATAAAATTGGAAACTGAGCAACTTTTTTCTCTGACATTTTTCGAAATTTAAAAAAAAAATGATATTTTCTGAAAAAAATGTCAAATTTGACAGGTTTAGATTAGCACATGAAAAAAGGAAAGATGCTGTATTTTACTAATTTTTCAAGCACAACTGCGATGTCAAATTTTCTTTATATGTAATAATAAAAAAAACTTCCATATGTTGCGAACTTTATGTGTGACACTGTATATGCAAGCACGATGATACATGGAGATCTGAAAAACTGTGTCACACAAGTCATGATTGTTTGAATCAACGTACGTTTCATTTCTTATGCATCTCAACTCAAAATGTTCAGATATCATTTCAACATCTATGATGGTTTTTAACATAGATCTTATAGCTTACGCTAGATCCGGTATCCAGGTTATTTATTTTTCCGGCAACCGTCCGTAAAGTACGTACTTCCCAGACGATTTTTTTTTGAGAAAGTGGCATTTTTCCGGCCTAGTCCGGGTATAGCACGTACTTCCCGGACTAGGCCGGGAAGAATCACATCGTTGTTGTCATTGTAAATATGAAAATCTTGGTAGTATGGTTTTGATAAATGCAGTTGATCATTACCATAGCAGCAAAATAACGACTGACAGCTATCTGACATAAAATTAGCTAACATTCAAAAATTATCAGATGAAAATAATCAATGTGAAACGGAAACTTTACCTTCTTGTTCTGACTTCAACAAAAGGCACTTAAATATACCAAGCATTTCAAACAAATTGAATCCATTCAATATTAACAATTGTTCTAATTTTAATACAAATATTAATATAAATAAGAATTGAAATGTTCGAAATTTTGTTCTAATAAAGAAATGTGTTTCTTTGATTTGTTATTCTACACGGTTGCCGAAAAAATTGTGTACGCAACACGTTCGAAAACAGTTTTTTTGGACTCGCAGACTTCCAGGACTCGCTACGCTCGTCCTAGAATTTTGTCCACTCATCCAAAAAACAGTATTTTCCGGACTTGTTACGTAAATTACTATTGTAGGTCCGGGGGGGTTGAAAGTACTAGGCCATTGATTAGGCGTTTTCATTTTTGTTCATACATGTGTTGTACCACGTAATCATGTAGTACCTACTTTCTTGCAGACCCCTTTTGACCTAAAAATTACTACAGGATGCCGGATCTAGCGTAAGCAATAAGATCTATGGTTTTCAATTAGATCTTTAACAATCATTACAATGTTATCACTGTTTGTTCGGTGAAAACTTGGCGACAAAACAACTGGAAGTACGACCAATCCTGTTTTCATAGTTTGAACACTAATAGAACTTCATTGATAGATTCAAGATTATGAGAGGCTTAGAATTTTCTGAATCTAGTTGGGATACGATTTTCCTTGTACACAACAGATTTCTATTCTATTGATAGTAGCAGAATGCATAGGTAATTTATCAGATGGAAGAGAATCAATGAATTGTTTTCCTTTTCTTCACAGGGATGGGTGATGAACCTTTAATCCATGGCTTTTTTGATTAATCGAATGGTAACCACATCATCATTATATATTTTCTGTTTTTTGTTCACGTGATGAAGAAAATTTTTCGTACTTCCGGGCCTAAAGTGACAACTTCACTCCCTTGTGACAGGTACTAAAGTGTCACATTTAATCCCTCCGGGATTAAATATTGACGAAACTCCCGGAACGATTAAATCACAAACAAACGAATTTAAGGGATATTTTATTGAAAAATATAATTAATTAGAATGGTAATTAACGTTAATATTCAAATTAATATTGTGACAGTTCGTCATATTGACCAGTCTTTCCTGGGTTAATGCAGCAGGTAACTGACGAGTAACAGATAGGTCCTTTTCATATTGAACTGGTGTTTGTTTCGAAGATCCTGCGGAAACAGGAAGCGAGAATGAGGACTGTGGCATAACTATAGTGGACGAATCGGCGACTTGACCAAATATTTTATCTGAAATTTTTTGTTTATTTTTAATAGACGATTCAATATATCCCTCGGCCACGTTGGAGGATTTCCATCCTCCATGTCTCTTCAGCACGTCTATTGTTGCTCCCGAATCAGCTAACAAAGACGCAGATGTGCGTCTAAAACAATGTCCCGTATAAGACGTCGCATTTTCTAATTTCAAGAAAGCTGCTATTTGCCGTGGAAATGTACCAAACATGTTTTTTCCTACTACTCGCGTAGTACATTCTTTGTTGATGTATTGAACAAAAAATTTTGAATGAGGTGTCCCTGTCTTTCGCAATGCCACATATTTCCGAAATATCGCCACAAAACTGATGGCACTGTTTTCTGAATTTTTGATCACAAAATTTCGGTCAATTTTATTTTTGGTGTTTCTAATCGCAATTAGGAAGGAATCGCCCAAATCTCTCACATCGTCGATTTCTAAATCAACCAACTCTTTTCCACGACAAGCTCCCGCAACGCCCAAAATAAGTGCAACCTACAAAAAAATTGATTTCTTAAAATTTCTGAATATAAACAAATTTCCAAATTTACCTTAAGTATTAAATATTTATCATCCGGAGCCTCCCGTAAGAACTGATCTACCTGCTCAGACGTGAGAATTCTTGACTTCTTTGGCTTAAATCCCTCATTTCTTCTCTTCAAAAAAGCTAATAATTTTGGAAATTTACTTATATCAATATCTTCTCTAATGTTAATAACCGATTTCAGCATTGAGTAATGTGCCCAGAGAGTTGAGGCACGAACCGCTTTTGATTTATCATCGAAGTAGACTAACAGCGCATTGTCAGCGCAGGTTGTCTCACATTTTTTAAGCGGCACCACTTTTTAAAAGCATCGTACTGCTGCTCGTATAGTTTTCTAGATTTCGGTGGTAACAATTCTTCACCTACTTCGGCTGCTCTTTTATCAATATCAGATACACCTTCTTCACTCATGATACCAATAATTATCAATAACAATGTGTCTTTACAATGACACTAGTAATGACAATGTTTCTAAATTATAACTGTCACAACGCAATGTTACTATAGTAACTTATTTTAAAGACAGTTTATTAAATGAGTTGAAGAGAGAAAAAACTGATTGAAATTATTGAAATAATTAATAAAATCATACCGGAAGTACGAAAAGTATCGTATATACCTTGCGACTGAAGTACATTTAATCCTTCAGGTAAATTATGACCCTCCCTGCGGTCGGGCCATAAACTTTACCTTCAGGATTAAATGTACTACTTCAGTCCCGCGGTATATAATGTACTATTATACTCGATTCTGTTTTTATTGAATTTTGAGCTTCTCTATTTATTGGTTATAATGGTGGAAGTACAAGCGTTCTATACTCCTCTTATATCTATTTTTGAATATATAGCATTTCAGTCCTCAAAACTATACCATTATATACATACAGTCCACAAACTGCACCACCTTGTATATGGCTACAACCACCTGGTGTCGAATTTGCCTCTGTTTCAATCATATTGAGTTTTCAGCAGCTGATGAGATGGATCTTTTTAATGGAATACACATTATCAGAAGAAAAAAATTGTATCTTCCTCTAAATCCAATTTCTAGCTCCGTGTAATCAATAAAGATACTGATTAACACGCCATTTGTCCTCTGAACGAAATAAACACCTCTCCACAAGCCCTGAAAGACAACCCCCATCCACCTATTTTCCGGACATCAGATAAAAATAAGCCCATTATTTACATAGATCCCTTTGTATGCACTTAGGCGTTTATTGATAAACCCTTATTCGGAACCTTTTTTCCAGCACAGACCGACTATTAGTTTCGGGTAATTAGGGAGACGGTCGGTAGCCCAGGCGACAGAGGCGGCTGTGGTCAAAGCCTATACTTATCAATGTATGGATTTGGTCGCGTGTGTCTCGATTGTAGATGTTTCTTGGACAGTATCGAGTCTCACCTGCTCGCACCAGGAAGTATCATTGGAAAAGAGCAAAAAGCAGCAAACTCTCCAAAAGCTCATTATGCTGCTGAACTAGCCTGATGCATATCTCAAAAGGGATACTCAAAGTTTCAACTGTGGGAGTATTCATCGATGTAGCAACCCTTTGAAGAGCAGCTTTTTCTGTTCTGTGTACACGCTCTGATAATTCTTCCGGTAATGAAATGTGTTTGGGGGAGGTATTGGTGTCTTGCAGAAAATCGGCAGAGCAGATAATGAAAATCCGAGTAGGTGTATTCGATTTTGACGGTGGAGATTGGAATTTGTTTGCGAAGAGAGCCGTTTGTGCGAAAAAGTAGGTTTGCCAACAAAAAAAAAAGAAATATCTATATATATATATATATATCTAAGCGTACAGAACTCTATTTTATTTCAAAGTAAGTAGGTCTGATTGATCTGTGCAAACATTTTTTTATGATTTAAAGTATGTATAATTACATTTTTTACCAAACGAGTATTACAAGCAATTTTCAGTAATAATTCATCACTGGAATCATCGGTACAATAATTAAAAGTAGGTAATTATAAAAATAGAAATGTCACGTTTGAGCAATTCGACATAAGAAATGATGGCGACCTTGAAAAATAGGTTAAATCATCTCAAATATGTTATTATGTGTTATTTTCAATCTATATGTGATTGTTATGAGATTTTGTAATCCTATTCCTTCAAATGTTGGTTTCTTGCCGAATACCACTCTATCTTCAATTATTGATAACTATAAATTTTTTCTCCAACAGGAATACTTTGAATTTTCAGTAATAATTGAATCGGTATTATAAGTGAAAATACATAGGTATACTATTCAAAACATAAATATTTCTGAGTATATAGGTATTCAAATAGTATACCTAAAATAATTTGGAAATACTACAAAAAACTGAAAATATACCGTTTAATGAACCATCAAACAAAATTTGATTTGAAAACGAGACGTTTCACGCTGTCACTGTCAGCGTTCGGTCGATTATCGGTTGAACGAAATTAGCGGCGTTGGCGCATTCACCAAAAATACCGCAATCTCCAGAAAGACGTGCTATCTATAAACCACTTATATTTAATGAGGCACTAAATTATATAACGAACATTGAATACATAGCTTTTGATACACTTATGACTCCATTAAGTATGAATTTCATGTTGGCTTCAGGCAATTTGGGGTGTTACTGTTCTAGTGGGTTTGTTGTTCGGAGATTACTCCTAATTCGAATGGGTATTCTATCTATGATACAATTTTTCCAAATAACCTGAGGACATTTTCGAATTCTGAAATATAAAGTGTTTGTGAAAATTTTAAGTAATAGGATTTTACTTAAAAACCTTGTTTTTTTCTAAAAAAAGGAAAATAAATAACTCAAAGTCATCTCCACAACATTATTATAGAATAATCTAACATGACAAGGTAGAAAACGAGCAGAAAACAACTACGTATCTGGCAAATACCTCACAAAATATTGAATTATATCCACTCGTAGTCTATGCATCAATTCATATAAATGAATAAAAATACAAATATTTCCTTCTTCGAACATGCTTTTATGCTCCCAACGAGACAGACACGCCTGACAACCTGTAGACCGGTTTCGGGCTTATTGTCCCTCATCAGTACAGTTGTTTTTTCTGTTCAAATCGAATTTAAAGGATGGTGAAATGCTGTGAAATGTGTAAGAGACGATTTAAAAGTGTTGACCTGAACACAACATTCCACTGGTTAGTTACTCAGTGTCGTATCATTCGTTGTATAAACCTTATTCACCCACCCTCATATGCAAAACGATTTTTGGTAATTTGAGAACTTTCCCCGAGTTGAAACGTTAGTGGATATATGTGAAAATATGATCAGAAAGAGAATATTTCAAGAGTCGCTGAGTTTGATCGCATTGTTTTACTACAAGTGATGAAATGGTTGGCCAAAGTGGTAAGAAAATGCTCAGAGTAAGTGGAATTGAAAAGTGATAACAACATGTTTGATGTTTTATTTCTCAAGTTCCACACTTTGAACCTTTATATTACCAGAAAATAAACAGTATCGTTTGACAGTGAATTAACTGTATTATCATTCGGGTAATAAATCAAAGATATAAATTATCAGAAAACTTTGATATTGCATTGTTTTCATTATGCCTTGAGAAGAATGGATACGATAATTTTGTTAGGTTAATTTATTCAAATTCAGACACTTCGAAGGTAGCAAGACACTAGTGCTGGGGAATCTGTTATTGTTGCTATCCCTGTTTTAGAATGAGGTAACCCTAGTAACTGTTGGCTTCAAACAACTATACTGTGGTAAGGATTGAGTATTATAATATAATCGGAGGGGGTAATAAAATTACAAATTCTTTTCCGTCTAGGTTATTGTATCAGAATAGTATATTATGATACACGTTTCATAAGACGCTATTTTGTCGCACGCATTGTTTGGAGTACGACGAGCGATAGCGAGGAGTGCTCCAAATGAACAAGTGCGACAACGTGTCTTATAAAACGTGTGTCATATGCAATTTTTTCTATTTTGAATTGATTTGAAGAAAACAATGGATTTAATATCGATAAATAACAGAAACATCTTCGATTGGTTACAATTATGACATTGAAATAATTAAAATCTGACCCAGTTTACAGTTGAGCGATTTTGATTATTGCAATACTAGCGGTGAAAAATTCAATGTTGTTATTGTTTTTATTGGTAAATTTAAATTACACTCTGAATTGAAATTTACCAATTAAAACATTGAGTTTTTCACTACTAATATCACCAAATCCAAGTCGCTCAGAAGTAAACTGGGCCTAACTCTTCTGACTTTCATTTGACAGTTCGATTGTACCAATCTCCGAATAATAAAAAATGCGTATCGAAATAGAGGCTATTTCGACACGCATTTGCGTTGCATAATGACTTCATTATACAACCAAAATAGAAAAACTGTTTTAAGTGTATATGAGTGCGCCACTGACGATCAGATCGAGAGATTTTGATCTACTCATAAGAAACCACCAGACCAGGTGACGCAGTAGCCGTATGGCAGAGCAATGTCAGATGTCACCGGCAAGTCAGTTCATCAGTCACTGAAAATTATGGCGAAACCTGAAATATTAGAAATGCCCGTTGCCGCGAGACTTCCGAAAATGAAGCCGAATCAATCTGGCGAATTAACCTTATCTGGGGTACCAACTTTTAACGAAGGCTTACCCTAATTGGCACCAAAGCTGAACAAACTAAATGAAAATCAATTTAAATACATCGAAGTGATATTTCAACGTAAATGGACTCAGCGTAAATCTAGTGGTGTGTGGAATATTATCAGACAATCTGCTACCGAGTATTCAGCTATGGATCTGCTCGTGGCTGGATCACTTTGTTCACGTCGAAAGCGGCATAGCGGACTACATTGCTTCAAATTAGATACAGATAAGTTGCCGTTCGCAACATCTAAAAACTCTCGAGCTTCGATATGAGGTTATTAAAGAAATTCCTGGTCAAAGTCATCAATGTATGGCTAACAACTTGAATAACTCAGACAGGATTATTTTTCAGAAAAGGATAAAAACGAACGGCGAGGCATTCTCATTACCGAGAATGGGTGATTTTTTCGAATCGATATGGGAGAAACATGTTCGAGAATGTAATTTTTAATAAGTGTGTATCTTCGTGAACCGACATGTGAAGTGAATGTCATCCAAGCATCATATTATTAATAAAAATAATTGTCATTATTTTAATTGATGTGGAATTTGCTACCAACCATAAACGATTTACAAAAAACGGAATAATTATTTGGCGGGAATTTATCATGGAAGACATTACAATCAATAAAGACATACACAGTAAAAACTGGGTAGTTAAAATTAACTACAACTTGTTGCTCAGCTCGATCCACTAACCTTATTTAGTTAAATTAACAAAAGTACATGTAGTCGAATGAATCTTGTCAATTTGTGCAATAGCTTAGTTGACAAATAACAAAACTTAGTTGCGAAATCATACTAGTTTTTTTGGAGTTACTACAAAACGGTTTTGCGAAATCACCGGATATATTTCGTATTTTCAACAATATTCTTTCGATGAATGTGAAACCAATGATGGTGATTCGACAAATCATTTTGGTTAATTAGTACTAAATATTGTAGTGGATTGGTATTCTATTTTGTTACTTTAGCAATATGATATTGTTAATTCAAAAATATAATTTTGCTCTTTCGACTATAATATTGTGAATTTAACAATTATATATTACATACTTAATAATGGCATATTGTCGATTTCACAAGTTCAGTAGTATGGTATGAAAATTTATAAGCAAAAGATGTACCATGAGGAAAATGAATAAAACTCAATGAATATCTTTCAATTCAATTTTATTTAAAAAATGAGGACATTCACAAATATTTACAGTTTTATGAAGAAAATCAAAATAACTTGAAAAATAAACACTCGAATAAATGTATTACCTCTTGAAAGATTTCTATACATTGAGAAAAAATGTACATATATGATTAACCGAATATTACCAGCGGATTTGGTAATATATAACTATCAGAGATGATATAATTCACGTAGATGTATCCTTTGCCTGTTTATTCCATCTCTCGAACTGGAATCTCCGTCTAGAATGAAACAAAAAGGTGAATGATGAATCAGGAATAACATGAATTTCAAATAATGAAATTGAAATAAGAATGAATGAAATAGGAATGAAAAAACTCAAAGGAATACTTACGTTCCAAAGAAGTTATTGAATATTCTTATGTCGTCAACCCTGATCTCCTATTTTGGAAAATTTTATGAATGCCTTTAGGAAATCCCTCGAGAAATCCGCTTGTAGTTCCATGCTGAGCAACTAGAAGGAACTTCTAATTTCCAAGTGATGATCATAGTTGCCCAAATTGAATGATGCTGAAGTTATAAGATGACGAATTTCATCTGGAATCAACTGCATCTTTCCATAAATCTCCAAAATATCTGCAATAATTGAAAAAAATCGGTTATGATTTCAATTATTATTGTTGAAGGTACTGGGTAGTTTGTTTGAACACGATTAGTGAACTTAACATCAAAAATTATAGAACAAGCATAAACCGTAAAGATAGCAGTAAAATACCTCTACCTTATTGGAAAAGACTATTCAGTATGAGTACCTACTGAATGGTTTGAATAATAATATACTATATAATACCCTATTGATATTGAGTATGCTAAAATTGAGTGCAGCACTTGATTGAGTTTTTATACTCAAGGGTACATCTAATCTGCTCTAGGTCAATGAATACATTTTTCATCTACTTACTTTCTGTTGCAATTTCTCTGTTGGCGTTTACTACTCTCGCATACTGCTTCATTTTTCACTCGAATTTTGTGGGATATGTTGAATATGAATTTAGTCAACCACGTCCATCTTGAATTCTTGAATCAACGATATTGTAACTTGATATATTATAGCTGAAAAATGTAATTATTATTCACAAATTGGTTTCTTACCAAAACAATATTGCCTTTATCTTTTTGTGGAAGTTGGGCACTCTTATTACATTGTCAAGACTCCACCCTATTGATTTTTCCTGCTTTTTGAAATAATCTAGAACCAGATAATTATACTTACATACATATTATAGTCGATAATAATGCATTAGATGAATCAAGAAACGGTTTTGCGAAATCACCAAACATTTTGTATTCGTAACAATGTACTTTCGATTAAAGTTAAACCAATGATGGTTATTCGACAAATCAATTTGGTTAATCACTACTGAATAAAATGAAATTTCATCTCATTTCGTTACTTCAACAACAAGATATTGTCAATTCAACAAATGGTTTGGTATGGAAACAAATATATTCTTGAATGAATTTGTGACCAAAAATAAACAATTAAACCTTACCTTCATTATATATTTAATATGCAGCAATTCTTCATCATCGACCAGAGATTAGTTCAGTGAATTCTAACTTGATGGAGGTGTTGCTTCTTTTCTGATGAGACAAAACTTTGCACGCTCACCTCACACCGCACACCTCAACGACACGAAAGACTACCAAGTACTGAGCTTACCTCATTCTGACTTGCATCACATCGTCGTCAAACGTTGATTAAATGACAACTACTTTTTGGAAGATTAAATATTTGTTTTGTCTATTTCACTCAAATTCATAGAAATCAACAATAGACATCGTATTTTTCACTACAATTTTAGTTACGGACATTTTTTAACTAATCGTTGTAGTGAAAAGAACAAATTTCATCATTAACAAGTTCCTCGGATGAATTTTATGCTAATATAGATATAATATTTGTGGTTATTAACAAATTTCTTGCTATTTTCAACTAAATAGACATTAACAAATATATATTTTTTACTGTGTAGGCGTGTTTGTGAGTTCAGGTTTTTAAATAAACCAAAATACTTATACTCATATTTCCCTTCATACACACAGTAAAAAAAACTTGGGTGTGATTTCAATTAAATGGATGTCAGAGCAAACTCCGACGAATACAACAAAGTTGTGTCCTTTTCATTATACATTTCACAATTGAGTGTTAGGTGGTGTTAATTCCGATCTAAGTAATGACATCATGAATGTGGTAGAACGATTCTGAAACATAAAATCATAAGAAACACCAAATGGTTGAAATTTAATATTCTTAATAGTTTTATCATTGACGTTAACGCATAAAAACACCTATTATATAAAATCAACACCAAGGTACACCGTGTCATATCACGGTGGCAATAATCATTCGCTAAGTATTGCATCCTTCAAACAACTGATTTGATATAAATTAAAAAAAATATTGTACCTCACACAGAAAAAAATGTATGCTACAAGCAAGATTAATAGTCTTGACTGAAAGATAAGTAAGACTCATATATCCGCAAAGATAACTATTCTCAATTTGACATGCATGTTATTCTCATTCCGATCGTATACAATACTCATTACATCAACATATAATATTGAGATAAGTATAGTAACAATCAATTCTAGTTTTACCAATTCTTCAGTCAGTAGTAAGTCAAATTGAACTGAATTTAGGCTTGTCTTACAGCAAAAGCTTCCTCAGTTTTTATGGAAACTATATTATACTCATTATGAGTATAATAATAGTTCATCAAATACAGTCTATACTTCGCATCAGAGTACATTCAATTCGAATTGATTGGCTCCTTCACTTGAATGGAATCTAATACAGCTGTGGAAAAGTATAGTTATTCTTGAAAAAAGAGGATCCCTTGAATAAGGACGAAAATAAATATACTTGAAATGATAATAGAATGGATTGATCAAATACTATACATAAGCTTACATCAAAATTAATTCATAATCATATATAGTGTGTGGCGAAAGTATGAAATGCTTCCATTATTGGAAGTGTTTCATACTTTGAATCTCGCTATGAATGCATCTGCATTACTTTTGCATTATAATCTTCATCAGCAGTAACTGAATTCTCGAATATTAAAAATTAATCTGTCTCCTATGGTTGAATAAGGTATATATATAATGGATTCAAGAAGAAAAGTGAAATTTTCAACACATTTTTTATTTCGAAAAATAAATGTATTTGAGTAAATAAATAAAACAATCATTAAATAAGAAAGTTTGAACATACAGTCGTAAAATAAAATAAATATCTGAAATTCCTAACAAAACATATAATCTCTGATGAGGAGAAAATTGAATTTCCTTTCTTAAAGGGAGTTTTTAACAGGCAGTGGAATATTCCTATGTACTTATACTTGTAATTAACAAAACAACTGCCTGAACATGCAGACATAAAATAAAATATACAAATTCGTTTGGTTAAAACTACCTATATAATATTATATAGAAGATGAATTTTGTGACAATTTTTGACTGAATGCTGATGGAAGAAATACTAAATTAACTTAATGATACATTGATATTGAAAAATCATAGCATGCTATGAATATTGGACTAATTTCATGTGAAATTGTGAAATATTAGAATACTCTTCGAAAAAATATAATTGAAATCAGTTGAAAAATGTAGATTTTATAAGTATTCTGATCTCAAGTGGTCTTTCGCAAATACACGATATCCCTTGTAAAAAAAGGCATTCACACCTTCCATTACATGTACCTACATCATGTACTGAAGAATTTTCCTTCATTTCCTTCCAATTTCGAAGGAATTTTAATCGTTTTCCTATGCTAGGAATTAATTCCTTAACAAGTTCCTCGCTCAGCATGCTAACATTTTCAGCTGTTATTTCGTGTTCTATAAACCAACATAGATATGAATAAGTATTATTATATATATTTGATGCGTTATAACATGTGGAGCATAAAATTATATTGACAGATTGCACCAGATTTAGGTGCAATGTTTATTTTTTCAAGCAAATCTGGAAACTGTCAATAATGAGAATGTTATGACATATTTTCTATTATTTCTCAATATATACCTATATATACAGCCGCGAAAGATGAAAAAAGCTAGAACCGTATCATTGATTGAAAGCCGAGTTGAAAGCATATTCTTTTTTCTATATATTAAGTACCTATAGTTTTCAACATCAGCAATACACTCGGCAATACATTATATCCATCACCAATTTGGTACACACTGTATATGTATAATCATGTATTCACCTGGCCAATCATAATAGGGATAGTTTGAAAAAAGGTAAGTATAGAAATTTCACTTCACATTATGCAAGAGTATAAAATACAGGCATCATAAGATTATGATTTGTTATTCTGTTTCATGTGTAAATTGAATGTAACGTTTTATCTGTCGTTACAAGAGGATGCATTGAACGCAATATAATATTTCACTTGTGATGCCCCCTCCGGTATAGATGATGCAATCTTCAATACAAATTCATAATATTCATCAATTGGGCGTTGGTTTCATTGAATTTGAAAATTACGTACAGAAAAAATGGGCAAAAAATTTGCATTATTCTATTTTCAGGTTTATTCAAAGATGTCTGCCTGCTCATAAATGAAAGCTAATCAAAACTGACATATTTGTATAGGTTGATATACTTACCGTTGAATACTGGGATTAATTCTTTTAAATCCCATTTTTCTAGGAGCTCCTCCATGGAATCGAGTAGCAATTTGCACTTGCACTATATGATTATTCAATTCACAACGCTTCAGCTTCACTGATATAAGTTCGGGAGCTTCGACTGACGCAGGAACAAGGAACAACGTAGTTATATCCCCTCTCTCAACGTCGAGTATTGTTATTCTTCATCCAAGTATACAATATTCAGAATAAGAATAGCTTATTCTTGGTTGAATTATACCTAATATCTATTTGAGAATACTTTGAGATTCAATCACAATGATTTACTCTTCATATAATTGAAGAAACTATTCGATCAAAAGAATACTTCTTACATCAAAGAGCTGTTACTCTAGTTCGAAAACAAATTTCTTTTGAATCAATGAATTCGTGAATTATTCGATTAAATATGAAACTATACTCTAGCTAAGCTTTGCATTATTTCAAAATGATGCAAGTCAGTTATCAAATATACTTTATGTCTGTTCTCGATTTGAGCAATGAAACTATGTTCGATCCAGAATACATAATATCGAATGTAATGTATCGTAATCTCAGTAATCAAGAATATATGTCATTCTGGAATGAAATTAGTCTTTTCTTGACTCAAATGAAACTTTCTTATTTCGACTATAATAAAATTCATATTAAGATTATTTTTTCAAGACCATCTTTATACTTCAATGCAGATGATCATTTTTTTCTGTGCAGTAAGCATGTGAATGTTGTGAATTTCATGCGCTCATCTGTTCGATCTTAGAACCTTAGAACTTTTGCCAATAGGTGGAACTGACGTCCTTCCTACCGTACCTGATTTCAATATTGGGCTAGATATATTAGATGATTTTGATATAGATCAGTATCAATTGGCCTATAGTCCATAGTACCACTGATCAGGATAAATAAGTTCGTTATCCGAATTGTTCCTAGATTTTTCAACTTAGCAAAAATCACCAGAGGTGGTGAAAAAAAGCACTGATTCGCATGAACATACTCATGATATGGTGTTCCTTCACACCAGAAAAGTCTTCGCATGTACCTGCTCAGTGATTAAACGCACCGAAGAGAAGGATTCAGCATCAAGAAAATCTCATATATGTGCTCACGCCACCGCGGTGTCAAATCGCACTTTCCTAAATGCCACACCAGCAAAGTGTTGATTCTTCTTAACACTAGTGTTACTGACAACTGATTGATTGTTTATCAAAAACACCTATGGGAAAGGTCACATTACACATACAGTGGTCAATAATATGCCGGTGTTTACTGACACTTGAACAATCAGGACCTCAGGGGACACCAGACGGTGTTAGCTGGGTGTGAGCTGGTGTAATTATTTTTTTCACTGTGTATATAGGAAGTTCAAATCTGGAATGTCGTTATTAGCTACAAAAAATCAAATGAATGAAATTATATATAGGTATACAGTGTCACACATAAAGTTCGCAACATATGGAAGTTTTTTTTTTATTAATAAATATAAAGAAAATTTGACTTCGCAGTTAGTTTGTGCTTGAAAAATTAGTAAAATACAGCATCTTTGCATTTTTCATGTGCTACTCTAAACCTGTCAAATTTGAAATTTTTTTCGAAAGTCCTCAAAAAATCAGTTTTTGTTGAAAATTTCGAAAAATGCCAGTGAAAAAAGTTTCCAATTTTATACATTTGTTCCAAATTTGTACTCTACTGTCAATTCGACTTTTTTCCATTTTTTTTTTAATTTCTCGAATCTTTCGCTCTATCGATTCAAACGAAACATGATTCAAATTTCATAATTTTGATGAATATGAGACTTCAATATCATATCTTGCCCAGGAAATACCCACATTGGCCTGTTACCAGCAAATAAAAAAATGCATCTCCAGAAATTCGTCTTTGTTGTTGCAAAGTTCATCTATAGTTTTTTCATTTCATTGTTTAACTGATGTTGATTTTCAATGTATGGACGTTAATATGTCAGTAAACGAATAAACGAATTTCTTATTACATTCGTATTCCCTTTTTTAATAGATTTCTAGGCAGTTTGATTATTTTTAATTCAGTTACAAACAACCCCGAAATATGATCGGCTGAGTGACTTTTGGAACTGGAAGCATCATGAAGCAGGTTTGAGTATTAAGTATTAACTCGTGAGTAAGTTTCAAGAAATAAGAAAAAGGAAAAATAATCAACCAGTAGGAGTATAGGAGTGTAAACTTTATTATGAATAAGGTATGGGAAAGATAAATTATTTCTCAGATCGAAGATGGCACAGTCATACCTCGAGTCATACTGAGCGTCCGACGTTATTTCAAGCCATTTCACATTTTGTCATGAAAATGTCATAAATTTATTTTCAACCAATTAGAAGGCTCCTTTTTGTATACCTACGTTGCTTACAGCAACGGGCGATTACCTACATTATACAATGGCATAAATGTATTGTTGGTTGCATAACGATGTGTCGAACTACAATGCATAATCAAAATAACTAATTCCATAAACTGTACATTTAATATTAATTCAAACAATAAATAGGAAATCATCAGAATGGCTTGATTTTATTCATGAAATAATCTGAACAAATACAACTCGTGTTATTGATGATTATCGAAAATTCCTTCTCTTTTTCGAAACAAATCATGTTGCTTTGGGAAACTACACGAGCGCACAGCGCGAACATGCAACATGATTTGTTTCTCAAAATCGAAGGAATTTGTGTTTCGATAATCATCAATACACTTGTTGTATTACATGCGATAATTTTGTTAGTTCCTATTGACGGAATTAATAAGTGATAATTTTTCTGTCAAAAATGAAGCGCCTTATAATTATTGACAAACGTCACTCAGAATAAAATATTTGTATACATGTGATATTTGATGTTATGATTGAAAACGGATTACTGTTTTGAATGTTCCTGAAATATTAGTAATAAACATCAGTTACTATCTACAGTATCTATACGCAGAATAGGTCGTATAGGGTTCATCTTCTCGAGGTATTAACAGCAACTCCAATTGATGAAATTTTCTTACCGAATCTCCCACGCAGAAGAATTAATTCCCTATAATTTTTTTCTTGTTTTATTTCTTGGTTTCACTCATTCATTCGTCAAACATTCGTGACCTTGAAAAAATTATTGGTAATAATTCTGCTGCTAGGGAGATTACAAGTGATAACCTATGACCTACATCCGGAAAAAGCGGTCGTTTCTCGTAAAACCGGAACAACTCGGAGACTGCGTCGACCCCACGAACCCTTTCCATCTAAACCCGCCACGACCGTGGCGACCACAATAATTGCCATCGGTAACGTTCCGAGAGTAACGATTCAATTCGGAACAATCTATAAACAAACGCGATCTAGATCCGGATAGGATAGCGCGCCACCCTTCCAGCGCGCCCCGACCTCTCCCCTCACCCCCCACTACCGACCGAGGGGCGTGGCCTGCGGATCGCGCGCCGCGCCAGCCTCGCCGCAGCGCCAGAACTTCGCGGTGCGCGGACTTCATCGACTTCGTCCCGCTGCCGACCGAGCGACATGCGCCGATCGCCGCCCGAACCTGAGATCTAGAGCGCCGCGCGCCAAGACAATCGCCCGTCGCGCCCTGGAAACTGTTGCCGCGTGCAGCAAACAAACAACTGATTTGAAGTTTCGTCGCGGGTGCGTGACGCGAGTGTATGCCGGCCGGGATTTTGTGACAGGTGCCGACGGTGACAGACCGAAGCTGTCAGATAGGTCCGGCGCGAGGGGTTTGCCGCCACTGCAGATGGGAGTGTTTGAAGTGAGGCCTTCTCACACCCCCGGGATGCATTGGGTGAGTGGGTTTTTGGGGGTAGAGGTCGTTTTTGGAGGAAAATTTCATCTTATTTGGGCAAACGATCGGTCGATCGTTTGTCATGAGAAATTTATCAGTGACTATATTCGTTTAGCATGAGCAAGTTGCTGAAATAGGTACCTATTTCAGATAAAGCAGGATTTATTTGCTATTCCAATTTATTTAAAGCAGAAAATATGTATCAGTTTGATCAAGCCGAGCGCCGAGCCCAGCTTACTTCTGAGCGATTTGGATTGAGTGATATTAGCAGTGAAAAACTCAATGTTTTAATTGGTAAATTTCAATTCAGAGTGTAATTTGATTTAAATTGATCAATAAAAACAATAACAAAATTGCATTTATCACCGCTGGTATTGCAATAATCAAAATCGCTCAACTGTAAACTGGGCTTTACGCTGGTGCGTCAGATTTTAATTATTTCAATGTTACCAATCGAAGATGTTTCTGTTATTTATCGATATTAAATCCATTTTTTTCTTCAAATCAATTCAAAATAGAAAAAATTGCATATGACACTTGTTCGCACTTGCGTACTATTTCGACAGTGGTAGCCAGTGGCAGCTTCAGCTTGCAGTGCTATAATAATGCCTCTGCTCTATAGCAATTGTATTATATGATACATTAAATTCTTCACGGAATACAGACATGGATATTTTTGATGTTCCTCCATTAGTTCCAAAGTTCCAAAACTTGTTCTGCTGTCCAATTCATATCTGATCACTGCACGAGGATTACTCTGACTTTAAAAATATGAATACTTAATATTAACCTCAAAATATTCGCAACAAAAATAATCAAACTGCGCATGATCGCATACCTCTCTGTCCTCTATTTCCTGGAACAAATATTCAGATTCAGTTTATTTGTGTTACACGATGCAGAAAAAATTGCATTCACATTTTCCTACAGTAAATATCATTTTCTGCACCATGTTATATGATGGACTCAAGACATTGATATACGAGTTTATATATATCTCATATAACTCACCATGTGAGGAAATATCGAGAAAAATATATCAGTTTGCAAAGTTCATAAAGTCATAAAATCACAAATAATAATTTTATGAACTTGACAACTGCGCAGAATTTCCTGAATATTTGTGACCTCGGTTGTGACAGTCGTGAAAAAAAAATTAAAAGAAAAATTGCCTGATCGAGGGCCTGAAGCTCGGCCTGAAGCGAGGCCTGAAGGTATATAAAAGCCATTTCAAAAGAATGTCTGAATAAAAACGACATAAGGCATATTGCCGCTCCAGTATATGAAATTATGAATCTGACAGATATGGAAGTTATCGAACATCGAGTGGAAGATAATCGAGAAGATCTAAGTATATATCTATACCTACCGAGATCTATACGTATAGGTATGTCAAGGCAAAGAAAAAATATGATCTCGTGTGTGATTGGTCTTCACGGATTGATATTCAGATCAAGAGTCGATTCAAGAGTTTTCGGAGTTTTCTTTGGTTTTCCCGCGTTTTTGATGATTCAAAATATAATGAATTTAAACATTTTTTTTATCCACGAATCTCTGAGCAAATAACGGTTTGAACGAGTTACTTTCAAATTAAGAAGTAATAAAATTATTTTGTTTTCTGAACATCACAGGATATCCCTTTTCGTGAGAACCAGAATATAAAAAAATTAAAATTTGTCATATTGCGAGGCCTATTGGTTAAGTACGAGGTTAAGTATGTCCAGTATTGTTCATTTAGTCAAGGTTAGTCTCGTGAGTTTAGTATTCGGTTTAGTATGTATGATGCGAGGTATATGATTGAAAGGTTAACACTCGCTTTGATTATCAAGAAATTACTATTTTGCGCTATGCCTACTTCTTTCGTTTCACTACTACGATTAAAAATGGTCCAATGGAAATTGTCCGGTCATAATGCTGTGTATACAGTATTATTTCATTCAAGCTATTAAATACACGTTTTTGATTGGTTGAAATGATTGTGTTTCAGTATTTCGCTTTCTGATTCGTAGGCAGTAGGGTAGTTTAATTAAACAACGAATCTGTCATAGTATTTTCCGATTCCCTGGTGACTAAATGAATGCCACTACACCAAATTTTCGTCTGAACCATGATAAACACACACTATTAATATGTATCCACTTCATTTTCCACAAATTATGTATAATTTCAGCAAGAATTAATCTCGGAATTAATCTAATGTAACCTAACCACACAAATTGTGACAACAATCAAAATGAATTTAGCTCAGTAGTACCTAGTGCATAGGTCATCTTGCCTACATCATACAATGGCATAAATGTATTGTTGGTTGCATAACGAATCTTCTTGTGTCGAACTACAATACATAATCAAAATAACTAATTCCATAAACTGTATACGTTTAATATTAATGTGAACAATAAATAGGAAATCATCGGAATGGCTTGATTTTATTCATGAAATAATCTGAACAAATACAATGATTATCGAAAATTCCTGCTCTTTTTCGAAACAACTCATGTTGCTTTGGGAAACGGGAAACCACACACATTCGTTTCTCGAAATCGAAGGAATTTGTGTTTCGATAATCATCAATACACTTGATTGTATTACATGCGATAATCTGAATATTTACCTAATAGGTAGATATGGAAGATTTTCGATATTTATTCTCATGAATTACCCGAGGAATTACCTATACTCCATATATATCAACGAAGGTTTTTTTGCCAATGGGAAAAATAACAGGTGTATCTGACAATTAACAAATATAGTTAATGGAATATGTTATGAACTTATACACCTTGTATTATGCAATTTTGTTAATTTCACTTGAATTGAGTTAGTTGGTCATGATTGTCATCGAGACAAGAAATAAATAAAGTCTAGTCAAAAATATTAACTGATTTTTGCCGTAAAATTAGTGTTTTGCCCAAAACATTTGGTCCTTCGAACCTTCGAAATAGGAATTTTGAATCGAGAACATTCAATTTAGCCGAAATTGAAGACGTAAACGATTCATCAAAATGTCTGAGACAGAAGGAACGATAAGGAAAACCAGCAGGTGTACTGCAGGAATACCACCAGTAAGATACAGTCCAAACGAAGAAAAGTCCGTAGTTTCCACAAGGAAGTCCATAAGGTCTAATAGTTCGATAGCAAGTGCTAAATTGAAGGAAATTGAATTGAAGAAGTTGGAAGAAATTAATAGAATACAAGAAGAATTCGAACAGAGAAAGTTAGAGAGGGAATTAGCTGTTATAGAAGCCAAAGCATCAATAGAAGCAGAAAAGATTCTGGAATTTGCCACTGAAAGAAAGAAAGAAGTAGCAGACAGACAACTAGTGTTAAAAGCAGCAGCACTAGAGCAACAAAAATATCGAAAAACACGTCGAATGCACATGAGAAAGTTCACTCGTGGCTATTCAAGCAGGAATCTCAACATTTAATAGATTTGGATCCAGGATATAATACTCATATTAATCAAAGAGAAGATTATGCCCAGCCGATGGACTCAGTTGCAGTAAGAGTTATTGAGGAATTTACTTCTGCAACCCGAAAAATGACAGATGCTTTCAAGTCTTTGTCAGAGAATAATCCAAATCGAAATGAATCATCCAAAGTATCATTTCGCAAGACATTTGGAAAAGAGCTTCCTTCGTTTAATGGAAATGTTGAAGACTGGCCTATGTTTATCAACCTTTATAGAAGATCTACCGAAACATGTTGTTTTAGTGATGAGGAGAACATGATACGTCTTCAAAAAGCTTTGAAATCCGAAGCTTTGGATACGGTGAAATCATTATTTGTTTCTCCAGATAATTTGGAAAATATTATTCATACACTTGAAACCAGATTTGGTCGTCCTGAGTTCATAATAGATTCTAAGATGAATAAAGTGAAGTTGTTGCCCCCAGTTAATACCAAATATGCTTTATCTTTCATCAAATTTGCAAATTCTGTTCTGAATCTCACGGTTACTTTTCAATCTTTGAAAATGGAAGCCTACATCAATAACCCTCAACTCATTAACCAACTTGTATCGAAATTGCCAGAACATCTACAATTCCAATGGGCGAGAAAAGTAGCCATCAAGATTAAAGAAAGTGAAGTCAATGCTATGCCTACGTTAGTTCAATTTTCTGAGTGGTTACAAGAAGAAACTTCAGCAGCCAATTTGTTATGCAGACCCTCAACGTCGACAACATTCAAAAATTCAGTTTTTGTTGGTTCCGAAGATTCATCAAAACAAAAGCTCTGCACGTTTTGTTCAATCATGCTATATACAATTGTAGACAGTTTTTATCTCTTGATATGGAAAAGAGGTGGTAATGGGTGAAGGAACATAACATTTGTTTTTCTTGTCTTGCTTCATCTCATCGCATTTTCAAATGTAAATATGGCAATTTATCTCGTTGTAGAAACAGAATTGATAACGAGTATTCAATGCATTGTTTCACCCATCAGGAAGACGAGGAATCGACAGAATTGAAGAATCTCATACAGCAAACCATATTTATTGACATGCTTGGAATTGAAAATAAAAATAAAGTAAATGTTCCTGAACTTGAAGATAGAAGCATTCAAATAATGAAACAAAGTTGTCGTCAAGTAGAAAATAATCATTGGGAAATCGGATTGCTTTGGAAAAAAGACGACATCATATTACCTGTTAGTAAATCTACTGCTCTCAGTAGATTATACACGATGGAAAGAAAGATGGAGAGTGATAGTCAGTTCGCAAGTATTGTAGCCAAATAGAAGAATATGTCAAGAAAGGATATGCGAAAGTTTTAACAAAGGAAGAGGCCGCCATCACTACAAATAAAAAATGGTTTTTACCGCACTTTGTAGTTAAACATCCAAATAAGCCAGAAAAGTTTCGTTTTGTCTTCGGCGCCAGAGCAGAAGTACAAGGAATTAGTTTGAACCAAAATTTGTTGAAAGGTCCTGATTTATTAATTTCTTTATTAGACATTTTGTTCAATTTTCGTCAAAATCGAGTTGCTGTAATGGGAGACATGGAAGAAATGTTTCTACAAGTCCAAATCATACCAGAAGATAAAAAATCGCAGTTATTTTTGTGGCGGGGAAGAGATAGAAAAAGTCCTATACTTACCTATCAAATGGAGGTTATGATTTTTGGCGCAATTTGCTCCCCAAGCTGTGCTATATACGTGATTTGTCAGAATGCGAAGAAGTATGCGAAAATATGCCCAAGAGCTGCAGAAGCCATTGAAAAGTATCACTACATGGATGACTATTTGGATAGCTTCGAAACTGAGGAATATGCCACTGAAGTAGTGAAAGGAGTCATTGATATTCATAACCGTGGAGGATTCAAAATGAGAGGTTGGCTTAGCAATTCTCGCCAAGTTATAGAACACGTTCCAATTGAACTGAGGTCGAAGAATATTGTTAATTTGGATTTCGAAAAATGGCCAACATTTGAGAGAGCACTGGGATTGATATGGAGTCCAAAAGATGACCGATTCAGCTTCTCCAACAAGTTTCTCATCAAAAATAGCAATATCATATCTGAAAACAACATTCCTACGAAAAGACAAGTAATCAAAGTCGTAATGTCTGTTTACGATCCACTTGGTTTATACTAGCAGCATTTACTATTCAAGCCAGGATCTTGACGCAAGAAATTTGGTCTAACAAGTTGGATTGGGATGACAAATTGAACCCTAAGCTTTTCGAGAAATGGAAATGTTGGGTGAAAGCTCTCTATAAAGTAGAAAATTTGAATATCCCTCGTTGGTATGGTTACAGCAAAAATATAATCGAAATTCAATTGCACACTTTCAATGATGGCAGTGAAAAAGGATACGCTTCTGTTTCGTATTTTCGAATGAAGGATTCAAACAATAAAATAACTACTTCATTTGTTATGGCAAAATCAAGAGTCACATCTTTGAAACCGATGACCGTTCCAAAAATCGAACTACAAGCAGCTTTACTAGGATCTCGTTTAGCTGAGACAATAGAAAACTTTTGGACAGATTCAAATATAGTTTTGAGTTGGATCATTTCACCTCCAAGGAACTATAAAACCTTCGTTGCAAATCGAATAGGTGAAATTTTAGAATTAACAAATTCAGAAGATTGGCACTGGTTACCGACAAAACAAAATATAGCTGATGATGCAACTAGAGGATTGTGGGACATAGACAACTATCAAAATTGGTTCAACGGGCCTGATTTCCTCACTTTAGATGAAAAATTATGGCCTCAAGTCGAAATGAAAATATTGCCAGATACAGAAGAGGAAAAGAAAAGAAATAACGTTTTTGTAACTATCGATAAGGATAAATTTATATTCGACTTTTCAAGATTTTCAAATTATTTGCATCTCGTTAGAGCGGCTGCATGGGTACTGAGATTCATCAACATTTTGAAAATGAAAATTGGTCTTTCAAATATCCAAACATCATCAGATGAAATCTCGGTGGAAGAATTCGTAAGTGCTGAATATATATAGTAATCAAGCAAGCCCAGATGGAGAGTTTTCCTGAAGATATAGATCGAATCATTAGAAAGGAAAATTTCAGCAAATCAAGTCGACTTTCAAAATTGAATCCTATTCTTAGTGCAGACAATATCTTGAGACTAAGCGGAAGATTGGATGAGTCCGAACATTTGGATCTACAAATGAGCCAATCGTATTAGACTCGAAACATTGGTTGACGAAATTACTAGTAAGACATCAACATAATTTAAATCATCACCAGGGCAGGGAACAAGTTATCAACCAGTTAAGAGAGAGATTTTGGATCATCAACGCAAGATCAGCCGTAAAAAGATGTGTAATGACCTGTGTAATCTGTAGGAGAAAAAATGCTAAGTTGGAAACTCAGCAAATGGGTCAAGTACCAGATTGTCGGACAATTCCTCAAGTAAGAGCATTTATGATCACAGGAATGGATTATTTTGGTCCAATGATAGTCACCATCGGTAGAAGAAAGGAAAAACGGTATGGAGTTATTTTTACTTGTATATGTCTACAAGAGCAATTCATCTAGAGTTGGGCACTTCTCTTACCACCGATTCGGCAATAATGGCAGAAGAGGAAGTCCTTCAGAAATACACTCTGACAATGGAACAAATCTTTGTGGAGCTGAAAAAGAAATGAAGTCTGCCATTCAAGAGATCGACAGGAACAAGGTCCAGCAATTTTGTTGTGTGCGACATATTCAATGGTCGAAAAATCCACCAGGAGCCAGTCACATGGGAGGAATATGGGAAAGAATGATAAGAACTGTCAAAAATGCATTGAAAATTATTCTGAATCAAAGTCCCATGGAAGAAATATTACAAACTATTCTGGTTGAAATAGAGTACACAGTTAATTGCCATCCAATAACTTATGTTTCTTCGGATCACCGAGATGACGAGGCCTTGACACCCAACCATTTCCTCATAGGTAAAATGAGGTTTTAATGATTCAGATATACATTCACGAAAACAGTGGCGTATCGCACAAATATTTACCGATAAATTTTGGCAACGTTGGTTGAAAGAATACGTGCCAACTCTTATTAAACGAAGCAAGTGGCAGCACAACAAAAGTGATATTTCGGAAGGCGATCTAGTTATATTGGCAGATGATAGTTCTCCAAGAAATACATGGCCAAGGGGAAAAATAATGCGAACTTTTCCTGGTCGCGACAAGAAGACTAGGGTGGTTGAAGTAAGAACAGCAACAGGATTATATCGAAGACCTATTACAAAGATCGTTTTGTTGAAGCCAAAGTAGATTTTTTGCAGAGCCCGGAGGATGTTATGAACTTATACACCTTGTATTATGCAATTTTGTTAATTTCACTTGAATTGAGTTAGTTAATAATAATAATAATAATAATAATAATAATAATCATTTATTTCCTTAAGACAGTTACAAACCATATGGAAAAAGTCAGTTACTTGCATTCAAAATGTATATACACTAACAATCGAGAATTTAAAATACACTAATATTAAAAAATACACTAATACTAAAAAAAATTGATTTCATCGCAAATTGTCACGACAAATATTCATCCAGTTTATAAAAACACTGTTCTGTCAAAAAGGATTTCAAGTTATGTTTAAATGATTGTTTCGTCAAGGAGTTTTTCACATTAGAAGGAAGAGCATTGTATATTTTAGGAGCCATATAACTGGGAGATTGTTGAGTTATTTTGTATTTTCCAAATGGAATTGAAAAATCTTTTTTTTTGTATTGAAACTATGATTTTGTTTGTTCCTCACATATATTTCATCATTATTGTCGAATACTAGCATACTCACTGATATGACTAGACATGGTAATGTTAATATTTTCAGTTTCTTGAATATATCTTTGCATGAATCAATCTGTGAAAGCCCCGTCATTGATCGTATAATTCGTTTTTGTGCCACGAAGATATCTTTTGCTAGGGTAGATAAACCCCAAAATATCACACCGTATCGTAGCCTACTCTCAACTTGTGCAAAGTAGAGCTGTATCAATTGATCAATATTGAGTACATGTAGCAAATTTCTGAATTGAAAGGCAATCGAATTCAACTTTGAGATCAGGTAATGGGAGTGAGCCTTCCAATTGAGATTTTTATCTATTCGTAATCCTAAGAAAATTGTTTGATCTGCATTAGTAGAGATCGATGGACCCGATTCGTTTGATTGGAATGACAACTCATTACATTCTTTTTGGATATGGTGAAACCTCAGTGCTTGCGTTTTCGTTGGTCATGATTGTCATCAAGACAAGAAATAAATAAAGTCTAGTCAAACATATTAACTGATTTTTGCCGTAAAATTAGTGTTTTGCCCAAAACAGAATATATTTCATATTATTCCAACCCTCTTACAATAACAGTTTAATATAAGTGCCTTATCAAAAGCGGTTAGCTCATAAATAAAATGGTGGATATGCAAATATCGGTATGTAGAAATGAACAAATTGATCAACAAACCATTTTCCAGTAGTTTTGTTTAATGGCGGAACAGTTAGATATTGCAATTAGTAGAATTCTTGACGAATGAGTGTTGTAAATGTATATCTAAAGCAGCTCCTGCATATAATTATGTTGGTCATATATTAAACAAAATGATTTTTTGCAGTTGTTAACGCCTACTGCGCCTCATTACATAAAGTTATATTTAATAATGCCCCTATAAGCTCAAGATATTATGCAAAATAATGTATATTGGGTAAACTCATAATTCGAAAATTAATGTTCTGTTACTTTTTACGCGAAAACCGTTTATTATACCCTCGATTATACCTATATATGTGTGTGGCATGAAGATTTAAGTTGACTCCAAAAACGGAACATTTTCCTATTTTCGTCTTACATTTTGCATCATTTATTCACAAAAATGCGTTTCACTATAGGCTCCTGAATTGAGGTCGGTTTTTGGCTTGACTTATAAAGATGCTCGTGAGGATGCTTCCGAGGATGCTTCCGAGGATGCTTCTCATTTTTTCCTTGTTTTATTCTATCCAGGTGATTAAAATACAGTCTGTTACTCGTTCAGAATGAATGATTTGCAATCGCTAGAGTTCGAGATTTTCCAAATAAAATTAAAATGAAGATGTTTCATCCTGTATACATGCACTAATGAAATCTACTAGGGACCGAACAATGTGTTTTCATTTAATCTCTTATCGGTGCCTTCAGTTCTTGCGATATCGTGTATATCGGGTACTATATTTTTATTATCGTTATCACATTGTTTGTTCAAGCAGTCAAGGGTCACTGTGAGTTCTGTCTAAAGAGATATTCTCGAGATAAGCATCCCATCCGGGGTCAGGTTGCATGAACACCCTGTCTCCTGTCTCATAAACATAATTTTCAAATTGAGATCGAAACGTTAATGGACATATACGTAGGCATGGACATTCTAATATTAACCATGAAATGGTATACCATTATCTTCAATGGTAGGTTATACCCTCGGTCATACCTATATGTCTCCTTGGCTGTCTTTTTGAATTTCAAATAAAAATGAGAACGAATATTTTCGTATCTATTGAATTGAATCAAACGATCGAGACGAGGATCAAGATGAAAAATCAACAACATTTTAGCATAAACACCTCGATAAACACTGCCAGTTTCTTCAGAGAATAACTAACTGCCTCTACATAGTGAAAAAAAATTACACAGCACCGCCTGGTGTCCCCTGAGGTCCTGATTGTTTTAGTGTCAGTAAACACCGGCATATTATTCACCACTGTTGTAGGTGTTATGTGACCTTTCCCATAATAATCAAACCCAGTTGTCAGTAACACTAGTGTTAGGGCTGAATTTAGCAGAGTGAACACTTTGGTGGTGTTCTTTGTGCATTTCTGAAAGTGCGATTTGACACCGCAGTGGTGTGATGCACATTCTATGATTTTCTTGATGCTGAATCCTACCAGGTACATGCGAATACTTTTCTGGTGTGACGGAACACCATATCATGAGTGTGTTCATGCGAATCAGTGCTTTTCTTCATCACCTCTGGTGTTTTTTACTAAGTTGGATCACCTATTGATATATAATTCATATTATGATAAATTAGACTCAGAAGAATCTTGGGACAATTATTAGGATGATAACGAACTGTTTCGGCTCTTTTATCCTGATCAGTGGCACTAAGGCCTATAGGCCAATTGATACTGATCTATATCAAAATCATCTAATATATGTAGCCAAATATTGAAATCAGATACGGTAGGAAGGACGTCAGTGCCACCTGTTGGCAAAAGTTCTAAGGTTTTAAGATCGAACAGATGCGCGCATGAAATTCACAACATTCAGATGCCTTCATGCAATATTTTTATTAATTCATATCAAATCTGGTGGTTTCAGGATGCAATACTTAACGAATGATTATTGCCACCAAATGAGATGGTTCATGCACCGCCTCGCGATTCCATCTTGATATGACACGGTGTAACTTGGTGTTAATTTTATATAATAGGTGTTTTTTATGCGTTAACGTTAATGATAGAACTATCGAGAATATTAAATTTCAACCATTTGGTGTTTCTTATGATTTTATGTTTCAGAATTGTTCTACTTTACCACATTCGTGTCATTTTTCACTACTAAGATCGGAAATAACAACACTAAACAGTCAATTGTGAATTGTAGGTATAATAAAAAGGACACAACTTTGATATTCAGGTGTATTATTCGTCGGAGTTTGCTCTGAAATCCATCCAAGTTTTTTTCACTGTGTAGCTAAAATCTCTCTGGAGTTATTCTGAAATTAATGTTCAATGGAATTCTCGATATAATTATGAAGAAAATAATAGTCGAATGGGTAATAAGTCTATGAATCGGGTATTTGTGTCATAGTCTTGGGATATTACCTCTAAATATTGACTGAAAACTAACATATCTATTTACATACTTCACCACTCCCTCAGTTCGAAAGAATTTATTTTAAAGCAAGATGGGGCTAGTAGTAGGACTAAATTTTATTTGAAAAAATGTTTTTTTTCGATGTCTTCTCAAATCGTTCTCTATAAGACAGTATAATAATTGGGTATTACTGAAGATAATTCAATCTGATTGAATATCAACGAGAATTGTGTAGCATTTCAAGTTGATAGTTTAACTTATTCGTAATTAGAAAATACAATTTTTTGTTTTCTGTCCACACATATATGTACTTATATACCGACATGTTTTTTAAAGAAATATGACGTTATATGTTTGGAATTAGTAACAATACTATCATAAGTTTGCATGCTATTTGAAGAGGAATTCCAAGCTGCAACCTATATTTTTGTTAAACTTCATTGTGATTGGTATAACGTACTGTTTGAATATTCATAAGAATATTGTGATATGTTTTCATGACGAATCGCCGTTTCATTCGTTGAATGTTTTTTCATATAGTGTCATGTTTTGCATATTACTAGTTGACTACTAATCCTCAGTGGAGTTGAATACCAGTATAAGTGCGTATCACAGACTTCGATAATCAGGCTACAATCCTGCTTATTGGTTGCATACCTTCTGAGATCACCTGATGTTAACTGCATCCTCTTCAAGCGAGGTAATTATAAACAACACTTTTGAGTACGAATACATAATATAATTAGAAACGTATACAGAATAAATTTGGGGCCAGGGCAGCTACAGAATAAAAATTACATGCGTCTACATAGGTAGAAATTATATACCTACCATTTGTATCATTGATTTTGAAAATAAAACTCTTGGTATATTGAGTAATATGCAGGATTTGTGAATACATATAGTTCAATAAATATTGAGATGGTAACATCGAATGTTGTGGTTCGATTTCCGATAAAAACATTGTTCAATAAATATTGAGATGGTAACATCGAATGTTTTGGTTCGATTTCCGATGAAAACATTGATGTAATTCATGATATCGTTAAATGCATGCACACTTATACTGAATGAACAATTTACTGAATGAACAATTGAACATATATAGCAGCTAGCTATTTAGATAGATAGCTAGATATTTCAACTAATCAGGTACTGACCTTGTTTCAATCCGTTGAAATGATATCATTGATACCCTACAGAACTTGCTATAATAATGGGGCCTGATGGTGGTTCAGTGGAAGAAACGTCAGTATTCCAACCTCTGACTCGTACAAGTTTACCCAGTTAACTTTTGAGGGTTGGTAAGGCAACCATGATATTTGTAATAAAAAAAAAAAATAGCATAATGAGTGTCAGGCGCCATTGAAAATTACATGCAAAAAATTGTAATTTACATATTTTCTGAAATATTCTGTGAATCAACGTAATTCTGTCGTACTTAATTATTAGTATGATTTTACTGATAAATACCTACAATAATCTACATGCGTTTACAAATATAATGTGAATAAGTTGTAATTATATGTATAATTGCATTCAAATTTCATTCATTCATTCATTTCATTCATTTTTTTTATTAATCTTTTGGAACGTATAAGTCATAGGACAGGTCACAAAAAAAAACATTTCTAAAATATAAATAGAGGACAATTCACAAATAAAATTTTAACCAGAATCAATAAATTCTCGTATGGTGTAAGGACATAGATCTATTAGGAATTTCTTTTATAATAATGTGTTTCAATTCATTCAGAAGACTTGCGGTAGGTGAACAGATACACAAAACTATTGAAGAAATTAAAGAAGAAACAATTCTTCGAAATCATTGGATGCTGATCACATCAACGTTGTACCTTTATCGCTATGATGACCAAAGTAATGTACTGATAATGCTCTCTCCTTCGCAAAATAGTATGGACGAGGTAAATTACATCATAATGTGTAGTGATTCAGTTAAAGATAATAAGCAAGTATCATCTTCGAAGTGAGCTTGTAGTATGGGCTTTTCAGCGGTAATCATGGACCCTCTTGCTGATAAATGCAGGGTACACATAGGTGGTATTAAAAAAGTCACGACGTAAGAAGATTGCATATTATACTGTAAGATGCTATTGACCTTTACGTATTAACAGGTAAACCGATTAAAATCGAATGCAAGAGAGCTGAGAGCGACCGGATCTTTCAGAAAAATGCCCACACGAGTGTGTCTCGAGCAAGGTTCCACATAAATTATTCGAAAATTGAGACTAATATTTCAATCGTCCATGCAAATGACACCTTGAAAATGAATGGCACGTCATGAATTCTATAGTGTTGGCGAATTTTGGTCAGGAGATCGTATGTTGACAAATTATCACACATCTATTATATGTAATCGAAATTTTCTGAAGAACCAAATTTTCATGAATCGATAGTGCGTGGACAATAATTATCGTGAAAGTTATTATTATAGATGAAAATTTGCGACCAATAAAAAGCCCATATTTTGTATCTTTACCATAGCAACTAGAACGATTTCCGAACATTTTTCTCACTTCCTATTTAAGTGTGGTACCACGTGATATCATAGTACTTTCTTGCCGACCCCTCTTCTTATATAACAAACAAATACTACATGATGCCGGATCTAGCGTAAGCATATATGATCTAAGGGTATTACACTGAAATTTTTTTGACGTTTATAGGTTGAATGACATTCACATTTACCTAACCTCAAATACTAATAACGTTTTCCATTGGTGAAACTGGTGCGCACTCAGTGTAAATATATTTCTATAGCAACTTCACCTCAGTGGTTCAGAGTTTTCTGTCATGATTATTCAATGTATCCAGACGGTATCGGGAAATAATGATGAACTGAATTGTTGTTTCACAATTAACGATCATATTTCAAAATAGCCGATTTGGATTTGGTGGCTACTGGACCAGTATAGCGGCTGACTATGAAAACTGTCAAGTGATAATGAGATTATTGATCAACGGAACTCACGGTAAATATGATAGAAATAAGACTTAAACAGTCAATCTCGTCAAAGTTGTATTTTATTTTACTGTTTATACACAGCCGTACGGTCAACTAACCACTTGTATTCTTGCCTGATGGCGTCTAGACCAATGAGAAACGAGGTTGAACCGTTCCTTTCTCTTCAACGCACAGAATAATAGTTCGATGTGAAATTTTCTTATACCGATCTATAGCTTCAATCAAAAACTGTAATTTTTTTTCCAACACGAATATTTTGTAGAAAATTCGTGTTGTCGAAAAATTTTTCTGTGATAATTGAAGCTCTATTGGTATTATAAGTGAATATTTCAGCTTAATTTTATACACATATACGCTCATATGAGCTAACCATTTGAATTTGTTATCCATGATGACAATTCCAATAAGGCAATTATCTAATACAGAATGATACGTACAAAAGGTTTTTTTGTAATATAACCCTTGTTGATGAACATTCACCTCACATGAAATTGTTGTAGAAAGTAATATTGAAACCTCGATTGAAACTGCATGCATTCATCGAAGTAAACACCATCAACATTTGCATCATTGTTGCTATATTCTGATTGAATGAATCAATAACAATATATTTTTCGTACTTCCGGGCCTAAAGTGACAACTTCACTCCCTTGTGACAGGTACTAAAGTGTCACATTTAATCCCTCCGGGATTAAATATTGACGAAACTCCCGGAACGATTAAATCACAAACAAACGAATTTAAGGGATATTTTATTGAAAAATATAATTAATTAGAATGGTTAATATTCAAATTAATATTGTGACAGTTCGTCATATTGACCAGTCTTTCCTGGGTTAATGCAGCAGTTAACTGACGAGTAACAGATAGGTCCTTTTCATATTGAACTGGTGTTTGTTTCGAAGATCCTGCGGAAACAGGAAGCGAGAATGAGGACTGTGGCATAACTATAGTGGACGAATCGGCGACTTGACCAAATATTTTATCTGAAATTTTTTGTTTATTTTTAATAGACGATTCAATATATCCCTCGGCCACGTTGGAGGATTTCCATCCTCCATGTCTCTACAGCACGTCTATTGTTGCTCCCGAATCAGCTAACAAAGACGCAGATGTGCGTCTAAAACAATGTCCCGTATAAGACGTCGCATTTTCTAATTTCAAGAAAGCTGCTATTTGCCGTGGAAATGTACCAAACATGTTTTTTCCTACTACTCGCGTAGTACATTCTTTGTTGATGTATTGAACAAAAAATTTTGAATGAGGTGTCCCTGTCTTTCGCAATGCCACATATTTCCGAAATATCGCCACAAAACTGATGGCACTGTTTTCTGAATTTTTGATCACAAAATTTCGGTCAATTTTATTTTTGGTGTTTCTAATCGCAATTAGGAAGGAATCGCCCAAATCTCTCACATCGTCGATTTCTAAATCAACCAACTCTTTTCCACGACAAGCTCCCGCAACGCCCAAAATAAGTGCAACCTACGAAAAAATTGAATGTAAACAAATTTCCAAATTTATCATCCGGAGCCTCCCGTAAGAACTGATCTACCTGCTCAGACGTGAGAATTCTTGACTTCTTTGGCTTAAATCCCTCATTTCTTCTCTTCAAAAAAGCTAATAATTTTGGAAATTTACGTATATCAATATCTTCTCTAATGTTAATAACCGATTTCAGCATTGAGTAATGTGCCCAGAGAGTTGAGGCACAAACCGCTTTTGATTTATCATCGAAGTAGACTAACAGCGCATTTTCAGTAGGTTGTCTCACATTTTTTAAGCGGCACCACTTTTTAAAAGCATCGTACTGCTGCTCGTATAGTTTTCTAGATTTCGGTGGTAACAATTCTTCACCTACTTCGGCTGCTCTTTTATCAATATCAGATGCACCTTCTTCACTCATGATACCAATAATTATCAATAACAATGTTTCTTTACAATGACACTAGTAATGACAATGTTTCTAAATTATAACTGTCACAACGCAATGTTACTATGGTAACTTATTTTAAAGACAGTTTATTAAATGAGTTGAAGAGAGAAAAAACTGATTGAAATTATTGAAATAATTAATAAAATCATACCGGAAGTACGAAAAGTATCGTATATACCTTGCGACTGAAGTACATTTAATCCTGAAGGTAAAGTTTATGGCCCGACCGCAGGGAGGGCCATAATTTACTACTTCAGTCCCGCGGTATATAATGTACTATTCCTTTATGGTTATAGAGTAGATCAGCTTCAAAGAGATTGTTTGATTGAAATTGATATTATTTATTTCACGAAGTAGGTAGGTATATTTATCACTATATATATTACAGAAGTTATTCGTGATCCAGAGAAACATTTATTTATCTATAAACTTGTCTCATTTTATGTCTGGGCTATTTTTCATTTTCAATTCTGAAGTCATATTCAATTCAACATAAGTTTTTCAATGTTGGCTATGAATAGTTTCAACGAGAAAATTTCAAGATTTATAATATCAGAGTCATCAGCTACTACATTGACAAGTACCTTTTCTCGAACTCGATTTTGACAGAGAGTAGGCAGGTAACACATTCGTTTCAGTTGTTTAACAGTAGATAACAGAAACACGTAATATATTCCTTTTGTGTTTGTTATTTAATGTGCCTTTAAATGATAAAGAATGTTAGAAAATTACATACCCAGGTTATGATCTGGGCAGATAATTTCGCAGATAAATTTAATAAAATTCATGTTTCTGCTATTAAAGTATCGCATGCTGAATATAATGACATTATTAATTACCATTGTTTGTGCGAATTACTTCACGGTTTGAAGTTTTATCACATTAATAAAAATATTAAGAAAGTCATCATGTTGAGTGATATTCATTTCCCTAATAGAGGTTCTAGAACAACAATACTAAATTAAAGTTAGCGTCTCCTTTAAGAACTCACTGAGAGATTTTGCAATGCTAATTGAAACGTTTAAGTTCTATTTGTAATCAAAATATGAAATCAAAATCTCCTCTACTAGGTATCTTTGAGGATAATAAACTACTATAGGTGATTTCAAGATGTTTATGAATAAGATGAACATTCTGGCTGATGGTAAAACATATTGATTAGTCCAAGAGAATGAATCAGAAAATCAGAACATATAAAGTAACGTACTATCACGAATAAAACGATGAATATTCGATGAATTGTTTCATCCCTTCTTCAATTTCTTAGAAAATAAAATCAATTTTTTTTCATACCTGATGTGGTATAGGAACATCCAAGAAATATTTTATCTAGGTATTGAACATGGATGAACTTTGAAGATATTCCAAAATAATGCTGATGAGTATATACAACTGTTTGTTGCCGAATGAATTTCACGGAGATTTACATTGGTCTCTCTATATTCAAATTCTTTATATTCTTATTCTTATTATTCATTCATTCACGTAGGGCGGTAAGTTATAAAAAGAACATACTGTGTGTTTATATCGTGATTATCCAGAGTATCCTGTAATTTATATAGTATTTTATGTTTATTATAGCTTCGTGTCATCATTTTCTCAATTTTTTAGTACTTTATTTATTGTTGATAGATGTCTCTTATCCTGGACTCAAATCATATTATGTTTTATCAATAAATGCATAATACCCTCGACTGACATGAAATGAATGAGCAAGTACGTTCGAGAAATAGGTGACAGTTTCCTACTCAAACGTAGACGAAATAAATTTGCACCTGTGATTACCAAGATTATATTGCCATTATGTGTACTTATTTTGATTGACGGCATGTAGATGAGGTGATTACAATAATTTATTTCGAAACATGTTGGATTATTAAGTTCGTAAGATACAAGACGGCTAATGCAGATATATTATATGTTTATGGTGTTAATAAATGGAAAGTTGGAGAAGGCGTTTCTCATCACTGTAAGAGGTTGGTTGAGAAAAAAATATCAAATTTATTCTCATCACCTGATCAGATTCATTGACCAGTAGCTTCATTTCCTTGATTAGGCTCAGTAGCATACAGGGTGTTTCATAGTGGGTGGAACATTAGAAGTACCTGGAGAACAGAAAAACCGATCATTTCGAAAATTTGTGGGCGTGGATAATCAGACTTGCTCTATCCGTCTAAAATATTTTCATCAATACAGTGTTGCCGCTTGTATCAGAAAGTAGTAGCTACTTTGTTATTTCAAATGGAACACCCTGTATTCAATTTCATTTTCAAATTCTTTCTGAAAATCTTATTTTGTCGACCTATTATACTTGGGGTATAGCGAAAAAGATTACAGAGATATAGGGTGTGAAAAATCGAGATTTTTCAACCTGAGGAATTTTTTGTGTCGAAACTAATCATTTCTGCTGAAAACGGCTTACATGTCCCTATCTTATCTTTCCATTTACTATCTACTGACATTCAATAGAAACAAATAGAGGGTGATGCAAAACTCAAAATTCTGAACCACCCGTATTCGTTTCAATTAAATATCAATCGACAGTAAATGAAAAGTTGAGATAGGGACATGTGAGCCGTTTTGAGCATAAATGAATAGTTTCGACACAAAAAATTCCTAAAGTTGAAAAATCACGATTATTCACACCCTATATCTCTGTTATCATTCACCCTAGACCACAAGTATGAGGCATTGACGAAATCAGCCTATGGCAATTTTCAGTGCATGATACTGGGTATTGAGGTCTGTGTCATTCTTTTTCATCTGTTATTTTGACAATGTTATTTTGATGAACCATATATACCGCTGGATCCAAAGATGATTGGTTATTGAATATCCACTTCATTTCTGATTATAAGGTGGTATTGAAAGCATATTGAAGACAAAACTGTGCGAATGATAATCAAGCACCAGTTACCAATCAATGGTTATCAATTTCTAATTATGTTTGCTTCAGGAGGATAAAATAAAAGCGAGCCAAGAAAATGCAACACAATAAAACCATCCATAACAGATGAAATGTTCTTATTCTGTATTAAAATGAGTTATATCTCCATTTGGACATAGCTAGACTAGAACTATAACTATTTCGTCATGCTGAATACCAAAATTTGTGTCTCACTGCTCAGTTTAAGACGACTTAGCAGGTACTGAATGAGATGGCAATCTTTAATCTACACGTCAGTTACAGTGAAAATTGTTTCCCAAACAGCTTATCTCCTCAATCTGAGTATCTGTGTGGTCCGGAAATGATAAAGATGATGAATGCGATCTTACCTACCGTTTGACATACTTCGCATAGGTATAGGAAAGCTTTCGAATTTATTATACATAGCTGGAAATTGAAAAAAAATTCGTTAGTCGCACTGAGAAAATGCAAGCTATAACCGTGATTTTATATAAATTAATACAGGCTAAGATTGAAATTAGCGGAAATTTGTGGATGTTAATATGTTGTTTGTGGATGTTAATATGGATAATTTCTCAGATGAATTCGAATTTATTGGTAATGATATACAGGATGTGAAAATGCAGAGATAACTTCATGAAAAACTATCGATACATGTTGATCTTCATTCGAATTAGTGAAAGTCTTATAACTGAACAAAATAAAATTATAGTATGTTCTCGAACGTGACACTTTTTTAAATAGGATATGAAATGCATGATAACAGTATTATCAGTTGAACAAATTTTGAAATTTGATTACTATTCTGGCCACTGAGTCATGGTTCAGTCATGGCGCTAGTCATCAGATTTCGCTTCATATTGTTTTCCCAATTGTTTTTTCGTAAATGTCATGAACAATGAACAATGGCATAGGTACGTTTACGAAAATGATGAACTTGTTCCCACATGATTTGAATCGGTGCAAATACAGGGTGGGTATTTGATTTAACTGGCCAATTTCAATTGGCAAAACCCGTGGATAACCTTGAAAGTCGTCAGAGAGAAGTATATCATTAAATTCATGACCTAAAAATAATTTTTTTGATGAAGCCTCCCTAGGAGGCCATGCATGTATCTTCGAATAATACCCATGATTTATTAATACGACAACAGAATTTTTCAGCTTTCATTACACCTGTTGGTTATGAATTTATCGAAATAGATATTTCGTTGCACGCATCACCTGCCTTCAAGTCAAAGGACAAGAAATATCGCTATATGTATACTAGAAGGATCTTCTGCTTCCCGCTGTCTTTACACATGTTGAAGTTGTAACAAATGCCACTTTCGATGCTGACGTCACCATCATAGGCAGCAAAAAAAAAATTATATCATAAATTGTATTCGTATCTTTCCACATTTATATTTCGTAATTTAGCAGGATGTCTTTGGATCGCATCTATATAATTTATGGGTCCTCATCATTACCCCAACAGGAATTAATGAATTTAAAGATATTCTAATCATCGTTCGAAATGATTGAAATGCGATATGATGAAACTGCTGTTGAAAATGTCGAGTTTCTACCACATTTTTTTTGGAAAACATCAGCGATCAAGGAGATACAGTGCATCTGAATTGACACTAACAACATGGAGAGAGAAAAAACTATGAAATTCTTCAGCTAATCACATCTCGGTTGTCCAACCACATAGCATCATATACATAATAATTCAGTAGATTGTCATTAAGATAATTCGAAAAAATTTGTAATAGAGCCGTTCGATGAGGAACCTTGCCTGAATTTATAAAATATCCCGATATTGAAGAAGGATGAGTGAGAATATATCAAGTCGTACAAAGAGAGAAAAATAATGGTCAAACGGAGATAATGACACAAAAGTATCTACTGGTTTCGTACAGTTGTGAGAAACCAGTCGTTGAAAGTTGGGGAGTTTTCATATTCACATGGTATTGTAATTTTTCCTCTAAAACGAAGCGAGACACTGAAAAAAAGTCGAGAGACAAAAATGTCGGTGAGTCCATCTGAATAATTAATAAAAAATGGATGAAACTATTCCAACTACAGATTGGTATATTTTTTCCTCCAAAAAACAACCGACTTGCTTGCTGAATACACCAATAATGAATATACCATTCGACAGTACACAGTAAAAAATATATATTTGTTAATGTCTATTTAGTTGAAAATAGCAAGAAATTTGTTAATAACCACAAACATTATATCTATATTAGCATAAAATTCATCCGAGGAACTTGGTAATGATGAAATTTGTTCTTTTCACAACTGATGAAATTTGTTCTTTTCACAACAACGATTAGTTAAAAAATGTCCGTAACAAAAATTGTAGTGAAAAATACTATGTCTTTTGTTGATTTCTATGAATTTGAGTTAAATAGACAAAACAAATATTTAATCTTCCAAAAAGTAGTTGTCATTTAATCAACGTTTGACGACGATGTGAAAGTCAGAATGAGGTAGGCTCAGTACTTGGTAGTCTTTCGTGTCGTTGAGGTGTCAAGCGTGCAAAGTTTTGTCTCATCAGAAAAGAAGCAACACCTCCAACAAGTCAGAATTCACTGAACTAATCTCTGGTCGATGATGAAGAATTGCTGCATATTAAATATATATTGAAGGTAATGTTTAATTGTTTATTTTTGGTTACATATTCATTCAAGAATATATTTGTTCCCATACCAAACCATTTGTTGAATTGACAATATCTTATATTGTTGGAGTAACAAAATAGAACACCAATCCACTATACGTTATCTAGTACTAATTAACCAAAATGATTTGTAGAATCACCATCATTAGTTTTACTTTCATCGAAAGAATATTGTTGAAAATACGAAATATATCCGGTGATTTCGCAAAACCGTTTTGTAGTAACTCCAAAAAAACTAGTATGATTTCGCAACTAAGTTTTGTTATTTGTCAACAAAGCTATTGCACAAATTGACAAGATTCATTCGACTAAATGTACTTTTGTTAATTTAACTAAATAAGGTTAGTGGATCGAGCTGAGCAACAAGTTGTAGTTAATTTTAACTACCCAGTTTTTACTGTGTATCTGCGCACTTTGTGGTATGGTATATCCCCTTACGAAGGTGCATAATCTTCCCTAAACTAACATAATCATGCATAATAATAATTTCGTTCACTCACTATATAATTCACTGACTATTAGGTATGTAAATTTCAACTTGAAAATTCTCAAAGCAAGCACAGAGCAAACCAATCTTGCTTAGGCCATCACTGCGCTTGATCCGAATTATTTTTCACACAATTTGGACACAATTATTGTATTTCTCTTCTCTTGAATGCATCTACTTCATTCAGAGAAATGGCAATAAACCTTCAATGCGCCATGAAACAGAAATAACAATCTCATGTCCTGAATACTTTATCGTCCGTGAACCTAAATATAAGTATATTCGCCATTCCACAATAAAAGGATCTACTTATGGAAAATAATACTTGTAAAACGTCTTTTTGTGCATCATCAAAAACTGACTGATGAAAGCACCGTTACGTCGATATCCGACGTTATGAAATATGTATTTTCACGATGGAAGCACGTATAGCGAATGAAAACGGCATCCCGTGTATCTCTGATTGGACAAATGTGAAATTCAGATCTCCGCTGAATACCGAAGAAGCAGCCTCGCCTTATTAGCCTCAAGTTATGCTCCGAACCTTTCCACAACATTTCAAAATCTGATTATGCCGTATCCAGCGACCGACTCACAAGGAGTTACATCTATCTCAATGCCGTTTACATCACTTTTTCAATTATAATTTTCCCCGTGAGAGTCTTTCCGCGACTAGAAATATTTCTTAGTGTACCGTGACAACGCGCAAAAAATAGGAACATTATCAGTTTTGCCTTGTTGGTTTTTATGAGTGTTGGTAGATCACCTCTTCACCAGGCCCATTGAGAAATCAGCTGATGAGAGCTCAGCGGAAAAAAGGAAGGAGTTACAAGAGGTATTCCTCCTTATCGGTGCTTTCTGCTGCTGGTATAAAACGGTTGGATATCTCCGAGGAAGGAAAAAAACCATCGATCGAGTGGTGTTAGTGATGCCTTTTCTTCCGAATATGTGACAAGTTTGTGGTGTGAAGCCGCATTTCTGATGAGGACCAATAGGAAGCGAAGGAAAATTCTAGAGGGAATATCTATTTGAAAAACTTGGTTACCTACATCGAATTCATTATTATGAACGTTATACACCGATATTCGTTAGATTAATGAAGAATGATGAATCCACGATGAAATTTGATGATGATGAAGAATCAGCTGATGAAACAATATAAGTAGGTACCTACCTACCTGTTTTCTTGATTTTTTGATGTAATTTCACCAGAACATTTGGTAGAGGATACGATAAAATGTTCGACATTATGGATTCTGGAGAAGAATAATAAAAAGTATAAAAATATTTTTTTTTATTTTGGTTCTATAATGAAGTCATTATGAAACGTAAATTCATATTGAAATGTCCTCTGTTTCAACCCGCATTTTTTATTATTCGTAGGTTGGTACAACCGAACTGTCAAATGAAATTCAGAAGAGTTAGGCCCAGTTTACTTCTGAGCGACTTGGATTTGGTGATATTAGCAGTGAAAAACTCAATGTTTTAATTGGTAAATTTCAATTCAGAGTGTAATTTAAATTTACCAATAAAAACAATAACAACATTGAATTTTTCACCGCTGGTATTGCAATAATCAAAATCGCTCAACTGTAAACTGGACTTTACGCTTGTGCGTCAGATTTTAATTATTTCAATGTCATAATTGTAACCAATCGAAAATGTTTCTGTTATTTATCGATATTAAATCCATTGTTTTCTTCAAATCAATTCAAAATAGAAAAAATTGCATATGACACACGTTTTATAAGACACGTTGTCGCACTTGTTCACTTGGAGCACTCCTCGCTTCACTCGTCGTACTCCAAACAATGCGTGCGACAAAATAGCGTCTTATGAAACGTGTATCATAATATACTATCATAATATACTATTCATAGCGATTTTGGATTTGGTAAGTTCTAATTCAGAGTTTTATTTGATTGAAATTTACCAATAAAAACAATTTAAGCATTGCATTTTTCACTGCTGGTTTCGCAAAAATCAAAATCGCTAAACAACTAAACTGATGGGGGACAGATTTTAAATACTTCAATGTCATCATTGTTACCAATCGAAGATGTTTCTATTATTTATCGATATTGAATTTCAATAAATGAATGTAAAATAGAAAAAAATGTATATGACACACGTTTTATGAGACACCTTGGAGCACACTAGCTGATGGACTGGTAGTCAAGTGCGTTAGAGGGTTCAAACTTCAAATCCGACGGCGGCTATTGGTGATATTTATTCCGAACATTTTTGGTACCTAGATTTCAATCCTTCGGATTCTCAACGATAACCAGCCGAGTAGTGCTTCGGATGACACTTAAATAGCTAAGGTCCCCGTCTTCCTTACTCACACAAGTCTCAATGAGACTTCGAGGGTTGCTTTCCAACTAACTTGACGGTGTAAAACACTTTTCAAACACTTTTCAAAAACACTTTTCAAACACTCCTTGCTATCGCTCGTCGTACTCCAAACAACGCGTGCGACAAAATAGCGTCTTATAAAACTTGTATCATAATACACTATATTCAAATAGAGACAATTGCTCTCTTCTTGTCAGTTTTCAGTACATTATGGAAATTAAACAATATTATTGTATTAATTATTCGAATAAGCATCATTTCACGTTTTACATTATGTTATTCAAAGAGTTTTATTTCACAATTTACGTAATAATTAGCGCTACAATAATCGAATTATAATTAATCATTCAGGAATAAAGAAATGCTTAAATATTCAGGCTCGCTAAGTTAGTTATGGGAAAAGGAAGAAAATGGGGCCGAGTATGGCTCCTAGAGGCACCGCATTGCTAATATAAGAATCTCCATAATTGATGTTGTTCTCATAAACTAGACGTCGTCTAGACGTATGAGATATTTTCTGAAAACTAATTCCAATATTTTTCCCATCACTGTTGAAATTTCAGTTGCCCAAATCAGAGATGGCAAAATTAACGAGTTTTGACATATCGTGAAACTGCAATAATTACCCCTTTGTTGCACAGTTGTAAAAGTCTCAATGAATTCGTTAAAACCAAGAATAACAGAATATAATGATAGCAGCGCGAGCATGTATTTTATAATATTCTGTGTGAAATCCCTGAAGCATTCAAATACATGTGAATGCCTGAAGCACGTGAACATTTCGAAAATGTTGAATTCAATTCAAATGAATGGCGTGCAAAGAGACCGGATGTAAATGAGTGTACGAAGAAATTAGGAACAGGGGTATGCGATTGCGATCTACAGGAAACTTCTGTTATATTGATTGAAAACTTTTCTTGCAAAATTTCATTTAGATTCACTATCACAGAAAAAACGGATCTCTTAAATCAAATATATATATATTCTTGAATTGTATAACCTTCCGATAAGAATAATAATCTCAGATGGACCAAAACGTTTCTTTTCACAACTAATCGCGCTGTTTGCTTGTTTCCATGAATTTTCTTGAAATCAATTTGGTTGAACTGAATCATCCGCACTCTTCTCCTCAGAAAACAATGTGAGTAATGTCAGTCAAGCATTTATTTCTCTCAGCTCAAGAATATCGTTTCTTATGAGTAGTGTTTTGATGACGGAAGCATGTAACACGTGACCAGCTCGACCAATAAGCATAGAGAACGAGCATGGAATTAGCGCCCGAAGCGAAGATGCGCAGTCCGAGCACTGTCCGCCGAACCAGCTAGACAACGCCAACAAACCGCCGTAGCCGCCATTAGGACTATAAAGAAATACATTGTTACCAGGTTACAGTGAAGTTTTGTTGGTAGTACTTGTGTTCCTATAGTGCAGATTGCAGGCTCGCGAATTATTTATAACTCGAGTACTCAACATGGAAGCAAACAATCTAGAACATATTATGTGGACATGGCATCGTACCACTGGCACCATGTTGGGTGTTGAGAATACTTGAATTTTGTGTTGTCAGGTCATGTTAATATGCTTGAAGTAATAATTCATGGCTGTATCAATACTGCAGCTCCAGTTTGTGAAAAAACTACAGTGTTTTTCATTTTCAATTATCGGCATGAATCAGAGTTGCAATCCTCAAATGAAGGTCAATGAAAATGAATCAAAAGTGATTCCTTTTGAATGAAGAGGATAATTGGTCAGATGTGCTGAGAAATCAGCTTCATCCAAGAAAATTGTTTCACAACAACATTGAAATATTCTTGCCTCAACCAAACCACATTTTTCAACAAGGAAATGTACATTTGACACAAAACTTTTTGTTCCTAGGTAGTCAAGAGGATTCTGACGAAAAATCAAACTAATATTTGGTTAGACCTATTCAAGATTACCATTCTCTTGAGTTAATGCGGTTATAACTTGATTTAAGAGATCCTTTTTTTCTGTATATGGTAACTATATGTAATGGATGGTTAAGCTCAATTTATAAAGTCCGCTGCTGTAGCTACAGCAGTTGACGCTGAAGTTACTGTCCGGAAATAGAATGTGCAGCGGAGTTTATAAATTGAGCTTTAAAGACAGAATGGTAGATCCCATATGAAGGACGATTTTTTTAATTATTATTATTCAGAAAAATCATCAATTACACCTACTCATATTCGAGTTTGATGGATGATCACTCGCTTTCTATTTAGCTGATGAAGTCGCTTAATTCAACTTCTCACCCACATAACATACTTTAGTCCATTTCAGTTAAGAATACAGTAGTGGGACTGGTGGACGTAGCCTGGTTTACACTAGCAAACCTGCCAAATTCAAATATATCAGAACTATGAAAATGTTAAGTGATGAATCAATTATTGAATATTTATGTAGCAAGGATATATTCTGCAGGATATAAGATGCCTTAAATCATTGATTTCTGAGTGAATCAACAAATCTGCAAAAATAATTTTATTATGGAATTTCAAGAAGCACATAAGTGAACAATAATTCGTTGACGTATTCCAAGTATATTCATTCTAATGTAATGTTGAGTATGGAATTTTATAAAAAGTCACTATTCATTTCACTCGATTGATATTGCTTCAAAGGACAAAATATGAAAATGGTAGAGGTGGAAATGTTTTTTCAAAATAGTACATCAATAGTAATTTCAACATTACACACAAAAAATGATGAAACACTATACAAAATTATAATTCAATATTCCATTCCATGACCTTATTTCTTCCAGGTTGAGTTTGATATGCTTGGTTGGTTTCTTCTACTAAATGGTATTGAGCATTATCCATGAAAATAAAATATTCAGTTGAATTCATGTATTTCTTGTATTATATATAATAACAATAATCACGATGTTGGTATTTCATTTCTATGGACGAAAGCGTGTACTGTTGCTAGAATACCTTGTTACTCAGCTTCATTCAATAATTGCAGAAGTATCCCTCTGGATTCGATTCTTACTTGGGATGCAACAGTGCCTTCAGCCTGCATCTCAGCGATAACTTTCCACATGATTGATTCCGAAAAGCTACCTCAGCTGTTCTATATGTCTGAGAAACACACTTCGTACATGTTTACCACAATGACTCTTTCTGGCGCTGGCACTATATGTACTATAATGCAGATTGCATCAGGACCTGGTTCTGGGTTATTTGCCATAATTATTCAAATTTCGATATATCCGGAAGTTAAATAATGGTGAACTAAATTGTTGATCACAGGTTATTACCATAATTTTGCGAAATGGTCATAATAGACTTGGTGGCTGGTGAACCGTAGCGGCAGACAATGAAAACTGCCAGGTGTTAATGAGAATCAAATTCATGTCCGGCGATTATTGAAATCATACTCCTCGATTAACAAAATTCACGGTAAATATAATAGAAATAATACTTTAACATTCAATCTCGTCAACTTTGGATTTTATTTCACTGTTTTTACACGGCCGTCGGTCAACTAACCACTTCCATTGTTGCGATGTCGCAATATTTTACATTGTGTAAACTTGTCTGGCTTCTAGACCAATGAGAAGCGAGGAAAAACCTTCCCTACCTCTTCAACGCTGTATTCTTAACTGAAATGGACTATAGTACCTCTATTTTCTTGACAAAAGTGAAAATTGTCTCACTGATTAACAGTCGATATACTTACGACATGCCGCCAATAAAACAGAAATCTGTTTTTGAATAAAGATTAGATACACCTGGGCTCACGTCTTGACATAAACGTTATAGATTACCTCTAATTGCACTTCCTAACGACTTGATACCAACAATCAAGTTTGCCTCGAGCATAATCACTTCCATTGCGTCTGTTACAATTTACCGGATCGTTTCATAATGAAATTAGCCAGTGAACCACAACAACCACGGCCGTCATTAGGTTTGTAATTTAACATATTAGACGATGCAAAGACGATATTTGTGGTGGTTCATGGAACAGATAATATCGGCGAGAAAAATGGTGTTATCAATCGGATCTTCGATGATGGGGCAGAAGAACCCATTGAGAATTCTCCGCATAACTGTTCACTGTTCGTCGTAATTACTCCGGGTAATTAGCCTTACCTAATTGTCATGGCTACGTCTGAGGGTATATCCTTCCTGCGAGATAACATGTGTCTAAGTTAGATTGCAAGCCGCTGCAGGAGAATGAGAGTTTTAGTGAATTATTCATTCCTTTCTGGTTGAAATCATCAGGTAGATACCTTCGAAGAAATCATTCTTAGCGGGAGCGAAAAGGTGTGAAAATTTTAATGTTACCAAGAAATTATGCGAAAGAGCGACTCAATTGTGCATACTGATGATGATTTGAAGTAGTCACAGTCTGTGGCTTGAGGGATGCATAGAATGTGTTATTGGTGATTCGAAATGACGAAGATGAAATGGAACTATTATAGTGAGGTATCATTTGAAATATCCACCTCAATCAAATACCAATTTGATTTGGTACCCCTTAAAAATGATTAACAAACAAACAAACGAATGATAACCCCGTCTTATTGAATTCGATATAGCTGTACTACACAGAAAAAGCGGATCTCTTAAATCAAATGTATATATATTCTTGAATTGTATGATCTTTCGATAAGAATAATAATTTCATATTCGACCAGAATAGTAATTTACGTAACAAGTCCGGAAAATACTGTTTTTTTGGATGAGTGGACAAAATTCTAGGACGAGCGTAGCGAGTCCTGGAAGTCTGCGAGTCCAAAAAAACTGTTTTCGGGCGTGTTGCGTACACAATTTTTTCGGCAACCGTGTAGAATAACAAATCAAAGAAACACATTTCTTTATTAGAACAAAATTTCGAACATTTCAATTCTTATTTATATTAATATTTATATTAAAATTAGAACAATTGTTAATATTGAATGGATTCAATTTGTTTGAAATGCTTGGTATATTTAAGTGCCTTTTGTTGAAGTCAGAACAAGAAGGTAAAGTTTCCGTTTCACATTGATTGTTTTCATCTGATAATTTTTGAATGTTAGCTAATTTTATGTCAGATAGCTGTCAGTCGTTATTTTGCTGCTATGGTAATGATCAACTGCATTTATCAAAACCATACTACCAAGATTTTCATGTTTACAATGACAACAACGATGTGAAAAATGCCACTTTCTCAAAAAAAAATCGTCTGGAAAGTACGTGCTTTCCGGACGGTTGCCGAAAAAGTTTATTTTTTCAACTAATCACGTTGTTTGCCTGTTTACATGAATTTTCTTGAAATTAATTTGGTTGAACTGAATCATCCGCACTCTTCACCTTAGAAAACATTGTGAATAATTTCAGTCGAGATTATGAAAATGTGTTTTGATGACGGAAGCATGTACCACGTGACCAGATAGACCAATCAATAAGCATAATTGAGAATTAGCGCCCGAGGCGAAAATGCGCAGTCCGCGCACTGTCCGCAGAACCAGCTAGACAACGCCAACAAATAACTCCGTTGGCCGCCATTAGGACTATAAAGAAATACATTGTGACAGGTAACTGTGAAGTTCTTTTTGATGGTACTTGTGTTCCTATAGTGCAGAGTGCAGGCTCGCGAATTCTTTATAACTCGAGTACTCAAGATGGACGTAAAAGGTTTCCTGGAAGCAAACAATCTAGAACATATGTGGACATGGCGTCGTATCACTGGCACTGTTGGGTGTTAAGAATGCTTTGTTTTATGTTGTCAAGTCATGTTAATGTGCTTGAAGTGATAATTAATTGCTGTATCAATACTGCTGCCCCAGTTTGCGAAAGAAAATACAGTATTTTTAATTTTCAATTATCGGCATGCAGAGTTGCAATCCTTCAAAGGTCAATAAGAATGGATCAAAAGTGATTCCTCTTGAATCAAGAGGATCATTGTTCAGATGTGCTGAGAAATCAGCTTCATCCAAGAAAACTGTTTCACAACAACATTGAAATATTCTTGCCTCAACCAAACCACATTTTTCAACAATAAAGTGTACATTTGACACAAAACTATCTGATCCAAAGTAGTCAAGAGGGTTTTGTCGAAATATCAAACTAATATTTGGTTGGACCTATTCAAGATTACCAATCTCTTGAGTTAATGCGGTTACAACTCGATTTAAGAGATCCTTTTTTTCTGCTTAAGTACCTATGTGCTGAACATCTTCAATACAAGATTTTTCTCTAGCTTTTTGTGGATGCACTCTCCAAAGTCGCTGATTTTGGTTGAAAATTGTCTATTGCGACTCCCACAACAATGTTCTTTCTATCAGCCACAGAAATATCATGAGGTAATTCTGGACCATCACTTTGTATATACTGACGTTGTTCAACTTCCATCGATTTTTCTTCAAACAACTAATGGCTATTACTTCTTATTATTATAAGATCTTAGTTGATTCGAATAGGTCATGAACGTCGAATACCCTATTGGATATTAATAATTTTTAAGATCACTATCCTGCTGTCATGCATTCCACGAACGTATAAGGATGATGCTGATACTGCCAATAATTATAGACGAACAGAATCAATAAACTGAGAAATATTGAATTACGAGACAAACACTGGAGTTATTGCATTTGATGAAAATATCTTCGAAAATATTTTAGACCGTGAGCTGAAAGGGAAAAACACTCAAGACATATTTTCATAACACACAGAAAAGCTCGATTTAACCCCTGCAACGAAAATGATTAAGTAGTAGAGAAAAATAACTCACAAAAGAACTACTTGTTCTAGTAGACTTTTCCAAACCATGCGGTGAACCCATTACTGAACCAGAAAAGTCAACCAACCTGAAGATTTTGTTTTTCGAATGAAATTGTAAAAGGGGGATACTAAGAATTGACGGATATGATTCATGATATGAAAGCGATCACCAAAAAGCTTAGTTTTGTAAAGAGAACCTTATTAACCTATTATCCCAGAAAGAGTATCTCAAAATTCGGTGCAATCTTGAGACGTAAACATAATGTCCATATGATATCGAACTCGATGGATGCCTTTTAGCAACTTTCAATCCCGATTTGAAGATTTCAATACCATCGCACTCTAGACCGCACTAGTGGTGCAATTTTTGATCTGTCCCTTGTGTTATCTTTTGCGAAACTGGGACTACAACAGAAGTCATTACGCTTCAAAATTTGTCACTCAAAGTGAAATATTTAATTATAATTTCTGGATTGAATAATGACATCCGTTTTTATGCGGCGATATTAAATTTAGCCCTTCTACTAGACACTAAGACTATATATACACTGCCGCATAAAATTGGTTATGATGCAGGCAGTGGGGAGTAACAAGAAAACTTTCTGAAAGACTTTGCCATCACATTCGCATGCTTCAACGAGCAAATTGAGGAGTTCAATTCTGTGTTCATTCGTGCTTTGAGGTGTACCTATCATACTCAAGAAACTTTCTAATCACCTTTGATAGAGACACATCGTTCTATAATCTTCTTTTCGTTCGACTTGACGCATATTATATACGTCAGTGAAAATGGTGGCTTGCAAAAAAACCCCATACGATTCTGTGACATGCCCAGATATTCAGGTGTGGGATCGAAAGGGTCAAATAATTCTGCCACGAGGTGGCGCTAAAGACACCATTTTATCTCATCCATACCGAAATTGGACAGCACACTGAAATGTTTGCATACTGTACAGTGTGTTGGCACCGTCGTGGGATTTTGTGGTCTAGCTCACGGACTAACCTCTTCAGCCGGCCAAGGACCGGTAATTATTACTTTAGCCTTAAACAAACACGAACGACGGTATAACATGCCGCTCTCATAACATAATGAGAGCTGCGCGCCGCGTTGCAGGTCCCTATCGGGCTGCATATCGTGCAGTTCGGACTGCGAGCTGGCTGGTCGTGAGTGATAGCTGTCAGAGTACGTCAAGCCCGAGGCAGCAGAGGTCGGCCGAGCGCGAAGAAAAGAAGAAGAAGACGACGGCGAAAGAGAAGAAGAAGACGGGGATGGGGGTCGTGACCTGTGGAGTACCCTCATCGGCTCTCGAGTACGATCCTATCCGGAGTGTGTGTGTGTGTGTGTGGCAAATGGCACGCGTGCTGCTCAAACATTGCCTCATTATTTGTGTGATTGAGGAGTAACTTTTTATTGGCCTTGGTGATTATCATAGAAGTTGTCGTTGCACCCAACGATGACTGGATGAACTTCATAAAGAGATTCATTTCGATCGGATCTATGTGTTTCAATTCAAGAAGATGACTTGTTTATAGAAGGTGTTCACATAATCTGTGGGACGCACTTCTAGGGATGATACAGCGTCTCAAGGAAATGATAAAAATGCCTATCAATATAATTATGTCAAAAACGCTTCTTCAGTTTTTTCCTGAAGGGATTGGAAATGCCGAATGGTTTCGAGAGATATTTTTTCAGGGGTCTCACCCCCTGTTTTCATCCTGGGGATTCTAAAAAACAAATAGTTCTTTCAGAATCTTCATGTTCCCTTGAATTTTTTCCGTATCTGCGACCGTTATCCAGAAAAGAGTTAAATTTATTTTATGTAATTCGTGTTTTCCACATATTATGAGAGGACAGAAATTAAAAAAGTCTCTATATACATATGACCAAATCTCATTGGTTTCGAGTTACACTTTTCGCATCAATACAATAAAAAAGTCATTATGTGAATATAGGAATTTTGGGTGAATGAAGATAGTATCTTGAACCAACATCTTTCTTCATATCAAATATTTTTTATTGCCTTCCGTTATTTTCAAACTTTCAGGAATTATCTATTCAAGGATCTCATCAGATATCAAATATACCTTGTTTCTTCAGGGGTCAAGAATTACTCGGAATTTCGGCCTCTGTTTTTTCCGAGGTTTTTCAATTATTTGACTTCTCGTGAGCAACGCTCAGATACAAGCAGGAAGTGTCTCCATCTGGTGAAACTATTACAAATTGCTTTTGGAATTATAGAACTAAATAAATAGCTTCAAATATATTTTTTATTTGAAGTAATGATGTTCATTCTGAAATCGTGTAGTGGGTCCTTCCAATAGAATATATTTCTCTCCCTAATAAAAGGATTTTCCTGAATATACATATATTGTAAAATCAAGTAAATATCCTGAAAAATTAAATTGTGTTCAAGAAAACCCCAAATACTCACTCTCTTTCCGAGACAATTTTTTCAGAAGTAGACGAATACTCTGTTGAAGCAATTCAAGTTGGAGAAATATATTTTCTCAAATGAAGAAATCGTTTTTATGTGCATGTTTACACAAGATTTTCATCTCAAAATTATGTATTCTCTGAGCTGTGGGATCCTGCTACAATAATCGGACTCGCCCTGTATGTTACCTAAATGAATTTGTCAAATCAACGAACAGTCGAACACAGCATAATTATTGGCTGTCACCTGAGATTGATTCCTTCTGTCGCGCCTCTTTGACTAAACACAATATTCATCATCAAAACCAAATACCACAACACAGATACGGTACACCCCAATAACACAAATTACCGCACATATTTCAGCCACCCTGACACCATTTACGTTTGTTAGTCGAGTTTATAAATACCCGAACCAGCTCGCCTGACACTCCCCAAATTTATTGTGTGAATTATTAAGGAGTTCGCGTTTGAAAAATGTAAATTTGAGACCGTTAATTACAGGTCCCGCCGTAAATGTCACCGTGTCGCTGTAGTCGAGGCAGCCGCAGACAAATGACTGCTGGCATGATTTATCTTCAATTTTTTCGGTTGATGTGTGCTGTGCGCGGATCTGTTTGGATGCCCGAAATAGTCCTGTCAAAAATGTTATCACCGACGAGGAAATATTAGATAAATCATTTCGGAGGTAATTACTTGGAATTGTTCGGAATTTTTGTCCGGTATTATAAAGATGAATTGCTGGTTGGTACGGAGTGAAGAGGGGCTCCTATAGCTACTGATGGATTGGGTGCAATATTCAAGACCAAGGAACATTTCGAAAATAACGGATACAGTCACTTTGGTTGAAATAATCATCAAGATTTTGTGAAACTGAAACCACAATAGGCTGTCAACAACAGAAATGAAAATGAAGATGTCAATTTTTATCAAGAACATCTGGATGAACCAAATATGTCAACACTCTATCAATGGCTAATTTCAACCTGACAAGTACATAGGTATCAGTTGGTTATTTAGTTTGCTTTCAAATGAAGATCATTCAGCTATGGTGATTATAAATGATATTGATTTCACGATAGTATATTATGTGACAAGTTTATAAGACGCTATTTTGTCGCACGCCTTGTTAGGAGTCTTATAAAACGTATGTTTTGTTAAAATTGTTCTATTTTGCATTAATTTGAAGTCTTTCATTGCAAAAATATATAATATCGATAAATAACAAAAAAATCCTCAAGTACTCAAAATCTGACGCACAAGCGTAACACCCAGTTTACTGTTGAGCGATTATTATTTTTGCGATACCAGCAGTGAAAGAAGCAATGTTGTTATTGTTTTTATTAGTTAATTTATTTCAAATCAAACTCTGAATTAAAATTTACCAATAAAACATTGAGTTTTTCACCCAGCAAATCCAAAATCGCTAAGAAGTAAACTGGGCCTAACTCTTCTGACTTTTATTTGACAGTTCGATTGTACCAATCCCCAAATAATAAAAAATGCGTATCGAAACACAGGCTATTTCGATACGCATTTGTGTTTCACAATGACTTTATTATAGAAACCAAATAGAAAAACAAATATTTCGATTTGATGATTCATGTGACTTAGTTTCAAAATCTACTTGAACTTGGAGTCTAGCCTCAGCTAGATGATGGCAAGTCGAGACTATTATCTGAATGGAATATACCAGTCTTAAGAACCTCCAAGATTTAGTCCCATAGCATCAAAATGCCTTCTGAAAGAACTTATTTCAGTGCCAAAAAATAAGGAATCGTTTAGCCAATTTTTGACGTTGTCCGAAACATTCAGTATGTCAAATATCCACGGCTTCATCCAGCTGATGAGGGAGAGTTTAAGCTCTTCAATATCGAGTTATTCTACGGAGAATGCTGGAGACCGCTTTTTGTACAACGAAACAGGAATGCATCACATTGCCTTCTGCAGGAGAACAATAAAAATAAAAAAAGACCCACAACAACCAATAGCTGGGGCACCCTATGAATTATGAAACAGGAAGAATGGTCGCTGAATTTTAATATTGATCACTTCCAATGATAATGGCCGTATAAGGCATTTCTTCCATGTCATGCACGAAAGATGGTCAACCGAGTATATTTCATGTATTTTTTTCGAAGGAATCGATTACTAGTGATACGTGGGAAAGCTAATTCCTAACAAATTTAAAATTCTATTCCACTCCTCGGTTAGTTTTTACTCGCGACAAGTTGAGTATCGTATAAAAGTAAGTAGTCATCTTTGGAGCAAGGAATTTATTGGCGTTGTATGTTTGCCATCCTGATTTCATCCACATATAATTCTTCTTCTTGCGCAGTAGCTGTCGTATCTTCTATTTTATATTGACAAGATCGAAATGCTGAGCTGTACTGGTGCGTGTACAACAAAGAAGGGCTGCCAGTTCCATATCTGAAACCTTGCCGTACATGATTTGGAGTGAAATATAAGATGATTGTCTCATCGTTGCATTGTGGGGTTCAAAATGGTTTATTGAGTATCAGGAAGGGTATGGATGGTTTATTGGTTTTAGACAATATTTGTACACTGAGCGCTGGTCGTAAAAAAATGAACCCATTGGTATTTGGTATAGAAAAGACTTTTTCATGAGTCCAAGTAAAATAATTATAATAACTTTAATGGTCGAACATACAGTGTAGTCAACCGAACATGAAAACTAGGGAGATGAATCGCCAGGAATGAGACAGGTTCATCAAAAAAGTTACTCAGTTAATCCAAACAATGAAGAAATCTCGATTAACAGTCACCTATACTCTTTATCTTCATTTAAAACTATCTTTGAAGTATACTCCAATAAAAATACGGTTCTGCGAAATGATTCAGTAACATCTCATTCGAAATTTGTCAATGTATTCCTCCTCTTCATTCAAGTAGGTATCATGATTCTAATAAATAGTTTGATATAAAATGCATTCACATATACTTTTTGAATGAAATTGTCCACCAGTAATAGATGGATGAATCAACAAACAACAAAAACAATCCAGTCAACATCTCAATAAATTTCACCAAGAACTAATAAATCCCATCAGCTGCAATCGCTTCACCTTGAACAAAAAATAATTCGAATCGAGTTAACTGACCCTTGAACGCCACAGTTTCAGTTGATCTTCTTTCAAGCACAATAATCCTGGCTCAAAAGAACCAAATATATTATACATTTCAGACCGTATCGTAGCACTTGTTTACAGTGCACGAACACATCATTTCAGATCTTGTACGCCTACTCCACAACGTTTCCATATCTTCAGGAAGCAACATAGGTCAGATGATAAAACCAAGCATCCGTAATAAAACACGTTAGATAAAGCTCGCTCGATATAAGGAACCATCAGGAAATGAATGAAAAAATGCATGTTATGACTCTCACAAAAGTTTCAATCCAATCAAAATTTCCGAAGGAAAAATACACACAAAAAAATTACATCAGCTAACACCGTCTGGTGTGTCCCCTGAGGTCCTGATTGTTTTAGTGTCAGTAAACACCGCGGCATATTCAGCACTGTTGGTGTTATGTGACCTTTCCCATTGGTGTTTTTAATAATCAAACCCAGTTGCCAGTAACACTTTGGTGGTGTTCTTTATGTATTATCGAAAGTGCGATTTGACACCGCAGTGGTGTGATGCACATTATGTGATTTTCTTGATGTTGAATCCTACCTCAACGAAATTCTCTTCGGTGCGTTTAAACACTGGCATTGAGCAGGTACATGCGAATACTTTTCTGGTGGGAAGAAACACCATATCATCATTGTGTATTGAGGCGAATCAGTGCTTTTCTTCACCACCACCGGTGTTGTTCACTAGGTTGTATAACTTATTGAAATATAATTTATATGATGACGAACTAGAAATACTTCACTAGAATCAGAAGAATCTAGGGACAATTAGGTTGATGACGAACTGTTTCGGCTCATTAATCCTGATCAGTGTCATTAGGGCATAGGCCAATTGTTACTGATCTATACCAGAATCATCTAATATATCATGCCCAATATTGAAACCAAGTGCGGTAGAAAGGACGTCAGTGCCACCTATTGGCCAATGTTTTGAGGTTCTACGATTGAACAGATGAGCGCATGAAATTCACACCATTCAGATGCCTAATACAATATTTTCATTAATGTATATCAGATTGGGTGTTTTCAGGATGCAATACTCAAAGAATGATTATTGCCACCAAATTATATGATTCATACACCGCCTCGATTCCATCTTGATAGGACACGGTAAAACTTGGTGTTAATTTTATATAATATGTGTTTTTTATACGTTAACGTCAATGATAGCACCATATGAGAATATTACATTTCAACCATTTGATGGTGTTTTTCATGATTTTATGTTTCAGAATCGATCTACTACCACATTCGTGTCATTTTTCACTACTAAGATTGGTATTATCACCATTAACTTTGATATTCAGGAGTATTTAATCTATGATTCTTCGGAGTTTGCTATAAAATTCATTTGCTCAAATTACATTCAAGTTCATTTCATTGTGTAAAGTATACCTACTGATGATTAATTTCTAAATAGGATTTCAATTGGGGATCTGAATATCTGGCACAGTTAAATCATCAAGATAGCGTATTTTGAGCATAGCGGTCATAGTTAGAAAATCTAATCCAATTATTAATGAATTATATATTTTGCTCGGTAGAAAACGGAATTTTTTCACTTAATAAACTCGCATGAATATACGCTATAGCAATAACTCAAATTAAATCATCGGATTGGAGAGAACGTGAAGACATATATCTATGGCTTGCATGTAATAAAACCATGTAAAATCAGAAATACACGTGAAAACTCACTTGAGGCTCAGGCAGTAGCGCTTGTGTACACTAATAGTTATGGCCTGACGATCGCAATAGATTCAACCTCATTGCATATTCATAGACCTACATTGGTCTCACATGACTCGTAATTAGACTTATTCGCAATGCAATAATGACTCGATTATCATCCCTAACATGAACTTCAGCACGATTTTGCATAGTAGGCAGTGAACTTCGCTTTATCTGTGTCAATAAAATCTATAGATAGATATTCTTTCATCATAATATTGAGTAACGAAGACGATTAAGTGGAAAAATAGGTAATCATCTTTGAGAACATTTCATTGGTCGATAATATGAATCTGCCGGAACTCTGACCATTTAAAAAACTCGAAATGCTATCTTTGGTTTTCATCATGCATACAATTTATATTCATGAAAATATCGAAAATAGAAAAGGAAATTTTTATTGTATCAGAAATTTGCAATAGTGCATCATTAAATCTTCAAGGCCACCATCAGATATTTGTTTTAATACTGACCTGTATTTTTTATTACAGATATCTATAAGTCGTTGAAACCCTAATTCTATGAAACATCACACTTGTCATATTAACTACGTTTTATTTGAAATAACCGAGGAAATAACAAATACTGGCTATAGAAAAGTATATACCTACATATTCCAAAATCGAAGAATTGTTTATATTTCTTATATTGAGTTTGAAACTGATATAAAAATTCAAAGATTATGTGAAATAAACGAATGTATACTCGTGAATGGAGAAGTCCATCGATTCTAATGAATTAAAACAAAAAGACTTGAGGTTGCTTCTGGTTGAACCAGGAGTAACAGAAAAACATTACCGGATAAAAACAATTCAGTATGATAGAACTGGCTGTTTGTGTATTTTTTGTGTATTTTATGTTTATCATCACTAGGTGTACAGTAGGTACCTGTATTCTCAACTGGTAAATAAATTTTAAACCAATTAATATTTGAAATCAAAACTTGATAATGGCGAATTTAATATTTTTTGGCGCCACAGATGACTTTTCCGATTTCTTGCCAAATCTGAGATCACGTGATATAACGGATTTTTCTGTCCGACATACAGAATCGAACCGCGATTAGCGTTTTTCAGAAACAAATTCTTTCCCTATATGTAGCCACGTCCGCTGCATATGTATTCGACAAAAAACGAGTGAAACACTAGATTAATTATACATTCCTCTCGAGAAATAAGACTTAAGAATAATAAAAATCTTTTCCAGTTATTTCGTGTGCGCAATAACAACTTCTCATCTTTGTGCTTGAGGCAGTTCACCACTGGGCACTGTGCAAATTCGAACGTATCTCATTTTTGCTACACCATAAAGTGGTCGTCACATAACACGTGGTACCGTATTTATGGTGTCAGCGTACGATCTCCAGCCGAAAGTTATAGAGAATTCTCCGTGGGCACCTCTTTGGAGAAGCTGGCCAAGCCTTCTGTTGTCCCGATTTCCATCAGAAACTGTCCCTGTCAGAATCAGACGACTGGCGGTTATTTTTCTTTCGATATTGGGTCAATGAAGATACACCCCAGATCACTGAATTATCATCACAGCTGTGTGATAGAACGTAGAACGTTGTGGAAGTGACTGAAACGATCAAATTCATTGATATAATCACTGATTCATTGATTCATGAAGTTTACTGACCGTGGTTTTTGACTGAATCAACTTGTAATACATACTGTTACGGTCTTCGTATTCGACTGACTTCTGCCTTCTGCCATTAACTGGCCCTGTAAATATATCGTGTTTGGGTTCTACACCTTCTCCAGTTGTTCAGAAATCATCAAGTTAATTACAGAAAGCGTCAATTGAATTTTATAAGAGTCACTTGTATTTCAGAAAGTATCAATCTCGGTATCAATTGTATTTCAGAATAGTCAGTTCAGAATTCGTCATTTGTATATCAGAAAATATCAAATGTATTCCAGAAAGCGTCATTTGTATTTCAGAAACATAATTGGCTCTTCTCCTACGAAGGAATCGATGAATAATATAATGTGAATGATCATGTGCAGAAATGAAAAAAAATCGACCTGCAAACGCAATTTTTAACGAAAAATTTGAAATATTTCGAAAACAGTTAAACTTGGGTATAGGACATTATGCATGAAATATATCAAGAATTTTGCGTAAAATCAAAAAATATAATCATATATAGCAATCGGAAGTGCTAAACTTTGCCTATATACATTCTTGAGAATATTATGTTTAATGGATAGTCCCCATAAACATTAATTTACTACCACATTCTTTGATTCAGACCACTTTATACATAGTTCATCATGGGAACAACATAGGCACAATGATGTGACCTACTAACTCAATCTCGTTAGTAACTACATAGTTTCTCAGAGATAAATGGAAAATAAGACCATAAAACATGGGGTGTTCACAATAAACCTCTGTTTTCTGAAATACAATGGATGTTTTCTGAAATTAAACTCGTTATTCTGAAATACAGTTGATGCTTTCTGAAATTAAACTCACAATTCTGAAATACAATGGATGCTTTCTGAAATTAAACTCGTTATTCTGATATACATTTGACGCTTTCTGAAATTCAACTCACTACTCTGAAATACAATTAATACTTTCTTAAACTCAAGTGACTATTCTGAAATTAACTTGAACAGGTGTAGAACTTTCGGGAACTGTCACTTTTCTGTCATCTCTCTCCATCTGATAGCTTCCAGGATATTCTATCCTTTTCTGTTCTAGATCTTTCACGAAAAATCGAGAGCTATCTGGAATGTCCAATACAGAAGGATATTTTGATATCGGCGATACTTCTTGACTTTGCCGAATTCCATTACAATACTAATTCCACTCAGAATTCATTGCTATTATATTCAAACTTTTCCGCTAGAATGCACCTGTTAGAGTTATAGGCGAAAATACTCCCGAACTCTTGTTATATCGTAATCAGATGAATAAAGAGTCATAATCCTTCCTGTATCTTTCAAGTCACAGGAAAAAAAATGTTCTTCCGATTCACGATATGTAGGTAGGTACCAATATTTATATTTTCTCTGATTATTACTAGTAGGTATATAAAGAAAATGGTTTGTTTACTCCACTTTATTGGAAATATTTACGACAGATGCAATGAGAATTGCTCAATTTGTTATAAGACTTATCCATAATTGATAATGTACATATTTGTTTTGACTGTCCGATATGTTGTGATTTCATATAACAAAATAATGATTTCCTACCACATGAAAAGTTGATTTTCTTCATTGATACGAGAAAAGCTGTCGATAATAAATATTAAAAAAAGGTGTCGGAAGAGACTGGAAATTGAAATTGCACTTCAAATATATTCATGATACTATATATATAGTGGATATTGTTATCCCTTTTATGTTAAACATATTCAGATATATGGCAATAATCAATAAATCTCTGAAAAAATTCAATAATCTCAGTTGCTATGCATATAAGCCTTCCAGAAATTAATATGCATTAGATTAGAGTCTAGAGCGATACTGCTTTTTCTTATTTTAGATCGGAATTTATGATTATTTTATTGGCAAACATTTTTCATAGGCGTAGGGATATTAATACTTATCTGATACGATATATGAACGCTTTTCGAGGCTTTATTACTTCCTGATATACGATTTTTATATTCCTAACTAATGAACATAATATGTTTGTCTAAGCATAGATTATTCTTTATGATAATTTACACAAATCTTGTTGAAAATTGGAAACCTTCTGTTACTATTATTCAATCATTTCGGTTTCCAGTCTGAATGTACAAATATACAACTAATAGGCTGAATACAAGAAGCCCAACCAAATATAAAACAACAAAAACACAGATGATCTAAAATATTTCGACATTGTCTATTGTCTATAAGGGTATGAGTCCCAATATATTGTGTGTGATGAGTTCTATTACTGAAGTTCTCGCTGAGGTTACTGTTGAATATTGATACCATGCTGGAGTATGGCCCTAGGTATCAATATAACTTCATACTATTTGTTAGTGGGCTGATGATAGATTGAATCGCTGGCTTATAGTCTAGAGGGCCCTGGTTCAAATCCCGCGGCGGCTATTGCAAATATTCATTTATTTCTATAGTATCGTTTAGCGGGAGGAGATATTTGACCAACCGAACAATCTTGGTACCTAGATTTCAATCCTTCGGACTCTCATCAACGATAACCAGCCGAGTAGTGCGTCGGATGACACTTGGAAAGCTAAGATCCCCGTCTTCCTTACTCATGAAAGTCTCAATGAGACTTCGAGGGTTGCTTTGCAACTAATTTGACGGTTTAAAACACTTTTCAAACTAACAAGTGGTATTCAAACAAATGGGGTGTGAATGTGAAATTACGAAAATGAAGATAGCAACGATCGATAATAAAATGATGAAATCACAAGTAGAAGAACTTTGGCGTATAATCTAATATAGTTTTTCTATTTTGGGTCTATAATGAATTCATTATGAAACGCAAATGCGTATCGAAATAGCCACTGTTTCAATGAGCAATTTTTTATTTTTCGGAGGTTGGTACAATCGAACTGTCAAATAATAATAATAATAATAATATATTTATTCCATTTCGATCATCATTGTTACATGATATTGGAAAGTCATTTTAAAATCGGCGGACAAAGTATAAGTATATAAAACAGAATAAAATAGTTCACAAAATCATAGTTATATTATATATTATAATACTAGTAAATTATAGTGGGAGATACATGATGCAAAAGAAAAATTATCAGCGAGATGTATTCCAGTGCCATTCTTCTAGGTATTAGTTATAGTAACATTTACTGATGAGGTATTTTCTCAATTTATTTTTGAAAATGTTGTAGTTCTTTTCACTTGAAATTGCCTCTGGTAATTTATTATAAAGCTGAATTCCTGCATAAGAAGGAGTGAAATGAAAGTCTCAGGAGTTAAGCCCAGTTTACTTCCGAGCGATTTTCGATTTGGTGATACTAGCAGTGAAAAAATCAATGTGTGATGTGATTCAAATTGAACAATAAAAACAATAACATGGCAATTTTCACTGCTGGTATCGCAAAAATCGAAATCGCTCAACAGTAAACTGGACTTGTGCGATTTGTGGGTCAGATTTCAAATATTTTATTTCTGACAGTGACATTATAAGCTTATATCGTCATAGTTACGATATCTATAATGAGGGTCATAACTCCCTTGGGATATTAAGGTTCAAAAACTCCCTCATACCTTTTACAGGTGAAAATGATACAAGAAATGCTTATAAACGTTTATATGTAATGAAAACTAAGACATATTTTCCTTATTCACGTCATTACAAATAATAAATTTACAATTTTCAAATGTTCCCTGAAAATTACTTCCGCCGCTGGAAACAATTTCTTCTTTTTTATGGGTGGTGCTGTTGCTGTTCACTACAGTCGAGGTGCCTGCCTCTTCTGATGGCAAAGTAGACAGCATACGCGCCGTTTTATTTCTCAATTCAATACTGTCCTCCAGATACCCCTCTGCCACCGTGGAACTTCTCCAACCTCCGTGTCTTTTTAAGTTTGTCATAGTTGCTCCTGCATTGGCTAGGGCAGTAGCAGAAGTGCGACGAAGGCAATGTCCCGTATAGGTTAGTGGGTTTGGCAATCCTAAATACATTGCGATTTTGCTGGGAATTTTGCCAAACATATTCTTTCCAATTGGCTGAGTTGTACATTTATTTTGTCGGAAGCTCAAAAAAAATCGTTTTGTACCTTCAGGACGCAAGGACATATAAAGTCTCAATGAAGGCAAAGCAGAGAACTCTTTTTCATCCACAACTGTAAATTTCTTCGATACACCAGTTTTACTTTCCGGTACGTTCACTACCATAACAGTATCCCGGTCCTCTATATCTGCTACACTCATATTTAGAAAATAACCCATAATTAGAACAACCTATAACAAATAAAACGAAAAAGAAAATTATGAGAAAAAAATTACCTTATGCAATAAATGAATTTCATTAGGGGCGTCCTTTAGAAATTTGATGACATCTTTAGGAGATAAGACAGCAGACTTTTTCGGCTTATACCCCTTACTTTTCCGTTTCAAAAAAGCCTCTAGTTCGTTGAACTTGGTGATATCTCTTTTCTCATATATGGTCACCATCGATTTGAACATTGACCATTTAGTCCATAACGAATTTGGGCTAAACGTTTCTGACTGCAACGAATAAATAGGTACAATTATTACCAAATCTACCAGAAAATACTAAAAATACTTTACCAGTTCTTGAAAATATGCCAGAAAGACAGTTTCGTTGGCATCTTTTGACATAACATTTCTCTGTGTCAGCCACTTCAGATATAAGTTGTATTCTTTTTGATGTAGGGCTTCACTTTTCGATGGAAGTAATGATTGTCTTGCTTTTTCCGCTTTTTTTATAATATCCTCCATTATATCAGAAAAAGATCGTCGATTTGTGTTAGAAAATAAACACGTTTTTAACGTAAAAACATTGATAAAGAAAGTTTGCTTATAAACATGTAACATAGCGACAACCTAGCAACAAGCAACAATGCTACAATCAACGCTACCTAATTCAAATATACCAGAAAGGTTATGAATTTTAGCTATTTATGTACCAAGTGCGTTATATAGATCCTAACGCCCGGAGGGTAACATTCACCCGAGGGCCTTTGGCCCGAGGGATGAATGTTGCCCGATGGGCGTTAGGATCTAGTAACGCTCGTGGTGCATACAAGATTTTATTTTTCACGAAAAAATTATCTTAAACGACTTTGTTTACTTCATAAATTTTTTCTCATAGTATTTACTGCGTTCTGGTCGGCAACTGAGCACAAGTGAGCTTCTATGCAATTGCCATGGAAACATTGAAGAGGTTGCTAAGGGTTGTTTATTTAATAAAACTACAGAAAAAAACATTTAGCGGGCGTTATGATTCATAATGCCCTCCATAACGCCCCGGGCGTTATGGGTCTGCGATCAAGTGAAAAATAAAAACATTTATTGCGTTCTAAATATGGACATATTGTTATGAAAATCGGTCAAAAATAAAATTATCTATGTACCACGGGAATTATAGAGCCTTAATAACCTCTGGCAATTGCTGTCCCTCGGGCCAGAGGCCCTCGGGACGCAAACTTTGCCATCGGTAATTAAGGCCCTCATAATTCCCTTAATACATAAATAACTATTAATGTCATTGTTACCAATCGAATCGATGTTTCTGTTATTTATCGATATTGATTGAATTTTTTTCAATTATTAATGCAAAATAGAAAAAATTGTACATGACACGTTGTCGCACTTGTTCGACAAAATAGCGTATTAAAAAACTTGTATCAAAATTATTTACTATTTCGAGTGTGTTATAATCGACTTCTGTTTTACGAAATGAGGACAGCACCAACGAAAATTTCATGCAGTTATCATCACAGTCAAAAAGCAATCGTAGCTGTCATCTCCACTTCGATAACACTATCTACTTCGCTTTTTTGTCGAGCCGACCCATAAAGGCAGCTCTGTCCCGTTTTCAGTAATGACAAGATAAACGGTATTATTAAAACATATTTCGCAATTACATAAACGACGCGAAGCAAAAACAAGATACCAAGATACCGAGGTATACTTAGCGAATTTTTATAACTTGCTCGAAAATCCCGCGATAAATATCGCTGCCGCTCGATTTTTCTCCTCGTACAAATTCCTTCGAGATTTACGAGCTCGAAGGACCCGATGATTTATATTTTCTAATCTCGGGAAAGTGCGTCCCAGGTGTATAACTCATCGGACGGTCATCCGGTAGCTTTTGCATCGGGATTCTTGCATGCAAAACCGATGCAGCCGCCTTGGTGAACACCAGCCGTGCCGAACGAGTTTCAGCACCACGTATATACGTCGAGGAGGAAATCGTTCAAATAATTATAGGATCGAGAAAAATCGCGGAACTGACGGCTCGCTTCTTCATCACAAGACAGCGTACCCAGCCAGTCCGAGCTGGTCATCAGAAAATAGCGAAATAGAAAAATTAAGAAGACGACTATCGAGAAAAGACTAATGGTTAACTCTCGGGTTAACTCGAGGGGTTGACTACTAGGATTTTTTCGATTGGAGAAACGGATTCTATGGAAAAAAATAAGCAGATTGGTATGAGCAAAGTTGAAAATTGGTCCATCCGTTCGAAAGCGATTTGCTACATTTTTTCTATGATGAAAAAAAAATTTTTTTGATTTCTATTTTTTCGATTGGAGAAACGGATTCTATGGAAAAAAAAAGCAGATTGGTTTGAGCGAAGTTGAAAATTGGTCCATCCGTTCGAAAGTTATGGCTATTTGCTTCATTTTTTCTATGATGAAAAAAAGTTTCTTTTGATTTCGATTTTTTCGATTGGAGAAACGGATTCTATGGAAAAAAATAAGCAGATTGGTATGAGCGAAGTTGAAAATTGGTCCATCCGTTCGAAAGTTATAGCGATTTGCTTCAAATTTTCTATAATGATGAAAAAAGTTTTTTTTGATTTCGATTTTTTCGATTGGAGAAACGGATTCTATGGAAAAAAAATAAGCAGATTGGTATGAGCGAAATTGAAAATTGGTCCATCTGTTCGAAAGTTATGGCGATTTGCTTCATTTTTTTTATGATGAAAAAAAGTTTTTTTTGATTTCGATTCTTTCGATTGAAGAAACGGATTCTATGGAAAAAATGAGCAGATTGGTATGAGCGAAGTTGAAAATTGGTCCATCCGTTCGAAAGTTATGGCGATTTGCTTTACTTTTTCTATGATGAATTTTTTTTTATTTCGATTCTTTCGATGGGAGAAACGGATTCTATGGAAAAAATAAGCAGATTGGTATGAGCGAAGTTGAAAATTGGTCCATCCGTTCGAAAGTTATGGTGATTTTCCTTCTTACGGATTCAGATCTTGGAAAAAGGAGGGAATAAAATATTCCTATTTCCCAGTAATTCCCCCGGAATTCCGAGTATTATCTACATTTAGTTTCAAAATTCCATCGTTATTTGTTGAAATCTCGGTTCAAATTGACATATTTCTTCCGGAGGAATTCCGGGGAATTCCAGGAGAATTCCGGGAAAATCCGGTGAAATATGAAATATTTAGGAACAGCACACACAAAATCATTCGGGATTCCCGAATGGTTTTCTGAGTTCAAGATAAATTTCAGACCTAGCTCCAGAGTGAAATATTACAGAATCTGAATAATACCGAATTATATTGATATCATAATTTCGAAATTCGTCATCAGTAAGGCTATAGGCTGTATTGTATTAGGTATATCGAAATCCTCGTTGGAAACAGAATATATCATCTGATGGTATTTTTTTATCTTATTCCCTCCTTTTTCCAAGATCTGAATCCGTAATAAGGAAAATCCAAGAAAATACTGGATCTTGAATCGTGTAAAACGAAAACATTGGTAACATAACCAACAAAATGATGACAAAGATATAAACAAAACACGCGATCAATATGTGAAGAAAAGTTTCGGACTTCCATTGTCTAAAGGTATGAAGATTTGAATCCTGAGAAAAGAAAAGATGAGTTATGCTGAAAAAACGAAATAAGTGATGAATAAAAATTAACTATTTTATCGAATCAAGAAGATTCGAGTATCAATGAATCAGGTTAGTATTAGTGTTAGTATATATGAAGTCGAAAAATGTAGATTTAAATGGGAGTTTAACTAGTCGATGAGCCTGAAAATAAGAAAAAATTGAATTAGAAATCAATAGCCTGAAAAAGAAAGGTTGAATTAGAAATCAATAGCCTGAAAAAAGAAAAGTTGAATAGCCTGAAAAAAGAAAAGTTGAATTAAAAATTAAAATAAAATGAATGAATAAAGAATTAAAATTATGAGAAAGATTCAAATCGAGTTTGTCACGACGTTTCGATTGTGTGTATCTACAATCGTCTTCAGGTGAGAACTAACAAAGTCCTGGGATACGGGGGTATTTATAGGTCAGCTATGGCGGGATTTTCCGGTTCAGTGAGCCGTAACCGGTTGATTCGGCTAATCAGCGGTTTCCATGTGTTGCGGATCTCGACGCTTGGTTGACTGAAAGCGTTATTATTCATTATGTATGCTGCTTCCTTGAATTTCCTCCTGAACCAGTGTTCTTCTCTATGGATGATTTCTGCCTCAGACCATTTGATGTTATGTTGGTGGGTCCACACATGTTCTGCGATTCCTGACTTGGTGGTTTCTCCTCGTTGGGTGTTTTTCTTGTGTTCGCCGATTCTGGTTTCCAGTGGTCTCTTGGTTTCTCCGATGTATGATTTGCCACATTCGCATGGTACTCGATAAACACAATTCTTGGAGTCACTGTTTTTGTTCGTTGGTCTGGTTTTGGTGAGTTGGCTGCGGATGGTGTTTCCAGATTTGAAGCAGGTCTTGATCTTGTATTTGGATCCAATCTTCTTGATTCTCTCTGACAATCCTTTGATGTAGGGAAGGCACAATGTTGGTTGTTGCGGTTCTTCTTCTTTTTGGATTATCCTCTGTTTCCTGCTCTTCAACGTCTGTTCCACCAATTTCCTTGAATAGCCGTTCTGGTAGAGGTCTCTCTTGATGTGGTCCAGTTCGGAAGTTAGGCTTTCCTCGTTGTTGCAGAGGCTGAAGGCACGATCAATCAGAGTTTTCACTATGCCCCTTTTCGTAGCTCCGTGATGGTTGGATCCATTGTTGAGATATTGTCCTGTGTGAGTTGGTTTCCTGTAAACAGAAGTTTGCCATTTGTTGTCTGTTCTCTTCACTTTCACGTCCTTCTTGATTCGATAAAATAGTTAATTTTTATTCATCACTTATTTCGTTTTTTCAGCATAACTCATCTTTTCTTTTCTCAGGTTTCAAATCTTCATACCTTTAGACAATGGAAGTCCGAAACTTTTCTTCACAACTCGAGACATTGTCAGCCACCTTCAAACAAAAACGCGATCAATATTTTAGCGCCTGCGCATATCTATGACTGGACCTTTAAATTTTGCGCATTCGACATATTTCCCCAATTATATTCGCTCTGACTCTCTCATCTGTAAGGTTTTCTAATCTATGAGTCTATGACTGTAGAAACACTGGAGAAACCAGGAAATGAATGTTTCCTCCCCACGAAAACAAGTTTGCCAACACCTGCCTACCTGTTGTCCATCTGTTGCACAACAATGTTCGCTTGGTCTATCCCCACTTTTCACATTCTCTTGTCACCTCTGTTCGCTCATCACCTCCCCTTTTGTTGCAGCAGCAGCACGAGCAGTACCTCGGCCCGGCGTACGACCCCTCCCGCGACCTCTCCCCCACCCTCCCCTCCTGCGACTCGTCTATGGGTGACCCCGCCGAGCGCAGCGCTTCGAGCGGCAGCCGCTGCAGCACCCCCACCACCACCAACAACAACAACAACCACCTCGGCGGCTGCGCATCGGACGTCTGCCGCCCGCCCACCTCCCATCACCGACCGCCCCCACTCTCGCGCCCGCCCTCCCCTTTCGGGCGGCACATACCCAAGATCGAGCCGCCCAAGTCGCCCGCGTCGCCGCAGCGGAGTGGTGGGGGGGGCGGCGGCGCATGCGCAGGATGTGGGGCGGGCATCACGGACCGGTTTTACCTGCAGGCGGTGGAGCGGCGGTGGCACACGAGCTGTTTGCAGTGTTGCCAGTGCCGGCGCACGCTCGATGGGGATGTCACGTGCTTTTCCAGGGACGGGAGTATTTATTGCAAGAAGGATTACTACAGGTGAGTTGCTCGTGGTGTTATTTTTCATTCAGGAGATTGCTATAAATGTATTGTCAGAAAATATAATTTATTTCGACAAAGCCAATAAATGTACAGTAGGTTAGGTTATAATTTGTCAATAACTAAATACATTGAGGTTCAAATTGAAAATAAAAGGTACCATTTTTTATTTGCTTTATAGCAGATTTATGCACAACGCTATTTCCGCGAGGCTTTTTCATTGATCTGTTTCTTTATTTCACTGCCATAAGTCCATCTTTTCTTCTAAGAATTTTGATACCTTTATGCTCGACCTTAATTTATTCCAAGCTGTTATGCGATTTGTCATGAAAAATATATATTTATCTTATTATTAATCAACTCCTTCATTCTAATTATGTTAAAAACACAGTACCTGTAGTATTTCGTTATTATTTCTTATAAGTTTTTGCTATAAACCAAGAAAACATTATCCTTTTGATAGAATCGCGCCTGCGCAATTCATATTTTTACTTTATTTGTCATTCAAAGATGAGAGTTGGTTTAATTTTAAAGAATATTGAAGAAAGACAAAAGGTAATTTGCATGCAGTGAAATATAGATAATCAGTTTCAACCTATCTGTACTGAAACCGATACGGATTAAGAAATTACCGATTAATGAAAAAAAGGTGTGCATTTATTATAAATCCGCATCATTTCGTGATAATATAGAATCAGAAGAGAGTTGTGAGCTTGGTTGTTATGTTGTCTGCAAGAAATTCATTCAGGTTGGAATGAATTCAGTTAATGAAAGTATAGGTACTATATGGGATTTTTTTCAGAGAATCTAACGACGAATTCTAATTAGGATCACCTGAAATATTCCTGTAACGATTTTCATCATTATAAAATACAATGAATAGGATAATAGGATGTTGTCTGAGAATGCAATAAATGATCATGAAAATCCACTTCGCAATTCAACGATAAAATTAATGATGTATTCATATTAAAGATCACTTCAATCCCATCTATTCTGTACCGATTTTCCTAATTTCAACATACTTGAAGTCTAAGAATGAATATTTTTTGACCATGGGAATTTTTTTCTCAGTAAGAATTAATTTATTCAAAATTAAGCATAAAATATTCGCACCTTTGTAAAGAAATAATTCACATTTTGTTTTACAATGACCTTGACCACCAGAAATTTATTATAGATATGCGAGAAAATCATCGGAAAAATACTCCTTGCTATAATTATTGAAAGTATGAATTTTGTGACTGATAATGATGAATTTATGCAGGACCAGAGATCTTATATTGGCATATGTAAATTCTTACATTCACTCATATACAGCGTACAATGTTGAGTTATCTTCTTCGTTGTTAGTAATCATATCTGAGGACCATATTCTTACATTTTACTCTATTTCCTCTCCAGGAATATGCTGAATCAAGGATGTGACTTCATAAGTTCCCCAAGCATATATAACAGAGTTCCGAAGAAGAAATTAAAGACTCACCCACGTTTTTCCAAACATTTGATGTGATAAATGTTGATCTCTCAGTGACCTAATCGTTCAGACACAACAAGATATGCGATGTTCCAAAAATACAAACATTCTCAAATGTATAGAGATATCTTCATCGATTAAAATTCACAGTTAGTAATTTGCAACGTAAACAAGAGATTAGTCGGCGTACTCAAAGGATAACGAAAATTATGTAATTTATTGATTCGGACATTCTTTTATTCTCCTCTAGAAGACCTTCAAAAATGAAAGAATAGTGAAATCAAGCATTGCTGATTACATGTTCAATCATAACACAAATTTTCATATTTTCAAATCATTGAAACAGACGTCAAATAAAAAAATTATATATATGCATATGAAAGGATTAGAAATTGTTGAATAAACAGTCGTGTATATAACTTGAAGAGAGAATTGGCCGGCTTGACTTAAAGGCAAAAACGTTTTCAAAGGTCAAAAAATGTCAGGATGAGAATGACGTGAGACGTTGTCATTCTACCCTATAACTATATGAAAAACATTTCTCTTTCTCTTTGATCAACTTTTTCCGCTGAACACAGCTATGGGTACCGCTTGTCTCGATTCTGAAAAAGAACTTTTTTTCGCCCTGTAGGTACATCAAACTATGATAATTGGAGTACCCGAGTTTGGGCGATTCTTAGTAGTTTTGTACGAAACTCACGAGAATAATATGTGAAAAAATCACAAAAATATCCTTCCTCGTCATCCGTACCCAAAGTACCCCAAGGTGGGTAGGGGGAGATTTTTTTTTAATCTCCGAATCTCCGATCCCGATGTGGGGGTCAAGTGAAATATGTTTACTGATATATCTGACCGTTTGACCAGCAAAAATGTTATCCCCAAAAAAATTTTGGGGGGGAGGGGTCCAAACAAATTTTTACAGTCTTTTTGATGGTGATATTTTCGTTTCGATCAAAGAACGTTTTGGATATTTTTATTTTTTAATCGGGATTTCGAGGGGGATTTAGATTTGGGTCACCTTTGCAGAAACCCTTTAATATCTAATTCTAATCGTTATGCCTGTTCATCTAACGTTTCAGCTTCAAAACGATCCTGACATTTTGAAAATCGGTTGAAGAGGAAAAAAGTTATGACTGTAAAACCAAACAATTGATTTTTTGAGGTCACTCTGTAAATAAAAGAGATAAGAGACAATTCTGGAGATCCCTCAAGATAATGAGATGACTATATATCTCTGCTGTTCAAGTTGAAAAAAAAAACTGTTTTTCTTCATTTGGGATCCTTTTGAAAGTTCCAAAAGTTTGCACAGTTTCAGAAAACATCCTGTAGCAATTTTATGGAAATAACCTTATATATCGAAGAAGTACGAGATTATAGCTGAAGGACTGAGCTAGAGAACAGTGCAAACAGAATTCAAATTGTTCAAATCAGAAAAAAGCTATTCAAATTTAAACAGGGGCAAAATTTCGGGGTGCCACGTAATTAGTGTTGCGTAGTTCATATGAAATGACTCGAAAAAATCAATCGAATTTCAGGTCCAAACTTTCATATTTTGGAAAAATAAAATCACTATTTTGCTCGATTCGAGAAGAAAAAAACCCCCACAAGGCAGTTTCCATTTCCCGTCCATCAAAAACAAAAAATATTCGCAGGCGGTGACACTCCATTACATGTCACCAGTTACCTCACACACTGCCTACCAGAGGTCGCTCGGCCGCATTTACTATCTCGCATCTATTGCGAGCCGACATGAAAATTCGAGCGGCAGCAATTTATCCGCGATAGGCTCTCTCTGCCGGAGGTAAATGGTCGGATCGTGACCATTAGCCGGGATCATACCATGCCCCCAGTTGGGCAATGCCCTGCGAGACTAAGGGGAGACGAACCCTCTGTTGACGACTAATTGATTTCCTCGGGCTGTTTCCGAGTCGTTCCAGGGACTACGATTGCTATAGGGGAGATAGCCATCGCAGGAATTCGTTTCGCCCAGCAGGAATTTCCAACGGCGGACATGCGGAGTTCGAGGTGGAGTCTGACGGCGAAACAGGAGGTTTCAACAGCTAGCTATATTTTCTCGATGTTTTATTCAATCATTCCAGTCAACTACATTCATAAAATTCATGAAATTTCAACAGCTAGAGCTATATTTTGTTCGCTGTTTTATTCGATTATTTCACTCTGTAAACTTTTGACTACACTCATAGTCTCGACAGCAAACAGAAGATTTCAACAGCTAGCTATATTTTTTCGCTGTTTTATTCAATCATTCCACTCTGTGAACTTCAACTACACTGATCGAGACACAGACAATCCGACGGCAAACAGGAAATTTCAACAGCTAGCTATATTTTCTCGCTGTTTTATTCAATCATTCCAGTCAACTACATTCATAAAATTCATGGAATTTCAACAGCTAGAGCTATATTTTGTTCGCTGTTTTATTCGATTATTTCACTCAGTAAACTTTTGACTACACTCATAGTCTGACAGCAAACAGAAGATTTCAACAGCTAGCTATATTTTTTCGCTGTTTTATTCAATCATTCCACTCTGTGAACTTCAACTACACTGATCGAGACACTGACAATCCGACGGCAAACAGGAAATTTCAACAGCTAGCTATATTTTCTCGCTGTTTTATTCAATCATTCCAGTCAACTATATTCATAAAATTCATGAAATTTCAACAGCTAGAGCTATATTTTGTTCGTTCTTTTATTCGATTATTTCACTCTGTAAACTTTTGACTACACTCATAGTCTGACAGCAAACAGAAGATTTCAACAGCTAGCTATATTTTTTCGCTGTTTTATTCAATCATTCCACTCTGTGAACTTCAACTACACTGATCGTGACACTGATAATCCGACGGCAAACAGGAAATTTCAACAGCTAGCTATATTTTCTCGCTGTTTTATTCAATCATTCCAGTCAACTACATTCATAAAATTCATGAAATTTCAACAGCTAGAGCTATATTTTGTTCGTTCTTTTATTCGATTATTTCACTCTGTAAACTTTTGACTACACTCATAGTCTGACAGCAAACAGAAGATTTCAACAGCTAGATATATTTTTTCGCTGTTTTATACAATCATTCCAGTCAACTACATTCATAAAATTCATGAAATTTCAACAGCTAGAGCTATATTTTGTTCGTTCTTTTATTCGATTATTTCACTCTGTAAACTTTTGACTACACTCATAGTCTGACAGCAAACAGAAGATTTCAACAGCTAGCTATATTTTTTCGCTGTTTTATTCAATCATTCCACTCTGTGAACTTCAACTACACTGATCGTGACACTGATAATCCGACGGCAAACAGGAAATTTCAACAGCTAGCTATATTTTCTCGCTGTTTTATTCAATCATTCCAGTCAACTACATTCATAAAATTCATGAAATTTCAACAGCTAGAGCTATATTTTGTTCGTTCTTTTATTCGATTATTTCACTCTGTAAACTTTTGACTACACTCATAGTCTGACAGCAAACAGAAGATTTCAACAGCTAGATATATTTTTTCGCTGTTTTATACAATCATTCCAGTCAACTACATTCATAAAATTCATGAAATTTCAACAGCTAGAGCTATATTTTGTTCGTTCTTTTATTCGATTATTTCACTCTGTAAACTTTTGACTACACTCATAGTCTGACAGCAAACAGAAGATTTCAACAGCTAGCTATATTTTTTCGCTGTTTTATTCAATCATTCCACTCTGTGAACTTCAACTACACTGATCGTGACACTGATAATCCGACGGCAAACAGGAAATTTCAACAGCTAGCTATATTTTCTCGCTGTTTTATTCAATCATTCCAGTCAACTACATTCATAAAATTCATGAAATTTCAACAGCTAGAGCTATATTTTGTTCGTTCTTTTATTCGATTATTTCACTCTGTAAACTTTTGACTACACTCATAGTCTGACAGCAAACAGAAGATTTCAACAGCTAGATATATTTTTTCGCTGTTTTATACAATCATTCCAGTCAACTACATTCATAAAATTCATGAAATTTCAACAGCTAGAGCTATATTTTGTTCGTTCTTTTATTCGATTATTTCACTCTGTAAACTTTTGACTACACTCATAGTCTGACAGCAAACAGAAGATTTCAACAGCTAGAGCTATATTTCGTTCGCTGTTTTATCCGATCATTTCACTCAAGTATTATCATAGTCTGACGGAAACAGGAAATTTCAACAGCTAGCTATATTATTTCGCTGTTTTCTTCGATCATTCCAGTCAACTACACTCATTAAACAAGAACATTTGAATATTGATCTTGAATATCTCTATGCAGCCTCATAAGCATCTTATGCCTATGAGATCTTGTGTGTATGGGTCCCAATATATTCGAGGCCTGCGATTCCAAGACATTGTATAAAATTCATCAGTTTCTTTGGAGCTAAGATTCTGACGTCGGATAGCGTTAAGAATGCACATTCCAGGAACTTGAGCCTCTTGCAGAAAAGCGCTGGATACACATGCAAAGCAAATTTTCTGTATAGGTTTATCGGAATCATCGTAGTAGCGGCAACAGCTATCACTGTCTGATTTGCCCATCTTTATGAGGTGATACCACAGAGAGCATTTTCCAGTGAGAAGTCTCGTCACCAGTTTCAAGTATTTCTTGAACAACCCCAGAAGCTGTTTAGCTTTTCTTTGGCGAAAAGCTCACCAGCCTTTTCGCTTGTCTTTGTCATGGCACTCTATTCCAGTGAGATTTCATTTCATCCGCTTACCAGCGTCGAACCTCTTCTTTCAAGTGGGCCTTGGAGAGTCCACAGAATTATTCTGGCCCCTTGTGGGTTTGCCCTATTTTGGCAAGGCGGTCTGCTTACTCAGTGCCTCTAACTCTCTTGTGACCTGGCACTAAAATTAAAGTGACCTGGTTGTTTGCTACCAGCTGTCTAGGAGTTGTTAACAGTCCCAAGTCAACTTAGACCCACAAGGGTATGACTTCAGAGAACTCCAGCAATTTCATCCATCTTTAATCCACCACTGATGCATTCTTTGGAAGTTGGCCAACTGGGATAGTCTTCGTATGCTTTTATTCAAGTTTCATTGGAGAAGTGGTTGTTTTGAATCTGAGGACTCCACGTGATTTACCGAAGACATTTCGGAAATTATCATCCTAGCATAGACACTTCGTTCTTCTTACGGTGATTGCTTTTCCCGTCCACAACTTTGCGAATGACGGTACACTTCATTCCGTTCGAATCCATACATGATCTGTAGAGTTTGAATAATATCATCATGTATAAATCTAATAATTGTTATTTCACATTTACATTCATCAATATGTTTTTCTACAATCAATTACCATCGTAAAATTATTCTAAATTAATTATAATGAATACAAATTAATGTACCTCATCGGGACTACCTCAATAGAATATCTTGAAACTGTACCTAGGTAAACCAGTTTAACTTTTTGTTATGGTTAGAAATCCAATGAATAAATATGTATAAACATAACTGGTTGCCTCCATAGATATTGGAATCGATTCAAATGTTGAAATGTTTCTTTTTGCGTAGGAAAGTCATTACCGATATGGTCTGACGCTACAAAAATGTTGAAACGACCACTTTTTACCTTTCCCTTATGAATGGAGATAAGGAATCATTTTGCAATCCACTTTCATTCTATTGGAATTTCTAGATTTGTGTTTTTATTTAACTTTGGATTAAACGTTGGTATTTTAATGATTCCTGATTTATAACTAAGTAACAGTCGATGCGAACGTGCATATTATATATTTTTGAATTAGTACTATCAATAATGTGGTTTTCCTTCATCAATATACCTGATCTATTAGCATTGGCAACTTCGTTATTCAAAATTGCATGCAAAGCAATCAACAGATATGAGTCTTGCTGTGAATGTGCTGATTGAATTATCTGTGGAATAATTGGGTCTATCATCAAAGGACAACCTGATCAATGAGAGGTTGAGCTAGGGCCAAACTGGATCAAAATAGCAGGCGAAATGTATGAAGAAAAATGTTTCTATCTCTACTCTGATGATAAAGAACATAAATCATTCTTATATTTACTGATAAACAAGCCTGTGGAGAAAAAAGTTTTAAGTAGGAGAGCTATACTATAGCTTTGAAGATTTATCTCGCTACTTCCTGACTGATACTGAATAAAGATCGATCGTAGCATGTGTTAGTATTGGAATAGTACCTTTAAAAGTATTCGGAGGACATATCACATCATCATGTAGACAGCTATCATTGAGTCGGTCACTCATAGCCGCACCTGCTGAGATGTCAAAAAGATGAGTGTATGTATATATTATACACTTGAGTTAGTACGTTTCAGCTGAAGAAGTGGTTTGATATGGAGTGGCCCAATATCAGTCAGAAATTCAAAATAAGATTTCAAGAACAAGATGCTTAGATATGTGTAAAGCAGGGGTTGGTAAAGATTGCCCATGGTTTCTGGTTGCTTCGCCCAAAATACCACTTACTGCTACCACCACGAGTACCACTACAATAAAGGATTCCACAGTAGGTAATCGTGTATAATGGTGTATATAACAGCAGTTGTTACTGTTCAACACAGAATCACAGGATTTTCGTGGAGTGTTTTTTATCTTCTTTGATTTCATATGCAGGCAATTTGTTTCTTAACATATTGTCCGGACTAGTTTCTTCTGAAAAATCCAACTTCATAATGATAACGTATATATAGACACTAGACAAAAAAACAATAATTTGTCGGAAATATTGAATCTATTGAAGTTGTTTGGTTTTGAATGAAGCTAGTCATACCTGTTGTATGGAAGAAGCTCTATCTATAAGAACAATTGAAAAATGAATTATTGTATGATCGTCCAAATATATAAACGGAGTCCCATCAACAGCTACATGAAATACTGTTGTGCCGTTAATTTTCCGAAGGATGGAGAACCGACTAGCCTCTAATTTTGGTAACAATTTATATGTTCTGTGCGCATATTTTCTTTCGCGCATTTGCTCTGGCCACTTCCACTGATTATCACAACAAAAGAGCGAAAATCCCAGCAGATTGATGCCGTTGTAAACGATTCGATCGAATGTTCGGAATAGCTTGCCTTGCGGCAGGCAATCCAGCAGTAGTAAAAGAGGCTGGCGCTGAGGTTTAATATGCCTCGTTATGTAATTAATCAAAGGCTCAAATTAAACAGTAGCGACGGATATTCTCCGGATACTTAAGCGAAACACTCAAGTCGGAATGCTAGCATAGATTGTTTGGATATCCTGAAAAAGATTCTTCGAGTGATGTTTCGATTGCTGTTTCAATATCAGGTTATTTGAAAGAATGATAGGGAAGTGTGGTGGATTACAATCGATGATCTTGATCATCAAGCTCTGCTTAGGTGGCCTCTTCTGTTATTTCCATATCGAATCCATAAAAACGTAGGTACTTATACTTACTTACTACATGAGAGTGTTTGAAAAGTGTTTTTTTTTATTTTGGTTTTATAATGAAGTCATTGTGCAACGCAAATGCGTGTCGAAAAGGCCTCTATTTCGATACGCATTTTTTATTATTCGCAAGTTGGTACAATCGAACTGTCAAATGAAAGTCAGAAGAGTTAGGTCCAGCTTACTTCTGAGCGATTTGGATTTGGTGATATTAGCAGTAAAAAACTCAATGTTTTAATTGGTTAATTTTAATTTAGAGTGTAATTTGATACAAATTGACCAATAAAAACAATAACAACATTGAATTATTCACTGCTGGTATTGCAAAAATTCAAATCGCTCAATTGTAAACTGGGCTTTACGCTTGTGCGTCAGATTTTAATCATTTCAATGTCATCATTATTATCAATCGAATATGTTTCTGTTATTTATCGATATTAAATCAATTTTTTTCTTCAAATCAATTCAAAATAGAAAAAATTGCATATGACACACGTTTTATAAGACACGTTGTCGCATCGCTTCGCTCGTTGTACTCCAAACAACGCATGCGACAAAATAGCGTCTTATAAAACTTGTATCATAATATACTATTTTCAACCGCGAAATTACAGCAGTCTTACTGAGACTTTCGAGGGTTGGGACTATTCCCCAAGATAGAGATTTCTAATATTCTATATATTTCGATATAGACAGATTTTCTGTTGGTTTTAATTATTGACAAACTCAGTTGGTTTTACTTACACATATTTATTATACCTCTTTGAAGTTCATCACGCATGAGTTTACATATCAAGTCGGATAGTCTGTATATTACATTATACACTGACAACGTCGATATCAAATTTCAAAACATCACACGGGTTATTTCAATCGTGTTATGGTTTGTGGTTTGAATCCTCATGCTGTATGAATATTCCTCAAACATTGTTGTGTTTGGAAGATGAAAACTGACACTTAACATGATTGCATGAGAAATTATTCCGTTTTTGAGTCTATCTCAAGATCATATCAATACAAAAATTCGACTGTATAACTGAAATCTAGCGTATTTATCTTTGAGTTGGACAATAAAATCCGCTTTATTATTATTATTTTGATTGAGTGTTGACAAAAATATTATGTTCGTTGATAATTGGAATTGCTTTGATTGGACTTATTAATTGGAATATGAATCATGTTTGAGCTAGTTAGAAGCCTTGTTTACGAGTACTTATTGATATATATCATCTGAAACAGAGCCTCATGAACAAGAGTGAGATAAAAGCTCGGATGAATGCGTTTTGGCTGTGGGAGATTTTAAATAATGTCGTCAGTACAGTTCTCATTCCATGTTTCATTCTGTGATCTCTTTCATATAAAGGCAGAAATATTGGTTTATTTGCAAAAAAGTTGGCTTGCATGCGATTGATACAGAAAAGCTATATACAATTATAATTCAACACTTTTTTCAACTACTATATGATGATATCATATATCAAATCTGTCAAAATATTTCTAATTTTTCGAGATGAGGATTCCCCAAAATTTAATAATAATGATAAATATATTTATACAATAAGCAAGCATTTGTACATTTCATGATACAGAGAGCTTGAACAGCAATACTTCTTGAAAAAGACTATATATATTCAGTGGCACAATTCAACCAGAGATTGGATTGTGACCCTGTTCTTCCATATGAACTTTATAGGATAGTAAAACTAAAATAATCTAATTAATAATTAATCTAATATAATTATTGATACAATTTGTCTCGCAATTTGTCATCTATCATTTCGAGATAATTTTGAGAATAAAAATGCCTTCTCAAAATTGAACAGCCTGTATTTTCCAACGGAACATTTTAAGACCATTATCAGTTTTTCTACTTCCTAGAATTCAAAAATAGGGCCCCAGAAATCATGTATCCCTTAAAGAAGAGAAAATAGGTATGTGAAATGGTGGGATAGCAAAATATTATCATTTACTCGTTATAGGAAACACGAAATATACAGTAGACAGTGATAAAGAATTAAATAATGATACATTTTTCATTGATAATATGATATCCACTCACCTGTTACACATTACAAGACGCTGAATATTCATCTATAGAGAATTAATTTCAGATTACATAATTTAGTGATAACAATGACCTAATACCAACAACCGGTTCGAGAATTTTTGGACTCGCTTATGAAGATATTTATTCAAATATTCGATAACACCACCAAAATCAAGAACTGGAACGGGATTTATCAACGGATTATGCTTCGATACGAAATTTATAATTCGAAGTGATGCACAGGACCATGCATGATAACTTCATTCAGATTAGAAAGAATGTTCATTGAGTGGGACTTGATTAAATGTTTGAATTCTGAAAGAGTCAGTTCCACTCTGTGAAATATTAGCGGATGTTTGTTGAATAATACAATAGATGAAAAGTGAATTCTGTGAATAAGGTTATAATCTCGGTTATAATGAGAAATTTGATACTGGTGGACATCGCCTTACGATCGGTTGTGTTATTGTGGCACTACCGCATCTTGATACTCATCCATTTCATGATTATGATGTTCGTGATTCGTATAAGAAATTTTTTTTTCTCGAGGGGAAAGGAATCTTCGAAGGAATCACATAATTTTACAACATTTTGCGCAACCAAAAGGAAGTTATAATAGCCACTCAAGTATGCAGGTGCAAATTCTGCTGATTTTGAATGAAAAACTAAAATATATACTTCAAGTTGGAGTTGTGAAGATATTCCGTTACTATACAATTTAAGACACATTATGTAAATAACAAAGAATTTACAACGTGAATGATAATGTGTGCCATTATAGTGATTGGTAAATGATATGGCTTACTCACTTATTTTTCACGTGAAAAAAGCCCCTCAATTTGCATTGGCTGAAATCTTACATGCTGAAAGAGGCTGAACTGATAGTCTCGAAATCATCGCTTTCATCACATGCCAGTATACAGGGTGGGTCAGATTTTTTAAACGAGACATCAACAGTTTTAAGCTCAATTTATAATCTCCGCTGCCGAAGCTACAGTTGACGCTCCAGTAACTGTTCGTAGATTATGGAATGTGCTAAAATAAACATCTGTTCGTAAACTACGCAGCTGACGTCGGATATCTCCTCAATACATTTTGAAAAGAAGAAATTTTTTCAGGCTGAAAAGCTTATACATAAATATATATGCGTAGGAGCTTCTTTTCTGATTCACAGGGGATTAAAGTGGTGAGTTTTCGTTATGATTGAAATGAGGTAAGTAAATACAAATTTCAGAAGTATTGGTGTCATCGTTTCAATCTTTTCAATCCATACATGGAATTATTACCTATACGTATAGAAGCAAGTTTGTGAATCAAAACTATTATCATGTGTTGAGAAGGAAAGAAAAATAGTTGTCCACTGTTATATATGTTTTCTTCTATCTTTAGATAATCTGAGTTTATAATCTAGTTTATAATCTAGTAACAGTAATGTGTTCTACGAACTCAAATCAAAACAGAAAATAATATTTCATTAGGTAACCATCAAGATTTTTCAATGAATCACATCAGTTCTATCTGTTATTTAACTATCATTTAGGGTGTTTTATATCGTTAAATGCCACATTAGTTATATGAGAAGAAAAATAAAATAATGCCGTTCTCGAAATTACTAAGCATAAACAATCTGTCCCAAATATTCCTAGAAAGCTAAAATATCTTATCAACAGATAGTCGATTCAAAGGTTTCTTTCCTATGTTTCTAACAATTTATATGAAAATACGATGCATTTTGATATATCGATAAACTGACCTTCACCTTTTATATATTTCGAGAGCTCATGTGCCTTTTCTTTGACCTCTGCTATCGGAGACATTTGAAAAAGGCAGCGTGCAATAGTTTGTCTGATACTACATTGTCTGCTATATCCGGATAATATTAGATATTATTAGGAAGCTATAATGACACCCATTTTTCGATATACAAGACGGTTCTGTTTTCATGCTTAAAATTATAGAAGTAGTCGAAATATTTCAGTTCTTGATGGGTACCTGAAATGATTGCAATAACTGTTCAGTAGCCGAGCTATCAAAATATAATATGAAAGTCACTTGAATATTTCCAATCTCAATTACAGCATGAATAACAATATCTCGATGAATCATCTGAAATCAATGAACTAATAAATAATCACTTATTGGCATAATCAACAGCATTCCGCAGCATTCCATACAAATATTCCAGAAAATCTATGGTACTTTGACCACAAGAGAACGATAAGAGTTGAAAGTTATATGGATATAAACAATTGATTTGATCTCCGTTCGAATTTTGCTAGTCAAAACAAGAACATGATGAGCTGTTATATATAACATCTTTTCGATGATAAGTGAGTAATTATCTTGACTACCGATCATACAGATCTCGATACAGATAAACATTCTCTTCATGCTTATGCCGTAATATCAATTGATAAAAGAAGATTAGAGAAGGAAATCTGTATTTTTCAACCGATAAAAAATATTCAATTTACGTATATTATGATTTTTTGTTGAATGTCAAACATTGCTAAACATAATTTGTTTCCGAGTGTATCCGAGTTTGTTTCATTACTTATGAAACCTCCACTTGTTTGAAATTTTCATTGGCTAATATGGCAAAACTTAGACTTTTTTATCGATAGGTACCATTTTTGATGCAAGAATAGATGAACATATTGAAATCGATTGAAAACTGGAATTAAAAATACCGAAACTCACCTTGTAAGCATATACAATATGATCGATTTGGATTGAACTGATCATTTCGGAATAATCAAGGTTACTTTTAATGGAAGATGATCAATGAAGATAGTATGATGTGTACCTGCATTCAAATGTCTATAAAGCACATGTTGTATCTACAACAACAATATTGCTTGATTTGATGTCTTCTGACTTCCGTATATACTATACATTGGCCAGATGTCGCAAGATTTCAGTCATAATAGACACTCCTAACTGTGATCCATGATAGGAAATGATTTACTGACTCTTTACCAATTCTTATTACATTACATCATCATTATTGGATAATAATAGAGATAACAACAAGTATTGCATTTCCACATGCTAGTATAGTCTGTTCACTATAGCGATTCCAGAAATTGAACACTCCCACCCTAAGTCATTGGTTATTGGTTGAATCGTATGGACTATAATTATTTATATCAACTCTATCAAAGCATGGATCGCCATAAAATGTGCACAGGTTGAATGCTGACTGATAAATTATATGAGAGCACCTCCTGGATTTTATTCCAAATATGTCGAAACGATTAAAACGGAGAAAATATGTAATAAATAAGTCGACCACATTAAGCACCCATTGAATACCACATACGCTGTCAATGGTCAATGGGATAAAACTATCACAACCATAAAAGAGTGGAACTTTGTGGTAGTAAAAACATCAAGATTATACGGCGTTTACAATGCTCGCCCAGTAAAATGGGACCTGACGATATCATATATAATTATTTATTTATGTGCAACAGAGACGTAGTCTGATCGAATCTAAGAAAAATTTCAGGGGTATATTCTCAAAAGGTGATAAATTGAGTTGCATAAGAGATTTTCATAGTATGTCATTCCCAATAATGTTCACATTCAATTAATACTCTTGATAGTCAAATTATTGTCGTTTATGAATTTCATAGGTTAGAAATGACAGATTTATTGATGGCGAGTGAAAATTTACAAAATTAACAACGCCCTTAGGAATTGAAGATATTAGGGTATATATATATAGGAATGAGTTCAGACCTTGGTTCAGGCTTTTATGAAAAAATTTCAAATTGAAACCGAAACCACTCACAACATTCCGAAATCGTTAATTCAGAGTTGGCAGACTATGCCAGTTGATTTTTAGTGAATAGAAAATCGATATAATCATCGAGATAATCATTTATGCATGTTCGAAGAAATCAGAGAGTAATTGAATTGAATCTAAGAATTGCATCTATAAATAAATATCGATATGATGTTTCCCGGCCCAGAACCCTTCTGTGGACTCTCCATAGCCCACTCGAAAGAAAAGTTTCGACGCTGAGAAGCAGATGAAATGAAATCTCACTGGAATAAAGTGCAAGGACAAAGACAAGCGAAAAGGCTAGGCCTTTCGTCAAGGAAAGCTACACAGCTTCTCGAGTTGGAAAAAAAAAGACTTGAAACTGGTAACGGGACTCCTCACTGGACGCAGTCTGAGGTATCACCTCAAAAAAAACGCTGAAATTGCAGAACATTTGCTTTGCGATTGCCCAATTGCTATAGCTGAAACTTTCATCTCCTGCCTAGGAAGATACCTACTCTGCTCGCTACTCTGCCTATAGTTGGACATCATCAATAATTCCACCACAAGTACAAATATAGAAAAGGGCTTGAAGCACTACTCGGCTGGTTATCGTTGAGAGTCCGAAGGATTGAAATCTAGATACCAAAAATGTTCGGTTGGTCATCTATCTCCTCCTGCTGAACAATGCTACAGAAATAAATAAAATTTGCAATAGCCGCCGCGGGATTTTAATCCAGGCCCTCTAGACTATAAGCCAGCGATTCAACGCACTCGACCACCAGCCTAGTTCAAATATTGACACTATTTTAAATTATCAGCTGTGTGACTAATATGAGGACATCTTATAAATATTTAATATGATTATGCGTGTAATGAAATGAGATCGGAATAGTTATTTTCAAGGTGTTTTTATTCAGAAAGAAAAAACCAGTTGAGTAACTCAATAAAATTCAAAACCATTAAAAATGCCTCTCCAGCAATGATGCTGCAATTAAATCGTCTGCATGAACCAAAGTAATTCCATTCCAAACACAATAACGGTCGTTTCGTATAATTTTTATTGAAGACGCGTATGAAATTGCACATGCTCGTAACGGTTCCACTCTAATGCAATGATTATGTTCATATTATCTGATTCAGACGTATCTATTGTAACAATAATCTGTTTAATTAGGCTTTCGAGTGAATTACAACCTACCAAACAATTGTAATTGCACAAAAAAATATGTAATGTGATTCAGACAGGAGTCACATTCACTTTATGAGAGCAACCGACCAGTGATACAATTGCGTTATTACGTATTATTAGAATATTTGATGTTTGATCAGCTTGTTTTTCAATTAAAGCATGAGAACGGAATTTTATTGAAGTTGCATCATACTAGAAAAACCGTTATTCCGGTAGGAATGAACAATAATAATTCTTGATTCGTTTGTGCTGTTTTCAAAAACATCCCTCAGTCTAAGTTTCATGATATTAGGAGAATCTCAATCATGGATCTGAAGAGTGATGGACTTTTATAATCAAAAATTACTGACCTTTTTTAATTTCGCGTTTAGATGCATCTAAAAATTTCATTGGGATCAGTTTGGTTTCACTTTAATAGTCCTTCGGAAGTTGTGTTTATAATTTGATTGATATTTATGTTGCTATAGGCTACACTTCTAGTGTCTATAGCTGAAATTGAAGTTTGACAACTAGGTACTAGAAATGAGTTAGTATCAAACAGCTTATACCAATACTTGAGTGCAATAAGGATTCTTCAATATTCTATAAAGTATTCTAAATATTGGTAGATGTACAGGTTGGTTCTTCTTCTTTATCTTATAGGCCTCTTGTCTTACTGACCCCAAGTTATAGATATCAGAGGAATATTATAAATGTAACGAAATCGATGATTCCATTATTTCGAAACTAGTAAAAAAAGAATAATCCAGCTAAGCAAAATCATTCATTGCAATCGTGAGAAAAAGTCAACGTCCGTTGTGATAATAATATCCTGTTCCACTGCAATCAGTCGGCGAAATGTTTTTTCACAAGTACAAATAGGTACATGAGTTTTGTAACACTATTGATGGGTTGGCGGAAGTTATATGGATGAATGTCAATTTCACTTAATTCTGAGAACCAGAAAATTGTTGCAAGTCTCTCGTTCACAGATTATTTAAGAGGATTGGAAGGACACGCATATCGAAATGGAAGATAATGATCTCGATTCGGGCAAAAATCAAATCCACTAGATAATATCTTCGAGTCATGAGAATTGCACAACTGCTTGTTCGATGGACTATCACGACACAAAAAGAGAATTGTGGTTTATTCGAGATTTGCAGATTTATACACTATCTATTTCTGCATAATACTAAAATTTATTCCAGCTAGAAAATTTTAATGTTAGGTTTTTATAATTTTTACCAACCTTTAATTCACGAATGGAATTTTTCCAGAAAGTTTGGAAATCAGTAAAATAAAGCAAAATCAATGGACCTCTCAAGATCATTTTATGATACACAACAAAATACTCAATTTCACTCCATCTGGTGTCCCCTCAGATTCTGATTAGTTCAAGTGTCAATTGGCACCTGCATTTTTTCCACCATCATTAGTGTCATGTGATATTTTCCATAGCTGTTTGAATTATACAAACAAGTCATCAGTGACACAAGTCCAATTGATACTTAATCTATACACGCATCATCATCCAATATCTGCCCAAGACAAGCATGGTAGGAAGAACGTCAGTGCTACTATAGTGGCAAAATGTCTAAGGTTCTAAGGTCGAATGCATGGCATTCGCACCGTTCACATGCTTATGTAAATTTTTTTCATTGATTTATATCAAATCTATTGTATTCATTCAGGATGCAAAACTCAACGAGTGAATATTGACACTAAATTGTGTTTGTGTTTTTAACCGCCAACTTAGTTGCAAAGCAACCCTCGAAGTCTCATTGAGACTTGTATGAGTAAGGAAGACGGGGACCTTAGCTTTTTAAGTGTCATCCAAAGCACTAGTCGGTTGGTTACCGATTCCGAAACGATTCCATATAATAATTGATTCTTCACGTGAACGTGAATGATAGCACGTGCTAGAACTATTGAGAACATTAAATTAGTACCCCAATTGGACCTGAACCTATGCATGGCGGTAACACATATGAAAGACCGTCTCAACAGACAGTCTTTTCCACGCCTGGATGAAAACACCTGGCATAAAGCAGGCGACCTACACCTAGAGACCTTCTTTCTCTGAGAAGGAGGGATCTGAAAGTAGTTGTTGGACTCATCCTGATCGGGTGCAATCAACTGAAGAGGCACCTTATTTCTCATCAAAATATAGTGAAATATCGCGGCTGCAGATTCTTTCTACGATATGAGGAAACTTCCACACATGTCCTTACGGAGTGCCCTGCATTGGCAAGCCTAAGAAAGACACACTTTTGGGAGCTGCAAACTGAACCCAGAGTATTTGAATCCCAGTCAACGTGGGATGGGTTTTCAACCCGTCCACGAAGAAAATGAAGTAAAGGTGAAGTAAAATGAGAGAATGTTAGTTTTCAACCATTTGGTGTTTGTTCAGAATTTTTGTACTTCACCACTCCGTGTCATTTTTCACTGCTATAAGATCGGAATTAACTCCACTAAACACTTTATTGGGAAATGTGTCATGGTAAGGACTAAACTTTGATATTCAGATGTTGATTTCATCGGATTTTGCACATGCGCACAAAGGAAGGAAGGCTGCAAGCTGCTTCGTGTATATATCATTGAACTCTAGAAGAAGAACTGGAAGACCAAATCGATAGTATTGAATAGTTTTGACGCCAATTGATTTTGCTTAGGTGCACTATTGAGTTTGCGCAGTGAGAAACCTCAATGCCGCGTGATTTTAAACGTAGTCAGGGTTGGCAAATCGTAAGTACCAAGTGTAACGGACACGTTATGAAGTTCGACAGATCAAAGCATCAGCAACAATTAAATCAAACGGAAACAAAAAACCGAATAGAATATATAGGAACCCAACATAAGAGACAACGAAGCCGATTCTGTACACTTGTTATGTTATGACAGCTGTAATGACGACCTTCAAATATCTCCATAAGAGAAGCCCCACGTAACGAGCTGAAATTCAATCCTTTCAAATCTAGGATTTTTCTGCTGAGACAGTTGAAGAGTAGCTAGCGCCACCAGGTCTTATTTTCATCATTATGTAATCGTTTTTACGCAACGTGCTGTCTGATGTCAGTTCGGGTATCGGTCGAGGACTGAAGTCTTGAATGTCTCGTCCCCCAAGTGGCGTTGAGGTGCAATAAAATTGCAGGAAGAAGTTCGACTGTGCATAGTCCATCAACAGTTTGAAACAAGGACCGCCACTGGGCAGTGACTACGACCTAACCGAAATGAAACGATGTATGTAGTGATTTCATGGGCAGCCATGCGTTCGCCATGTGTGGCCCGATTCGTAAGAGACAAAGCCAATACGACTACCTCGCACGATTGCCTCTGCGTCTGCAACGATCATTTCGAGGAAATGATCGACCATCGACAGCGCACCGAGTGCCATCTCGATTGAGGCATGTCGCCGGTTTTTATTGATCGGGCTCTGCGCTCTCTCGATTCTCGAAGAGAGGAGACTGAGGAGAGGAGAGAGATCATGTCCTCAGATTCGGAGCGGAGCAGGTCATCATTCAGGCGGAGAGATGATCTCGTTTTCCAGCGTCAGCGGTCCAGGGGAATCTTGGGATTCGAATTGATGCGCTCGAAGTACCGATTTGGACTGAACCACTTCGCTTTGTTGTTTTTTTTTATCACTTGACTGCCTGATAGGAAAGCGTGGAGGAACATCGTGCAAGCTACTAGAAGATCATTGATGATGGAAATAAGTATGTTTAATTATCTATTTCAAACAGCAATTCATAAGATTACATCAAAAAGAAATGTCTACATGGACACTTAACTTTAGTTGAGGGGAGTTGGGCATATCTGTGTACAGGGTGCTCTTCTTGAAATTGAACCCCCTCCACTTGGAACATTTTTGTTTTTGAAGATTCAATTAATGATGAAGGAGAAAACTTGAATGAAATGGCTTGAATTTTGATTTACAGATGTTTCTTGATACACAGGATGTTTAATTTTTCTGATTTCATTGATATCTACAAGTTGCATATTTGGATGGAAAATTGCCACCAAAGTTGTTCAAATAACGTTTTATGGATCTCATATAATTTAAGTATATCATACAGTATGGTGGAAATGTTTGGAATAAATTCATTATCTCTAAAGTATATCAATTTCAAGGAAAATCCTGAAACAGGTCGATTTTTATTTTCAAATTGACATCTCTTGATATACATACGGAGTATGTGCCGTCATCCGCGTAGTTGTGGTGACGTCATCGATTATTTTTTTAAATAGGAAGACACCCTGTTTATTTTTTTTCTGGATGGTATATTAGTTAATAACCCTGTATACGAACGACATTTCTAAACTTTTTTCATTTCATTAATTGGGCATAAGAAATTTGGTTCTGGTATCGAATTTAATCATTTCATGATATATTATCAAAAATATATCTCTGGTATGGATACCAGAATAATTGTTTGATTTTCATCAAAAATGCAGTTGTAACATCTTTAATTGATTTGATTCATGTGAAACATATTTTTCCAAATGAAAAACCGTTCACGATAATAGTCTTCAATTCAAAACATTCTTGAAGGCGATTAAAGTGACAAAAGTGATCAAGGGAACAATGTTCAATCTCATCGTAAACGGTCTATAAGTAGGTACTGCAGGTGCGTGTAACTCTTTCTTTACATCAAGATTGTATCAACCAAGTATACGTCATTCACTCGCTACTGATTTTTCAAGATTATGTCACAAGTGTAGTAAGTGATTAAATTTCAGAAAAAAGAGCAGGACATCATTTTTAATTATTATTCATACCATTAGACAGATGTTCTCGCAAGAAATTCCAATAAAAGTGGGTACCTACCTTCGAACAAGTTTGTCTTCCATAGTGCTTATCACAGTTCATGATGACTAATTATAATCATTATCGATTACAAAGACACTGAAAGTGAATTCGTTCAGAAAGCTCACATTTTCAATCTCATGGATTCCAAATACTTATGTTCTGCCATCATATCCATCTACTTTGCATTATAAAGAGCTCAGACGAGACTTTGTGATATTCATTCATCCATATGTAATAAGTATTAATACCCAGAAATTTATTATACCTATTTCCTTTTGTAATAATTATAAAGGCTGAAGCATCGGCAAAAAGTCTGAGAGAGATGCAAATTAACTATATATTTCTCTCTTGAATAGATAGTGTAACATACGATGCATATTTTGCATGCAGTTCTATATCACAAAGTAATAAACAAAAACTGTCTTGCGTAGAGCTGTCCACAACTACAGATAAGTATAAAAATGAGTTATATTATTATTTGCAGAAATTATATTGAATATACGTCCTATAACGATTCTTTAAGAATTTGTTAAAAAAACACGTTATTTATGGTAGTGAATAAAACATTTGTTGAAATCAGCGTGCCAAAAGCTTTACGATTTCACAATACCACTGTGGTTGTTATAAACCCTCTGATAAACGTTTTCAATCACCTGATGTAAAGAAATGTTGAACTCCAACGTTTGAGAATCGTTATTTTCATGCATTGAGTTGTTGAATTCTATGATAAATACGTTTGTTTTGAAGTGATTGTCAACTTATGAACTCTGGTTATTATCAACCACAAACTAGTTTTTCAACGTATTTTATTACCAAATACAATTGTAGGTACTTTACTTTTGTCTGGGTAGTGGCATATGTTAATGTATGTAGGCCATCTTTATAAGGAAAAAATGGGGCCATAATGACCATCAAGAAAAAAATTCAATATCTTTTGTACTCCATAAGTGCTCGCATTTCACGCAGTATCATTTCATGAGCGCTGCCGCTTGAAAAACTCGAATGTCATTTCGCTGCTGAAGTATTCGCGATCCCTCGTTATCTCTCTTGTCATCGTTCTATGAAACGGTGCTTGATCTCATCCCGCTGATCTCAGTTGGCTTGGCCTGTTCGGGTGCTCAGGCAGGTGAACAACAAACCAACTGGCGGGTATATAGATAGTCGGACACGCGAACGGTGGCTTTTGGCACGCTATAGGCTGCCACAAAATGCAACGGTTGTACGGGGTCTTCTTCTTTTTTTTTCGCTCGTAAATCATACACACTACACCAGTTCTGTTCGTGTGAGGATGCATTCCTTCAGGGATTACCTATTGTTCTACATGCAAACAAATTATATGTTGTGTATATTTTCCTCGATGATAATTGCAACAGTAATTTGATGATTGAAATGGCAAGTTTTTAGTTAGGAAAGCCAGGTTGAGTCTGTTGGATATCACGAAATAACATCTTGTACCTACTTGCAATCTAAGAGAAGTTACTTCAGTTGATGGTTTATGTAGATTAACATATGGATGTCAGTTTTGATTTGATGTTAAATTGTAATTAAAAACTTTCTCTGCAAGTATTCACCTTCTAGTAGAGTCGATTCAAGTTTGTCGGATTTGTGAAAATTGATTTTTATACTTTCGGGAATAAGTGAATTGAGCACGGAATAAATATTACAGTCATGGTGGTGATACAATATGATTGAAAGGAATGTGAAGGCATGTTTCTGGGATAGAAAACGACATTTTGTAAGTTGGTACCTAACTCCAAGGGTTGAAACCATCCTACGAAAGTTATACAGCTTATTTTGAAATTCGAACCAGTATTAGGACAGTTTACAGAAACCAGAAACTATGGTGATAATTCGAAAAGGAATATGCTCTTCGAAAAATAAATATAGGACTTTCCTAATGTCTTTCTTTCTTGAATGTCACTTGTTGCGAAGATACGTGAAAAGTATTTTTTATTCATACCTTCCACAGTTTTCAAAATATTTCAGTCAAATTTGACATGTTTTTGTTCAGTAAAAGCATACAATTTCGTATTGTTAAGTGAGCTCAAATCCTAAGCTTAGCTTAAAAGTATACGGCGAATTGCCTCAAATGGCATACATGAAGGGTACCATGATGGTCCCTTTTCACATTTATTTTTTTGGAATATCTTATTCAATTTTGAGTAGGTAATGTACCTATAACAGTTTGAAGCCAAGATGATTGCACTCTAATGAATACAAACATACCTACTTTTATAGGTAATCAAAAATTGTATGGGAGATAGAGCGGATTTTCAAAAAACGGCATTTGAATCCTGATGTTAATTTTTCGGAGAAAATCTTCCGTTTCAATTCAGCTTTATATAGTTTCGGGACACCCTGTATGATACGAGACAGTAAATCTACATTTTACGACATACTTTGATGTATTGAAGGGGTCGTATGTTTTTGTTGGAAAAAATGGTGATAGCATTTGTTTATTCCTCGTGTTGGTTATCATATAGGCTTTTTAATTGCATAGCTCACATGAATAGACGACCATTATTACGATAAAATGGGACATTTTCAAGTTTTTATGCGATACAGAATATTCTCCGATATAACAAATGTATTGAACGTGAAGAGATATGAATGTTTTAAAGTGATACTGACAAATGTCATATGATACTGAATAATATGCGAAAATGTTTTATCTATCTATTGGCTAAGTCGGAATTGAAGTCATTCTTGCTCATTATAAGTTATCGAGTTGAAAAATTCGTAGAAAGTATGCATATAAACATTGATTCAACAGAATCATTTTTCCTGTTTGAGCTTCAATCATTGATTGATGAATCAACTCCGGTGGAAAATATAGACGTCAGTAGAACATCTAAGGGTGACGTTTAGTCATTTTGGCAGCGATAAAAATGGTGCATCTTCAAAATTAATTAAAGGTCTGTTCGCTGTGTCTCCATTAACTACACTATTGTACAGAATAGTAGATTGTGTAACACTGATGCCGTTCGGTGATTTCCCGTGTACACTTACACTATGTTCGTTGTTGAAATGTTGTAGCACAAAGAAACCAGGTGTTACACTCGATTTAGAGAAGGTGTGATAAGTGTAGTGCAAATGGATATTGGAAAAAATGGGGTGAGATGTATATTTTGAAAAAAAAAACTTCTTCAACAAAGTACGTAATGGTTATATTTGTCACCATTTACGAAAGCATCAAAAGAATTGACATCAATGCCATTGATTGATCCTCGCAATGATGATTTCATCATCACTGTGCATTTTTGATGCATTCGAAAGAGATTCACAAGCCATATATAAATACAAAATAATTATAAGCATAACCTCCGAATCAAAATCCTAGGATTAGTAGAAAGAAGAATATAAGCACCGAACAGATGTTGAACTTATTACACTCCACTTCACTACACTCATCGACAACGACCAGTGGGTGTAAGAAAATGTAGTGTACAATATAAATTTCATGCATAAACAGCGAACAGACCTTAAATGTAATTGAAATAACCACCATTGCGGCTCACGCAAATCTAACCTTGACAAACTTTCTGACAGAAAGGGAAGAAGAATAGGCAAGGGCAATAAGACAAAAATAAGAAGAAGAAATATAACCTAACCTCTATTTCTCCTGGTCTAAAACCATAGATTCTAAAACATTCAAGTATTTAGATTTTGGTGATTTAATTTCCATTTGAGGGATAATAAATGTTATTAGTGGACGTACTGGAAGTTCAACATTTTATACTTAGCAACTGATTTAGTTATTTCTGAAATGATGATAATATAACTTATCACAATGCTTTCGTATGAGGTACCTCCGAGGGTACCTCATTTTTGAATCCTATGATTAAAAAAAACATTTTTATCTCCTAGGCACTAAAAGTGTTGCTTAGCAACATACAAGTTAATAATTTTGTTTGTCAGTAAGAGGAACGTCAACTTCTAGAGCTGATTCCAGAACAAAGACAAGACTTTTGAGTCGGTTGCAGAAAAAAAATGTTTACAGTGCCTGTTACTCAGAATTATATTTCATCTGAAGTGAGTGTGTTTAATCTTTTGTCTAATGTCAACTCTGAATGTTCACAAGTATATTTCACACGAAAAATCAGACGATGAGCCGGTCTTGGAAAGATTTGATTGATGTTAACTATTTCCATTCATTCCATATCGTGATATTATAGAATGGAAATATTTTTCGTGCACCGAGAAAAATTTATCCGGTAAAAAAAGCTCCCGTATATTTTTACTCTTATTCGTATCAAATTATTGTATTTGGACAATAAGACATAGTTACTGTGAATATGGGAAAACAATTGTATATATATACTTACAAGCTGAAGACATGAAGAATTTCTTCAAAAAATAACTGGACTCTCAATGGTCAATACCGAGGTCAATACTATATTATGATCATTACTGATAGAACTACTTACCTACCAAGCATTATTCCTGAAAATATGTTTTGCCTATACATAAATCATCCCGTATAATTCATGATTATGAATAATATTGAATTTCAAACACTTGAATCACAGTGACTAGCGGAATTGCCAATCAACCACGAAGAAAATCCTCTTACATCTATAGAGAATAATCTACAGGTTGGATACTGCGTGTCAAGATTTCTTGACAAATTGCTCGATATAATTTTAATTCGTGTTACGGTCCACCGGTTTAACATGCGGTATAAATTCATCGCGTCAAGTAATATTATTATCACAAAGAGCATTATCGTTATTTTTACGAGAGGGACGACAAGCTACTTTCCTGAACCGGCTAGATTACAGTCAGGTGTTGATAGGTTGCTTTTGCTGAATGCTTGGGAGATGATGATTGATGAGAGAATTGGGATCTCACAGATTGTGAAAATACTTCTGATCGAGACATTTCGCGAATTCCTCGACTAATTGGCAGAAAATAACAACAATATAGAACTGTTCTTTTTGTATAAAAAATTTTTCTCCAATCGAATAAATCGAAATCATAAAAAACTTTTTTTCATCATAGAAAAAATGTAGCAAATCGCCATAACTTTCGAACGGATGGACCAATTTTCAACTTCGCTCATGCCAATCTGCTTAGTTTTTTCCATAGAATCCGTTTCTCCAATCGAATAAAGCGGAATCATAAAAAACTTTTTTTCATCATAGAAAAAATGTAGCAAATCGCCATAACTTTCGAACGGATGGACCAATTTTCAACTTCGCTCATGCCAATCTGCTTAGTTTTTTCCATACAATCCGTTTCTCCAATCGAAAAAATCGAAATCATAAAAACTTTTTTTCCATCATAGAAAAAATGTTGCAAATCGCTTTCGAACGGATGGACCAATTTTCAACTTCGCTCATACCAATCTGCTTACTTTTTTCCATAGAATCCGTTTCTCCAATCGAAAAAATCGAAATCATAAAAACTTTTTTTCATCATAGAAAAAATGTTGCAAATCGCTTTCGAACGGATGGACCAATTTTCAACTTCGCTCATACCAATCTGCTTATTTTTTCCATAGAATCCGTTTCTCCAATCAAAAAAATCGAAATCAAAAAAAACTTTTTTTTCCTAATAGAAAAAATGTTGCAAATCGCTTTCGAACGGATGGACCAATTTTCAACTTCGCTCATACCAATCTGCTTATTTTTTTCCATAGAATCCGTTTCTTCAATCGAAAAAATCGAAATCAAAAAATACTTATTTTCATCTTAGAAAAAATTTTGCAAATCGCTTTCGAACGGATGGACCAATTTTCAACTTCGCTCATACCAATCTGCTTCTTTTTTTCCATAGAATCCGTTTCTCCAATCGAAAAAATCGAAATAAAAAAAATCTTTTTTTTCATCATAGAAAAAATGTTGCAAATCGCTTTCGAACGGATGGACCAATTTTCAACTCTGCTCATACCAATCTGCTTATTTTTTTCCATAGAATCCGTTTCTCCAATCGAAAAAATCGAAATCAAGAAAACTTTTTTTCATCATAGAAAAAATGTTGCAAATCGCTTTCGAACGGATGGACCAATTTTCAACTTCGCTCATACCAATCTGCTTATTTTTTTCCATAGAATCCGTTTCTCCAATCGAAAAAATCGAAATCAAGAAAAACTTTTTTTTCATCATAGAAAAAATGTAGCAAATCGCCATAACTTTCGAACGGATGGACCAATTTTCAACTTCGCTCATACCAATCTGCTTATTTTTTTCCATAGAATCCGTTTCTCCAATCGAAAAAATCGAAATCAAAGAAAACTTTTTTTCAACATAAAAAAAATGTTGCAAATCGCTTTCGAACGGATGGACCAATTTTCAACTTCGCTCATAATATTCTGCTTATTTTTTCCATAGAATCCGTTGCTCCAATCGAAAAAATCAAAATCAAAAAACATTTTTTTTTCATCATAGAAAAAATGTTGCAAATCGCTTTCGAACGGATGGACCAATTTTCAACTTCGCTCATATCAATCTGCTTATTTTTTTTCCATAGAATCCGTTTCTGTTATCGAAAAGATCTAAATCAACAAAAACTTTTTTTCATCATAGAAAAAATGTAGCAAATCGCCATAACTTTCCAACGGATGGACCAATTTTCAACTTCGCTCATACCAATCTGCTTATTTTTTTCCATAGAATCCGTTTCTTCAATCGAAAAAATTGAAATCAAAAAATACTTTTTTTCATCATAGAAAAAATGTTGCAAATCGCTTTCGAACGGATGGACCAATTTTCAACTTCGCTCACACCAATCTGCTTATTTTTTCCATAGAATCCTTTTCTTCAATAGAAAAAATCGAAATCAAAAAAAACTTTTTTTCATCATAGAAAAAAAAAATTTTGAAACCAGAAATCAAAAAATAATAAAATAAAACATCAATAGAAGTGACAACACTGGATCAAACAATGAAAATTCGAGTTCAAAACAAATTGGAATCAGGGTTTCGCAGATGATTTTTTGAAATTTTAACACGAATAACAGACTTATGTGTGAAGGATTTTTTCGAGGATTTTTTTTTTCTCGTGTCAAGAGCGTTATGCCCGAAGTTATTCCCTATTGAAATTAAGGAAGTTAAAAACTGGAACATCGTGTGAACAATTTACTGTAATCAAAATCAGCAGCATCTTGATAATTCTAGGAATGAATGGGGCATGAAATCGAATCCTTCATCCCATTAACAAATCATAACTTCCAGTATTTATCTTCTTTTCATTCCATAACATCGCGACATCAAGTCCCATAGAATATCCTTTTGACAAAACCGTAATGAAAAATATAAAAATACGGCAATCTTGTGTGGATTGTAAGATGATATGAATTTTGAAACCAGTCGACTGACTGCGGGGGTCAAGCGAATAAGAGATTTTTATTATAATTTGCAACACGACCAGAACATGTGTAAAACTCACTTTATTGTTCACATATCTCCTGTTGAATTACTGCAAGATAGATGTTTATCTACTTGTTATCTTGATAAGCATGTGAGAGAGTCCTTCTAGTTATGATGGATATAAATATGAAATACTGTTCACTATAATTTCATTTCATATTATTGTTTATTAATGAAGATTGAGGAATTCTATATATATCTCAATATTTTGAAAAATGTCTATTTGTATTATTATTATCAGACATCTACCTACTTTTATATATGACTGACTATATCCGATTTTTTGAAATTCATCATGAAGAAACAGAATTGAATGTCAACACTCTCAATATCCCACCAACATAATTATTAATGAATGGTCTCCAATCGTATTTCTGAATCCTAGAAAATGCTGCATATTCTTTTTCACCTTAAAATCTGCATTTATATTCAATTACAGGATTGATAGTACCGACGTACAGAGATGCTTCCGAAATCTCTAAACCTCATTATTCATATATTGATTATCCGATTTCCTGAAGTCGTGAGAAATCAAATAATAATAATCACAGCTCTCCACAGAGTATTATAAGCACTCGAAGTTTTCCACATTATTATTAGATAACGATTGTTTTGTTCAAGTTTGGCAAAAGTACCGTGAAATACTTGGCCTAAAAAGAGTTGAGTTGCAACAATATAAAATATAAATACTATCTCGTGATCATATGGAAATAAAAACATATTATAAGTATAGTATAAGTATAAAATGCTTCCTCAAGCCAAAAGATAGCTAAACTTTAGTCGATTAAGAAAGTTAAGTAGGCCATTTCTGATTATGGTTACTAAATTACTACTATAGATTGCTTTACTATATCTGCCTTCTCTCATCAAGAAATGGAAAAGCAATCAATATATATATCTCATCCAATACAAAGATAAAAAATACAACTTATATGTTCCAACAAGCGAATAATTTGTATTGTTGATACATTTTTGATAAAAATTAAGTAACCATGACAAATGAAAATGAAGCAATAGTGATAGATGGTATTTGTAGCAGGGTACGTGAATTGATTTTGTTTGTTGTTCAGCTACTTATTCATATTTTGCATCGAGTGTTGGAAATTTGCCATTTTATTTATTTTATGAGATATACCTAGTGACTTAATTATATGCAGATCAGTAATAGAATTCGTAAAACCATTCTACATTCCTGACTTGAACTGACCTAGAGCAACTGATGGGGCTTGGCAATGAAGTAAATAAAAAACCATATACAAGAGAATTCTCTTTTTGTTCATAACAATTTAATGCAATAATGATTTTCAGTTTGGAATCTCACAACTACATCAAGTTCAGAATAGCTATCTAAATCTCACGCTTCAATTTGCTGGCTACCAAGGTATAAAACCTAGTGTGTATACACAATGGAAAACGATATCAATTTAATTAACAAGGCGTTGTTCGTAATGAATGATGTTTATTTTCCCATTAAACAGATTGAAGCTAACAAATACCTCAAAAACCGCTCACTAATGATCATAATTATGTAGTTACACACCAGCACAAAATGACACTCAATAAGTTCATGAAGCTGTTTACTTGAGACACCCATTTTGATAACAAGTCGTCAGCCCGCTTCTCACATGTTACCGAATTCTTTCTTGATGCGATTTTAATGAAATACCTGTAGTAAGAACCGTGTAAATAATGCCTCAAGTCATCCTAGTTATATACTTAAGGTTGTCATTAGGTGAATAACTTCATTGGATGGTCCTCGATGTCGGAATGATTACCTACCTTTTTCAATTAGGCAGATTCGCAATGAATTTACCTTTTGAAATTTCACAATATCATGAATTTGATGCACGATTCACGAATTATTGATTATTACGAATAATGTCTGATTATTCAATTTGATTATGGCTGCCTCATATGCATTTCCTCATTTCTGACAGTATTATAGATTCCAAAACCACTGCTGAAAAATTCAGTCCAGAAGTCATGTATTTGTTTACATAAGATAAATCGATTGGCTTTCCAAAAGATAGTTCATAGTTCATGATATGATATGATCGGAAATTGATTCAGAATATTCAACGTTATTGTTATTTCTTTTGTTGAGATTCTCCAGGACTGGCAAGTTGTGAGAGTTGGTACATCAATTTTCAAATGGTTGGGAAAAGTGTCCCCTTTTTCATTCCTTCATATTCTTCTGTTGTTATATCATTCAACAGGGTGATGATAGTTGGGTACAACTTTGGACTCAATTTTGATGCCTCTTCATCTTCTAATGCGATAGATGTTGACGATGGTGAACAGATTGCTGGATTCCACAATTCCTGAAGATTTCACTCATGATGAACTTTGTCAGTTCTCTACTCACTTTCCATTGCTCATCTTCACATCCTTCTACTGGCTTGCACAATGTTCCTTCACGATCCTTATTGGTTTTCCTATCGTGCAGTCAAGAGATATAAAAAAAGACGAAGGATATAATAATAATAATAAATAATAAATCGTCTTTATTCATCTCAAGAACATTACATAATACATAAAAGTCCAATACCTAGTAATCAAATTAACAAAAAATTAATCATATAATGTGAGATGAAAAGGCGCAGTGTCAGCTAGTGCTGTTTTACAACTGAACCTTGAGAAAATAAAAGAAAATTATGAAAGGTTAGGTTAATCAATCAAACAAAATATCAGATTTAAAATTAAGAACAAATCTAGTACAGATCTAGTACAGCCAAGTCGACAGCCAATTTTGAATATCCAGTTTATCCCTCTAACTCTGAAAGAACAAGTCTTTCAGTTTCTTTTTGAAATTTTGCAAATTAAAGTTCAGAAAATGGGGTGGTAAGGAGTTGAAAGATTTAGTGGCTGTATAAGAAAAACTTCTTTTAAACAAGCTGGTTTTAAATTTTGGGATAACCAATTTGTTTGTATTTCGAGTACGGGCATTATTGTGGTTTCGAAAGGAGATGAGTTTTGAAGCTAGGTATCTAGGGGTGCCGGTTATCATGACTTTGTGCGTGAGAGACAGTAAATGTAGTTCACGAAGTTTTTCCAATCGCAGCCAACCAGATTCTTTGAATTTCCCACTGATGTGATCGTATTTTCGAACACCATAGGCGAATCGAATACAGGAGTTCTGAATACGTTGTAGTCTGGAAGAATCACTCTGCAAAAGTGCAGGACCATAAACGACGTCACAGTATGAGAGCTTAGAAATAATTAGGGATTGACATAGGCTCAGTTTGAGCTTATAAGTTGGTAAAATATCTCTACAAGGAAAAAGTTGTCTTAGGATGTTGAAAGAGCTTTGACAAAGGTAACTAACATGACTAGAAAATCGTAATTGTTGATCAAACCCGATTCCCAAGTTTTTACATTCGCTGACAAAAGGCAGTTTTTTATTTGAGAGAAAAAGTGGGAAATTTGCCTCAGCAACTGAACATTGAGATTTTTTTCCAACAATCATTGCATGGGATTTGGAAGGATTTATCTTCAGATTATGAGCGGTTGAAAAATTGTACAAAGATGTCAGGTCTTTATTCATCTCCTCTGATGTTTGCTGAGCATTGTTAATTTCAAAACTGACGTATAATTGAGTATCGTCGGCGTAGTGATGTATATAGGAGTGTCTTATTGTTTCATGAAAGTCGCAGATATATAAGGAAAATAGTAAGGGTCCAAGAATAGACCCTTGTGGAACACCAAACTCAATAGGTAACGCTGTGGAGTATTCGCCATAGAGATTTACGGATTGGGTACGAAACGAGAGGAAACTATTGATAAGGGCAATGGAATTCTTATGGAAACCTAAATAGAACAATTTTTTACATAGGATATTGTGATCAATAGTATCAAAAGCCTTAGTGTAGTCAAGCAAAACAAGGCAGGAAAGTTCACTCCTATCTAATGATCGAAACAAGTCATCGGATACGCTTAGAAGTGCAGTAGTTGTGCTATGACCAGGGCGGAATCCAGATTGAGCAGTGGAAATTATATTCTGACTGGAAACAAAATCAAAAATCTGTTCTTTGAGCACCTTTTCGAAGGCCTTCGAGAGAGTAGGTAGAATACTGATAGGTCGCAGATGTGATAATTCCGTGGGAGAGTTGCATTTGGGAATTGGTAGAACACTAGCATGTTTCCAGGAAGAAGGAAATTGATTAGAGTCGATCGCCGTGTTGAATATGAAGGTAATGTGGTCGAGCAGACGGTCTTCTAGATACCTGATCATTTTCAGAGAGATCTGTTTTGCTCAGCAAAAATAGTGAACCTCTTGATATAAGCGTATTCAACTCTATATTCTAAATAACACTGGAATAAAATTTGGTGTATGTATAGGTTGGAAATCCAAATCTCTGCGATTTTTTCATCTTAGATTTTCTTACAGATTTTGAGGCATCAATTTATTGAATTCAACACTAAAGCTCAATTTATATACTCCGCAGCCGTAGCTACAGTTGACGCTGCTGTTCCAGAATGCATTGAGGAGATATCCGACGGCACCTGCGTCAGCTGGGGATAAACATATGTTTATTTTTAGCACATTCCATCTACGAACAGTAACTGTATCGTCAATTGTAGCTACGGCAGCGGTGTTTATAAATTGAGCTTAAAGTCATAACAAAAACAGATTGTGGATTAGGTGGTATTGCTCAACCTACCAAAAGAAATTGATTAGGCAGTTTCTTCATATCTGCAGTAACTATTCTCATCATTCTCAAGATTATGATTCAAATTTATTTCTGAATTCACGATATTTTGAGCATACCTACATTGAAATATCCACAATTTAATTTTATCGCTATGAATTTCCCTCCAAAAATAATTCGAACTGTTGCCTTTTTATCAACAGGATATCATCATATTTATCTCTGAGTCGCTTAATCATTTTGTGTTTTTTATTATGAGACTTTCGTCGTTCAGTTATGGGCTTGTTAACGTAATTTGTGACATTCATAGCTTTTTGCATCATCGAAACAAATTTTCAGAATTAGTTACCATTACGTCCGGTAATTCATTAGTTTTATTTCAACAGCACCAGTAATTTTGATTGTTCGAGCTTTTTTGTCTATGATTGCTGCATGGTTGTTCGTTGTCACTAATAAAGCCATTATTATATTGGGCGTTTCAAAAACACACACTATACCATCATGACAAATTAGCTTTTTGTTTTCATGTTTTTTTGAGTGAAGTACAAGGCATCCTGTGCGTAATGCTCTATAAATATCTGGTTAGGAACAACGGATTAATTGGCTTTTTACCACCATATGCCTTTTTGTATGAAAAGTTAATTAGATCGAAAGGTGTGAGAGGTAATTGATCTCTTTCTGTTTGGATATAATGAGCTCAGTCATTATAGCTGACTAAATTTGATTACCTCAATGAATACGGTCTTTATTGACACATTGTCACATCAAAATAAATTTGGTCTTGGTGTTCACTCTATTGTTGTTCTCAATGCGGACTTGAAATTTCATTGAGAAACGAATGCGTTCATCTCTCGACCTCTCTTCAGCATGATAAATTCTGCCGTGTCGTGTGAACCTTTTAAACAATTTCAAGCTTCTTCAGTAATGTGTTTTTCGGAGGCAGGAATTTCTTCCATCTGAATTGCAGTACACGGATTTCGAGAGTACACAAAGCATAGTTGACATCAGCAGTAAAATGCCGCAAATTTAAGGTTACGGTATTTAGTTTAACGTTGTGTCGTAAGTGTGGTTGGTTCCTTTTAGTGTAATTTATTTGATACGATATGTCTGAGATAATCTTGGTATTTTATACGACTCCTGTTCCAACATAGACGTACCACCGTATCTGACAGATTGAAATATCATTTGCTGAAGAAATATTTCAATAAAAAGTCGTAATCTGATACTTGATCAATAATAATAAGAATATATTACTTTGATCATTAGTATGATATGTACATAATGGTTAGACGTTAATACGCAAACACCATCGTTACTGAAAACACATTTCAATAAAATAAAATCGATAATAGAGGCTAGATATTTTTGACGTCATTGATTATTTTCAATTGGAAGAATGTGGGAAATGAGTTTGAAAACTATATCTTGGTTACAAACATTGGAAACTCATAGCACAAAGTTATATTATTGCGAATTCTGAAATAGTTATTTTCTATTTTGGTTCTATAATGGAGTCATCATTATGAAACGCAAAAGCATATCGAAATAGCATCTGTTTCGATACGCATGTTTCATTATTCGATATATTAATCGAACTGTCAAATGAAAGTCAGAAGAGTCAGCCCCAGCTTACTTCTGAGCTATTTTGGATTTGGTGATATTATAACTGAAAAACTCAATGTTTTTATTGGTAAATTCTAATTCAGAGCGTGATTTGATTTGAATTGGATAATAAAACAATAACAACATTACATTTTTCACCGCTGGTATCGCAAAAATCGAAATCGCTCAACAGTAAACTGGGCTTAACGCTTGTGCGTCAGATTTAAAATATTTCAATGTCATCATTGTTACCAATCGAAAATGTTTCTGTTATTTACCGATATTAAATCGATTCCTATTATTAAAAGTTTTCAAATGAATGCAAAATAGAAAAAAATGCATAATGACACTCGTTTTATAAGACACGTTGTCGCACTTGTTCCCTCCTCGCTTTGCTCGTCGTACTCCAAAAAACGAGTGCGACAAAATAGCGTCTTATAAAACTTGTATCATAATATACTATTTCGGTAACCCACTTTATTGTTCATGTACTAAATTGATCAAAAATAAATATTAACACTTTCGTTTTTCAATCGTTATAGGGTTTTTTATTTATAAAAAATATTCGGTTGATGAGAAGTACGCTCATGATATACATAGATATATTTGATATGAGATACGTATAAGATAAAGTATTCTTTACGATGTGTGCTTGAGGATGACTGCGTGAAGCTGAAGAATAAGAAAAAGACTGTCTGACCCGTCACATGGAATGGCTCCCTGATTATTCAACGTATTTTATGATCTCGACAACTTATTATGACTCAATAAATATCTAGAAAATGTAAACTTTGTCCCTTAACATACAGGAATTTTAATTTTAACTGCCCGTTTTTCGGCCTATGTTGTCATATCAGATTTCTCCGAGATTTCATGTTGAAATTATGAAAGTTTTATGGTATTCGTTTTGATGAATAGGTATACAGCCTTTCAGTAGGAAAAATGCATTTTTTTACTAGGTAATGAGTGATGGTCGCTTCATAATTTTTAATTATTGATGGTACAAATATTTGTTCATAGACTTATACTTGTACATATGCATTAGATATTTTGAAACACTCATTCTTGAAGTTTTCTACTTTTCATCACCATTAATCCTAATTGAAGGAAATATGAAATAATATTTATCTTTTCGTTTTATATAGCGCGAGCTAATTCAGTTTTTCGAGACAATTCACATAATCGGATTTTCAGAACTATTTAGTAGAATAAAGGATATAATAGGAGAGGAAATAGGCATTGCATTTTTTTTCAAAAGTTCGAAGGTTATATCGAAAAACTTTTTTCATAATGCTGAATTTTCATCTCGTTCGGCACATTTGTTTTCGATTATGCGTAATCAATACATGTATAAATAGAAAAGAGGGACCTATACAGAATCCTTGTTCAAAAATGATTTTTTGATACAAACTGTTGTTTGCGGAAATATTTCTTAAGAAAGAAGAATCATTACCTGAATTGTTATGAAGGGGCGGATTTATGGGGGGGGGGCGAAGGAGGTTTCGCCCCCCCCTGGCGAAACGCGAACTCGTATCCCCCAAGTTCAATATTTAAATATTTTTTCAAAAATCTTCGAAAATCATAACTGTTTATTTCGGTTTCCTCCCCCCTCAGATAAATCCTAGATCCGCCCCTGCACTGAAGGCTTTTCTTGTCATGGTTAGTTTCACCAGCCACTGTAAGAGGAGAAAGTCACCTCCAAAAAGCCCCTGGAGAGAATAATTCCTCTTCTGTCACTTTCATTGGGTAGCCTTTGATGTAATGTTGTTGAAATTTGTTGCAAATTATCTCAAGATCGGTCCAAACGTGAATGACATCTTATCACGATTAACGTCCAACATTCTTGATTGAAATGAACGATTGAATACCTACAGGGTATTTCGTGGGTATAAGAAAGTCGTTCTTGTTTATCAAATACTGCCTAAACACACAGCTACAGATATTGGATGAAGTAATTCCATTCATTAATTCACAAAGTGTGCTTATTAAGACGTTCTCCAATGTATCGAAGAGTCAATCTTAGTTATTCATAACGCAAAGTAGAGTAGAGAACACCGAACAATTCACAACGTACTTGCCTAATACTACAAACGTTATGCAAATAGGCATTCAAGATTTTTATCACTTCAATTTCTGAAATATTCACATGGTTAGATCACATGCTTGGCTGGGAATCATGTTATAGTTATAATAAATTCAAATTCAAAACTCGAAAATTCTTATGTACGGGAGCATCGAAGTGGAAAAATTTATTCGAAATATTAATAAATTGGACCGATAAAAGTATTCGTAATTTTATCGTGTGGCGGTGAATATTTTTCGGGTTTCCGACATGGTTTTTGACGTTTAATTTTTTTCTTATACTGCGATTTTCGTCAAGTAACAGTTACTCAGGTAGGTACAAGTTTTGAATAATTTATTCCGAGATTTATTCACATTTTGGGTACAGACAGTTTCATAGTTGACAAGAGAATGTAAATTTATTTCAAATTTGATATCGATATCAATTATATCAAAAGCAAAATTGAATATTTCCTAAAATCTACAGGATATACAAAACAACCTAGCCATACCTGACTAGGATATAGCTAATGATGATTAATAGGAGTGTACCATGCCTTTTTGTAAGTAGTAACGTTGACATATTTTTGGACAACCCATCAGGGCCCCTATTCTTGAATTTTAGGGAGTAGAAAAACTGATAGAAAAGTGAGGAGGAAATATATCATTCATCTGTCAAGAAGTAAGACAGTTGTCCAGTTTTCTACTCCCTAGAATTCAAAAATAGGGGCCCAGTAGAGTTGCTTTTTGCGACTCTCCGTATGATCATGTTCACTATTCAAAAAGTATGTGTATGAAATGTCATAGGTTAAATATGAAAATATTTCGAGGAAGAACATAATTAATTTTTGGCTTATGATGGCTTGAGTTTGATGTGTAATCTATAGGTGAAACTGTACGATTACCCAAGATTTAGAACAATAGTCGTCGTTATATTCAAAAATAATTCAGCAATACCTGAATATATTCTTATGTATTCCAAATAATTAACATACGTTGTTATTCATTCATTCATTTAATTGTAGGTTTTCAGAAAAAAATAACTTTAATTAGTGTATGTTTTTATAAATCATGAGAATGAATATTTATAATTCCATGTAATCATGGACTTCACTTTATATACATAATTTCATAACCTTCGCATGATAAAAAATATCTTCCACTACTGAGTTTTTTTCAGAAATAAATGTGACGCATTAGATATCTTTCCATATTGACAACCGTAGGTTGGTACCTATGCCATTTCAATGAAATCCAATATCATTATAAACTGTTTTTTGTGACAAGACTTCAACCATCGATAGATCACTTAGATGAGAAAAAACATCCAGAAGTACAAAGTTCAAAGTGTCGATATTGGGAAAGGAAATTGAATATTATAGGAATACGAGTATAGGTATATATTATATCAGGAAACACCCATCTCTCTCTAGGTGAGTTCCACAATTTAGAATATTAGCAATTGGATTTGTACCATTTTCTAGCAGATGTAACATTCATTATAAAATTTCTCTCGAAATTGCTCTTTCGTTTCCAGGAACCTTGTGTGCATTTCCACATCATCGGCAAAAATTATAATATTCAGTATGCTTAACTTCAATTAAGCCAAACCAAGACTTGGATTTGGAGGAATATACAACAGAAAACATCAATACTCCAATGCAACTAGAAAATCAGCAGAACTACAAACGAAACAAAGAAATCCAAACTTCTAGAATACATACATCGTACCTACTGGTAGACCAAATCCAATTTTATTAGACAAATATTCCAAGGTCCCTAGGTCGAAATTTTGAGTAAGGGGATTTGATTGTTTGGTTGAGGATTGCCAAACGCAAGATGGGATGTTATCATGAACCGACGTAGTTTATGGCCCTATATATACATTCAACCTCATGAGAAGCTTTGTGGTAGTGGGGGCATATCGCACTCAGAGGACCAGCTCTCATAAAGATATTTTTTCATCTTGAAAAAAAATTTCCTACTTTTCGACAATTGACATTTTGTTAATTATTGATCCCGTTCATGCATCACACAGTTCATTGTACCTTGTGGATGTATCCTTCCATTCGTAAAACTTTTGTTGAGGGATGAAATAATACTAAGTATAAGAATACTTTCGCTTGATCCTAGGGAAGATGTATGTTGCGACCGTATAGTGTGTTTTTCTACAACCGGTTAATATAAAGTAGCCTTTGAGTCTTTTAAATGTCGTGAGCACGAATGTTGAAAAAATGCTTGTTTCTATCATAGGTCTATAGTGGAAAACGAAATCATTTTCTTTTGAAAATAGTGACTATGAATTATCTGTGGTACCTCCTCATGTAGCAAAAAGAACAAACATTGTAATCTCATACTAGAGAAATCGAGGAAAAGTATGAATTGATGTGATAGATAAATAAACTTGTTGAATTTCTCGAAATACATCATTACCAAAAAAAGGTAAATTTCAATTATACTTTATACTCTATGGTAATTTAAGTAGCACCAGAGTTTATCAATAAAGCATCGAGTTTTTTTGTCTTGGAACTGCGTTTGCAGAAAAAATCTTGTGTGCATTTCGAACGCACTGTATCACTTTGAAATTCAATCCAATAATTCTTACATCTAACAAAAAAGAAGGGAAAATGACTGATAGATTAAAATAGAATTGACCAGAAATCGAACCCGCGGGCTGGCGGCTTGAGAAGTCCAGATTTGAACCCGTTGGCTATTGAGGCTACTTGAAAACTTATTCCAGTACCACAGTCATAATACGTTACCAAAAAGATATAGTGAAACTTATTTTTGCTTTATATTCAGCGGACTGGTGTTTAGGATACAAACTTTGATATATTTAGCATTCAAGCATTTCTGGCACCATGTCATGTACTTTTTCTCGATTTCTCTGGTAGCAGGTTCAAATTTACAATGTTCGCACTTTCTGCTACACCAGGAGATGTGTTAGATAATTCACTGTCACTATTATTTTCCATCATGCAACAGAATGATGAGTTCGTTTTCAACAATGATATGGATGCGCAAATATGATGTAATTTAATATAGTATATTACACAAGTGTGGAAAGTGACATATTTCACACGAGTAGTCGTTTAGCACGAGCCGTGTAGCGGTGAGTGCGGAAAATTAACGAGTGAAGGAAATGCACTTTCCAACGAGTTTTCTACACTATTTTTCCTACGACTCCGAATATTTTCATTTCGCGAGAGGTCTTGTCAAAAATGTAACTTGAGCGGTCTCTAGAATTTCAGGTGGTTTTGATTCAATATCAAGTACTGTTTATTTCCATATTCAAGATGATATTTGAATACTTCTCCGACAATTCCTCATTATGTGAATTACTGATTGATTGAGTTAGTTTAGTTTGGACAAATTTTATTGATATTGACACCAGCGTACATAAACAAACTTGACACCATACACCTGCTAGCGCCAGTAATCACGCAACCAGGAATACAGAACAATAGAAGTACGTAGTTCGCAAGCGCGTACGAGTTACTCGAGTTAGTGCGTCCTTCACTCTTTGCAAACATCTGTGCATATCTGTGATACCCAAAGAATCTTCTCGTTGGTGATACTGTGATATCAAACTGATGCAAGCAGCAAGCCGCGCAAAAAACTATAGCCGTACTCTTTTGAATGATCTAACCCTCTGTCATCAACATCGAAATAGTTCCAGCAAAGAGTATAGGTTCCAATTTTAAAGTGAATTCAGAGGTTATGTATCAGACACATTGAAATTAATAGATAAAGAGTTCTCGGTATAATTCAAAACGAGACAGAAATTTCAATAAATAATATGAATTTGATTTGAGAACGCTTATATTGACAGTGAGTACCTTCACAATATACCTAATTATTTCCATCGATTCAGGCGAGCGTTGTGATATATTTCATATCAACACTAGTGCTTTTTCTCTTTCAAATAAACAATACCATGGTGATATGAGCTACTTTCTGAATAACAAAACAGTGTGATTATTGACGTTTTCATAAATGGTCGTAGGAAAACATTATTTCCGCGTACGAGCGGCATTGTTGTCAATTAATGACATTATTTCCGCGCGCGAGCGGCAATGCTGTCATTTAATGACATTCCCCGAAAAACGTCAACTTTGTGTTGAGATTTGAAATCGTCAAAGGCCACTTGGTCAACCGTTTGTAGAAAAACAGCTATTTCATGTATTCAACCACCAACATAGTTGGAAAGCAACCCTCGAAAGCCTAAATAAGACTTGTGTATGAGTTAGAACGACGGGAAGGGGGCAATAAAAACCAAGTAGTCCAATATGGATACTCTGCTGCAGCGCAGTAGATTTCCACGCATCAAGGATTCCGAAACTTTTAAACCTAACAGGCGATGCCAATTGTCGAAATGCGCGCGATTCGCTTCGCTTTCCGCCATTTGCGAACAATCCCATCAACGACATTACACACAAATCACGAGTATTGTTTCGCCATTTTCCATTGTATTCCGCGATTCAGCATAAATAAAAGAATAATTCATCGAACGGCGATACATTCATCTGTCCACAGCCGCGACCGTTGCGCGGCTGCGGCTGCTGCTACGGCTACGTAGGCCATCTCTCGGCCCGCAGACAATGGCCCATTGTATGGCTATGAGGCCGATCTGCATAATCGGAAGACTGGCAGAGAGAGAGTCGCCTTTGCTATATCAAGAGTAGGTTCGCCATCCGCGTGTGGAATTTATGGCCCCTGTGCCTTTCGAGGATTCATAGAAAAGTGTGATCGCATTCAGCTCATCGGCGTTTCAATCAAGTACACTTCACCAAGAAATAACGCTATTCGATTCGGAATACATACTAACTGTAACCTAACCAATATTGTGGAATGAATTACCTGTAATTGAAAAAAAACGTCAAAATTGGACAAGTGGTTTGGACACAAAATAATTGAAATAGAATTGTTTTTTTCATTGATGCAACACAATGTCAGGCCTCATGTTTCTCGAGTTGTGAGAAATTATCTAGAAGAAGTCGAAATCGCTACTATATGGCATGGCCAGCTCGAAGCCCGGACTTAAATCCCATAGAGAATCTCTGGGACACTCTGGGGAGGAGATTGCAAGAGGAACGCAACGTGAACACTTTGGAAGATGTACGACAAAGACTTATTCGAATATGGAAAGAACTGGATCAAATCGAATAGTTTGCAACTCGGTTTGCAATAAAATCATGTTCTCTTATATACAATGTTGTTTCTCCTGTAATAAGAAAGATAACGGAGTAAATAAAAAAACAAAATATAGAGAAAATATGAGTCTACAGTATGAATTCAATTCTGACTTGATATTGCTACTGTTTAACTCTACAGGGTATTACGAATTTTATGAAAAAATCACGCTATAATTGATACACCCGGCATTCGTAAAAAAGAGATTTTTATCGGATACAGGTACCAATATTGAGGAAGAAATGACCTGTTATAAAAAAAAACTCCAAATTGGACAAGTGGCTTGGACACAAAATAATTTTAAAGTGTTGGTTATTTTTTGGTGGTGCGTTAATTTCTTCACATTTTATTTTTTTCACCTCAAGTCGTGTTTGCTCAAATTCGCAAAAATGATTTTCAGTTTTTGATGGCATGAAGTATACAGTTTCAGACTCCCATTGTCAATGGAACTCTAGACATTGTCAGCCACTTTCAAACAAAAAATTTAAGGGCATGCTATGATATTTTTTACGTATCGATCGCTGAATAGGCGGCTGAATATTATTAGCGAATTTTTTCGAGAAATTTTGACTCCACCACTGTATTGGAACATATTCATTGGTAATATCAGAAAAATACCATCCAAAGCACTGGACATTATAAAAATTCCCGAAACATGTCGATTTTGGATACTAATATTCAACCCCTTTTGAATGGCAATTGCCACTCCTAATTTTTCAAACTAGAGGCCTGTGATCTCGCTTGTGATACCCCATTTGAAAAGTATTTTCAATATAAAAATGTATTCATTTGAATTACGCATCAGTTCTCTAAGCCAAAATGATATCGACAATCTTGCTAAGTTGTTATTTCATTCATGAGACTACTACTTTCGATTTCAAGGACTCGCAGTATACTTTTTTCTACTCCCCCATTAAATTAAACACATTATTTATTCAGCATTCCATATATCTAAATTCAGTCGTTCTCGTTCCATTTTCATATTTTCAACTTCATAACAGCAAAACGGAATATACAAAAAGTATACCTACGAACAAAAAGTAGGTAGGATGATCAACATTCGAAAAATTTATGCAAAATTATTGTTTACTACGCCCCCATTATTATTCATTTAAATGTTCACTTCTGTTGGAATTATAAGGAGAACATCGGAATGCTGAACGAACTATGTGTATACAGAATTCATTGGGAAACTAGAGAGAAACAAAGTATGTCCTATTTGAAATTCGAAAGTTGGAAGATCCTGAAGGTTTTTCTATCGAAAATCTAGACTTTGGAACTCATTGCCTAGGGAGGTGTTCCTCGAGGCATACGATCTCCAGAAATTTAAGAAGAACACCAACTCCTTCCTTCTTTTCCGTGGTTCTCACGATGTTCTCTGAACCTTTTAGGTTATCCCTTTTCGTGAGAACCAGATCTAAAAAAAATACTTTTGGATAACACTGTAGAAATAACATCAAGCTGATACGACAAAAGCTGTTTCTGTAGCTGTATACACTTCATGACTGAAACAGCTAATCCGCAGCTTCCATATCCTAGCTCTGCTTCATTCTTTAAACTTGCGTTATCACAGTGTCACTAAGATATTTTGTGAGGAAGCTGAAGATACAACTCTTTCAAAAAGTTTATCTTGCTGAGTCCTCCTATCCACTCGACATCATATCCAAGAGTACACGGGGGCTCATCCCAAATGACATTGTGTTCGGTTATATCAGATGAAACTTGCCAGTACCACATCTCTTGTCGCTTACTTGACAAGCTGTTTTCGAACGTACGTAACAAAGGTTAGGGACCTGTTTGAATAAAAACCAGGACGACATTTTCCTCGTTTTTAGTGGCGTGTCATCACGTCTGAGGACTTCTGTTCGCTGGACCCCTGCAGTGCTGGCGCTTCGAGAATACTAATATCATCTCCATGCCATGCCCAACTAATGTCTTTTCTAATTACTGCTCAGCGCGATCGCATACTTTGAATACGAAATCGAGGTCCAACACACTTGTCTATTGCGAATCTGATTCTTGACATCCAGTAGCGTGATCAAGGTTGGGATCCTTCAGTAATTCGTCCCAAGGCTATGACGATTCAAAAATTCCAATCAAGTCAAAGTTGCTTTATCGTTGAGAAGAGAAGAATATCTCATTGGTAAAATGCAGCAATTAATGCAAGGTTGTATGTGTAGGTTGCGATAAAATAATAAATACACATGCACTTGATAGCAAATAGTACCATACAATAGGAGTAAACACCTATGAACAATGAAATCATGAAAATGTATAAAAATATATATAGCTATCAGTAGAGGGAAGTGAATATTGAAGCCAGATTCTTCTGGTAAAATTCATCAAGATCATAATAAGCCGTCTCGAACAGGAATTTTCCCAGATACTTCATGAATGTATGTGCATTGTCGATTTCTTTTTTAAACAAATGATTGATTAGTTAGCTGTTGCTCTCATACATATAATCAAGTTTTTCGTTAGATTTATTCTAGGAATGGGTTATATGATTAATTCTTTTTGACCAGACAGACTATTTCTAGTCCTAAAATGAAAATCCATGCCAATGGTACAATTCCATGTTCTACAATGGATGATCTAGAAGAGTCTTCCATAATAGCCTTGCACATTCATCTAAGGCTATCTTTTGAAGCGCAAATATCGTTTTGAGAAGAATATAGCAAATTAGACCTAACAATATAACAATCGGATGCTAGCTTTTTAGAGAAAGGCATTATTTGCTTGTTATTTTAGTTTTGCATCTATATATATTCATTCTTAAGAATTCATTTACATTGATGTTATTGATGCATTCGTTTTCTAAAAGTATGTTGAAAACCTGAAATTAGTCCATCACTCCAGTTTTCAAATTTTACCATGTCCACATTGTATCATCCATTTTGAGCCGAATAGTGGTATCGTAGACAAAACTGTGAGTTTTTCCTGTATATTAATACAAGCTGAATCATTTACAATAGCCCTAGAACAGAACCTTGCGGAACACAATAATTGTGAGGAGATTTTTTAAGTCATTATTAGTACAACATCGATAACATACCAAAATTGGTGAGGATTGTATATTTCAAGTCTTTATTACTGAAATTATGTTCAAGATTTGAGATGTTGAAGATGTTGGAATCAATTATAGGAGCCTGGGAGCTGGTCTTGCATTTTGGAGTTTCATCGATTCCGGCCGTTATGAACGTGAAAAGAAACGTTTGACGGGATTTTTCTTGGCCCCCTGGGGTTCCAAATACGCCACTGCTTGTGTAATCTACGTTCTGGTGCCTCGGGTTATTTTTATGACCGATCATTTTTCAGATCGTATCAGAGATAGTTCTCGTCCACTTTGGAGGTTCCCACCATATCCTGTCCTCTATATCAGTCATATTATGACCTTCATCAGCATCGAAGCTGTGTATCTGAAATGGTATTAATTGTCAATCAAATGAATCGCTGGCGTAAAGATCGTTATAATATGTACTGACATCGAGTTATTCGCTTCTGACCATCCAGTTCTGCAGCACGACACTCTGTTTCTTGAAATGCTGCAATGAAATCACAGGTGATTTCATTGATCTTGCAATAAAGTTGTTCTGCATTGATGCATTTATATTTGTAAGCGTTCTTCGTAACATCATCTGGGCTGTGAATGATTATTTCATGATTAAAGTCTGGTAAATATTCATATTGAATAAATTAGAATACAAGTTCTTGAACAGAAACTATGTCACTTATATTGTAAGCATCTAGAAATATATATATATATTAATCTGAACTAGGAGCAGTAGAAATATGACCTTATCTTGATTCAAAAAATCTTCGATTGCATCCCAATAATATCTTGGAACTATATCAAATACATATATGTAATTGGTTGTTTTAACTATATGCTGTGTTGTCTTCAAATGCATGATTCAGGTAGTCCATCAATCAGTTTTGCTGGTACATCCCTCTTCATAAAATGATAAGTAATAATATTCTATTTTTTCGAGCAGGCATAATATATACACTTATGAAAAATGATTCTATAAATCCATTTAAAAGTGCAACACCAAACATTCGTACTTAATCTTTGCTGGACATCCATCCTCGCAACCATCTGACAAAATTATTTTCCCGAGTATTTTCCTATGGAAAAGGTGCTCTTGTTGCATCTTCGATTGAAAATTTCAAATGTTCACTCTTAGATCATGTCAATTCATACAGTGCTTCCATTTTTTTGAGATATATCATGGCCTGCACTTCAGCTTCGTCTAAGATTTTATGTCTTTCGATTCATTCAAATTATCGTCAAATTGTTGAACAGATCCAAACCCTGAGGCTTTTTCTATCGACATAGAGCTGGCCAAATATTGAGAACGAACGAACAGACTACAGAAACGGAGATAATGAAAGACAGCGTTAAAACAGTCATGATTGATGCGTTTCTAGCAGCTCCTATTGGAATAATAAAGGTCTATCTCATCGGGCCTGTCATCAGATAGTCGAGTTATGTTGGCAGCTCCACACTGCACCTACAATTTGTTTCATATCAACTTACACGCTATCTTCATATCTTTATTGTGACAACGGACACCCTACATGGGATCACGTGGGCGCTTTTGGATGCGCCACTTGAATAATGACATTACAGGAATTGTTATGTTTTTATTCGTATTCAGATTGTCGTTCTCTGTGTCACCAGATTTCGTATGCAGGTATTTTACATAGTTGGGGAAAATAGTTTACATAAACTGCGATGTGAGGTGACTGACAAGTATTATTTCGTGAGTCAGCACGGGTAACTGTGATGTTGGAGTAGTTACTCTCCCAGCTTTATATTCGACATAGAAGGCTTCTTCGAGTTTTTTATATGCATCAACATTATCATCGTCATCTACATCGGTTATTACTACGTCGATTTCATATGGATAACAGACGTTTTACATGGTACACAATTCAAACCCTTGCAATAAAACTATTAAACATTGATTGTCCTTATAAAACTGCTTCCTTTAATGCCTATTATTATCGAAGGAGAATGTCCTAGGGACTGTAGAAGTTTCTTCTGTAATTTTGAAAGCATGCTTCCGCGCGATTGAATATTTCATAATGAAGTTGATGGAAACAATGGAAAAATTATATATCTCACATATCTCCATATACAAATTGAAAAAAACAATGAATGTATGATGGATAAAATAAAGGATTTTTGTGTAAAAGTTACCTTACCAATATTTCATATTCTACTTGAGTAAGCAACATCACTTGACTTAACTTTTTCAACTTAAAAGACGAAATCTATAGAGTTTTTAAAGTTAAGTCATTGCTTATCATTCATGTTTACTCAAAACTATTAAATTTAATAAATCAAGTTTAGTGATGTTGCATGAATCCCACTTGAGTAGATACAACCTCATTTAAATCGGATCATATCATGAACCACAGAAAACAATGATATTAGGTTGACCTCACTAATACAGATCATGCCAAAATATTTGAACTAACGCAGTCGCAAATATCGCAAACGAATATAGAAGAAGACTCTGAAGACGATCAATAATTATAGACAACATTATGCGAATAACCTGAATTATATGCATAAATACATACTGAGAAATGTAAAATTGTTGAAGAATTCAAGTTGGATTACCTTCTTGCTTACATTTTGTATACTTCGATGTTTCACCTGAATATGTATTAAATAGCTATTGTACCGTCTCACCTTCACTAGAAGGTAAAAGCTCTTCCAAGGGTATGATAAATCTATTTATTTTGTATTGTAACAGAAAATAAATCACACTATAAAATAATACAAATAAAGATAAGCATTTATTATCTATGATCTTAAATTTAATTTTAACATACCTTCAATTATAATAATATGTGAATTTTACCTAAATTCTTAATATTTTACAACATGTTATTCAATAACTTCAACTTATCCTAAGCCATGCAGTAATACTAATTAATTGAAATTAATTTGATTCAATATTAGAATTTATATACTATTATAACACCACCCTTAGTCTAGGCACACATCAATATTACAATTCAAAATTTAACCACAGTTATTTTATAATAACATCATTTGGTATGATTCAGTATGAAGATGCATGGTGCATGCAATTAATTCAAACTCCACTAGTCCTTCAACATCACAATGAGAGATAACTCACACAAATCATCATGATCCAACATATATGGGTATATATATATATATATATCCTATACACTAAATATTAACAAACAAACTTTCTATAGTCTTATGCTGAATTTTAGTAATGGGGAGATTTTTGTGTAGCTACACAAAATTATATCATCTATATCAATGATTACAGATATATATATATATCATATCATGGATATTTATAATGCTCTTCTTAAGAAGAAGAAAACTGTTCTCATGAAAACATAATACTTCACACTAAACAGTGATAAATGTATGACCAAATTTAATGAGGGTACTTATCTTCTCACAGGCTGCAAATATCCAATTTCTTCTACTTGTTACCATATCCTAATTCCTACAGAAATCCCTCTCTGTCATCATCTCATTCCCATCTCCAACCTTCCAGAAATCTCCCTATTCAATTTCTTCTATCTAAGTCCATCTACTTTCTCTTTCACCTTATCTTACTCCTTGAAACTTCAGGATCACCTTCTATAAGTGAGATAACATCTTATTTTATTATTTCTATTTTTTTTAATTTACTTCATTGAATAAAAAAAATCACCTTAGCTGGAATGACGAACCTGTATTTTTATTTTGTTATATTTCATCTATGTTTAACACATAGGTGTATTATTTATATCATCTGGAACTGTGGATCAAATTTCGCCACTCTCTAATATCTCTAATCCACATGTACCACTTCAATATGCATTTTCCAAATATCCTGACTTTCTTTCATCAGTTCAGTTAACAAAAAAATCTATTGACCTCAGAGTTCTAGAACAAATCTTCATCTCCTTTTCCCTCCATATTTCACCTGTCAATCTTAACCTCAATTTTCCGTCTCCTTTTCTTTATGTAATTATCCACTGCTATTCAAGTACATGTCCATAGCATCGTATCTCATCATGGATAGATCAAGTTCACTTGAATAGGAAGAGTTGAAACAAATTGACAAATCTTCTAACCTTACATATTTTATATTCAAAACAAGTTAAAATACGTCTCACTATAAATAATAATGATAATGATTGTCGTTAAATACATTCATGTAATGCGCAATAATTGAATTATATATAGATCGTGTATACATAGTTTTTGCATTATATTGTCTCGATTGTTCCCATATAGGTTATTACAAATTCTAATAAACGGAGAAGATGAGGCAAGGATGATCAGTTGTGTTATTGCATTTTCCATCTGACACTTTTTGTCTCGCTCTTTGTTCACATGACAGCTTTCGCCTATCGCGGAAAACTTGGACAAAACATTGATACGCAATAATTCATAATAATGACGGTGATTTTGAACTAAACAGTGAAGACCATGAAAATCGGAGCTTCTTTTGAGCAAAAGTCGAAACGAAATCGACTTTTTGGCGGATGACCTTGATACGCGCTCACAAAGATCGGCCAATGGAATCACAATACGCCATAAGCCAAAACGCGAAAAGCCAGCATGTGAACGCGCATTAAAGTAGCAAGTGCTTTCCTCAGCCAACAGTGAGAATGAATTATCAAAAATGATTCCAGAATTGTTACCTCCAGTACTGGACGTGGAGAAATCATTTTTTCTGCAAGCTACTCAAAAGTCGTCCGCATTTTTGTCCTGAAAACAGCTCTAGGAGTTGACGTTTCTCTCACTGATACAACAATAGTTATTTATGTATTAAGGGAATTATGAGGGCCTTAATTACCGATGGTAAAGTTTGCGTCCCTCGGGCCAGAGGCCCGAGGGACAGCAATTGCCAGAGGTTATTAAGGCTCTATAATTCCCGTGGTACATAGATAATTTTATTTTTGACCGATTTTCATAACAATATGTCCATATTTAGAACGCAATAAATGTTTAAATTCATAACCTTCCTGGTATATTTGAATTAGGTAGCGTTGATTGTAGCATTGCTGGTTGTTGCTAGGTTGTCGCTATGTTACATGTTTATAAGCAAACTTTCTTCATCAATCAATGTTTTTCCGTTGAAAACGTGTTTATTTTTTACCACAAATCGACGATCTTTTTCTGATATAATGGAGGATATTATAAAAAAAGCGGAAAAAGCAAGACAATCATTACTTCCATCGAAAAGTGAAGCCCTATATCAAAAAGAATACAACTTATATCTGAAGTGGCTGACACAGAGAAATGTTATGTCAAAAGATGCCAACGAAACTGTCTTTCTGGCATATTTTCAAGAACTGGTAAAGTATTTTCAGTATTTTCTGGTAGATTTGGTAATAATTGTATTTATTCGTTGCATTCAGAAACGTTTAGTCAAATTCGTTATGGACTAAATGGTCAATGCTCAAATCGATGGTGACCATATATGAGAAAAGAGATATCACCAAGTTCAACGAACTAGAGGCTTTTTTGAAACGGAAAAGTAAGGGGTATACGCCGAAAAAGTCTGCTGTCTTATCTCCTAAAGATGTCATCAAATTTCTAAAGGACGCCCCTAATGAAATTCATTTATTGCATAAGGTAATTTTTTTCTCATAATTTTCTTTTTCGTTTGTTTATTTCGTTTTATTTGTTATAGCTTGTTCTAATTATGGGTTATTTTGGAGGATGCAGAACTCAGGAACTTCTAAATATGAGTATAGCAGATATAGAGGACCGGGATACTGTTATGGTAGTGAACGTACCGGAAAGTAAAACTAGTGTATCGAAGAAATTTACAGTTGTGGATGAAAAAGAGTTCTCTTCTTTGCCTTCATTAAGACTTTATATGTCCTTGCGTCCTGAAGGTACAAAACGATTTTTTTTGAGCTTCCGACAAAATAAATGTACAACTCAGCCAATTGGAAAGAATATGTTTGGCAAAATTCCCAGCAAAATCGCAATGTATTTAGGATTGCCAAACCCACTAACCTATACGGGACATTGCCTTCGTCGCACTTCTGCTACTGCCCTAGCCAATGCAGGAGCAACTATGACAAACTTAAAAAGACACGGAGGTTGGAAAAGTTCCACGGTGGCAGAGGGGTATCTGGAGGACAGTATTGAATTGAGAAATAAAACGGCGCGTATGCTGTCTACTTTGCCATCAGAAGAGGCAGGCACCTCGACTGTAGTGAACAGCAACAGCACCACCCATAAAAAAGAAGAAATTGTTTCCAGCGGCGGAAGTAATTTTCAGGGAACATTTGAAAATTTTACATTTATTATTTGTAATGACGTGAATAAGGAAAATATGTCTTAGTTTTCATTACATATAAACGTTTATAAGCATTTCTTGTATCATTTTCACCTGTAAAAGGTAAGAGGGAGTTTTTGAACCTTAATATCCCAAGGGAGTTATGACCCTCATTATAGATATCGTAACTATGACGATATAAGCTTACAATGTCACTGTCAGAAATAAAATAATTATTCCAGAAAAAAAATTAAACGAAGTGTCTTCCTATTTAAAAAAATAATCGATGACGTCACCACAACTACGCGGATGACGTCACATTCTCCGTATGTATATCAAGAGATGTCAATTTGAAAATAAAAATCGACCTGTCTCAGGATTTCCCTTAAAATTCATATGCGTTAGAGATAATGAATATATTCCATACATTTCCACCATACTGTATATATAAAACAATGTACTTTAATCGATGTTTTTGCTTTCGTGCAATCGAAAGATTCAAAAAAAAAATCGTGAACCCAATTCCGTCCATATCATTGGTCAACTGAATAGCGATTTCATCCACCATCGTCGGCCAGCATCTGATAAGGATCAGCGAAGCACAGTCGCAATAAATAATCGAACCGTGAAAGAACAAAAGACGTGTCCTCAGTTGGCGATACAGGGACAAAAACCAGTCGCTATTTCAATTGCGCCAATCAAATTCGAAAAGAAGTTTTTGTTGCAAAAAATGCAAACGAAACATCGACCATGTTCTCTGTCACCGCGGGAATGTAGTTCCAAAACAATTCGTCGATTTCCTTATTGGCAGACGTCGCAGGGCAATAACTTTTGAACGGAGAAGGGAATTTTTGGATTGTTAGTCGTTATGTACAACAATTTATTTAGTTTCCAATCTGAATTGCTTTTTGGAAACCAGCAGAACAAATCGCCTCTATTTTCTGTGTAAATAGTGAAAAAACTTTTGTTCCTCGGAAAAAAAGAAATCGTTGAGTCAAGCAGAATATGTCACTTATAATTACACGAGAGCTTTTTTTTGTCGAAGTAAACTTGACATCAAGGTGGATATAGGATGGTGAAACAGCTCTTCAATTGTTTCTGCGAAAAACTTGTAGACCGTTTGAGAAGGTAGTAATATTTCAGCTACTTGAATGAAGATGGCGGTGAGATCGATTATCGAAGAAGATTTCTGTTGCTTACGTATTTCTGTGGTTCGCATCTGACAGACGTGACTTGAAATGGCATTAAACAATATATTTTCTATGAATCTGGAATGAATATTGATATTTCGACTCTTTTCAGTCATTTTTCATCTAGAACAGATGAAACTGATAAAAAGATGACAGAAGCACAGTTTCTGTTTTACCGACACAAGGTATGTCGCCATCTCTGATAACTTCAGGAAATATTACTACGGTATGAAATCAAGTAAGCAAAGGTCTACAGTTTATTTTAGTGCTTGTTAATAGGAAGTTGTTTCACCATCCTATATCCACCTTGCTTGACATGTATCAATGGGAATTCTGTTGCCTGGCAATTCAACAAAAAAAAACTACCTCTGAAGTTTCAGTTGGTTTTTGAGTTGAATTGCCTAATGACAACAAAAGTCAAGTTCGTAATTTTCACCTTATCGACGTCAAGTCAAATATTTTTCGCCGAGGATTTGGTCCATTCAAATATTTCATTTATCCCAATAGGAGACTTCTTATACCATCCTTTCGAATTTGTTTCTTGACAGAAAGGATTTGGAGTTAAAAAAACTTTTCACATGTGATATGGTTTCCCCGTCTTCCCATAATTTGTTTGAGAAATCTTACTGGACATACACAATCTTCTTCAGTGTTTGCTACCAACCATTTACTGTCGGCCAACTTCTGATTTTCCCCTATATATGCTGTCTTCGAAAACACTGGGTTATATTCAACTCTTCCGGTTTCTCTTCCACGGTTGTCTGTCTCTATTTTAAAATAGAATACCTCACAATTTGCTGCTTTTCCACCTCTCCAAGCCAATTCATAGGCAGCAATGTGATCAAATTTTCTTTGGAGGCCCACAGGTTCTTCTTCACTCCAGGACAGTGCCATTTCAAAAATGTCTTGTTTTTTGAGAGCATCATAACTCATCTTCCTTTTTACTGGGATTGCTTGTGAAATTGTGCGTTCTGTGTATTTCTCGCTTTCTTAAACTTCTCTTCTAACATTTCTGCAAAAGTGTTCCAAATCGTCTTGACTGCACTCTCTTTATAATCTTCTTCGTTGTTCTTCATGTTGAATGCCCAGTCACATAAAATTGAAGCTAACTCTTCAGTGGAAGTTTCTGCAATGAGTTCATATTTTTTTTTCCAAACAAAACATCGCAAATTGTCGCCAAATTGACGTAGTTGACTTCACAGTATTGCGAGGCACATTATCATTGATGACCTTTTCAATTTCTCCACTCGAAGATCACTAAGATCATTTTCTGACTTTTTTGTGTATTGGTGTTATTCTTCTATAGTATAATATGCCTCATTGAATTTATAGTAGACTCTTCGACTCTTTCAGTTTTTTTTTTTTAGCGAGGGATTTGGCATAGAGTTTCTCTTTATGCTCGAAAATATTTCGCACTCTCTCGGAGCTTTTTTATTTTCTAATGTTTCGAGTATTCTTGTGATTTTATTATTTGTTCGTTTTTGTTTGTTTGGTTTATATTAGTTGTTTAAGCAACTTCTTGTATCATTTTCCAATAGGAATGTGAACATATTATTCCATCACTTCATTATATCTTTTCTGTTTCAAAATTTTGTATTCAATGTGTATATATCATTCATGGTTTCTTTGTTCTTATTATCATGATTTATTGTTTTAAGATTGACCATGAAATTGCCAGACCATCTTTTCTCGTTTGAGCGCAAAAAAGAACTGCCGATAAACCATCTGAAATGCTGATCAAACTTTGAACACGTTCAGACTCAACTCTAATCCATTATCAATTCTAAGTGCAACACTGGTAGAAATTCCATAAAACAATTAATTACCTAGCGTTTTTATGTTTTGGAATAAACAAGTTTGGTGAATGGGAAATAACAATTACTCAAGTTGACGTGTACTCGAGTTACTGCTTTTTAACAAGAGTACTTGAATTGTTGCGGCGCCTCGCCTTTGTAATTATCTAGTTCGAAAAATTCGAAGAATTCATTGATTCAATACGACAAAAACTGTAGGTTAGGTTAGGTCAGGTTAGGTTTTTTTTTTCATTGGACATCCATTCAATCCTTTCATATTTTGAAACAGTGAACAATTTTTGCACGTCTTCACCAACGAATCTATGAAAAAATTACTCTTCAGAAACAAGCACCTGATTTTTACCTGTGTTTTTTTTTTATCTCAGGTAATAGGTCCACTCAAACCCCTTTCTTTCCATTTGCATAGAAGTAAAAAAGTTAAACGCTCTTGGAATGATATGATTCTGTCAGTTTTAATGTATCAAATTTGATTAAAATCGACTGGGCCATTTCAAAGTTGTAAAGCAAAATCGATTCGAATATTATAACAATAAAATTAGCAACTTTGTTCGTTACGACCATTTAGGGACAACCTTTATCAGGGTTCACTCAAAATAGTAGTTGGTCTGTAAAGAAACAACCACGTGATCTTGTTACAATTGTTAGGATAACAAGATCATATGGTTGCGCTTATACAAACAAGAACTTTTGTTACGATTTCAATATTTTTTTCCGTGTTGATTTCACATTTCTTGGTGTTTTCTAATATATCTTTCATGAGAACAAAATTGATCACATTCGATGTTTGTCAAGAAATATATTTGTTGCATAAAAACTTTGGCCCAATTAGTCTCGAGGATAGACGGAAAGTAGGTGATTAGCAAGTTGATGAAAGACTAGTGGGCGAAGCCGACCAAAACAGAATATCCGAAGACTAAAGATCTGTTACACTAGGAAGTTTGTCATTAAAGATATCAAAGACACAGTCGTAGGCATGCATTTCCGAATGGGCAACTGAAATGTTTACAGATTCTCGAATATTAATATCCAGGAATCTTTATATTATCACTTGTTCATGCACATCTAGAAAACTCGCCTTTAGTGTTTTCGAAGTGTTTTTCTATTTTGGTCGTATAATGAAGTCATTGTGCAACGCAAATGCGTGTCGAAATAGCCTCTATTTCGATACGCATTTTTTATTATTCGGAGATTGGTACAATCGAATTGTCAAATGAAAGTCAGAAGAGTTAGGCCCAGTTTACTTCTGAGCGATTTGGATTTGGTGATATTAGCAGTGAAAAACTCAATGTTTTAATTGGTAAATTTTAATTCAGAGTGTAATTTGATTTAAATTGATGAATAATAAAAACAATAACAACATTGAATTTTTCACCGCTGGTAATGCAATAATCAACATCGCTCAACTGTAAACTGGGCTTTACGCTTGTGCGTCAGATTTTAATTATTTCAATGTCATCATTGTTACCAATCGAAGATGCTTCTGTTATTTATCGATATTAAATCCATTTTTTCAAATCAATTCAAAATAGAAAAAATTGTACATGACACACGTTTTATAAGACACGTTGTCGCACTTGTTCACTTGGAGCACTCCTCGCTTCACTCGTCGTACAAACAACGCGTGCGACAAAATAGCGTCTTATAAAACTTGTATCATAAAATACTATTTTGACCACCAACTTAGTTGCGAAGCAACCCTCGAAGTCTCATTGAGACTTGTATTATTTCACATGATATTCATTGGAAAGTGTTTTAACCGCATACTTATATGTGGCAATGCAGTAATTTCAAGTCATAAATTTTTAGTATTAAGATTTAAGACATGAAGGAAAAAGGACCATTTATGATGGACTGTCATGTCCTAAGGGTAACTTCCCCTTTTGGTAAATTTCTGTGGTTCAGTGTCAGTGTTCACTTTACAATTTCAGTTATCAATATCGATTTTATCTTTTTATAATCTAATAATTCTGAGATGAGTTTGAATAAACAACACAATCACAGACAATAACTCATAAAACCGTCACAGAATTGAAAACTTCGAACGCATGCGTAAGTTTCAAGCCATAAGAGATAAAAGTTGGCCTACTTTCTTACGAGTTAACACTTATGACTTGCGACTTAAAACTTCAAAGTGTATGAATGGAAACATTGAAAACCAATAATTGAACTTCCTACGACTTAAAACTAAAAACATAAACTTGAAACTCGTGACTTAAAACTGCTGCATAAATCTACCATTAGTTGCAAAGCAACCCTCGTAAAACTATCACTCGTATGTGTTAGGAAGATCTTAGCTCTTTGAGTGTCAACTATCTTCTCCAGCTAAACGAAATAAATAAATATTTCCAATAGCCTCTCCGGGATACGAACCTGGACCCTCTGGGCCCAAAGGCCAGCGCCTCAACATACTCTACCACCACCAATAGAAGAAAAATGAGATACTACTCAACCTATATACACTATGAATATTCCGATAATAGATTTTTTTGTGCAACTTTTTTCATAGTGACATATGACATGTGATATGAGGCAGTTGACGAGTTGACCAGATTTCGTTCTCATCAATCTCTATAGCATTCAGGAGCCTACGGAATATTATGTTCGAACCCATTTCTGTTGAGAGATTGTTTATTGTTCTTACAATCAACTTTGTCTCATATTGTTCTAGGAATCATGATCTGAAGTAAAATCAGCTTGAAGGACACTGCCTTAGGAATTATGTCAACCTTTCAACATTTTTCTACATCCTCATATATTTACCTCGAATATTCTCAATAAATCGATGAACAGTTGAAGAAACAAGTATCAATCACACTCAATTCTGTATCCACTCATTCAGGGAGATTTTGGCCATAGAATACCATCGAAATGGAAGTTAATTTAGCAAACATGAATACTGAAAAATGAAGGGATAATGCTACGAACCTTTGTAAAAAACGGGAAAAATGCACAGCCTCTCATGACATTCGAATCGTTCAGGTTCCCTGATGACGTCTCAAAAGACGATCAAGTCCGCGCATGTGCAGTTTAAATTAATTCGGCCAATGCACGGAGATATGAAATGAGCTGTCCTGTTTGCGTATAAAACTTGGTTTTTGGTGATACGCCTATGATCGGAGCTGACATCGACTTTGAAAGATAGCACCGGTTCGGTTCGGTGACGAGTTATTTTCGGTCTTTTGACAGCGTCCGCAAACGAGACTTGCACGATTTTTCTCGTTTCTCGTTTTATTTTCGGACGTTTGTGAAGTTTCCCGTGCACTAATTACAAGGATCACGGTCGGTATCCAATATAAATAAGATTTATCAAAATAAGAGCGTGAGAACTGGCGATTCTTCATGCGCCCGGTACATCGACGGGTCATTAGGATTCAATAAACTTCACAACTCGAAAGTGCTTCGAGCAAGAACTCCTTACTGATGCTTCCACATGCTGCTAAATTCGTTAACTCTTGCTTTCGAAAAAATAATGATTTTTGTTGTTCATGGCAAAAATGTGCATCTGCCAAATTTTTTTTGAGGTTATTGATTTTTGATAGTTTTCAAAGTCAAAATTTTGACATGTATTTGTGATGATACGCTCATATATCTAATAATAACTATATAGGTAACATGGATACCAGAGCTGAAGCCGAAAAATAAAACAAATGACAGTCTGCGGGACCAATCGCGAATATGCGCATGCGCAAGTTTGAATTAAGAATCGACATTCGTTTTCATCATGGAGGAGAGTAGCTTTCTAGTGAGCGACAAACGTATGATAATTATTAAAAATCAATCAAATGTGTCACGTAACCTTCAATTCGATGTTTTTATTTTATCATGACATATATTTTTCAAATATTCATTCATCGATGGATTGTTGGACGATTTTAGATAATAGTTGATGATAGATGCAGAAATGGATGTGATCTACAAAGCGATACTTGCGATTTGCATAGAAACCTTTGACGATAAAGTCATCGGAACAAGATTCGGTAGGCTAATTTTTGATAAATCACTGTTATCACTCACTAATCACTTCTGAAAACAATCAGTAAGTACATTAATAACTATATTAACGCTCTTTTACATAATTTGAGTCAACAAACATACATAACCTATGAAATTCTGAAAACGTCAGTAGACTTCAACTCGTCAAAACCCGCGCATGCCCACAATTCATCATTAGCAAGCCAGACAGTCTTTTGTTTTTCCAAAACTGGCTTCATTTTCGCGTGAAGAGAAGAATAGGTGTTATCCATATAGTTGTTATTATATATATGGATACGCTGCCAAAACATGGCATTCAGATAGAACTGTTGCTATTTGCTAGTTTTGGGGAGTTTTTGGTACCATACTTGTTGAAAATATTTATTCAAAGACAAATCTACGAAATTCCTGCACAAATTAACCTACTTTGCATTTTATTATAAACTGAACTGATACTATATATTCATTCTTTATAATGATAATCTAACAAACAATTTCTTGGTTTAAGACATTGCATGAGTTTGTCGAATCTGCTGTCATCCTTTGGCCTTGCTTCAACAGGCTTCTTAATTTCTTTAGATGTTTAATCATTGAATCATAAACACCCCATGGATATTATCACAGAGTTTACATGAATGATCGTAGCATCGCAGTAAGCTGCTTTTTGAGGAAAATGATGTTGACATTGAAGCGAAAGATAGGTACCTTTATAAAATAGGAGAAAAATATGTTTAAATACAGGCTTCTATACAAATTTTATAAAAAGAAATGAATAAACTATTTCATTGTTTGATCTAGGCTTTTCTGTTAGTAACATTTTCGAAAGCATTCCTATTCCTATTCCCATTTAGTATTCTGTTAAGTTCCTCGTATGTAGAAGTGAACGACTACCGAATTTCAAATGATAACTAATTCATTTGAACGAACAGTAACACTTATTAAGACTAATTTAAAATAACTATTCATTATGGAGGTTATGAACGATGTTCACGTAATGCAACTTCGTGTATTATTCAATTGACTTCTCCATTAGCTGGACCCTATATATATATATATATATATATAAAACACAAACTGAGAAATATAGTGGGGAATTGCAGCAAGTAAAAAGTGTACTCTTTGAAATTTTATCCAAGCTTTCGGAATCTGATTTATTCCATCATCAGGGAAACTAGAATATAGTGACATGTAATCATTGTAAAGATAAAAACAACATAACACTTACATCTTCAGTGAGATTGTTTACATAAATGAAGTTAAAAATTGTGAAAATTGACATGGACAATATTAAATTGAAACATTTAAAAAGGAATCATATTATAAAAGGAATCATATTATAAAACGAATGTTACACAACCGGATTGTTCTAGAACTCTCGGGAACTGTCATTCCCCTGTCATCTCTCTCTATCTGATAGTTTCCAGGAAATTCCATCCTTTTCTGTTCTAGATCTTTCACGAACAATCGAGATTTATCTGTAAAGTCTAATATAGGAGAAAATTTTAATCTTGGCAATACTTCTTCATGATTTTGCCGAATTCCATGACAGTACAGTTGTGTGCATAAAGGAGTCGTACAGCAGTTATAGGCTATTTTGAGTCAGGCTTGTCAATCTTAATAAATTAAACTTCCTATCGGCTTTGACAAGTATTGTCAAAATTCGAACTATTTTTCTCACAATGTACGTGTACTACTTTTCAATGAAATCTGGAACATTATAGGCAGGTTTACATCATACAAACCTTGTACGACTTCTTTATGCACACAACTGTATATTCGAATGAAAACATGTTAACAAAACTATTTTTACGTTTACTTTATTTCTTGAATCAGACAACCCGTATAACTTGTGAACTACTGAAATATAAAACGATTCCTCACACTCTTGCAAACATTCTGAATAGAACAAAAATAATGGCAACTATTGAATTCAATCAATTCTTCCGTCTTTATAGAAAATTTCAAGATTATTCAACGACACTTGATTAATTTCGAAGAAGTTAATTCTTCAATGAGTCAGTAATTCAAGGAGGAGATTATGAGAATTTCCCATACAGAGAGTTCAATGAAAAATCCTCAATCCAGTTTTGATTTTTTTACACATTTCCTGTGCATGAACAGTAATTATACGGTCCATGCATTTATAATGTCCAATAAAACGAAACCAAAGACAAAACGGAACGTGAGAAAATATAATGAAATCTTCAGTTCGCTGAATTAACACTTCATTACATTACATTTTGTGCAGCTTAGAACTTGATGGCAAAATTATATATCATGCAATTCTGACTGGGTAATAACGTTCAATCATAAGTTGAACAGTAGTTTCATTGCGCCTGGAAGAATTATTATTCACAGTGAAAGCTATGCACGTTTGATGCCCTTTTTCATTATACAAAATGTATTTCAAGACAAAGTGTTGTAAGTATATAGGATAATCTTTCCGTCCACGTGATATCTATATTGAAATTATACACCCATACTAGGTATGCGGGCATGTACTGTGAGTACTTACATAGGTTAATGTTAAAGCAATAATTGAATTGAATACATATAATATCGTTATGAAACTGGAAAAATGTTTCTAACTTTGAAATTCTCACGAATGGAGATAATGGCGGAGATATAATAATAATAATAAATGACTTTTATTGCGAATAAAGAAAAGAATCATTACAGTTTAATGAAACTGATGGCGAAGTCTAGCTTAAAGCTATCCTACTAAACCACCAGAGGGCGATTGCCCAAAGAGGAAATATAAAAAAAATTATAATAATGCAACAGTTGTATCACACGCATAATATAAAGCATATTATATAGAATGAGTACATACAGTTTATCGAGAAGTTTTTTAATGAAATGGAAAATTGTACATAATATAGTGACTATATATTATAGAGAAGTTTAGATATAAATCAGGCCGAGTTCATTTGTGATTCAAGTAATTGTTTTTTTTTAATTTATATTCAAATTTATTGATATTATATATTTTGAATTCATCAGGCAATTGATTGTACCTTTGAATAGCATTGAATAAGAACGACTTTTGGAACATTGCAGTTCTGTTTTGAGGCATGGTCATCACAAAAATCGTCAAGACCATTAAAAAATATCACATGAAAACCATCAACATGAATCGGATAGTTCACCGATAACAACAGGCATTTAAATAGATATCTTCCATTGGAAAAAACTGGAATGTCAAATTGGTTATTTCGTTATTATAGTAATGATCAACTGCATTCTTCTAAAGCATAAAACCTAGATAATCTCACTATTATTTTAGACTAGGTTGGAAAAGTCTTATTTTCTCGGAGAAAAAGCGTCCGAGAAACGGGCACAAGTTTGCAATATGTTAAAATTGTGAAGTCAAATTTGTCCATTCTTCCGCGAAACTGCCTTGGAAAACCTTATTACGTTCACTTTATCTTGAGAACATATCAAGCTGAATCTTCCTCCTTCCTGATTTATATTGCATCAGATAAAGCCACACAATCGAGAACATCTAACAAAATAACATTTAGTGGAGCGAGTTCCCCTAGAAGAATGAGGAAACCATTGTAATTATCAACAATTTATTACATATTGTATACTCATTGCTGCCCAAATTTTCATGATTTATTATCGTTGTGGCTAGTAGGCAATAATCAGGTAATATATATGTACACAATAAATTTACATAACTTGCCAAATTTTACTGCTATAAAACATTTCTTTTGATGATAATTCATTTCCGTTTGAATATTCATTGTTGTGTTATGATAATGTTCAACTAGTGAAGCGATTGTTCTGATTTCCTTCCGACACCAATAATTTTCTTGTTCATTCCAACGTCTAAAAATCGTGATACTACATACACTTCATAAGCTTCATTATTTTTGTATTTTTTTTTACAAACTTGATGGCCTGTAAGACGTTTTTGGAGAACGGAATTAGATCCATTTGAAAATTTGGTTCCCTCAGTAATCAATCTATCAGTATAAACTATTTTCAGTGATGTAGCGTTGCCGCTTAGGTTGAAAAGTAGCAGAAAGGTCGTTATTTTAAATAGGATTCCCTGTATTTCATAACAATTCCAGATTCTACTCAAGATCTGATTTCATCCGATCCATGACAGTCGGGGTGAAAAGTTGAAATTCTTTTACTTTTCATGATTGGTCAAAACGACTTACATGTCCCTGCTTCACCTCTTCATTTGATTTCTACGGATAGTTAATCAAAACTAATACAACGTGGTACAAAATTCCGAATTCTGAATCACCCTGTAATTGTTTTGATTGAATATCAATCATTAGTAAATGAAAAGTTAAAGTGTAAAGGGATATGTGAGACGTTATGAACAATCATGAATTAATCTGACAGAAAAAAATCCTAAAGTTGAATAAAATTTGAGTTTTTCAGGTCAAATCTAGAAATGTACTAAAATACAGAGGGCCCTATTTGAAATATCAAAGTTGCTGCTACTTTTCAATATGAGTGGCAACTCCGCAGCACTAAAAATATTTCAGATTGATGAAGCATAATTGAGTACTCAAGAAACAAAATTTCAAAAATGATATAAGTATGCCCCGTTTTCCAAGCTTTGAAATTTCGGGTTTTTTTAGAAAATGTCACGCAGCCACGGATATGACGGCAGTTTTGAAATAGTATATTACACAACAAGTGTGGAAAATGACATATTTCACACGGAAGGAAATGCACTTTCCAACGAGTTTTGTACACTATTTTTCCTACGACTCCGAATACTTTCATTTCGCGGGAGGTCTTCTCAATAATGTAACTTGAGCGATCTCTAGAATTTCAGGTGGTTTTGATTCAATATCAAGTATACTGTTTATTTCCATATTCAAGATGATATTTGAATACTTCTCCGACAATTCCTCATTATGTGAATTACTGATGGATTGAGTTAGATTAGTTTGGACAAATTTTATTGATATTGACACCAGCGTACATAAACAAACTTGACACCATACGCCTGCTAGCGCCAGTAATCACGCAACCAGGAACACAGAACCATAGAAGTATGTAGTTCGCAGGCGCTTACGAGTAACTCGAGTTAGTGCGTCCTTGACTCTTTGCAAACATCTGTGATACCAAAAAATCTTCTCGTTGGTGATACTATGATATCAAACTGATGCAAGTAGTAAGCCGCGCAAAAAACTGTAGTCGTACTCTTTTGAATGATCTAACCCTCTGTCATCAACATCGAAATAGTTCCAGCAAAGAGTATATGTTACAGTTTTAAAGTTAATTCAGAGGTTATATGTATCAGACACATTGAAATTAATAGATAAAGAGTTCTCGGTATAATTCAAAACGAGACAGAAATTTCAATAAATAATATGAATTTGATTTGAGAACGCTTATATTGACAGTGAGGATACCTTCACAATATACCTAATTATTTCTATCAATTCAGGCGACCGTTGTGATATTTTTCATATCAACACTAGTGCTTTTTTTCAAATAAACAATACCATGGTTATATGAGCTACTTTCTGATTAACGAAACAGTGTGATTATTGACGTTTTCATACGTGGTCGTAGGAAAAATTAATAATAAATCTCCAAGAAGTTGGGTTATTTTCAACAAAGTTGTGCATAATTCGATTTGAGGCGTATGCAAAATTTCAAATATTCATCAAGAATGATTGAAAATTTATTTTTTATATTTATCAAGAATGATTAAAATTTTTTTTTGTAAAAATACACAGCTTTTTCGGGTCATCAATAATTTTTGGGAATTGTCATTAAGCTATTTGATCGCTGAAACCTCTGCGCAAAAAGGCACCTTGATGAAATGTCATTGACCACAGTTCTGAAGTTGTAAATCGAGCGTATCCGGGAGTTTTGTCCAACCCTGTACACACGTATGGCTTACACAACCAAAACAGTCGTCCCTCGATTTCAATTGCATTGAATACTATTTTTCGCTGCTGACATAAGTGGTACACTTTAGCTTATATAATTCCCAATAACCCTCGTCTAACGATTTCCACTAACAACATAATGGCAGACATCAAACCATCGAGGCTATTGAGAAACAAAGTATATTATTCCAAAGTTTGGTACACTTCTGTTGTTAGCCGACCCACTTTTTACACCGAGTGACTGCGAACAATTGGGGTAACTCAGATTAAGCTTGACATAGTAATATATGTATTGCTATGAGAACATTATTGTAGCTTCATTGTCAGAACACAGTGGGGTATATTTTCCTCGTCCGCTTTTATGTTTATAGGGCATGATAATACGTTTTATTATTTTCTCTGTTACGTTACATGACAACTTATCGTCTACATGATTTATTGCGTAATTCAAGCTTGTTGCACATCGTTCTTGATATACCCGCAATGCAAGTGAAACAAAAGCGAGTGCACTCTTTAGAAAACGGTCTATTTATTTATAGCTTCCTTTTTTTGATTTACGCTCGTAAAAGTCCCAAGAAGTGTGAAATAAATTATAAACTCAGCACTTGTTGAGCAATCAAGACTCAAATTGTATTCAAAATGGTCTTATTGGTGAAATAATGCTCTAAGAAGGCACTGACATCTCTATATTATACCTGAATACTGAATTTATTTCGGAATGTACATAGATAAATTGTGAATAGTGAAATTCATCAATCTTCAAGGGTTTCATTTCTGATTAAAAAAAATATCAACCAGCATATTGCTGAATTGAATCATTATCATATCCACCAGACACTAAATTATTATGTAGTACGGTAAAAACAATTTTCTTACATTAAAATATTATTTTCTCAGCTTCACAACATTTTTTGTTTGAAAGTGGCTGAAAATGTCGCGAGTTGTACCTATAAGGTAGAGCTTTGAACTTCCATTATCTAAACTCTGAAGGTAATTTGAATCCTATAAGAAAAGCTTAGTTATGCTGAAACAAAATATCACTATGAAAACTGCGGTAGGGTCGTTAAAAAAGATAATGAAAAATAAAAAGACCATTATAGACACACACAAATTGTTTAAACGTCATGACAAACTTGATTTGAAACCTTTCCTCTATCTTTTTTTTATTTCTTCTAATTCACTCAACTATACCTTTGCTTTACCTCAAATTCATATTTTCAGGTTATTGACATTCAAATCTTTCAATTGAATTTTGACACAACAACCTTTATCGTGGTTGTCATGTAACTCATCTTTTTTTTTGGATTCAACTCATCATACCTTCAGATAATATGGAAGTCCGAAATTCTATACCTATATCTCTATTCTCAACATTACCTCGCCTCGAATTGTATTTACATTTATAGGTACATTTTTCTCAATATTATCAGACGTTCGCAGAAATACTCTTTCTCTAATTTTTGCAGATTCAGAAACGCGAATTTTCAAACTCCGACGGTGATCCTCAAATACGTGACACCCTGTATATCAACAAATAATTTATACCAGTACCATATTTCATCATTACCTACTTAATTTTGTCGCAAGCTGGAGGTAGATAAAAACAGAAATTCTACTGCCTTGGCATTATTTCTTTATAGTTGTGGGAAACAATGTCATAACATAGAATATCGAGATTGCTTATGAGCTCCAAAGTATAATTATTTACAACAAAACAAGGTTCTTCTTCCTGCAAATTTCCCATCCTGATCCGGACCCCATTAATTTTACTTATGAATAACATAAATAGTTACCTACATAAAAATGTACCTATGCATGAAGAAACAACAAGAAATACTGTCCCAGATCTTTATCGCAGATTCTGAATTATCTACCGTATAGCAATACAAGCAACCAGGAAAGGGTGAAACAAGCAACAAACACAAAATAAACCATTCATATATGAGTAGGAAACGACAAAAGGTAGTAAAAAATAACCAACCGTATTATATTGTGTATGTTATCAGCAGGGGGTGTTCTAGCCCCCCAATGGCGTTCACAATACTACCATTGAATGGCACGTTAACATAGTTGGTAGATTAGCCAACCCTAAGCAGATTGTAATACAGATGTAGCGGAATGCTTTGAAACCTCACAGTGGTTTGCAATCCACACATTGGGCGTCGAGTGCGACTCAAGTTTCTCCAGGAAATCTCTCACAAACGCTGAAGACATTTTGGAAGAGGGAAACATGGGAACCGCAGTTCGTAAATAAACTAAAACCAGCGTGAGGCGAAACAAGGAAAATCCATTGTTTGCCTTGAATAATAAGGATGTGATGTAATATCGGAACTCGTAGTATCGAAAATCCGATTGACATACAGGTGTACTTTTCTTTATTTGATTGGTTCAGAAAACTACAACAACAATGAGGCAACATGTATAGATACTAAATAATAAAATAAGTTTTTCTATTTTGGTTGTATAATGGAGTCATTGTGCAACGCAAATGCGTGTCGAAATAGCATCTATTTCGATACGCATTTTTTATTATTCGGTGATTGGTACAATCGAACTGTCAAATGAAAGTCAGAAGTGTTAGGCCCAGTTTACTTCTGAGCGATTTGGATTTGGTGATATTAGCAGTGAAAAACTTAATGTTTTAATTGGTAAATTTCAATTTAGAGTGTAATATGATTTGAATTTACCAATAAACACAATAACAATATTGAATTTTTTACCGCTGGTATTGCAATAATCAAAATCACTCAACAGTGAACTGGGCTTTATATACGCTTGTGCGTCAGATTTTGATTATTTCAATGTCATCATTGTTACCAATCGAAGATTTTTCTGTTATTTATCGATATTAAATCCATTTTTTTCTTCAAATAAATTCCAAATAGAAAAAATTTCATATGGCACACGTTTTATAAGACACGTTGTCAAAATAGTTTCTTATGAAACTTGTATCATAATATACTATTTTATAGTTTAATGTGTTCTTTCCGCATTTTATTGAGTAGAGAAGCAATATATCAATCAACATAGATATAGAGAATAAGGGGGTAGAGTGAAGCAGAGTATATTACCATGGAATAGAGTTATGTTTAGTCGTGAAAATAGAAATGGCAGAATAATCATGAAAGCTACTTAACGAAAGAGAAAAGCCATTTCAAAAGAATGTCAGAATAAAAATCGATAAGAACGACATAAGACATGATGTCACTTCAGTCTGAGATCATGAATCTGACAGAAATGGAAAATATATACATATGCCAAGGCAAATGAAGCACAAAATCCGCGTGTGATTAGGTCATTGCGGGTTATAAGTTATAACATGTAGCACAATAATAGTAATTTACGTATAACAAGTCCGGAAACAACTATTTTCGGACTTGTTGCGTGCACTATTTTTTCGACAGCCGTGTAGAATAACGAATCAATGAAACACAATTTCTTTATCATTTTTCTTTATCGAACAAAATTTCGAACATTCCATTGAAATTCAAACAGAAACATTATAATTCTTATTTATATTAATATTTATATAGAAATTCGGAACAAAAAGGTGGAGTTTCCGTTTCACATTGATTGTTTTCATGTGATAGTTTTCGAATGGTCTTGATAATATTGATTTTGTTTGTGAGTGTATAGTACTTTCGAATTATGGAATACATTTTTTGTGGGATATCTCAACCCAAATGTATGCTCTACTTCGAAAAATATGGAAACTGGCCATGTGAGTTCATGTGACTTTGTCTGCCTGTCAGAAGTTACATTTTCTTGGTATAAGGAAATAAAATCGACTCGTTTTTGTCATATTTTGTTCCAATAATATCGAAATGCCATTAGCCAGATGTAGCAAATAGAATATAGAATCGAATTATACCGATTCGTTAACGAAATCTTTCAAATAAAATTATAGTGTTCAATAAATGTAACATCATCTGTTAGCGACGCTAATTGCCTACAGAATTTTCGTTTCTAATGTATCCACACGATGAATCGTTGCTGAAAGACAAAGTGTAGCCACAAGCGCCGTTGAAATATTTACAAACTTTTTTTTCTAGTCGCACTCATTCAGTCTGAAAGTTATTTTGGACATAAAAAAGCTGTATAATTAGCGTTCTACTGGATTTATCTGCTATGATGGAAGTTTTGATGGATTATTTGTTCTGAATCATTGGTCAATGATTCTAAATATATCCAACATTTCAGTCAAAATTAAGGTGATGGGAGCCAAAATGGACCGTCATGAAGAGTGAATGAATGGTTGAAGTGAATAAACTGAAATTTGCCACAGAAGTGCCAAAACTGAAAAAATATTCTGAAAAAATCTCAATTTTTTTATTTTTGGTTCGATCCATTTTTCTTATAATTTATCAATAAATGATACTAACCAAGTCATGATGGCTTTTCATTTTGCATTGATAAGCTCAATCGAGCCATCAGCCATTCCCATGTTTTAAATAACATGTGAAGATAAAAAATAAGCTCAGGTGACAGTTATAATAAAACCACATAACTCATCTGTTTAAAATTTTCTCATTTATCAATATACGAGGAGAACACCTTTATTGACTTACCTTGTATAAGGATAGCTTGGCAATTGTTGAAACCCATGAATCAATTCCACATAATAATAATATATTCCTAAAAGTAATGGAGGTAGCAGCGGCATATTTATGAATAAAGCTGCATTTGAAATTGCCCTAATAAATCCAGCTCCCTGTGGATAAAACATATAATACGCAACAGCCGAGCAAAAAACGTGGAATGTTCGCGTTAATGGCAACATGAAGTCATAAACAATAATTCTGTATTAAATCATTTTTTTACTCGCCAGTACTTTTACCTTCATTCACGCAATTTACATGCAAGGGAACCTGCATTTCTCAGCAATCTAGTTTTATTCCTTCGACTACATTCATATGAAGTCGTTCCATTGGTAATTTAGTGCGAATTTCTATTGACATGTCCAGGCAAGCTGGCCAAGCAAATATATAAATAATTTGCATACGGCATGTCATAAGTCCAATAGTTAACTGCGATTCTGTGGGCAGGGTGTCAATCGAAATTAGATTTTCCGTCTGGTGTGGAGGAGAAATGACGTTGGTTGACATTAAAGTAACGGTCCGGACTTGTAAATTACTCCTGAACACTTGTAAATGTTCTCGGGGTATTTTATAGACATGTTGACTTCTGTCTTACTTGCAGTGATTGCAGAATCCATTTCCTCTTTGATATTCAAATAACTGATCGTGATATTGAGGTTAAACCAAATTGAATGTAGGAGAAACTCAATAGTTGAAAGAATCTTCATCTAATACTGCTGATGTCAATAATACTGTTGGAGACATGACATGATTTCATTTAGTATGTTTCGACCCATAATTCAATTTACTTCGGTCAAATCTATCATGACTTGTTTTTCTTCAATCAAGCTCCCTGCAATATCCAATCAAAAATGTCTTTCATCACATGAGAACATGTTTTTTTTGAGTAAAAGCATAATGCATATAGTACGAGATATAGTATCTTGAACCAAGAAGAATACTTCTTTATGTGATTCTTTCAATGCCCCGAGTTATGTCCAGCTTTATTGCTTTAATGATCTCCTCAGACATACCTGGTTTATTCGGATACTACAAGAATAACTATACTACCTATACCCAATTCCTATTAGAGCTACTTAGCCCTCTGCCAATGAATCATTTTATCAATTAGTATTTGACTTCTCTCGAGCTTCGCTCAGATACAAGCATCAAGTGTCTCCATCTGGTAATACTAACTAGTTATGAAATTGTCAAATGGATTAATCGTTTTATGTGTGGCGCTTATATTACAGCCTATCGGTCCGATTCTTTAAAAAGTGGTTAACACAGTGGATACATTAGTAACGTTGTTAACAACTACTTTTATAACCACTTTAGATTTTCCACTATTCATATGTGGTATTCTTCAAATACGAAATTTATCAAGGGAGTTCAGTGGGAAAAGTGAGTAACTCCTCTTCTTTTTTATTTTAGTTTGCTATTTTTCTGCAATTTCAACGTCAATCTAACCTCATTTTTTGGATTCGATGTAGTATTAGCACATAGAAAATATCGGCACACACTTACACAGATTACTTTTTGGTCTTCTGTGTCCGGGACTGCCAAGTTTTTCGTGAATAATTGCAGGAATAATAATTATATGTTTTGTTAATGAACCTAGTGAGGTAGGTATAAATATATCCTGGAATGCATAATATTACACAGGATCATTGCTCATTGATTCAGCTAGATATCTAATTTTTCAGTAGCAATACATTCTACCATGTTGAACATCATTGGTTCTATCAGAGACATCATTAACATTAATATTATTGGTTTGTATATAATTTCATAGGGCTCTATATAATTGGATGCTATCTGTTTCTTGAGCATATATATGTAGATAGTTTTATGATATTTTTTTCAGTAGGAAGGTACTTATAGGTTCTCAATAATATCGATTATCGTACCATATAATTATTTCCTGAGCGACTCAAATCCTGACAACTGGTAACAAATTTTTCTTCATAACTGCCTCTTCAAGTATATATCACCTTTATGATGAATTATTATTTCATTTCCACCAGTAAAACCTGGTGGATAAATTAGTCACTTTATCAGTGGTAAACCAACGACAAGTTGTTAAATTTTTTTCCATTTTGACGTTAGAGAATTGAAAATTCGGAAAGTGATTCAAATAACAACTGGCCTTCCTATTTGCCACCCAAATGACAGTTGTTGAGATAACCACTTCCTTAGAGAATCAGACCGAATATCTTGATTTACATAACAACGTGTGAGTATAGGTTTCTGATAACTTCGATATTGATATCAATTGAAGATGTTCGAACAAAAAAAATTAATTGCGTGAATCTAGCACCATCTATCGTTGTATATAAGGACCCTGTGACAGGTTCTGAAATAAAATTTCTATATCAGCAAACAATTTGTCTGGCAAAACAATCGTATGAATCCACCAGGTCACATTTTCATCATTATCTAATGGCCCCTTTTTTATTGCAGGATATTTGGCATGCGCAGGTGTGCGCGTTGCCAGGCAACCATTTTATCCTCGGAACTCGTGATGCGCGCCAAGGATCTCGTCTTCCACGTTCACTGCTTCTCCTGCGAAGTGTGCAGCGCCATCTTGACAAAGGTAATTGAGTTACATACAATTTCCACAAAGTCATTAATCTTCTTTGAGATATTTTTTTCTATGCTCCACTTTGTATGCCATCTGAGCACTCCAACCTGCCTGCTGATTCTTTGAATACCAAACCACCAATAAATCAGACTTGGTGTTTTTTCATTGAGCCATTGGATTATTTTCGATTGCCTAAAACAGTATTGCCTACTATAAATTCAACTGTGTTGATTTTCAGTTGTTGGTTTAGTTCATCGACATTATCAATACTGGTAGGATCTTATTGCAGATAAATCATATTCGAAAGATGCCAGCAATAAAACTAATTCCTAACGACCTTCGACATTTTTCTCCCCGAGAGAAATATAAATTGAAAATATATATAGGAAAATCACGACTGTCTTCTCTGTTCTTGTTCGTACGAACCAATTATTGAATGTATATACTGAATTGATACTGACTTCTGATTATACATCATCATTCGATATACCATGACTACACCTATACTAATCAATCTGACCATAATTTCGATGTCAGTCTGTGATGCTGCTGTTCGAAAGCATGTTCTCAATCTTGAATATTTGATAACCTTCGTCCCAATAACATCACTTTTCTTCATTAGTTAAATTTCATCATACATCACATCACATCTGCTGGGAAGTTCATGCTATCATCAAATCACGAACAATTTCTGAATTTGAAGAAAAACTGTCATTTCATGGATCTTAGGACCAATTTGGCAATATTTGAAAGCTCTGCTATCTATAAGAGAACGCTGTCTAGCTTTACGCTATCGACTAGCTGGAAAGTAGCTCTTTCATGAAGGTTTTTCCTCACCCTAACAGGAGAATTGAAGTCTTACCCATATGTCTTTTTAGGCCACACATAATTCTGTAGGTAGCTTCACTGTTTTGACGACGAGTTGCCATGGTTGATGGTTCTTTTATGAACCTTGGTGGTTGCCCACTATTCTTGTGAATTGAATTCCAAGTTGTTCGGAGTCCTGAGCAGGAGGTTTGTAGGTTTTTTCATTTCCTATACCCAATTAGATCTTCAAGGCATTCTTTCTGGTGCTGATACGCGATGCTGTATAGATGCAAGTTCTGTCTGCTATGATATTGTGTGTTTGCTTTGCTAACAGGTAGCTGGCATATTGGAGCTCAGAACAGGTTGAGCCCTTTGACGAATATTTTGCCTTCTGCATGAAGAAGGAGGGGCTAGGTCAAGCGTAGCCTCAATGGCTGCAGTTTTAATAAAATAATGTTTATAGCTCCTGGGATACTCGCACATGCGCTCTTGGCATTATTGATGATTTCAACTTCTCACTTACTATTAGTTGAGACTAAATTAATTTTTTTCTTCCCAAGGGCGACCACTTCGGCATGCGAAACGGCTCAGTCCTGTGCAGGCTGCACTTCGAGGTGCCCCCCATAGCCCCCCACGACCCCTTCCCGCCCGTGGGCCTGCCCCCCCACCACTATCCGCCGCCCTTCCCCTCGCCCGACTTCCACCCCCACCACCACCACCAGCTGCCGCCGCCGCCGCCCTGTGGGGAGCAGATCGGCAAGGTGCCGCCCTTTTTCAACGGCGCTCCCACGGCGCCCAGGCAGAAGGGCAGGCCCAGGAAGAGGAAGCCCAAGGACCTCGAAGGTATGACCGCCAGTCTAGGTAAGAACGAAGGAAGGAAATAATTGTTATAGTTGGACTATTGTGGCGCAACAATATGAGCTTGTTATCCTGATAATGTTATATCGTTATCACAATCATATACATTGTTATGTTAACCAAAATTTATCGTAAGTATCTTGATTAACGGACCTCAGGGTTGAGGTGATAGAAATAAGAGTTAAACAGTCAATCTCGTCAAATTTGTAATTTATGTTACTGTTTATACACAGCCGTACGGTCAACTAACCACTTTAATTCACAGACCAATGAGAAGCGAGGTCGTAACTTCAACGCTGTATTCCACAGAACTTGAAATTTTCTTACCGAATACCACTCTAGCTTCAATTAAAAACAGTGAAAAAATTTCCAGTGATAATTGAAGCTCTAGTGGTATTATAAGTGAAAACAAACGAAAAAATCGTGATAGATGATATCCGCCTACTTGGAATAAATATAAATAAACTCAAAAAGTAAACCATAGCCAACTATGATTTCCATTCGAAAAATTACGAATTGAGGCCATAACTCGAAATTGCACCTTCTTTTTATAATTTTCTCGACGCCACTGGATTATACTAGAAAAAGTGTCGGAAGAATGTAGCTACCTATTATGTCTAAAAGTCGAAATATCGAACTTTTAATTATATCCCGAAAACGAAAGAAGATAGCAAATTTTTGTTGCCAGTGAATTTCTCTCGAAAAAAAAAAGAGATCTAGGATGCGACCTCCATGGTTACCGAATTACTCTATACAAATATCAAAATCTTCTCACCCTGTACAACAAATCATGTTCCAAATATATCAATTTTCGGAAAGGCTTATTTTAAAAAATGCTGCATAACTTCGCCATTTTTCATCCTACATCAAAGAATAAGAAAACAAAATCAGTGGTTCAGGAAACAGTATAAACTGGTTTTAATGTAATTTCTGAAGTAAAAACTTCTTTAAGCACTAATATTCATTTTGGGTTTCATGAAAGCTTCATGCTCTGCTTCATGTCTCTTCAAGTTAAAAATATAATAAGAGGTATTTTACACATTTTACTTCCTCAGGTTCTATTTTCGATTAATATTGCTGTCTAGGCCAGAATATTTGGTTTTCCAGACAAGTCTCATAGACAAGTCTCATAGACCTACAAAGAAATCGTCAATATTAAAATTTTATCTGCCCTTGGCCCTAAATTATTATTGTAAACAAACGAAAAACGATAAGATTTTCACGATAAATATATTTATATATATTTTTCACAACATGTTTCGCTAACACTGTAGCTTAATAAATAGTCATTTTATTTTTTGTTATTTACCGCAATAAAAAGAGGATAAACATTCTTTAATCCCTACGGGTACAAATATTGTTATTACTGTGTAATTAGATATAAATATGGTTGTTATCGTAGTAGTTAATTTAGTGTACTTATACCTGATGAAGCTACAGTGTTAGCGAAACATGTTGTGAAAAATATATATAAATATATTTATCGTGAATATCTTATCGTTTTTCGTTTGTTTACAATAACTATGGATTTTCATCAAGTAACGGCTAAGTCAATTGAAAAACTAAATTATTATTACCCAGTACAATACCTACGTACTTCGCTGTTCCACCCACTGGCTGATTTTTCAGTAATATAATAAATATACCTAATCCTCGCTATTTTATTGGCGCATTCAACACGTTCATGATGTTGTTGAAACATAATGCAAATACCAGCAGGGAAAAAGCAATTCAAGATTCAAACGAAGATTAATATCCTACCATCGATATCAAGCGTAAATACCCATCAGCTTGTACGGTGAATAAATTAAGCGGACAGACAGACGCTTGATATGCTTTCCATAATCTGACCATCACGATGATATTACCATAAGTTGTAGACGAGAGTGGGAAAATAATAAGGAAGTGAACACAAAGTGGTTAAAGGCGAAGGAAATATTAATGAATAATCTCTCGTTTGTCGGAAATTGAGTTGTGAGAGTCACAAACGAATAAATTAAAGGTGATGCAGTTTCAAGGCAATGTGTCTCAAGAGGGGAGAATCCATGAATATGTATGGAGATCAAAAATAATGGGGATGAAACAAATTGCACTGTTTATACGGATGTGGAAACGTTAAAGAGAGGGTAAATAATGAAAAGTAAATAAGGTTGAAAAAGGAATCAGTTTTTAAAAAGATAGATATTGGTAAATTTCAATTTGTATGAAACGAACCTTTCTATGAAAGTGTGGAAGACTGTTTGGTCAATTTGGTTGTTCGAAAGAAAGTTTCTTGTTTGAAAAACATAAATGTGTACAATCTCATTGGTACTTTTATCGATTTTTTTAGCAAATTGTTGTGTAGAAGCCAGGTAACATTATTTGAAATTTTTTCGGCTATATACCAAGTTGAAAAAACTCTGCAAAGAACTCTCTTCTCGGACCTTCCCAAAATGAACCCATAGCTGAGGACGTTGTAACGGAATTAGGATATTCGATTTGGGACTTTCAGGACCATCAACTACCATTATCTCTAAGTTAATCAACTGGGGGATAGATTCAATATCAAATAAAAACCAAACTGGAATTTCATCTGTAGAGTAGAAACTTTCATCTGATGGATAGATACCTAGCTAGATTGTAGATTGTTGTGAAGTCGACATGCAGCCTCTCAAACACTTCGACGTAACATATATCTTTTGTTTATAACCCTTGATATATTCTTGACCTGATGGGATTCCGAAGACTTCTTACAAAGTTTTTCAGCCAAATTCCTGACATTACTGAGTGCTGGGCATTCGCAAAGCAAATGTTCTGCAATTTCAGCAAAGTTCTCGCAGTAGCAGCAACTATCACTCTCTGATTTGACAAATATGTTGAGGTGATACGTCAGAGGGAAGTGTCCAGTGAGGAGTCCTGTTACTAGTTTCAAGTATTTCTTCTACATTTTTGAGTTGTACCTCGAAATTAAGCTAATTTCGAGTTATAACTCGGAATTAAGAAAAAAAATTTCACATGTCCACTCTACGCTTTCGTACCCTTGTGACCTGGTACCCAATAGTAGGGATGGTCGAATTTATCGATATATCGATAATTATCCATAATATATCAATATTTTTGAAGAAAAAAATTATCGATAATGTCGATAAACCGATAATATCGATAAATTCTAATTATCGATAATCGATATTTCCAATCCGTTATCGCCCACCCCTGATTTTCTAAATCCTGTATCAATAGTTTTCACATCTCCACGTACACAATACAAAAAATTATTCGAATTTTTGGTCTCAATATCTTGTGAAGGATTATAAAACATGGATTTATCGATAATATCGATATATCAAATATCGATAATTCCGATAATTTTCGATAATTCTGATAATATAGATAATAATCGATAATATCGTTGATATCGATAATATCGATGATATCGATAATATCGATAAATTCTTATTATCGATAATCGATATTTCCAATCCGTTATCGCCCACCCTTGATTTTATGAATCATGTATCAATAGTTTTCACATTTCCACGTACACGTTACATAAAATTATTCGAATTTTTGGTCTCAATATCCTGCGAAGGATTATAAAACATGGATTTATCGATAATATCGATATATCAAATATCGATAATTCCGATAATTTTCGATAATTCCGATAATATAGATGATAATCGGTAATATCGATGATATCGATAATACCTATCGATGATATAGATGATATCGATAATATCGATAATATCGATAAACCGATAATATCGATAAATTCTAATTATCGATAATCGATATTTCCAAATCGTTATCACCCACCCCTGATTTTCTGATTCCTGTATCAATAGTTTTTGCATTTCCACGTATACAATACAAAAAATTATTCGAATTTTTAGTCTCAATATCTTGTGAAGGATTATAAAACATGGATTTATCGATAATATCGATATATCAACTATCGATATTATCGATAATTCCGATAATATAGATGATAATCGATAATATCGATAATTATCGATGATATCGATGATATCGATGAACCGATAATATCGATAGTATCGATAATATCGATAAATTCTAATTATCGATAATCGATATTTCCAAATCATTATCGCCCACCCCTACCCAATGGAGTATAAAACCGTCAATTGATAAACCTGGCCTTAGACGTCAAGATTCAGTTTTGAAGCCAGAGGAGAATCGAACGTCGACAGTCATACGATGCGAAAAAAAAATCCGGCTGATCCGTGACGACGAACAAATGAAGCGGCAGCGCGCGATACGCCAAAAACCCGGAGTAATCCCCTATAGTCGACGGGCCAAGCAAGCCAAACGGCGCTCGGGCCCGGATCAGCGAAAGCGGATTGCCGTCATGCGGCACAATTAATTTGCCGTCAATCCGATCAGAGGCCCGAACGAACGGATAATCCCATGTTTATGTCCAGGGTTGCCAGCTCTACTGAATTTTCAGTAGATCTACTGATTTTCATAATAATAATTATAATGTCTTTTTTTTTAAATCAAATGTAATGAAAAAATTTCATGCAGGAGGCGGTATGCAACATTGTTGCTCTTCCATAAAACATAATAATCTACTGATCTACTGAAACATTTCGTAATCTACTGAAAACAAAAATTATGATACTCATTTATCAATATAATCGCACGTATTATCATTAATCTTTAGTTTATCACACATACACTTATAGATCCTCGAGTCTCCGACATGAATTTGGTTCGATGTTTTCTCGTAGCTAGTGATCTCATTGGATTGTAATTAATATTTCATCTTTGGTTATTTATGTTCTCAACGTGTGATCGATCTATCGTTTCGTATTAGCAATTGCAATAACATCAGAAATACCGCATGAGTATAATTTATACTATATAATATATAATAGGCAGATTGCCAGAACTTCTTACACATTTTTTTACAGATCATTCACGTGTCGAAAATCCTAAAATGTTCATTGCCAAGGGATAAATACCCCATTGACATTGAATAATCCCTATCAAAAAATGCCAAAACATGTTACAGAATTATTCACAAATCTTAGCATATTTGATACAAACAATCGACGATATAGGGATGAACATAATCATGGATCTAATGGGGTTGAACTGGAACAAAAATCTGTAAACTCAAATTTGTGGAAATGGGGAAACTTTGAAAAATAATTCTGGCCACTGTATAATGAGTTTCAAAAGTAAGCAAAAAACAGGAGTCGGTTATCAAAACATGAAAAGTTATATGAACTCTCTTGTTCATAATGGCAAAATGACAATTTTTCCTGGCACTCGTTTCAATGTAAAATTCTTCTAGAAACAATTTGAAAAATATCTTGATTCTATCGATGTATGATCCCAAGAAGAAATATTTCGATGTGCTAAGCATAACAGTTTTTAGACTATAGGCTGTATGAAAATGATTGAAACATTTTTTGCAGTTGAATTAGAATTCTCTTCACCTACTATCACTATAAAGCAGTGTCATTTATCCATGGATGATGTAACATATCATTTAATTGGTATAAATTAAAATGGAAGTCGATAAATGTATTGAAGGTGATTCATTGGTAGTACGCACTAATGTATTAGCAATGTAAATTATCAACAGGCATTGAAAAATGATACAAGGATACAATTAATTCTAATAACTATGTCAATATGATTCTCTATGGAATATATCATTCTTCATGATTCGAAACTAGAAAATAATTCAACCAAGAAATTAAAAGTGCGATGAATATTAATATCAATCATCTTACACTTCAGATCTTATTTTATAGATAATTCAAGAATTACATGTATAATGAATTAGTTATTACTTTTCGTACCTTCACAAGACGTTATGAATTTTGTTTGCATGTTTGTTTCAAATATATACTTTGTGGAATTTCGAGTATTTGCGTTATATGAAAAAAGCTTTTCACTCATTTCTTGTATATAAAACAATTCCGTTGATTGCGCGTTCATGTTGATTTTCCATTTTTTTTCGAGGGAATCTACTCCTTCCGAATATATGAATGAAATATTTTTTCAATTCACAAGCGTTCTCGTGTCTCCCTGTGATTTACGACCACCTCCATCATGATCTCAACCATTTGAAACCTCTGGTAGCTCCTTGAGACGGAAAGAAGAGAAATATCCCGCAATATATCACTGAGATTTTAATTGGGTTAGATTCCATAGAGACAGACCGGGTTGCATTCTTACGTCTTCTCGCCAAATAAAATATATTCATTTGCTGGAGGCTCCTACCATACACACGGACCAAATAGAAGACTCGCTCCATATATATCGTCTCTATATCGACACTCAATGACACGGTGGCCATAAACGTAAATTACACCTGATCACAGGACCGGGCTTGATCGGAAGCTGAAAAGTCACTGACTGCAATAATTGGAGGGAGAACTATCGTCTCAATGAGTTGTTGTAGGTGGTAAACTTGTCACCTGATGGTTGAATCCAAAAGGTAGATGAACCAGTGTATTCCTCGACATTGAGTTGATGGTTAGATACACTGATAAAAATAGGTGGAAAAAAACAGTATATTACCTGTAAAATAATGCAGAATATTTACTGGATTTTCGCAGAATCCAGTAATTTCACCTGAAATAGATATTTTTCCCATGTAATATAGTACTTCTCTGGTATTTATTATGTTTTTTTTTATTTAACCACAATTTCAGGTCCTTACTGAATAATCAATTGTAATACTGTCATTTCCCTTTGTGAATCCCAATTACACTGCTTTTTACCTTGGGAATAACGTAAAACTGCAAGAGTTCAGTAAAATTCAGGTATACCTATACTTCAATTATGCACGTGACGTCAACGCCTCGAACCTCAAAAAAATTACTTGGTGCGTCGGTGACACGGTGACCAGTGTGTGTGTGTGTGTAAATGTTCATGTCAGTTCCAAGTGTTTTTTTAAGGTAAAACAATTTCATTCATATAACTGTAGATCTAAACACAGTAACCAATATGTTCACGTGTAGAACTTGTAATTACAATTGTTTGATTATAGAATAATATAATAAACATCAGTATTTGCACAGACAAAATGGAGGAGCAGAATTCCATTATATATCAATTGTAAAGTAGTTTTAACAAATTAGAATTATTTGTTTTTGTTAGTTATTGCTGTGTGATGAGCCTCTTATTTTTATTTATCATCAGTATAAATGAGAAGTTTCGTTTTTCATTTTTGTTTTCTTATATTGTTACATAATGTTATGTATAAATGTGAGCATCGTTAGAATGACTAATGTATTAAACATTCTATTTTTGTTTGTTATGTTGAATAAATGTTTTCTTTGGAATTGACATTTTTATTACAAACATCTCAATCTTTCAAATATAGAATTAACAGTACAAAAGTACACTGTAAAATGTACCTATCATTATGTAATAAACCGATGAAAAAGTACCTGATGGTAAAAAAAAGAGCTAAATCACATGTGAAAAGTCCTATAGAATAAATCCAGAATGATGAAAATAACTATAGGTGGAAATACAATATTCACCTGAAAATCGCAAAGTTATAAAGCAGTTTATATTATGTATTATTACACAAAATAACTAAGATTACCATGTGAAAATACCGAATATTTACCTAAGAATCGTGAAGTAATAAAGCAGTATATATTATGTATTATAGGGACCGTAAACGCATTTTACATATATGTTTTTATAGTGTATGCAAAAATATTGATAAATTCTACCCGTTGATTGGAATAGTTTTGTTAAATGGTTTCGGCCGACCATCAGGGATTGAATGACATTTCCTAGAATATTTCTACTATTATATTTTTACAAATGTACCTGTTTGGGAATTATAAAGGTATTATTTCGTCTTCGCTATATACGAACAAACCCTAAGCAAACATAATTCATTAAATGATTTTATAAAGGTATAATCCTAGCTCATCTCCTGAAGATCTATCTAGCATTAATGACTCTCATAATAGGTTTCAGACAATATACTCTAACACTTTTGCAGCATTGACTTGTTTAGATCAATCTACATACTTCGGCCCTTTGGCCAACCTATAAGCTGACTAACTTGTAAAGTATGATCTGCGTAGTGAATGGTCCATGAATCTACATTTGTGGTTTCTTAAAGTTATTGAAATTCACGTCAGCCTATAAAAGGAGAATAATGCTTGCATAAATAAATGATCTCATATTTATGGTATATACATACACGATTCATAGTGCTTGATGAAGGTGATATGAGATAAAGGAACAATACCTACCATTAGCTGCACTTGTTGCAATCGTTCTATGCCATTGCAATTGATTGGTTTATGAAAAAAGCTTATGGGCAACCTTCAACATTAACAGTACTATCCACATTGTGCCATTATTTATCGCATTTATTGCATGTCATTTATTGTGGTACTGAATTCAGTTTGGTATATGTTTTGAAGAAGTATTGCTGGTAGTTGGAATTTATAAATACATACATAATAGATGATGTTATCAAGAGTTGCTTATGAATTCTGTTATTCAAATTATAAACAGAAAGTATTGAATTTTGATTTAATTTGGGGATATAATTCCAAATTCGATCCTGAAGCCTGCACTGGTATCTATACGACTATCTTCTACGACACCGTCTGAGTACATGCGGCTTTTATGAGACTTCCAAACTGAAAAACCGCCTCTGATAAAAATGTCTTAATCGAACAAATATATGGCCACTGGCTTTGGCTATATGGCCATGTTCGAGTTTAATTTTAAAAGTTTTCAAAAAGTGATAAGGTGCTGTTTTAGATCACCAAATAAACTGGTTTTAGAGTAGTTGTTATTCAACTCCTGGATTTATACAAGATCTTTTATCCATCATTTAAAGATTCTTGGTGCAGTGTTGGGTGTTATGTGAATGAACAGAATTAATAGTTCCTGACTATAAAATCGATGCGAGGATATAAAAGTTGAGTGTTATTGATGATTTCGATCTCCAAAATGCGAAACTTTTTAAAACTGCAGTAGGTATAAAGTTTTATTATAGACATTTCCATGATATTATCTCTGTATACATATATGACCTATCTCGCTATTTATATAGGTACCTTTGAGATATTTTTCAATGAAGTTGAGATATTTCGACCAACGAAGTATTTATTGATATTGATGTCACAAGAATATGGAGAGAATATCATTGAACCATTCGAAACATATATGAGGAAAATGTGTACATAGTGAAGTAAATAGATGCACTGACTTCGATATTTTTTATAACAGTGGGGCTTTTACTCGGGTTTTTATGCATACTATTCACAGTCATACGTCCATAGTCATTTAACTCAGTATTTTTGGTAATCTAAAACTCCCAATACCTCACGTTGGGCGCCAAGTTGTTATGTATGCCATTTTATCAGACTCAATGGTTCACATAATTTTATCCACCTGAAAGTAGCTATATCAATAAGTAGGTACCTAGATACCTGATAATATGAATAATCTCAGAAACTGATGTGAGTCAAGGCAACTCTATTAAATTTTGTAATTTGTTGTTGATAATTTCTGTCACGTGATAATCAATGTATTCAGTTCATTGGGAAGCTGGATTGGGAATTGAAAAGTAGATATCTACCGATATTTTATTCTTCTATTGGCGGAATAACATCCATTATTGCTATTGTTGAATCAACATTAAAATGAGCTTGATAACCGAACTGTGAGGCTTTATAGCTAAAATCTCTTTCAGGGAGTCATATAAGTCGGTGGATTGATTTGATACAAACCTGAAAACGATTTGTTATACAGTTGCCCACAAAAAGGGTTTTATAGCCTACAAAATATACGATTATAACACAGGTGTTATAAAAAATCCGTTGGGCACTTGAACATCACCTTTTTATGTGTTTCGTACCTCATAAAAAAGTTGTATATTCGGGGAAATATTACATGGCACATACCGTCTCTCGGACCATAGGGGATTCCTATGGGTCAATGAAATTCGAAATGAACACTCAGCCATCAGTGACGTAACTCCAGGGATGTAAAAACCTCTATACAACTCATATGTTTTTATAGAGATTATTTGGAATAATGGAGAAGCATTTCTTTTAGGTAGAATAGATTAGATTCAGGTTTGTATGCCCTCATATTAGGTTAGAGTTGTCTAGACCAACCCTTGTGAGTAAACTCCATAGGCCAGACCTTAGGTCCTTCATGTATTGAGGGTTGTGTTTTTTTCTTTCCTATCATCGAAAACCTTAACCTTGACACACCTTTTCTTGGCTGTATCTGCCACTTCGATAATGATCTTGATTGATCGCCTATTCTGACTTCGTAGTAGGTTTACTTCGTGAATTTTGACGTTAGTTCTTCAAATAACTCTTTTACCTTGTTCCACCATTCTCTTTTCAATTCAAGTACTGTCATGTGTTTTTGTGGCGCTTTCGCTATACCTCAAGAAGGTTCTGGACCAATGGAGACACATCCTGGTCCTCAGGCTAAGTCTGATATTTCGACTGTTCAACTATTGTAGGGTTTCTAAGCCTGGAGTTAACTTGCATGGAACAGCTTCCAGCGACGTTTGGCTGTCTGGGTATATTATGGGAATGGTATTTTCCCTTCAAATTTTTTTATCGAATTTTCTAATACCCTTCATATGTTGAGAACCCATTTTAAAAAAAAAAATCGACATATCGTTCTTGATGAACTTCTTGGTGATGCCACTGTATAGCCATCAACAAAAGGCGGCGCAGAGCTGAAGAGTGTATTCAACACTTGAATAAAATTTACAACGTCAATAACCTAGTGATAATAGCCTACTAAACAAATAATAAACTCAGGGCAATGTGGAGATGGTACTCGTGGATCGATCTCGGTTTCATGGGGGCTATAAAAAGGGTTCGTTTGTGCGGCAAAGTTTTCCCACCACGCGTGGCTTTTCAGGGGCGAATAAACAGATGGATTTAGGAGATAATGGTGAGAGATACTCATCGATGGATGCTGTGATTTTGGAACGCTTAATTATTAGTGTCCGGATATATTGTGGGAACTGATTGGTAGAATCGAGCGTGAACTTATTCACATAATTATATTTGTAGGATGCTAGTTTTCATCGTTACATTGATATTATAATCATTACATTATAGTTACTCATGGAATCTGATGCATAAGCAGCAGAATAACTTGACTTACTTTGAAATCTGAAATTCTGAATGCCCGACATTGGGTGCCAATTCGTTATGTATGTCATTTTATCAGAAGATATTTCACGACCCCGAAATCTCATGCATAAACAACATACTGATAATACTGTTTGATTAATACAAAAAAACTATACTGTTTTTGGAAGTACACATACTATTCTATTCTTGAAAACCATCCATCGGTCACAAGTACTTATTGTTATCACAACAGAATAAACGAAATTAACTAACCTACTGAAAGATCTCGTGAACAAGAGAAATGTTGAAAAACAAGAGAGTTTCCCATAGATGATCAAAAATATCCATATGCTGTATACCAATTTACTTTCTGACGAAGTTTCTCTTTTGTTGCAGACCTCAATTCCGACTACCTCGACATGTCCTTTGGCAGGTCGCCTGGAACGCCGGGATTGCACGGTTCCAGCCAAAGGACGAAAAGGATGCGGACATCCTTCAAGCACCATCAGCTGAGGACGATGAAGTCCTACTTCGCGATTAATCACAATCCCGACGCGAAGGATCTCAAACAACTATCACAGAAGACTGGTCTCCCCAAAAGGGTTCTACAAGTGAGTAGATTAATGAGATAATCTTAGTTCGTATATTGCTCTGCGATTATTTCCCTTACTATTTCCTCTTCCCACATTATTCTTGGTCTTTCACGCTTCTTCCTACTCCCCATTCCTCCTCTATAATTTTTTTTTGGCATTCTGTTGTTGTCAATTCCAGTTATGTGACAGCATTGTCGATTCTTAAGTTTCGTATTGTATTCTTCTACTTCTCTTGTGCTAACCTGGGAGAAGCTTCTGGTCCGCAGAAAGAATCTTGCTAGTTTCAGTTCCTCCGTTGCCCTTGTATCTTGATGCGTTGGTACCCAAGCTAAAGACAGTCTGTTTTGACATCCCAATTTTTTTAGGGTTTCCAAGCAATCTTGTAGTTAACTAGCAGGAGCTGATTGTTTTTATGCATTTTATGTATCGAATTCATACTTGGGGTTCGAACACTGATGTCTTGTATAGAAGCGTGGTATGAATATATTGTGTATACCAAGTAGGACACTTAATTATGGCTCGTTGTGTTTTCAAAGATATACAACGACATTGATTCGAGTAGATAAAATAGACCGATAGGTACGTTTTATCGCTAATGAATTGGATAGTTGGTGTATTACAGTAGCTCCTTCCATAACGATAAATATATATACAATATCGAAGCGAACGAGTCAATTACGTACATATAATTCCCGTTGACCCGCGTTGTTTCCATTAAACACCTATATAATTAACACTTCGAAACGAGCCATTCAATTACATTTACACAAATTGAACAATTCGCTATCAGGCGAGCGATCATTAAATTTGTGCTGATAGCTCAAACTAAGAATGGAAGGATTCAAACTGCTGAAAGCGAACATAAAGTGCGGACTTTGCGCTCTCCATTGATAAACAATCGTTCCAGCGATGCGAAACCCCCGAGCTCTAAAAACCGGGACTATTAAAATCTTTCACTCTGCTGAGGTTGTTTGTTTTAAGTCCTCGTTAAGAGCTCTAGAGCTACCAGCCCCGGGCATCGATATATCAGCGCGCCGGACTCATCGTGATTTGTTGCCGAACATAAAGCCCTTATAAATAATACTAATGACAAAAAAGATTGAATTACTTGTGGCACCCTCTCGAGGAGGCCAGGCCCGTACGTTCGGAGTAAGTCAGATTTATGGTTGTACTGCGAGGTACGAAACCCATTCGCCTAGATCCCGTCGATTGGTTTTTTGTTTGGTTTGGTAATTGGTTTCATTTGCATCGTGACCTTAGTTTATTTTGAGATAATAGCTTTCCCACGTGAGGTGTTTACCATTGATAATAAATGTGGCAAGTGACACTTGTGAACACGTTTTTCATACGTATCGCTCATTTGAAAAGACGTGCCTATTTAGTAGAATAGATGGATGCTGAAGTTCGAATTGGGATAAACTGCAGAACCACATCCTTATTTTATATATTTTATTAAATTCTAGAATAGAAAGATTTATAATTCATTATACAGTGGTTGAAAGTTCCAAATTTTACCGCGTTTAAATAAATGAAAGTTATTTCAAATGTCACCCGATCCGTTGTCGCCTGAAATCATGCAACCAGGAATACAGCAGTTTAGTGCGTTATTCTCAAATGTATAGAGCGAAATAATTTGCGGTGTTGTGATGCAAAAGCCGTATTCTTTCTCGCAAGTTGTGGATTCTGGATGCCATCAACATCATCAGCCATGTAATTATAGAACAATGAACTGTCCCTTATTCCCAGAGGTTATGTTTTATTGACTCATTGAAATCAATGGTGAAGATAGCTTTAGCCAAAGAGTCTGCGATGAGAGAACATTCAGCTCTCAGAGAAAATTATGCAGTTGAATCTCTTCATCTAAACTGAATCTGACATAAATTTCATCGTCAACAAGGGAGGCCGAAAGATTTTCATCTCGCTTTTGCTATATAATAAAAACGGTTTTGCTGACAAGAGGTTGACCAACCTAGAAATCACCAAAGTGTGGTAAAAAATTCCATCATCCTACACCGTCGTGTAGAGTCAGAAAAAACTTTCTTACAAGTGAACCGGATCCAAAAGTGGATTATGAAGAAAATATTTCTTTACTTTTCAATAGAAATAAACAATTACTAGAGGAAAGTTCACGTAGGTACAATTGTAACTATAGCATTACAATTTTAGTTGACGAGCAAGGTGTGTATAGGATGGTGAAATAGCTTTCTATTTACAACACTACTTGATTTGAAACCTTAGTAATATTTCCTGAAGTTACCAGAGATAACGCCATCTGTTCTAGGAGAAAAAATTCTGAGAAGAGTAAAAATATCATTCCAGATTCACTGAACAACTTAGTGTTTTAATGTCGTTTCAATTCATGTCTGTCAGATGCGAACCACAGAAATCTTCCTTGCATGATAATCGATGTTACTGCCATTTTCATTTGAGCCGTAGAAATATTACTACGCTTCTCAAATGGTTTTTCGCAAGAACAATTATTGAAGAGGTGTTTCACCTCGTGTTTCACCATGATTTATCCACCTTGGTTGATGAGTTAACAGAATAACTGAATAGAAATGCCGAAGAAACGAAAAATACAAGAAACGGATTTCGCAAAAACTGTTCAAGACACCTTTCCAGGGTACGTTCCAAACAGGAAAATCTTGGAGCCGTCTCCACCTAGCACTGTTTCCCCCCCGAATCAATACCTCCCGCGAGGGGCCAAGCGAAAAATCCCCCTCCCCCCTCCAGCCCGGGAAAGCACACAAAGAAAATGGCGAAAAAGGATGCGCTCGCCTATGGGGACGCGCCCGTTCGACTGTTCCCTGGGGATGAGCGGGAGGGTGGAAAATCGCGAAGACGAGTAATTGGAGACGTCGCATCCCGAAGGGTAGACGTCCCCTCTCCCCCTCTCCCCCCGAATGCGCCACCCGTCAATTTATTTTATTTCGGCTCGCGGGTGGCTGGATTCGAAAAGGCGTATTGCGAGGTATTGATCTAGCAGACCGAAAGAAAATCCCGCCCCGGGTTTGGGGGCAAGAAAAAAGTCGATTCGGGTGGTCGCAGTCTAACTTGATGGTATCGACTTTGCCGGTGGAAAGATTTTTATGGGTACAGGAAGTAATCTAGTACGTTCTTGGTGAATTTCTAGTGTAATTTGAGTTTTGACACTCTGACAGAAACTGTATGGCTATGACAACTTGTCTATGGCTCTGTCATAGAACGTATTAAATCTATTCAAACAGAAATAAATCTTGAGAAATTTAGGAAAGCATCTGAAAACAGACGAGAGATGCGCGTGATTTTTAGACCCATAAGTAATGCATGTGGAATTAGTTCAGTTGGCGGATCCACAGAAAAATGTCCGCCTAATCTAACTAATATGGTCTATAAATGCTTTTGTACCAAAAACGAATTGCATCGGTGTTGTTTCTCACTGAATGTAAACATAATCTAAAATTCCAACAGGTTATGGACTCAGATTGTACAGAGACAGATATACTTGCACAAAAATAGTCTCGAGTATGAAAACTGCAGAGTTAAATATTGAAGGTTATATGATACATTTTTGGAGATGATCCTAAATAATCTCGCTGGTATTTCTTGAAACCTTCATGAGTGACCAAGCAGTTGGTGCATTAAATTCGGATTATGCGAAAATTGTTATCTAATCTAATGCAACAATCTTTCATAAGGATCTTTGACAAAGCGTCCCTCCTGATGATGGCAAATGCCGAAAAAGTTCGAGTTGCTAATTTTTATTTCATAACATGGTGTAGGTACTATATAGCATTGTCTTTTCTTTCAAATATTTTCAAGTACTCGTAACCGATCTCAATTTTCAAATGAAATGTTTTATTGTGTTAAATAGAACTATATATAGTGAAGCTCTAGGCTCCGTATAAACAATTCCATCTGCAGCATCTGTCATAGGTGGAGTGTATTCCTTATGAGACTCCCACAGGTTTTAAAATGCGACTGTCACTATGTCAATTTGGTTGTAGATTTCTCCTGATGCCACAAATCTCTCAAGAAATATTCTAATACCCGGGTTCAGATTGGTATGAATGAACGAATAAATGAATAGAATGGATGGACTGTAATTCAATGTATAGTTGAATGGTTTATTGGATAATTCTTAAATAATTCTGACATTCAAATCAACAATTTCTTAACCTATTTCTTCTTGCACGAACTTAATAGGTTTTTCTCTAATGTAGCCAAAGGATATAAGGGACAAGTTTGAAACTATTATCGATAGGTACGTACCTAATGTAATGAATAGAGATAACTCAAAAAGTTCTAGGACAAGGCATCAGAATATCAAGATACACGAAGCATACACTTTGTAAATAAAATAATGAATTTCTGGAGAACCTCAAGCTGTTAATGGCTGCCATAAGAAAAATGTAGGACCCTTTCACTGTTCTCGCCAAAACATTTCTTTCTGCTGTTTTTTTCTGCAGCCAACAGTCGCACAATTATTTTTCTATTCGTCGCCCCCAGATATAGCTGGGGGCCAATTTCCACCATGATGATCTGCGACGAATGCAGCAGACCGGCAGTATGTGCGTGACCAAATGATGTGCCACAGGCAGACTCTCGGCTTTGCTTCACTCTCTAAACCCCGCACGCTAGCGACTATTTCTATTTCTGCTAATTGCCGAAGGCGGCTGTGTCGGAATGTTCACGATGAGAAATGACTGTCGGTTGACTGATTACCATGGAGACCGCCGCCACCGTTCACTTGATCTTGCTGCGTTCTGCTGCCTGCTTACACTATCGATCCGTATTAGGGACAAGATGGCCGTGTTTGCCCAAGGTTTGCCGACTTTTTTAACGTGGTGGCGAGATATTTCGCGTGGTTTTTTCCAACATATGCATGGATTTTTGATTTCATGTGAGAGAAAGTTTGATCCATTGCTGAGGAGTAGGGTGTTACCAAATACTTGGTTAGAATGTTAGCATTCAAACTGCTTTTGATCTAAAGATTCGATTCGAATTTTAAATCCCAATTACAGCTTATACCATAACCAGTTGATCCAGGAGCTTGTAGAGTAACATATAGAACGAACTCGTTTTATGTTACTCTTCAATTACTATGGATTTTCATCACGTAACGGCCAAGTCAATTGAAAAAATTGTTCAGAAGCATTCACCATTTTGTGAATATTATTCCTCTAAAGGCGAATACTTATACATAACTGCTGGGTCATATGTTAGTTTCAATTCATGGCTAGGAACGTAAACATAAGTACATAATGAATTGAGAAAGTTGCTATTTCTTCAAATTTGTAAATCAAAATATTCATCTGGACGACCAAGTAGTTTCAATTATTCCTAGCTCTTTCCTTCTTCACATTAAAAACCCCTGCTTGAAATCATTTCAATACTGAAAGATGAACAAATACACAATGATAAAATTAAAGATATAAAAAAATAACTCAACCCTTACTTTGTATAGGAAAGAAATGCTTCAATTCATTTGTTTACCTATAGTTGTTTGCTGACGCCAATATGCTAGAGTTTGTGCAATAACTTGGAGACCTTGGAAAAGTCGGGGAATATAATAGATGAGGTGGAGTCAAGAAAATTAGTCCACTTATCATGGCAAGTTATGAATTGTTGACCTTCCTGCTATGAAGCCATATTGGGTTGATAATATTAGTTGATCCTTCTTCTCCTCTCGCACATTATGAACTTCTATTTCTTTATTTCCGTTTAGATATAGATGTACGAATGAACATTTTTTCCCCTACATGTATGTATCTACGAATTTTTTATTCAGTGGTTGCGGATCATTCTCTGTGGAGAATATTCATATTTTTCGATATTCCTTCAATATTTTGTTTTATCTGTTCATCCTTGATTTTTTGGTGTTTCAATGCACATAAACGCTTCCTACCATCTGTCGTGTGTGAGTCTATGAGGTAGGAAAATGAAGGAGGAAGAAAAGAAACCAGACCATGGTTGAAGGTACGTAGTTACAGAATCAACGAGGAAGCAGACTGCCTATTGCCAAAGAAAGGGCAAATACACCCTAATGTGGACTATCCAAAGCCTACTTCAATGCCTACTTGAAAGGAAATAAATGTTCGACGCTGGAAAACAGATGAAATGAAATCTCATCACTGGACAAAGACGAATGAAAAGGCTGCTGAGCCTATAGGCAAGGAAAGCGACACAGCTTCTCGAGTTGGAGAAAGAAACTGGTAACGGGACTTCTCACTTGACACTGCCTTCTGGGTAAATGTTGGGGAGTGATAGTTGCCGTTACTGCGAGAACTTCGCTGGGACTGCAGAACATTTGCTTTGCGAATTTCCAGCTCTCTTCTGCAAGAGGCTTAAGTTCCTGGAAGGGGCCTTTTCACAACCCTTCGATGTCAGAAACTTAGCTCCCAGGAAACTTTGTACGATGAAGGTCTCAGAAATCTGGTTCCCGAATAAATTGAGGGTTATGCAAGAAAGATCTGATAGTTCGAAGTGCTTGAGAGGCTGCATAGCCCCCTACAATCCACTCACCGAATACTGTACAAAAATCTGCGAGATAGAGAAAAAAATTACGAACACAGTAGAAAAAACTTGGGTGTAATTTCAATCATACGGATTTCAGAGCAAACTTCGACAATACAACACCTGAATATCGTAGTTGTGTCCTTTTTATTATATATTTCACAATTGAGTGTTGAGTGGTGCTAATTCCGATCTTAGTAGTGAAAAATGACACGAATATGGTGAAGTAAAACGATTCTGAAAGATAAAATCATAAGAAACACAAAATGGTTGAAATTTAATATTCTCAATGGATATCATTGACTTACACGCATAAAAAACACCTATTATATAAAATTTACACCAAGTTACACCGTGTCATATCACGATGGAATCGAGGCGGTGTATGAATCATCTAATTTGGAGGCAGTTATCATCCCGAAAACACCAGATTCAATATAAATTGATGAAAATATTGTATGAAGTGAATGGTGTGAATTTCATGCGCTCATTTGTTCGATCTTAGAACCTTAGAACTTTTGCCAATAGGTGGAACTGACGTCCTTCCTACCGTATCTGATTTCAATATTGGGCTAGATATATTAGATGATTTTGATATCAGGATTGATGAGGATAAATGAGCCGAAAAAGTTCGTCATCATCCGAATTGTCCCTAGATTCTGCTGAGTCTAGTTTATCAGCATATGAATTATATTCCAATAGGTAATCCAACTTAGTAAAAAACACCGGAGGTGGTGAAGAAAAGCACTGATTTTCATGAACACACTCTCATCAATTTGTAATCGCACCGAAGAGAATTTCGTTGAGGTAGGATTGATTCTAAATCTACAAAATCACATAATGTGCATCACACCACTGCGGTGTCAAATCGCGCATTTGAAAATGCATAAAGAACACCACCAAAGTGTTCATTCTGCTGAACACTAGTGTTACTAACAACTGGGTTTGATTATCAAAAACACCAATTGGAAAGGGCACATAACACCTACAGTGGTGAATGATATGCCGGTGTTTACTGACACTAAAACAATCAGGACCTTAGGGGACACCAGACGGTGTTAGCTGGTGTGAGCTAGTGTAATTTTTGTTTTCACTGTGGAGTTGGTAATGTCTGTATGGCTCAGTTCTAGCTAGTATTCAGAAATCCGCCACTGTTCCTCGATAATTAGATGCAATTTTTCCTGTTCGCGGTGGTGTAAGGAGAAACTGTGAAATATTCGGACGTGTGATAGATTCACGGGACCGGCAATTTGGACACGCCAACATATCATGCGGCCTGTTTGAACTCGTTTCGAGGTTTTCGAGATGTACCGAGCAATACAAGCTGCGCTTGCTTAATTATTCGAACGGCTGCTCGCGGTTCAGCCTATTTATTTGAATTTCGCTGGCGCGTGCACACAAACAACAAAAAACAAGATGAGAGCGTGGATAGTCCACAAAGTCTCGAGTGATTTTGGTACAAATTGAAGCCGACGCGTCGAATAATATGTATAAATGACAATGTTGTCTAGAGGATGCTTTTCGTTTGTTTGATTTCAATTTTAATCTCGGAATAGAGTGTGGAACAGCCAAATGGAATAAATTCATCATTATCTCAATTATTTTGCATATTTATGAAAATCGTCGACTCGGGATTTTGAAATGATAAATCTATAATTTTCCATTGTATTGTTTTTCTTTAACCATGATTTTATTAGCATGACAATTGTTATGATGATATTTATAATTTTTACATTATAATGACAAGGTTGACTACAAATAAATTAATAGGAAAGGAGAAACTATCAAAAGACTGATGAGCAGTGTCAAGAGATTTATCCTACTTTGATATCACTGTCCTAGAACAATATACTAGGACATAACTTGGAAAACATAGTTTCGAGAAAACTGGATACCTAGAATGACAATTTCTGACAATGTCATTTCATGGTGTTTGGTGTCAAAGGTGGGTAGATTGTAGACTGTAGGAGGTGTCGTTAAGGCCGTGCAGCCTCTCAAGCACCTCGACCTATCAGATCTTTTGTGCATAACCCTCAACCTATTCGAGGCCTGGGATTCCGAGGCTTCTTGTGAGGTTTATCAGTTTCCTGGGAGCTAGGTTCCTGATATCGGAGGGCTCTAAGTAGGTCCCTTCCAGGAACTTGAGCCTCTTGCAGAAGAGTGCTGGACATTCGCAAAGCAAATGTTCTGCAGTTTCAGCGAAGTTCTCGCAGTAGCCACAGCTATCAGTCACTGTTTTACCCATCTTTTTGAGCTGATACCTCAGAGGGCAGTGTCCAGTGAGGAGTCTCGTTACCAGTTTCAAATTCTTTTCGAGTTCGAGAAGCTATTTAGCTTTCCTTTTACGAGAGGCTCACTAGCCTTTTCGCTTGTCTCTGTCCTGGCACTTTATTCCAGTGATATTTCATTTCCTCTGATTCCCAGCGTCGGAACTCCTCTCTCCTGTGGGCTTTGGAAAGTCCACAGAAGTGTTCTGGGCAGAGAAATTGTGTATTTGCCCCTTCTTCGGCAAGGCAGTCTGCTTCTTCGTTGCCTTCAACTCCCTTATGACCTGGCACCCACATCAAAGTGACCTGGTTGTTCGCTGTCAGCTGTCTCAGGGATTGTTTACAGTCCCAAGTCAGCTTAGACTCACAAGTGTATGACTTCAGAGCTTTCAGTGCTGCTTGGCTATCTAATAGAACATAGATCAAAGGTAGGTACATGAAAGCCTATAATGTCTATCATTATTGTTGTAAAGTGAATCATTTTTTTTCGAGGTTTCTGTATCACACTGAGAAAAAAATTATATTTCGAAGTCGTGTCGAATTTTGGTCGAAGTTATCTCAGTAGTGAAATTAATACTTTCGCTAAAAAGTCCTTGTATTGTCCTATAAGTATATCGTATTATATCTGGGAAAGGAGTGAGACAACTTGAAATGTCTTAGTATAATCAAAAAGCATGACGATATGAGTTGCATTAAACTAGAAATCCACAAAAACATTTGTACCAGATTCATTAATTTGAAAAATTTTTTAGTTTTCCTTGTAGCAAAGCGATATATACAGGTTATGTACCAGAACCAGAATACTGATAGAAACAATATTCAACTATATAAAACTATTGGTAGGTACCAAATTGCCAATTTTGTATTCGCGAAAAGTTTTTGAATTTGTTACGGTTTCAATGACTGGTAGGTAGAGCTCTAGCAGAAAATAGCTACTTTACTGGCTAAGGAATATTGATTTATATTCACTCGCAGTCTATGCAACCGAAATCAAACAATGAATGAAACTAGGTTTCCTTGTTAGTGCATTCATAATACAAAAGCTTTTTCTTGAAAACACTTTTCAACTTAACCTAATTCTGTAATCTTTGGTATAACAACGAAGATAGGGCAGCAGAAGGCAATGATACCATTGGCCTGAAGTTTCCAATCTAATCCAATCTTATCTAATCTAGTCTCGTACACGAATGAAAATGTTTCAGGTCATAAATCGTCTAATCATAAAAATTGAGTTATTTGGATAACTCACTAGAATATTAATGAGTCTGTGGGACTGCCTTATCGTTCGGATAATAACAGTAATCATAGAAAACAAGACTTGCGAATACGCATCCAAACCATTTTAAATTCAAAATATTCTCGATCCTACGAAGATAAACAGACGAAAGCTAATGCCCATCATTTAATTTCTGTTTAGCAATCTTCAAGGCATTGTAATGCATAGGATATGCTCGACTCGGAATAGGCACATCAGCAATTCCTCTATACTTAGTTGTACTTTCTGGGAATATGATAATAATTTCCTTTCGGTATATTTTACACATAGTTTATACCAAATTATACCCCACAGCAAAAATATAGTAATTTCAATGTGATGCCTAGTTGAACTACTCCGATAATGGTGTTGTGTATTTCTATTAGATATTCCGAACAATACAGGGTGTCCCCTCTCAATTGGAAAAAACTTCTGGGGCATATTGAGGAACCATAGACAAGCAGTTTGAGATAAGAGACTGATGTCCGGAAGTGCATGGTTTTCAAAATACAGGGTGTCAAAGTTTTTTTCAAAAAACTTTTTTTTATTAATATTTCAAAGACACGTTAACCGATTTTCTTGAAATTTGCTAGTGATGTCAGCTTTGATAAGACGCTCAGTTAGCACTAATTAAATGTTAATTATGACTTCCAGTGGCGCCCCGGGGGACAGTGTCACGAATAAAAATGACAAAAAATGTACGCTGCTGACTTTTTTTAAAAATTTTATATATTTTTTAGAAAGCTCAGTTAAAAATACAACTTTTTTGTCACTTGATATTTTTTCGTATCTCTCTCCGTTTTCGAGAAAATTTTTTTATTAAAAACTTTATTGAAAGGTTCATTATCTGAAAATCTAAAACAAAACAATGTTGTCATGGTAACACATAAACATGTCAAACTTTAGTAAAAGTGTCAGTTTCTAAGTACTTAATTATCTTCAAACGTTACACTAATTGCAAAAATGAATCGGTTTGAATTAGCCGAGCTTGCAGATATGCATCTCTTGTATGGGGAAGCGCGGGGTAATTCTTTGTTAGCACAACGGTTGTACGGGCAGCGGTTCCCAAATCGTGAATTGCCAAACCATAAGATTTTTATCAAAATTCATCAAAATCTACGGGAGACCGGCTCATTCGTGGTAAGTATTGCAGAAATGGCAACTTTCTGTGTTTTTTTTCTTGCGCGTTTCTGTTTTACAGCCAATCTAAGAGGCTTTGTTATCTTTGCAGCCTATTCGAGAATTTGCAAGGCAGTTTCCGATCAGAGATGCCGTTGAGGATGAAGTCATGGCACGCATTCAGAATGAGCCCAACACTAGCACTCGTCTGATTGCGTCGCAACTTGATTGCAGCAAAAATACTGTCCATCGAGTATTGAAAATCCACGATCTCTATCCATTTAAACTGCAAAAGGTGCAGCATCTACTGCCTGACGACGCTCCTCGGCGGCTCGAGTTCTGCGAGTGGTTGCTCCGTCAAGCGGATGAAAACGCTGATTTTTTAAGTATAATCTTCACGAGCGATGAAAAAGGATTTTCGCGCGAGGGGACATTCAATCCTCGTAATAACCACGAGTGGAGCGAACAAAATCCCCATGCTACGCACATCAGAGGATATCAGCAGAGGTTTGGTGTTAATGTTTGGGCAGGTATTCTTGGCGACCATTTGATTGGGCCGTACGTTCTACCTGATCACCTCAACGGGAATAACTATCTAGTTTTTTTGCGAGATATTCTGCCCGAGCTGCTGGAAGATGTACCCCTCCAGTTGCTTAGAGAGGCCTGGTTCCAACACGATGGTTGTCCAGCGCATTTTGCGCGCACCGTGAGAGGTTACCTCGACCAAACCTACAACAACAGGTGGATTGGTAGAGGTGGTCCCGTCCCTTGGCCAGCAAGGTCGCCGGACTTGGCCCCCCCTGGACTTTTTTCTTTGGGGCGAAATGGAACGGTTGATCTATGCAACTCCTGTGCCGACCATGGAGGACCTAGTTGCTAGAGTTGTGGTGGCAGCGGAATTTTTCGCGAACAATCCAGGCGTGTTTGTTCGGGTGCGCGAATCCTGGCTCGACAGGTGCAGAAAATGCATCGAAATGCATGGTGGACACTTTGAGCATTTGCTCCACTAATTAATAATAAATTATTTGTAAAAAAGCCTCCTTGTTTTTCTTTCTAATAATAATGAACATTTCAATAAAGTTTTTAATAAAAAAAATTTCTCGAAAACGGAGAGATACGAAAAAATATCAAGTGACAAAAAAGTTGTATTTTTAACTGAGCTTTCTAAAAAATATATAAAATTTTTTAAAAAAGCCAGCAGCGTACATTTTTTGTCATTTTTATTCGTGACACTGTCCCCCGGGGCGCCACTGGAAGTCATAATTAACATTTAATTAGTGCTAACTGAGCGTCTTATTAAAGCTTACATCACTAGCAAATTTCAAGAAAATCGGTTAACGTGTCTTTGAAATATTAATAAAAAAAAGTTTTTTGAAAAAAACTTTGACACCCTGTATTTTGAAAACCATGCACTTCCGGACATCAGTCTCTTATCTCAAACTGCTTGTCTATGGTTCCTCAATATGCCCCAGAAGTTTTTTCCAATTGAGAGGGGACACCCTGTATATTGAGATTATGAAACAGTTCATTCGAAGATTGAAGTGGAAAATTACCTTCTTCACTAGGGGGTTACGTGGGTTCATTTCTCTTGATGATTTTTGATGGATTTTTGAATAATTTGTCGCCAAGTTTATGCATGAATGACACTTCTTGTTTATGGCAGAGACTTGATAAGTATTTTTGTGAGTGTGTTGCGCGGGTAATTGTCTAATTTATGTATGTAACTCATGAATTATTTCGTATATATGGAAATTCAGGTAGTGAAATAAAAATAATCATAATAAATTTTGAATAATAATAATAAATATTTATTTGGGAACAGATAATTACAAGATACATAGGGAGAAAGGAAATTAACTAATTAAAATGAAAATAATACAGGGTGCGGATTTGGTTCTTCAACCAACTTGATGAAACCAAATTATGTGAAAAATCTCATTTGTGTATAAAGAGGCAGGTCAGTATGAGCCTTCGGGGTGCGTGAATTATTGGCTAGTTTTTGAGGGATTTCCTGACTAAAATCAAAGCTAGAATTTTAGTTGCACTGAACTCTACTATAGATTATATATCAGCCCCAATTTCAAAATTTCAACCAGAACATGAATATGTAAACTATTTTTCACATAATTTCTAAAACATACCTTCATTTTGAGCACATATAATTATTCCAGAAAAAGTAAATCGATATCTAGTTTGAGAAAATTTTTATAAAAGCTTGTTTTGAAATATATTGTTTCACGTTTATTTTATTCAAACCAGGATGTCTTCTAAAATGATACCTAATTGATGAATTACATCAGAAAGTAGGTATAGAAATTTTCTGGGAAAATATTCAAGTTGGAAATTCTGAATTCAATTCAACATAATATAATGTCAACGTAATTTCTGATGATATAGAAAAGCTTCTCGAAACGTATATGGACACTGTCCAACTATCATGCTGAAGGATTTTCAATCTATCATTTAACTATATATAAGTTTCTTCGGGTATAAAATGTATGTTCTACCATTTTTTCTAAAAAAATTTAATTCGTATGCTATATGCGTTAGTTGATTTGTTAGATTTGATCAATATCGATCCCAGAGAGAATATTTTCGAGACAATATACACTATTTTTTTATTTTGGTTTCATAATGAACTCATTATGGAACGCAAATGCCTATCGAAATAGCCTCCGTTTACTGAGCCATTTTGGATTTGATGATACTATATAGCAGTGAAAAACTCGATCTTTTTATGGATACATTTTAATTCAGAATTTGATTTGATTTAAATGGACCAATAAAAACAATAAGAACATTGAAATTTCCTTCGCTGGTATTGCAATAATCAAAATCGCTCAACAGTAAACTTGTGCGTCAGATTTTAAATATTTCAATGTCATCATTGTTACCAATCGAAGATGTTTCTGTTATTTATCGATATTAAACTTGTCATTATACTATTTTGACACTACACCTTTTTCAATTTCAAAAATTTTCAAAAATGGTCAATTGTATTTCCAAATAATCATTTGGGTTTCAAAACGGATCAATTGTATTTCAAATTAGTCAATTCAATTTCAAAAAGGATCAAATGTATTTCAAAATTATCAATTCAATTCCAAAATGCGTCAATTGTATTTCAAATTAGTCATTTGGGTTTCAAAAAGCATCAATTGTATTCCGAAATTATCAGTTCAATTTCAAAAACTAACACTTTTAATTCCAAAAAGGCCATTTGTATTTCAAAAAATATCAAATGTATTTCAAAATGCATCATTTAAATTTCAAAACTGAAGAAGCACAGGCAAAGGTTAGGTTAGGTATAAGGTGATATTTTCATTCACCCTGCTATAGGAACGCTCCTGGTTCCTATCAATATCACATATTAGATTGTAGTAGACTGTTTTTGAAATAAAAATGATAAGATATGAAATTGAAATGATGAATTTTGAAAATGAAATGGAATTTTTTGAAATTAAATTGATTAATTTGAAATACAATTGACGCATTTTGAAGTTGAATTGATAATTTTGAAATAGATTTGATACTTTTTGAAATTAAATTGATTAATTCGAAATACAATTGATACTTTTTCAAATAAACTCGACGCTTCTTGAACTACAATTGGAAAAGTTGTAGTCTAGTCGAGATCGAAAAGATACGCACAATATTTTCTATCTAATTTACTGGATCCAGAAATTGGTATCTAATTCCGAGACACCAATTCAAAAACAAGTCGTTCTTCAACCAGAGCTCACGTGTTTCTATTAAATATATGTTTATTACTGAAACATGCTGTTGAGATTGATCGACATAAAAAACAACCCCTCGGAAATAATATATCAAGCGAGATGTAGCCGAACGCCACATTTATTTAGACAAACGGAGCATTTATCAAGCAAGGTTTATTTCCAGACCGCTAATCTGCGCTCTTTGCCTCACGTATTTGATTAATATCGAGGAAGATGCGCCAGGCTCAAAACAGATAAGCTGCTCTGTACAACAAACAACGTGTTTGAGCACTCTCATCGCACCATTTGAGGCATCAGGCAATGCAGATATGAATATTTTGGGCAGTATTATCAGAGTTTCATGGAACATGAAATGGTTCTGACACGTCATATGTTTCCTTTCCAAGGTCAAATGCGTGAGTTCATCTATGAAACTCACCTGGATACTAGCCCGAACTTGATTTTCTTTCTATCTTCTACTTAGTTTTCAACGATGTCAGCAATGTTTTTCACCAAATCTCGGATAACATCAAAATTTCTTTTTTCATCACCGGTTGGTTCCATTTTCAGAGAAAATTCCTCTTTGCAATGCTCAATACATCGGTCAAACAAGTAGAACATTTCATGAGTAAACATGTTGAGATCATCATGGATAAATCTAAATATTTCTACAAAGAATATGTAACACTTTCATTTGCAAACCATAACCTCAATTTTCAACATTCTCTCAAAATGGATAACAACTTGAAAATTTTGAATATCTGTCAAAAAGGACTACTCCCCATCCTTTCATGTAGGAATTTCTAAATTAACTATAGGTATTATGGAAGACCACATGGGAATTCCGGTGTACAATTGATAGGAATTCCGGGGAATTCCTTTTTTTTTACGCCAGAAAAAATACGAAGTGTTCAAGAAAATCTGATAAATTCTCATCAAGTTCATTCCCGTCTTTTTTTTTTAGAAAAAACAATTTCTGCTGACTCTGTGATTTTGTAACTTTAGTAGTTTGTATATGAAGGCTATATTTTGAAATTATTTTGAAATGTACAGAAAAGATGTTCCAAAAAATTGTGGCATATCAATGTTAATTATCTTGTTTCTTTTGGAACACCCTATATTTTATTGCTTTATCAGATTCTGTCTGAAAATCTGATTTTATTATCATACTTGGGGTCTAGCTGTAACGATTTCAGAAATATAGGGTGTGAAAATTTGGGATGTTTCAACATAAGGAATATTTTGTGTAGGACCTATTCATTATTGATCATCAATTATTTATATTCGAATAAAAAAGAATACAGGGTGGTTCATAATTCTGAACCTCCACATATGTGATTCAGTTAAATATCATTAGATAATAGGTCACGAGTTAGGATAAGGCCATGTAAGCCGTTTTGACCGAGGTTTTGACCATTAATAGTTCTGACACAAAAAAATTATAAAGCTGAAGAATCTTGATTTTCCAAACCATATATCTTCTCCCTAGACTCCAAGTATGATATAAATCGATGAAATAAGCTTTTCAGGAAGAATATGCAATCAAATACATGGACTTCCATAAGAAACAATATAGGTAACTTTTATATGAAACAATTTTTGGGAAATCTTGTATATTTCGAAATACTTTCAAAATTTACCCTTATCAACGTACGAACTAGTGAAATGGAAAAAACTTTGGAAATTTTGCAGATTAGCTTTAAATCAAAAAAAACTTTTTTTCATCATAGAAATAATGTAGCAAATCGACATAACTTTCAAACGGATTGACCAACTTTCAACTTCGCTCATACCAATCTGCTTATTTTTTTCCATAGAATCCGTTTCTTCAATCGAAAAGATCGAAATCAAAAAAAACTTTTTTTCATCATAAAAAAAATTTAGCAAATCGCCATAACTTTCGAACGGATGGAACAATTTTCAACTTCGCTCATACCAATCTGCTTATTTTCTTCTATAGAATCCGTTTCTCCAATCAAAAAAATCGAAATCAAAAAAACCTTTTTTTCATCATAGAAATAATGTAGCAAATCATAACTTTCGAACTGATGGACCAATTTTCAACTTCGCTTATACCAATCTGCTCATTTTTTCCATAGAATCCGTTTCTCCAATCGAAAAAATCGAAATCAAAAAAAACTTTTTTTCATCATAGAAATAATGTAGCAAATCATAACTTTCGAACTGATGGACCAATTTTCAACTTCGCTCATACCAATCTGCTTATTTTTTTCCATAGAATCCGTTCCTCCAATCGAAAAAAATCGAAATCAAAAAAAACTTTTTTTCATCATAGAAATAATGTAGCAAATCGCCATAACTTTCGAACTGATGGACCAATTTTCAACTTCGCTTATACCAATCTGCTTATTTTTTTCCATAGAATCCGTTTCTCCAATCAAAAAAATCGAAATCAAAAAGGACTTTTTCATCATAGAAAAAATGAAGCAAATCGCCATAACTGTCGAACGGATGGACCAATTTTCAACTTCGCTCATACCAATCTGCTTATTTTTTTCCTCGTAAATCCCCCGGAATTCCGAGTATTATCAACATTTAGTTTCAAAATTCCATCGTTATTTGTTCAAATCTCGGTTCAAATTGACATATTTCTTCCGGAGGAATTCCGGGGAATTCCAGGAAATTCCAGGGGAATTCCGGCTTATAGGAATTCCAGTGTACACATTTTTTCCTAGTGGTCAACCCCTCGGTTCTTTCTCTCAATGAACATGTTCATTTTGATGGTATTGAATCCTTCAATTCTTCCCCTTTCACATAGAATGTTGATTTCAATTTTTCATTCAATATACTTACTGTCATTGTTCCCCTCTTTTACGTCAATCACCTTCAGCATTCTCCTCACAATTCACATAATGTACAATGTGATATGAATTCGTTCATGTTCACTTGTCAGTCAATGTTCCATGCCTTTAATGCATTTAATTTATGCATAAAACACTAAGAAGGTAACGCGGTGACGTCAGTTGACAGGATCACATTGCCGCATAGGAATTGAGCAATCATTTACAGTTGAAAATCTCAGTTTTATCCACTCATATTTCTTCACTTGAAACTATATTCTATCGAATCATGTTGAAATGAGCTCTCTGTGAAGCTTTTGTTTCATGTTAGTTCCATAAAACCTGATTTTTATTTTTATACGTGACCTCTTATCTACTAAGTAATCACTCAAGTTTTGTAATTATGAACCGATCCTATTGAGAATAAGTATGTAGTGGATTTCGGGGTCGCAGATTGACAGTTTTTGGTCAAAATTCATGGAATCGAAATGGCGTCTCCAAAATAGTCAGTTTTGGGTAGGTGCTCAAATTCAATAAAAATTTGTTTTGAGGTATATTATTAAAGTATAATGCTAAGAAGTGCAAAATAAATTGAATCAATTTTTTAAAATAAAATAAGTTCTCATAAAAATTGACCAGGAATACAAAATAGGCAAGCTTACGTCATGTTTGCATCCATTTTAGTGTATTTGTATAAAAGCCTGTTTTCAAAAATATATTTTAAGTTTATTTTCTACTTTTGTGTTTCCTTCAGTTATTCTGAGGGCATAGGAAAAGGTATATGATGTAGGAAAGATTTATGTGAATTTAAAATTGAATCCAACTCACTTTCGACTGCGCTGAACAAAACACAGTCGTCTGTTCACCCAGCCTTTATTATGACATAAAATGAATGAGCGAAACTCGTTAGGCGAAATCCGAGCAAATCGAATGGCGCAACATCAAAGTTGGTCTTCAAAAACCACCATCGAACCTGCCGGGGCCGGCATTGTTAGAAGGCACAAAAACGAACGTCGCGAAGAATTCAAAATCAATTCGAGTCGCAGCGACATCAAAGCGACGTGTCAAACGAGTGTGTACCGATACGAAAGGTAAGACTTTGAGAAGCGCGCTCGTAAAGCTGCAATTGTAAAATTTTATTATTCAAAGAATGGACGATGAAAGTTGCATGAGCCATGAGCGCGCTAATCACGTGATCGAAACGCCTGTGCGAGCGGCTATTCCGCTCCTAATATGGCCACCACTATTAATAACAATAAACTCGATGTGGCTGTAATAGTGGTGCGAGAGCGCAGAGCGGTCGCAGAGAGATCGAAGTCGGCCGTGGAGGAATTCCAAACTACCCATTATCATTTGTTAGCGTTTGCGAAGCCAGCATGGCCGACTACGGACAAAAACTCGGACCACCGCTATAGGGCGTTTGCGAAATGCGCCGATGACGGGATGTCTCTTTGGTCGAGACCATAATTTCATTGAAAATGACCAGGAAGTCCATAAGGCAACGAGAGGACGAGCAACTTTGGTGGGAACATTTCGCATCACTGTGAAAATGCGTTTTTCTACCACCACGTATGAAAATGTCATAGAGCACAGTTTTGTTATTTGGATAGTAGCTCATATCACCATGGTGTTGTTATATGAGAGAAATAAGCAACACACGTGTTGAAATGAAAAATATCACACGCTCGCCCGAATTGATAGAAATAATTAGGTATATTAGTTGGTACTCACTGTCAATATAAAAGCGTTCTCAAATCAAATTTATATTATTCATTGAAATTTCTGTCTTGTTTCGAAACATACCGAGAATTCTTTAAGTATCTATTGATTTCAATGTGCCAATGGTAACATAACCTCTGAATTCACTTTGATAAAAATAAGGGTCAGTGACTGAAACTATTTCTATACATGTCTGTGGATGTTGATGACAGAAGGTCAGATCATTCAAAAGAGTACGGCTACAGTTTTATGCGCGGCTTGCATCAGTTGCATGTTGCATCATAGGGAAAAATCACGAAACGCCAGATGGCGCTGTAAATGACAAAATGTCGGATCGAGGGGTGAACAACAAATAATCTGTCATTTGATCTCTTGTTAAACCAAAGTTTTTATTGAAGAGAATTTCAGTTATCTCAGAGATTTAAGTCGATTTTTCGTACTCGACTATTGGATTGAAGTTGTATCTAGGGTTTGTTGACGACGTTTCAGTTTTATTGTCACTGGATTCTTGTTAAATGCCACCAAAGTCCAGGTGTGTCCAGGTATCAATTTCTGTTTTTATTTGAAGTTTTTTAGTTCTTAGTTCCTGAAATTGTTTTTAAAATGCCTGTGTGAAAGTCGAAATATCAATTTCGAACATTTCGGATATTATGTGAAGTGAAAGTGTTTCAGCAATCACACAATTGGAACTAAAGGCCTCAATGAAGAAATCATAAAAAGTTTTGTGTATGAGATCCTCCACAATTCTCACATGAAATCTCCATGAAACTAGCTGAGATATGGGTTTATTTTAATGTTCCTGCAAAGTAGATTTATTGTTAATGTTGTATAATTCAATTTTGAAAAGATTTATTGGCCATTTCGACTGGAAGCATATAAGCTCCACCTTTTTGACATCAGTTTTCTTTTCTGTGTTGGTTTGTTTTTATTTTCAGGAACCTAGATTATATGGTAATGTATTCAAATAGATATTATACCTATTAGAACAAAGTGAAGTGCAAAAACTACCTGGAAGTGACAGTTGATATAGATTCATCATTTTGTGGAGATTTGATCTCATTTCAAAGAAATGATATAGTGTTCAAATAAATTACCAAAAAAATTCATAGTTTTATTGGGTAAACAAGAGTAAATGGCTTTCTCTAGCATACCATATGTTTTTTGGGAAATGTAACACAATAATAACAAATCAGTATTCAAATCTTTTAATCATTGGTGAATGAAATAGATTCCCTTAAGACTGAGAAAGACTAAAACTCATAAAAAATTCAATAATAAAACATTCTTGAACATGTTAAATTCCTAAATCCAAATAATACTGCCAAGCAAGCAGATGATAAATTAGTCTTCCATTTACACAACACCAGAATCACCCAAAACTTCATATCATTATCAGGAACATTGTTGTGTGTTATATAGGTTGTTGTTGGTGGAATTCTACAAGATCCATCACATGATCATGTTAATCATCATCCAAGTGTAGATCTTTCATCATGTCTTCTTTATAAATCTTCCCATACATGTTCATTTCCATGTTACTCCAACTGCATATGATTATTTGATATTTGCCTGAGCCTGTAATAAATTACAAAATGATTAAAATGAACCAAATGAGGTGGAGAAGAGGTGGTAGCATAGCGACAACAATAATGAAAAATCGAACTTACCACTGAAAAAATCATCATGAGTGCTTGCTACAAACATAAATTCCGAGACAGCTTTTTCTATCTTCAAGATCATCTTCCATTTCTAGGCTACTTGCCTTAGGATTTAGGTTTCCCCAAATCCTGCCCATCTTTTGCTTCAGAATTTGAAGGAAATTTATGCAAAGCCTTGAGTATGTAGAGCATTGTGGAACAAGCATATTTTTCGCGATTTTATCTCCATATCACCTCTTCTAATCTTTTGCATTTTCAGATTGTGTGGTCTATTAACAACAATTCTTCACAAAATATCATCAAAATACAACACTTTCAATGCTTAATAATCACTGAAATTAATAAATAAAGTTCACACTTTACCCATATGAACATATGGAGGTTAGTTTGTTGTTCACCTCTCGAGAAGTTCATGCGATCAATTATAGATGTCGCCCACTCCGTGATTTTTCCCTATATCACAGTATCACAGATGTTCGCACTACTATTTGACAATGAGTCAAGGACGCTCTAACTCGTACGCGCTTGCGCTAGCAGGCGTATGGTTTCAGTTATCAATAAAATTGTTTGTCCAATCAAAACTCATTCAATCAATCAGTAATTCACATAAAAAGGAATTTTCGGAGACGTATTCAAATATCATCTTGAATATGGAAATAAACAGTACTTGATATCTAATCAAAACCACCTGAAATCATAGAGACCGCTCAAGTTACATCTTTGACAAGACTTCCCGCGGAATGAAAGTATTCGGATTCGTAGGAAAAATAGTTTACAAAATTCGTTGGAAAGTGCATTTCCTACACTCGTTACGTGTGAAATATGTCATAGCGCACACTCCGTTATGTTGCTTGAAAAAAATCACACGTGTTGTAATGCACACTCCATCATGTATGGATAAAAATTAGGTGCATGGTATGCTGGTTGGTAGTCACTATACCACATTTATTAAAATTTCTGACAATTTTCGGTTAATAACTGGGTTGGTGGTCGAGTGCGTTGAGGCGCTGGCCTTTTGGACCCAGAAGGTCCGAGTTCGAATCCTGGCGCAGCTATTGGAAATATTTATTTCTGTGGCATCGTTTAGCGGGAGGAGATAGGTGACTAACCGAACATTCTTGGTACCTAGATTTCAATCCTTCGGACTCTCAACGATAACCAGCCGAAGTGCTTCGGATGACACTTAAAAAAAGCTAAGGTCCCCGTCCTCAATGAGACTTCCAGGGTTGCTTCGCAACTGGGTTCGCGGTCAAAAACACTTTTCAAGCACTTTTTTTTCAATTCGTAACTAATTTCCCTGTATCAATGAGACATAACTTCCAAATCAATTTGAGTACGGCTTGCATAACAGAAGTTTAAACTTTTCACATTTGAGATGCACTACCAACTTATATTTCTCGGTTGATGTAAATACGTACTGCTGTATTTCTGGTTGAGTGATTACTGGCGAGAACGAATAGTAGGTCAAATTTGATGTAACTTCCATATTTGAATATATATGCTTATGATTTCAAATATCAATGGAAATGTTCGTGCAATGGATTCGAAAACAGGCTAGGATAGGAGGTACTTATACACCAGTTATTGTGATTCTATTTAGTATTGGGATATTTCGTTATGAAGTATGATACTGCGTAGCAGAAGTGTTCAGGTCTCAGACTCGATACTCCAGTCCCTCTTTTTGCTAGTTCATCTCCCATTTCACTAATCTCCACTCAATTGTGTCCTGCAACTATATCGTTCTTGCCTGGTTCATTCAGTTTCTCTAGGCACTCCCAAACCATCTTGGAGTTGATTACATGGGAGTTCAGAGCATCAATGGATGCTTGGCTATCTGACTTGATGATAATCTCTTATTTAAAAAAATTTCTTTCCATATTGTACTGGACACATTTTCAGATGACGTGGCATAGACTTCCGCTAGGAAAATGCTGGGGAATTTGCCTTAACTCTCGGAGTAATTGGATTCCAGGCTCATATAATCCTATTCCAGTACCTTCTGCTGTTCTAGATCCATCTGTGAACCATTTGATGGCAGTTCTCTTTAGTCTAGCGATGGTGTCTTAACTCATTCGCCCTTGATACTCAGCTCTGTGAAGAGAAACGACAAATTTTTCATCTTGATTCAGTCAAACCTAGAGTTGATTATGTGTATTTGAGTTTGAGTTTTGAATAGCAAACATCTCGTAACAATTAGAATCATCCTCATCCTCTCGCACTTCCTATTCCCCAACCATTTCGCCACAATCTCCTCTTGTACGATGAGACCGCTGACCGAAAATTCCTTTCCAGGTATGGTTCCAGAACGCCCGAGCAAAATGGCGGCGGATGATGCTGAAGCAGGAGGGCAAATCTGGCGGCGACAAGGGCTCGGGGGCTGAGAGCATAAGCGACATGGACCTCTACCCCCACGGTCCCGCCTCTATGGGCAGCACCATGTCCATGAACCCGCACAGTCCGCCCTTCATCATGCCCACTGGCAGCCCTTCCTCACTGGACTGCTCGTGAAGGGTCCTTCGGGGCAACTGATGGGACTCGAGTAATGTCGGGAATGTTCGGGAGACGGGATATGAGTGTATCTGAGGGGGCAGGGAAATCCGCTGATGGACCTGGATTGGACGCCGAAGGGATGGAAAATGAGGCAACACGGGAAAATATTAGTAATCGCGACGAAAGTTCTTGTAAGTGGAGGCACAAGCATTCAATTTTGTTAACCTAGCAATGTTATATCGTTACGACAATAATATGGATTGTCATGTTAACAAAATGATGGTCATTATAACAATATAGGAAGTTGTTATGGTGACAAGATTATATAGGTGTGCCCAAGGTGGATATATAATGGTGAAACAGCTTCCTTTTGACAAGCAATAGACAAAGAACTGTCTGTCTTTAGCCCACTCCTTCATTTCAAACCGTAGTAATATTTTCCGAAGTTACCAAAGATGGCGCCATATCTTGTGTTGGTAAAACAGAAACTGTACATCTGTCATCTCTCCGTCAGTGTCATCTGTTCTAGGAGAAAAAAGACTGGGAAGAGACAAAATATCAATAATTATTCCAGAATCACTGAAAAATATAGTGTTTTAATATCGTTTCAATTCCGCAATAATCGATGTTACTGCCATTTTTATTGACGTCGTGAAAATATTACTACCTTCTCGAACGGTCTACAAGTTTTTCACCATCCTATATCTACACTAACTTTTCGCATGAATTTGTTCAGAAAATGTTCAGGATCCTCATCTCTATCTAACACATCATATTTGGCATCAATTATTATTGTACCTGCACAATTTTTTTAGTACCTATATCACTTCCCAACGAATAGCAAGATCGATTATGAAACTAAATGTTTTGGGAATGGAAATTACACTGAACATTCTACTTATATAACGAATTTTCAATTCAGTTTCGTAGCAAAGGAATTGAGAATGGCACTTAATGAGCATTAGAAAAAGATTCAACATTAAGTTTTGTCAATTGAAAATCAGACAACAAAGCGAATTGAGTGATCCAGTATTCAAAATATGTCAACAGGGAGATGAATCCTATATGATCCTTTTTCTCACATTATCGTTACTGCCTCAGTACGTCGATCTTGTGTATACAGAAAGCTCTAGAAATCATAGAAAAATTTAATTCAACCATGGTTAAAACTGGTGCACTCATTCCGAAAGTATGTTATAAGCATAGCTCATTGCCATCCAGGTCTATTGAAGTTCTTTTATTGAGGCTGATGGTCATGACTAAATGGACTTATGGGCAGGATGAACTTCTTGAAAATTATATTATCGTAAAAACAACCACACAGGAACGAGCATCTGGTTAGTATAAGCTCAAACGTACGATCTTGTGACCCTTGCAATGTTTTCTGTTGAAGTGACCACAATTTTGTTAGCATGACAATGTTCATGATTAAAGTATGTCTTTCCAACAAATTAAATTGTTAGAGTCGAACCAATATGAACTGAGTATGCGGTTATCTAGTTCATATGGAAAAAGTTTCAATATTTGTGACGATCAGCGGATATATCCAGTGATAAGAAACTTATCCTATAATAGCAGTAGTTTTTTTAAACAGCACATTCTAAAAGGCTGATGAGGTGTATCTGGTAGCAGGACCGCCGAATGGCATGATTTTTTTTCATTAGATGGACACTCGAAAATACCACTAGACCACCAAATTTCCTGTTGTTTGTCGAAAATCGAGAAAAAAATGCGACTTTTTAGAAAAAATCTCACTACACCTCTGGATATCAAATACTTCGAAATGGTTTAGCAAAATTACGTCGAGACCCGTTGATTAATAAAAATGTTATAATGTTATCGAAATTTTGACCACACCACTGATGGATTCAAGAAGTCTCAGTTTATAACTGATCGGAATTTTCACAAAATCCGTTCATCAATTGAAAATTAGAGAGGATGTAAAATTGAATGATATGTCGTTCAATGGATAATTAGCAAAATTCTGACTACACTGGTTTCGGAATGACTTATACCAAAGTTTGATTCAGATAATTCTATTAATGAGGAAGTTATGGAAAAATCGAATTCAGTTCACTCCGATGACAATCGGGAAATATGTATTTCATAAAACTGCTTCCATTTTAAATGGTCCACGCTGTATCTTCTTCTGGTACTAGATTTTTCTATTCTAAAAGTTGTGTATTTGACCAGTCCTCTATTCATTTTGTTTTGTATATATAATTTCATATTGTCGATGACGATTCCAGTGAAAAAATTGTTCCTATAGCCTATATAGTAAATTAAGTTGCACATTGAACATTCTGAGCATGGAAGTTAATTCAGCACGTGTTATGAGAGATTCATTGAAAGATGGACAAGCTTCTTGCTGGAGTATCTATAACTTTCAATAAATAGAGTTTTTTTGATTAACTGTTTCTATAAAAACACCATTGTGAAAAAGTATATTTATTTTGAATGGCATAGTACTATCATAAGAAAATATATGGACACCTATTTGATCAGTATCGATTGCTGCGTGCTAAAAAATATCTGAGATAATGTAAATGGATCATAAAACTGCTAACACATTTGTATGAATCTGACATATCAATCAGCATCACGCAAAAATATCGCATAAAAACTCACCCTTTTATTTTTTTTGCACACGCGTGAGATGAAAAACCAACTTGATGAAATGTCTTCCTGTGAATTGCCAAAATTGTCCAATTATCAGAATGTATCCGAAAAATGTCATGAATACATGCAGTGTACTGAAGAAGCCTGAATACACATTCTGATGGCATACGTGGTTATGGTAATCATTTGAAAAATTGGCGAAATTTTGCTGAATAAGTTCGAATGAATCAGTTGTTATATAGATCATATGACTCAATAATGAGAAAGTGTTCATATCGTATGGCATCATTGTGATTTCAGGCTTTTTCATTGTTTTATGCTTTGTATATGTGATGGTTTAAACAACACAGAACTGTAAATAATTTTGTCTATAAATTTATTATACTAGATATTTATGTTATAGTGCTACCTGCAAATTTATTGTAAATAATGGTGGTAGCGCATTCCTATTAATAAATTAACTTGAGATAGAGATCAGCCTTTTATTTAAAATAACCTTCACCCATTAGTTATATTGTAGATTTGGAGGCTGATGTATGAAATTGATTCTTTGAGAAAAAAAAGAAGAGGAAGAGAATTTAAATACATTCTAGAGAATGTATCACACTCCCCTACTAAGGACGGTATTTGTTAGTTGCAAGATGTCATTTCAGACTCAAAAATTGACTTGACCAGTGTTGCCAACTCGAAATCTCAAAAATCTTAAAATGGCTTCTTTGAAAACACCAGAAAATCACAATATCTGGTTAAATGAAAAACATGCGCCGCAGGCGAACATTTTTGAAAATCTAGTGGTTTTCTGGCGGTTTACCACGATTTGAACCACTAGATTAACTCCAGATAATGGCTATAGTTGCTAGTTCTATTGGTAAAACTGGAGCGCACTCGGTGTAACGATGGATTTATGCAGAGGTTTTAAGTCGTGAGTTTTAAGTCTCAAGTTTCAAGTAATAAGTCATAAGAAGTTCATCCATTGGTTTTTAATGTAACCATTTATACAGCTGTCATAAGTTTTAAGTCCTAAGAAAAGTTGGCCAACATTTATCTCTTATGAATTACGACTTAAAACTCGATCGATTTGCGCATGTGTCTGATTTTGCAAAAGGGTATCGTAACAAACAGCAGGAGTTGAATGCATGTAAAGCAAATAGACATAAATAAAAATAGCATTGAGGCTGGAAATTTGGATTGAATAAAAGGAAATGACAAAAATAAGCACACGAAATAACAGGATTGACACTATTGGCAGTCCTTGAAACTTCTTGCATAAATGGTAGATTTTTCCTTACGACTTAAAACTTAAGACTTAAAACTAACGACTTAAAACCTCTGCATAAATCCACCGTAAATGTTTCTGCTTAATCGAAAAGGGTTCTACTTATGTAATTTATGTCAAACTTAAATCTATGCTAAGCATGAAACATGAGACATGAGAGCTCAACATGACGTTGACGATTTGACAAATATATCGAAATTGTGATCCGTGTCATACGCATGCGTCAACTGTCAATTAGTAGTGAAATCTGTGGCAGAAATCAAATATGGAAGAAATCTTAGAAATCACCAGATTTCCACATGTGTCATGAAAAATTCACAAAAATAACCACCATCCACTAGATGCAATTTTTTGTCACAAAACGATAATTCAAACCACCAGTTTTGGTGTAAAATCCACTAAGATGACAACACTGGACTTGACCTGGGATTTTTAATGAATAAGCTTGTGGCGTTCTGTTTTTGTGATCACGGTGAATGTGCTTTTTGAAAAATTCGATGGAGAGGTGTCGTTATTATTGTTGACGTGACAAATAAATATATATATATAATAATAATAATATGAATATGAATATGTTATCCGCAGGAAGAACGCCGTATGTTCCGCAGAATATTAGTACTTTAGGCTTTGTATAACTTGATTTTGATGTATGTCTGAATTGGCAATTCGTGCCAAATAATGATGCGGTTACTAAGTTCGACGAACAATGAACGCAGTAAAAATAGGTTCTGTAGGCGAACTTACTGTGTTCATCTCAAGAAAGTGGATTAGACTGCATTTTGCCTACATTTTCACGGTAATTACTTCTCAGTATCATATATTAAGTAAGTTCCGAAGTTCATTCAGATAATTCATTGGGACCAACTAAAATGCATACAAAACATGAATAATGACACGTCAAATGGTTTTTGAGTTGAGTTGGAAAATAGTATATTATGATACATGTTTTATAAGACGCTATTTTGTCACACACAAAGTGAACAAGTGCGACAACGTGTCTTATAAAACGTGTGTCATATGCAATTTTTTCTATTTTGAATTGATTTGAAGAAAAAAATGGATTTAATATCGATAAATAACAGAAACATCTTCGATTGGTAACAATGATGACATTGAAATAATTAAAATCTGACGCACAAGCGTAAAGCCCAGTTTACAGGTGAATGATTTTGATTATTTCAATACCAGCGGTGAAAAATTTTATGTAGTAATTGTTTTTATTGGTAAATTTAAATCGAATTACACTCTGAATTGAAATTTACCAATTAAAACAATCAGTTTTTCACTGCTAATATCACCAAATCCAAATCTCTCAGAAGTAAGCTGGGCCTAATTCTTCTGACTTTCATTTGACAGTTCGATTGTACCAATCTCCGAATAATAAAAAATGCGTATCGAAATAGAAGCTATTTCGACACCTTCAACATGATATCTTATTTGGGTTGAATATTAATAATTTGCGATCAGGACTGTATAGGTAAGTACACTAAAAAATATAAAATTCAGAAATCTCAAACCACTCTGTATATTTGTTTCAATTAAAGTTATAGGAATATTCGAGCTGTTCTGACCAATAATGAATATTTTCGATACGAAATATTCCCAAATTTGAAAAGTATAGATTTTTCACACCATATATCTCTATAATCATTCCCTCTAGAAAAATGCAATGAAATACAGGGCGTTGTATTTTAAATGAGAATGTTGGCAAAAAGTTTTTGTCGAAAAAATGCGCTTCTAAAAATAAAATCCGACTTTTCGAATACGAATTCATTCAATTTGGCTGATACACACTGTATGTAAAGCAACATGAAATAAGGAACAATCCTAAGCAACCTTCTCAATGGGTTGATTTATTCTATTGCGTTGAAGCGACCACAGTAACTCAGCCTCATTCTTCACTCTCTGGTCCCTTCGTATTCGCTATTGATAAATTCTTATGCTTCTACTGGAAACGAACCAATAAATAAGCAGAACTGAAACCGGATATACCAGCATTGTGAAGCGTACGACCATTGTTCATTTCATATTAACACAACGATCTTGTATGGACTTTTATGGTAGCTTGTCTCTCGAAAAAACCATTTTATCTGCGGAAAAATTTGCCACCTTACTTTACTACTGTCACTGGAGCGGTGCATATTCATCCAAGCGAATCGTTCATCATTATCTGATACTCGAATATTTCACGTATTTTCAGACTCCTTATAGATACACAACACAGAAAGTACCTGGGACTGAGAATATTTTGGAAAGTGTTCGGTGTTCCATTATTTTACCGAAAAACTTGTGTATTTCGATTCAGGATCCTGAAATATGCTGAATTGCTAACAACCACAGCTGTTTGTCATGAAAACACCCAGTATTTTCTTGTGCAATTTTGAATATTTACTGCAGATGAAGGAATTTAAAAAATTCCAACAATGATTTCCTGATAACATGTGGGCTAGTATTGGAGAGAATTTGAAAGTTCAGTTGCTGCTACAGGTTTAGACTCAAATCAACATTTTCTGCTAATGGTTTTGACAAGATCATTAGAAAATGTCCGCTTAGACGTTATATGGCCCCTCCTCCACGTTCGCTGATTAGCGATTTGGCAACCATTGGGAACGGAAGAGGTTTCCTATAAGTTTGTTGGTATGGAATCATTAGTTTATTTAGTGTCATCGCAGCATCTATCATAGGTTCATCCGAAGACATGAGCATTTCACTTGAATTTTGCTGTGAAGAATTTTAACGGAAATTCTAATTTAATGAAGGAAAAATTATGGTCTACAATCATATATCTCGCTCAGATATTCATGAACATGTGTTAAAAATCACTTAAATCGTCCAATATATTGCCCTATCTTTATTGTCAACCACATTGAGAAGTAGTTGTATATTTTACTGTTCAAGGGGATTTGATTCATTCAAATCCGACCTGTCATCATTCAATTGTTCGAGTATGAGTTAATTCCAAAGTAAACAGGCTTAACACCTTTTCCAACCCGCCCCTATATGTTTATTTTTGAGATTTATTCGAATCCTATTATTCCTTGCCAGCACTTGCTTGTTTATTCAAGCCATTGAATCTGTTACGGTACAGTGACGAAGATATTTCGGCAACAATTAATCAAAGTCACGAATTCATATAGTAAATGCTTGAAGTCACCAGGTTACCGATATCCTATGAACTTATTTCCTCAATTACCTTGTTTACTATTTTCAGTTCCTAATTTATTAATATTTTGTCGGTATTTGAACAATGTATTTTTTTATCGGAAAAAATAACTTTGATTTTGATATAGGATCTCTGGAAAAACCTTTTGGTAAGATTAGGTTATTGATTGCATCAGTCGAAAAACTAAACGAAATTCTAGTTGCTTAGAGATGGGCTCTTCCCATTATTCCACATTGGACCAATGAAATTAAACCTAGAGAATAAACATACCGTTGTTTTGTAGAAGTTACACTTCATGGCATTGGCTTCGAAGGAGTTGAATGATGATTGATGCTTGTTTGTCTTTGATGCATGATGTGTTAAATGTATTATTTGTATCATTGAACGTAAGGATTCAACGAGTTGAACCGATTCATAAAATGTGTTTGGTTTGTCTCAGTTTTGAGATTCCAGTTTTACACATTTTAAAAATTAGGATACCAGAAATACTTGGGATCTCTTGTTCGAATACAATTCTTGGAGATCTTAACCTGCTGACGCTGTTAGGATAGAGAAACTTTAACAAGGAGTGCCGATCTACTGCTGCCTTTGGATCACACTGTCTGGCTTGGGCTCTTTAATATGATTCCATAGCTTTAACAGTGGTTCCTTTGATATTTTAACTTATTACTTTATGTACCTTGAACTCTTCTTAGGCTTTCGATTCGTTATTATACAAAATGTGCAGTTTTTTCTCCTCCACCATTAGGATTTCTTCTACCAGATTACTTGAGTTGAACCTGCATACTCATCTCTGGTGATTAATACATTTGGAGCCAGAGTGGAATCACCCCAAAGAAGCTATATCCACATGGTTTTTTCTGTTCGAGCATCATGAGGGTGGAATTAGAGTTAATATAAAGAGCACCATCTACTATTCGACAAACTAGTACCTTTTTGCAGAGACATATTTCTATCTGTCAACCGCATGTTCACATAAAATGTGGACAACATCGTTTTTCTATTGTGCAACGCAAATGCGTGTCGAAATAGCCTCTATTTCGATACGCATTTTATATTATTTGGAGATTGGTACAATCGAAATGTCAAATGAAAGTCAGAAGAGTTAGGCCCAGTTTACTTCTGAGCGATTTGGAGATATCAGCAGTGAAAAACTCAATGTTTTAATTGGTAAATTTCGATTCAGAGTGTAATTTGATTGAAATTTACCAATAAAAACAATAACATTGAATTTTTCACCGCTGGTATTGAAATAATCAAAATCATTCACCTGTAAACTGGGCTTTACGCTTTTGCGTCAGATTTTAATTATTTCAATGTCATCATTGTTACCAATCGAAGATGTTTCTGTTATTTATCGATATTAAATCCATTTTTTTCTTCAAATCAATTCAAAATAGCAAAAAAATTGCATATGACACACGTTTTATAAGACACGTAGTCGCACTTGTTCACTTGGAACACTCCTCGCTTCGCTCGTCGTACTCCAAACAACGTGTGCGACAAAATAGCGTCTTATAAAACTTGTATCATAATATACTATTTTCTATTTTGGTTGTATAATGAAGTCATTGTGCAACGCAAATGCGTGTCGAAATAGCCTCTATTTCGATACGCATTTTTTATTATTCGGAGATTGGTACAATCGAACTGTCAAATGAAAGTCAGAAGAGTTAGGCCCAGTTTACTTTTGAGCGATTTGGATTTGGAGATATTAGTAGTGAAAAACTCAATGTTTTAATTAGTAAATTTCAATTCAGAGTGTAATTTGATTTAAATTAACCAATGAAAACAATAACAACATTGAATTTTTCACCGTTGGTATCAAAATCGCTCAACTGTAAACTGGGCTTTACGCTTGTACGTCAGATTTTAATTATTTCAATGTCATAATTGTTACCAATCGAAGATGTTTCTATTATTTATCGATATTGAATCCATTTTTTTCTTCAAATAATTCAAAATAGAAAAAATTGCATATGACACACGTTTTATAAGACACTTTGTCGCACTTGTTCACTTGGAGCACTCCTCGCTTCGCTCGTCGTACTCCAAACAACGCGTGCGACAAAATAGCGTCTTATAAAACTTGTATCATAATATACTATTTTAACACTGGCCCTTGGGCTCAGGAATCGAATATTAAGTGATGTTCATATCTGGTGACTCTGACAACTCCATTCAATGAGGAGAATCCATTCTATTTGACCCTCTGATCAATTCAACCTGAGTTCTACTATGATCTCGGTACTCCCAACAGGATATACGATATGATGAAGATAAGGGGTCCCTATTTAGATTTTGATATGCCCGTCATAGAGTAATATTGATAACTGTGGGAAGTGCACAGGCACTACCAAAAAAATCCGTCACATGCCTCGCACATGTGCCCACATATGTTGAAGTTCCGAAGGAACTGTGATTGATGACACCGCTGACCCGTGGCCGAATTGATAGCATTTCGGTTATTAATCGTTCCGTGTCAGGACTGAGAGGATTCATTCATGAAACCGTTTTACGAAAATTATTTCTGGCGAAACTATTGCGGCTTGTCTCGAATTGCGTTGTCAGAAGTGATGTATGGAGATTGTGGCCTTGGCGCTTGGCTGCCATGCATTCATCAGGAGCGGCCGTAATTGATTTTTCATTTTAGTTCATCTACACTGCGATGATGCTTCCGCTACAGCAAACTAAATGGGAGATTCAAACGAAAAACCAAGCACTACAGTGTTCAAAGATGTTCAAATGACAACTACTTTCCTGGCAAACATCGCCAACCTTGCCATTCAAAAATTGTTGAACACTGTGAGTTATTCTTTAATGTTATTCTGCCCAATTTGCAGTGTTTGGCTTTTCGTTTGTTACTCGAGCTTTATTCAGGACAGTTTCTTTCTTTCGTCGTATAGTGCAGTTAGATACGTGTGATGCTTTTTTTTCTGCTTGCTTGTTGTCATTCAAACACGAGTGAGAAGAAAAAAAATCAGAAGCAGATCATTGAATGTTTCTGAAACGTTTTCCAACAGCCGAGTTTTGAGAGTTTACATAAATATGTACAGTAATAATTTACTTTATGCACGACCTGGGTAAAATGGCACTTTATCGCCCGCCGGGAAATACATTATTAATTATTCGCATCCTAAACAGCGTTACTGATTTCTGGTAAAATACAATTCACACTTTCTTCATCACTGAAATGCATTTCGTAATGACTATTGTCTGTATTGACATCAAATATGGCTACTAGCCTATTTATTCTCCCACCAGTCTGAAACACGAGCAAATTGTAAATCCTTAATAACTCCCTTATTATAAGAGATAGAGAAAAAGTAAAAACACTGTCATGTAATGCTTTTTCGAGAGGAACAACATAGGCGTAGCAAAAATTATTTTAAAGGGGTTTAGAAGGTATTCAAGAACCGTTTTATTTCTATCATGCTTGAGAGGTGAAGAGGTATTTACAATAAAATATACTGGTCGTGCATAAAATGTTGTATGTATTTCGGGCGTAACTTGCTTTTATGGACCTATAGTGTTAATTGTCCTCGCTATCGCTCAGGCTATTACTTACACGCTGCGGTCCATAAAAGCCTATTTTACGCCCTTGATACATAAATAACTATTAGAGACCTACTGACTTCATCATATTCCATCTGGTTGTATAATCTGTCTCCAGTTATATTGTCCATTAGAAATCGCAACAACAGACAACCATTTCTACCAAAACATAATTAATTCTGAAATCTTGTGTGATATAAATAATAAACGTTTCCGTTTGTTGGACCTGAGTTCAAAGCACTTCTTTTCTTGACTCCATGCTACCGTCATATAATTCATCTGAAGCAGAAACATATTTTTCAACAGTTGCTTCATCTTCACCATGCAGATGAATTTTAAAATTACATCAGGTCACTATGGTGTTAAGTACCGAAAGCATCGCTTTTTCTCCACAGTCTAGTCATAACTCAGTGCAGCATTGCATAATTCATAAACGTCTGTTTTCTTAATTCCCAGACAAAGTATAATGATAATGCTTGAAGAAGTGAGTTTTATGGTGTAATCCTCATCTATAACAATGTACCGAGAAATTTAATAAATTCTTTCCAAGAACACTGATGCTCTCACGCGTAGATACCGTTAGGAAGATTGCAATGTGCATTAACGAATCTTGATAGAGATGATTAAGAGGTAGTATAGGTACGACGCAAAATACACATGGAACAATGTCTAATTTGGTTAACCATTAATCGAAAGTGATATGACTATTCTTGGTTTCATTAGGGAAAATGAAAATTGTGTCGATACACTAAGGGCCAATTTATGCATCATTGTCTTTATCCTAGTCTTAGTCACAGTCTTCGTCTTAATCATATAATCAAGTTAAAAGCATACATTTCAATGGGTGCATTTATGCAACATTTTTAGTCTCAGTCTTAATCATAATCATTGAAGCACGACCTTGAAAGTTACAAATTTTCAACTTTTATGCTTATGATTGAGACCACATATGAAATACGCATGCGTCAACCACGACCTGTCAATACAAATTACATTAAATTTGGTTTTTGTCACCAATATCGATGTATGTGGCAATAATTGATAACAAATATAATATTCAGATATAGATATAATCTCGAATATAATAATTGATAACAAATATCAATCGCTATCGATGGATTGTTAATTGTCATATCATAATTCTTAGTCTCAAGACTGTGATGCATAAACGTCCAAAATGATTGAGACTATGATTGGGACTGAGTTAAAACTATGACACAAGATTAGGATAAAGACAATGATGCATAAATTGGCCCTAAGTCAAATATTTTTAAATATCAGGATTTTCATTATCAATATTAGATCATTGATTGAAAGTACATGCACACTTCAGGCACCCTATAAAATGGAGAAAAATAAACATTCATGTCTCCTTTCCATCCACATTCTCCTGAGCCATTTAGAAAGACGCGTACGTCAAGTCTATAACGAGGAATTTTGTTCACTGTGCATACATACATAGATAGCAATGTAACTCTTGTCAACGATTCAGGTGAGTGGCTGCGCTTACATAATTCCACATATCTTCTCATTCGAAAGGCAGAAGCTGGACTTATAAATACTAATCAGTTATGGTATAGCAATGCTCATATGAAACTGGATGCGGACAGGCATCGGCCATCCAGTGCATACGTCGGACCACCTGCTGGTGACTACAATTATTTCGAGAAATCCATGTCCAGCAGTGGCACGTCGATAGAGTTGAGAAACTGAGACTGAGAGAGATTTGAGGAGAAAAATAGTTTTTTGAGGCTGTCATTAATTGCTCACGATAGACAGATCATTGACGTATCGGGTCACTAAAAAGAAAATACTTCACCCTTGGGTGATGAAATACTCATGTGACATCAGCAGGTTATAATATACTTACTTAAAGATAGAAAGAAATGGGAGATGGTTCAGAATGTCACTTCTTAGGTGTCACAAACCTCTACCGTGTTACGGTATAGGTACAATTATTTTACTTACTGGTGTAGATTTTATTCCAATTGTGTTAGAGGTATTTCTTGGGTGAATAGTGTATTTTTGATGAGTTGAATTCCAAATCAAGCAGAAATGCACTTTTCGAAACGTAAACTCATAATTTTCCGAGAAAACTACCCCTTTTTACATGATACTGGTGATGTAGAAATCGGAGCTAAGATACACACTTGGGCCACAAAACAAAAATATGAATGCTTTCGAATTTTTTGCCACCATATATAGTGAAAACAACCAAACTGAAAGAAACGCACAAACATATTTTTTTCTTAAATACGTGCTCTGTGATTTACAGTGAGAAGGAAATTATGGTTGATGAAGAAGTAGGTAGCAAATATCATGAATGGAAGCCGCTTGTTACTACTAACATACACACCAAGTCTCATCGAAATTTTGTAGACTAATAAGTGGTACACAATGAGAAATACAAATAGGTTGATATGTCCTATCTATTTTTGAACACAAAAATCACATGAAGCGACGGTATATTAGCTCTACCTCAGCTTTCCCTTTGGACAAAAAAATTATGAGAATAGGGATCGTATAACGTTGTACATTTTGACATTTTAGTGTAGCGCCACTGTTTGTTACCTACTACCCAATGCAAGTCTCGTCCTCTCCAACTCAATGTTTCATCACAATTCTCCCTTTTTGCATTACATTTGCACACGCAGCTTGCAGTTTCTCTTCATACAGTATGATATCATTGGTCTGATAAATGGTTGGTTGCAAAATCTCTTTTAAGAAAATACCATCGGGTATTTGTATAATCCTCATTCCCTGGAAATTTTTCTGTGCCATCTTTAACCATTCCTAAATAATTACCTAATTTTTTCGTGATTTACGTATTCAAAGAAATGCTGATATTTTTCAAGAGTGAGACACTGAAATTCGGTGAAAAACGAGGTAATATAATATAATTTGAGTCGTTTTATTTAGAGTCAACAACCGACTCACTGACACCGATTAACAGATCAATTTGTATAGGATCTACATGGCCGAAATATATAAATTGACATTTATTATCAGACTTTTCGATTACCTATAAGTATTCATCAAGTCAATTTCTAGTTCTGCCTGTATGCAAAAAATTAGCAGAATTTATGAAGAATATAGGACTGACTTCATCACTATAAGTTCTGAACTAACAAAATTAGTCAATAAGGAGATAATTATTACAAAAAGAGATATACTTGGGTGATTCTACTATAGCAGAACAGGAACCTACTAAAGAATGTCGTTTGATTCTTCCAATATTATATATTCAAGAAATATTAATAATGTCAAGAAAGTGAGATAATTCGAATGCCTAGGATACTCTAAAAATAAACACATTTGTTCTATTCGTATAGGTACGCATTACATTCAATTTATCAGATTTTCTGTGGATAAGTTTTATTACTGCTGAAAACGTATACCCATGTGAATAAATCATTAGAATACTCGATGTTATTGCACAGATATTCAAACTATTTTCTTCGCCATTTTTTCGGATCTAACCTTTAAATAAATGACTGCGATGGCTTCAAATCTAGTGAACTTAGAAATAACAAGTGAGCATTTCCGTTTTTCAGTTATTCCGAAGATTATATTCCGCTGTTTTTTCTTGTAAGAAACAACCACATGATTCTTGCATAACCAATGCTCTAACCGAGTCTAGCCTGAAGCACTGAAAATACTGAAATATAATCAATAACTGGAACGCTAATATATATATGCGAACTGAGATTTCAGATTATGCGCCGACGCAGTAAAAGTAAAGGTACGAAAATCATGTCTTTGGTCACTACAACTGTATACATTTGATGACGTACGTCTGTGATAAGATGAACTAAATCAGACGCGGCTTGGCACTTTCGTGTTAATTCTCACTGGTCAAGTGGTAAATGGTCATTCGCCAAATCCAAATCAAAGAGAAGTTGTTCCATATCGTCAATTTGCCCTGTTCGATAGTTTGATAACATTTCCATAAACAAAAAAGGTTGAAGGTGCATTGCTGCAATGCAAAAACTGCAGTACTAATTCTAGTTTAACCTTTTTTGGTGAGTTGAGATTAATACTTATACTTGAGCTGTATTATTTTATCTCAAAACCATCCATTTTCAGTTTAACTAAGAATAGACATTGCTCATGAATGAAAGCTAGATATTGGTAGATATCCAAATATCGAGACTTTAAGCTATGGAAATGTGATTTGTGAAGAACATATCATCATTGATGACATCATATGTATAACTTCTGGTGATAAAAAACGACTGAAACGTGATTCAGATCCTAGGCTGAATCTTGGTCCTCAAAAGCCTCTGTCAACTATCCAGTGAACAGTGTAAACAGAATTCGAATTGTTCAAAGCAGAGAAAAGTTATTCAGATTTCAACAGGGGAAAAATTTCGGGGTGCGACGTGATTAGTGCTGTGTTGTTTAGAATAAATACATATATTATAATATAGTGTGCTTTATTCTATATGGAAATTGTTTTTTTTTGACTGTTTACTTACCATATTGTGTCACAGGAACTTAAATTATTATAAGATTGGTTGATCACAATCTTATTTACTGTAGGACAAGGATTATAGAATAGAATTTATTCGTTGCTGAAGAATTTTACATACACATACAACGATACAGACATAGAAACTTGGAATAGTTAAAGAACGTTAAGAAATATACAATCAAGACAATAATTCCAAAAAAATACAAACATTTGATTGAATAAAAATATGAAAAAATCCTACCACCAGTTTCGATTTAATTCGGTTGTATAATGATTTCCATAATTCGCTCCAAAAACTTTGGTTTCACCCTGGAACTGCTAATTTAGATAATCCTTTATGTAATGTTTCTTCAGAGATGTTAATGTTGATAATTGGTCCCAAAGCACAGTCCAGGTGGTCTGTGTACCAAAGGCTAGACCGGACCTGGTTACAGTAATAGTGCGCATGCTCCCGGCCTGATTTATTTTCAGTCTGCGCGAGATTCAAAATGGTCTATGCTTGAGAAGTTCCTTTGGCATTCCAGTTATTGGTTATATTTCAGTGGCCTGAAGATTTGAAACTGCCATGTCAGTAATTTTGTTACAGATGCTTCTTTATCATGAACCAACCGTTATACATAAAGTAAAAAATCATCTCAGATGAAGATAACACCCATGAAAACATCCCCTTCTCTAATCACCTCCAATTCAACACCCGTAAAAAATAATTAGCGCCTCTATTCTCAAAACTACCTCACCGCGCATCTGCCTACCATTCTATCGACAATGTTCATTAAAATCCAGAAAATAACCATAACCACATTGTCCGATGCATACCACCCCTCTCCTTTCCGAAATTTATCGCCACTTAAGGCGAAAAAATATCATCAATTGCGTTAATCAACCCGTTCACCAAATCAATTCCGTCCTTATGGAGATGTTATCTGGCATACCCTCTCCTCCATCATATACCGCGCTAACCCCCTATCAATGCCTGTTAATATCCCAGTGTCACACTCGATTATGTAGACGACCGTGAAAGCACCAGCTATGGGGCCGCTCTGTAGCCTTTGAGGGGATTATATAGGGGGCTGTGACCATAGCAAGCCATGTAATGCCAACTGGGACGAGGCATATGTTACTTGTTAAGGGTTAAGTCAAGATATATCGGTAGCTTCTGCTTGTTTGTTGTTTGGGGTCGTGGATGATGATGAATTTGAATGGGAGATGGGGAAAGTTCAGGGGGAAAACAGGGTGCGGATGGTGGAATCGTATCGATGATGTTTTCCATTCGAATGTTGAATCGAGCTTGTTCGTGTCATAGTATGATGATGTTTATTTCCGGTGGGAACAAGGTCTCATATTCACGTATCCAAATCGATTGATTGAATTTTCAAGCATCAAAATACAATTGACCAACACATATTACTACAACAAGAAAACGATATTACTTTCAAGGATTATCAAAAAACCTAGAAAAAGTAATAATTGAACAAACAAAAAACATCATTACATTCATGAAATGAAAATTCGATTTGAATAAAAAGTATTTTTTGATGATAAGCGATCAAATCTCATATATTAGGTACAAAATTCCTTGCTATTGTGATATATCAAAATTAGACTCGAAGACCATGAACGTGATATGAAGAATAACTCAACATAGAACACCCAACTCTTATAGTAGTTGAACACTGTATGACATTCGAATCGATCCTTTTCAATAGGAATTTAGCAGAAATGATTCATATGGTAAGAAATTAAACGGACAATTCAAGAAACTATGCTGAAAATCTAATCCACATGGTATGATTTTGATAAAAGAAGTTCCTCATCATATGTTCCTATTCAGAATAGTTCTGGCTTACAAACAGAACGCATGTAAAATGTATACGAGAGAAAATCCCTAGTTTTTGTTTTTTTATATTGATATTCTGTTTACGTATTTTTTCAACTATGATCGTTGAATATACCTTCTGGTGGACAATACCTTGGAAACTACTGAAGAATGTGAAGAAAAGCACACTTTTGATAGGAAACACCATCAATTTCTAAAGGAGTGTGGGGCGCTTTCTGGATTCGGGATAGTGAAAATAAAATATCTCTCTTCCGAACGGCTTTTATTTCTAAAAACAACTTGCAACGTTATCCTAACACAAAGAGACCTTTTCTTACCGCCTCTTCTAACCCCTAATCTGTCTATTTTCCCGCCTAACCTAACCTAAGTTATTCTTCTTCTTCTCTCGTTTATGACAACTCCAAATTTCACCTAACCTTGTACTAAACCAGCTTTTACATAACGAACTAACCTAAAAAGTAAAAATGCCTACAGGAGAAAAAAATAACCAGCAGAAGAATAATCAACAGAGCTTTTTTTTGAAGAAATGTTTCATGTAAGTTTGAATTTATTGATTTTCAAAATGTGTATTTCATTCAGGTACTTATCTATCAAATAATAATTTTTGATCAATAGTTTTCATTCTACCTTACCTATATGAGAGTGGCATTTGATTATTGCACCAAAGGAAAAAGAAATTATTATATTAGAAAAACTAGAAATTATCTAATCCGAATACAGGGCTTATACACAAAATATCGTGTAATACATTTTTCAGAATCGCAAAACATTCAAGTTTCAATTATTGAAAAATATACAGGGCATTATATTTAAAACACAAAGCTTTGAGTTATATCTGAATAGAGACAGCAAATTTCAAAAATTTGACTACACCACTTGGATAAATAGATTTTACTTCTCCAATAAGTTGAAATACAGCTAAGATACAGGGGGGATCCCAATATGCAATATTTTCAATTTCGCCTTGTATCTCAAAAACGAAGCGGGCTATGAAAATGTTGTTTGTGGTATCGTGAGTTAGATAAAAAAAGTTGCCAACGTTCTTGAAGAACGCGAATCCATCATTGAAAATAAGAGATATATCCCGTAAGGATATCGAAAATAGGACTTCCCGTGAATAAATATACCGAAATATCAAAAAAATAAACCAAAGCAATAGATAAGAATTATTTCACATTGAGAAAACTGTTTCTCGGTTCAAGATATTATTTTGGTTTTATTTTATGATTGTATTGAACAAATAGGCATTCTTGATTTTTTATAGTAAGCAGTCGAGCGTCGAGCTTGTTTGTGTAATATCCAGGTCAAATTATGAAAATATTAAATAATCATATCATATTCTCAAATTAAAACAGGTCGATTTGATTGAAGTAAATCTTTAAAAATGAATGCAGGAGACACCAAATGGTGTTAACTAGTGAGAGCTAATGTAAGTATAACTTTTCTCCCACTAGAAATCAGTTTTTATAAAAAAGCTCCCAAAAGAGAGTGTCCGTGAAATCCAGCAAAGTTCGTCACGTCAAAGCCTCTCGTTCGTCATGCCACGCGAAAATTTTGGCCCATTCGAGCCCAAACTCCGTATTTTCCTATCGACTTCAACTCAAATCTGCAGGCACGTCCGTCAGAAACTCATAACGAATCCAATTTCCACAAAAAGCGGAGTGCATCGAAACACGCCTGGCCTTTATAGTAGGGGAGCCCAAGCGGGAATCTCCGGATTTCGAGTGCGGCAGGTTAACATATGGGGGATAATTACACCCTCTCGACCATCTCCATCAAATCTCAGCCATCTATATAGAGCCGCGCATTTAGTGCAGCCAATCAGAATAGTGAAAAAATCGATGATAGTTTGATATATACTCGAGCGCGTCAGATTAAGGCAAGGTGAATTAATGACATGCAGAAAAGTGTGCATTTCAAAAATCTGACGATTTGCGCGTTACCTATGGAAATAGGAGATTCACAAAGTTGCAAAAAAAATTCACCTGGACATTCTCGAGCGTGGTAAATTATTTTCTCATTTTGAAGAAAATCGTTTAAGGAGCACGGAAAAATCTGCCGATTTTACACAAGCCAAAATAGTTGAAATTATCCCACTCCGCCCCTATCTTTCCTTCTCAAACTAACTCTATTTCTCAGTCTTTCGCATTTTCATTTGTTTGTTGTAGGTACTCTAAAAAATATTCAGTTATAAAAAAAATTAATAAAATGTCAAACCGTCAGATTAACGAAACTCCTCCACATAATTGTCAGATACTGTATCAGTCAGCACAACAAGAACATCAAGCTGAACCGTCTGTATAAAAATTTGAGGCGCTCGAGAATTTCAATGTCACGATATTTTTTAAATTTTCAAAAATCGGATATAAGTTTCGGTCGCGTTCGAATCGTCTTCAAAAAGTCTTTTGAATACTTAGTAGCTTCTTTAGGGTTCACTGAACATCCCTTCTGACGCGCTCGAATGAATCCTTTTTTTTTATTTTCAACCCCCTCGTACGTTCACCCCCACCACACAAACAAGCAGATTAACATTCCTCAGTCATCAAAAACACGGGGAGCGCATCATATACTGTCAATATCTGACGCGATCGAGTATTTCTTTGTGACTTTTTAACATTTTCAAGGAACTATATACTGAGAAAAGTTATTTTCAACTGTTGTAGCCAAAAAAGTAATAAACCTAAAAAAAATTGACTGTAGTAGTAGAACTGCAATCCTATAAAATTATTTCTGCCACTATGAAAATGTACTTTTCCACGATAGTTAGAAATATTTCTTCATAATAACTGTTATGTTCTTTGCTAGCCCAGCAAAAATAAATTGCTGAAAGCGATTCGGACATGCCACAATCGCAGTCCGTCGTTTGTCCCGTCCACTATTCCGGTGATTTTCTGTTCTCACGGAGAAACACCAGTAGGTATTTCACCATATTACCGAAATATTAATCTTCTTCTTCTATGTGATACCTAATTAGGTGTTTAGTTCACTGTTTTTTCAAATACTTCCGATTGATGGACATTAAAGAGGTTTGGTTAAACTTTGTTGATCCTAGTTTTGTTGAATTCGCTAAATGGTACCACTTTCAAGGATATGTCCAGCAAATATCTTTGCTATTGTGAGAGAATTAACTTCCACTTACTAAAAAAACACTCATGCTGCTCTTGGCAAGGACTTTGCTTTTGTAGTAAAGATTCTTTCCTGTATCAGTTAGCATTCATATTAACAACAACAAATATATCTTCTGTATTAGTAATCTACTTTTAAACAACAAAATAATTGAATGAAACCTCTTTTCTACCATAGCATAGTTACTTTTCCATAACAACAGTATCTTTATTACGACAGCAGAGTTACTTTCTAAAGTAGCTGTGCTATCACAGGTAGACGTTGGCAGTTAAGTGTTCTCTTCTGCAGTAGTAAAGATATTTCCTGTCCCCTATGTAGCCAAAATTTTTGGCTATAGCAGCGAAAAAATCTGATCTGAAGATGAAAAAATGTTATGTGTACACGCTTCCCCAACCAGTGAAAGGGCATACATCATAAAACCTTTTTTCCCATTCAGCCTCTCGCCCTCCCCTACTATAATACAACAACCCCCAACGAGGCACGTATCAGCCGAGGGTGGGAGGGGGTGGAATTCGCCCCTTCCAGATTTTCGGTGTGGTTGCGCTAATGAATGGGTTTACGTTGGGAGCGTGCCGGTCACGTGGTCGCAGGATAAAACATGCAGGATCAGGAATAATACGGCTCGCAAGTGCGCTCAATGCGGAACGGTGGTCGCTTCGAGTTCTTCCTGCCGTGCTCCCTCACGTTATGGTTTGCGTTTTGTTCATCGAACAAATGAGATCCATTTCCCAGGGTGCCCGCCGTTTTTTTTTTATTTTTGTGTAATGTGCATCGTTTGGGCATAAAAACTCGCTAACTGCCATGTACTTTCCATGAATGAAATATATTCGGTGATAAAACTGCGAAATAAAAATGGTAATTTCGATCGGATGCACTTACCTACGGAAAAAGCATCATTATTAGTTATTAAATAGAAAATGTCCCACCTAACATTTTCTACCAATCAAAAGCCTATACGATCATGGTACCCCCTCCCGTATTTCCGTTAGTTTTAAAGGTAATTGATTGACATTTGGGATATGCCATATACATAATAAGCGGCACTTTTTGACCTACAAATGATTCGTTTTTCACTTCCGGTTTCGCCGGAAGTGATACCAACTTTGGATTCTCAAATGGAACACCATGTATATTATAACTTTTTCGAAATCTCCATAATTTTCTGAATCCAATGATACTACTCAAGTGATATTTCAAACGTCAAAATTTTTGATAATTTAATTCGATTTAATTTTCAGTTTTCCATTCAGGTGTGCTATGATAGTTCCGATTCATCCCAATTGCCCAGTCTAATGCTAGAAAAATCGAAATCCCGTCAAAAATACTAAATTGCGTTTTTTATGAGCAAATGAAGTTCATCGTAATCGGAAGGTGATCCTGTTACACACGGTATTTTGTATAGTTACCATAGCAACATTTCCGGAAATTTTTGTCAGTGACGGCCTAGATAACTTCTTCCGGTGAATTTTTGAGGAAGGAATATTAAATTTAAAAAAAAAGGAAAAACATCAGAAATAAATGCAGGCGTCCATTGAGTTATTGTAGAGTCTGTGAAATTTGAGAATGTGGGTTAAATTTCAATCACTTCCATAAGTCTGAAAATATATCGAATTTCACATACTTTTCCAAAAAAAAAAAGTTTTTCCGCGGGAAAATATTCATTGCTGAGTATTTATATTATTGTTCTTGAGTATCTGAGGACATTTCAATGTAATCGGTTCGAGTTCTCATTGCTTCAGGTTCACCCCACTTCTACTATTTTTCATTAGGCCATTCCAGACTTAAGACATTAACAATCTCGTCAAAGTTGTATTTCATTTTACTGTTAATACACAGCCGTTCGGTCGACGAGGTCGAACCTTCCCTATCTCTTCAACGCACATACTCTTACCGAAAAACACTCTATAGCTTTAATTAAAAACTGTAAATTATATCTCCAACACGAATATTTTTCAGAGAATTCTCAAAATATTCGTGTTGTCCAAACAACTTTCAGTAATAATTATTGAAGCTCTAGTGGTATTATAAGTGAAAATCCTAAAATAACGTTTCTTCTTGATGATGTATACCATCAAGAAACGTGATTTTATAATCACAAATCGGAAAATCACTAATTTCTCTTTGAAACTACACATAAATGAGGGTGATTGAATTACCCATCAATGCACAAGGTTATTCAAATTCGAAGCTCATCATTTGGATCTCGAGAACCGTAACAGTTACGAAGAAGGCTAAATTGGATCAAAGTTGCGTATATAATTTTATGCTCATTATTATGGTGAATTAAATTCCACTTTGCATGGATGAAGAATAACTGAGTTATTGACATCCAAAGTTGATCAAAATAACGCTTCATGCATTTCATTGATGTTTTAAAAGCACGCGTATGGTATTTGAATCGAACTTTAAACACGTGCGTTTTTCAATTATAAGTTACCATGGTTTTGGTTTTGAAGAGGTTACCATAACAGCATCAACAACTCGAGATGCGTAATGTTTGAATGATATTTTTTTCATTGTTGATCTGACAGAGTAAGATAATACATGACCGATGAAAAAAAAAAGAAAAGTATTCGCTGAAAACTGGTTTTCAAAATGTCTGCTCTGTTGAGCCCTTTCAGAGACCGACATAATATATACTTCTATGAAAATTCTGTAGCAATGAAATTTTTACAGATGCCTCATAAAACGAATATAAACAGAAACACCAAGCCATAGAAATTTTCCCGCGAAAAGACAGTGTGAAAAGCTCTATAAAAATATTTATAAATTCTATAATTTTTGCAAACCTATCTATTTTCAGTAGATTTTTGAAAAAGGAGAATATGTTGAAAAAAAAAAAGAAATAGCTGTTGAGTGGGAAATTTGAACGAGCTTTATTTATTTCAATAGACTAACCTGACCTAACCTAACCTGAACGTAATAACTAACCTATCAGTGAGGGCCTAGATAACTTTTCCGATGAATTTTTGAGAAAGGAACATTACAAAAAAAAAAGAAGGGGAAACATCAGAAATACATGTAGGCGTCCATTGAAAACATTGTAGAGTCTGTGAAATTTGTGAATGTGAGTTAAATTTTAATCACTTCCATAAGTCTGAAAATATATATCTAATTTCACTAACTTCTCAAAAAAAAATTAATTTTCATTGCCAAGTGTTCTGAAGTATCTGAGGAAATTTCATTTTAATCGGTTCGAGTTCTCAAGGTGGGAATATAGTAGATACGAATTAGCAGAGGAAGGAGACCTCGCAGGTATCGAAATAATTCGTTTTAGAACATTTCCTGATGAGATTTTTTTGTGAGATTGAATTTTGGAACTCAATTTCAATGTTTTGGTCCAACATACATATTCTCTATTGACAATGTGAGTAAAATTCCAACCACTCTCATATGTCAGAAAAAATATCGAACTTTTCAAAAAAAAATATAGTGTGAACATTCTCTTCCAAGTTCCTTATGCTGCAAGTTTACCCCACTTATACTTCTATATACTCACTATTGTTTACGGCTCTTTTAGGTCTTAAATAAATGGAAATTAAGGCAGTCTATATATAATCCAGGGGATTTATAGACCCAACTATTCGAGATGAATATAATCAACGCTTTTCAAATAATTCAGCAAGGTGGGTACATGAAAGAAGCAACTTAGAAGAAGAAGTGGAGACCACTCAGGTATCGAAGTTCGGCGCAGCGTCTAATAACCCTCCGGCTCTCATGAATAAACCGAAAACACACATGCTAACCAAATATAAATATTGATTTCTGACACGTCCGACCTGCAGGTCGACCCGATTCGCATAAATAACCATCAATTAGGGGCCGAGCTGGCTGGCAGCCCCCCATAGCTGCCCCATGGGGCGCCGTGTTTTGGGGCACCCGGCTCCCAGCTCTCAAAGGCACCCCCTGACCGTTTTATCAGCCCCAGATGATAATTACACGACAACACGTGGTTTATGTTTGGGCGCGCGTGAGACTTTCGCAGATTTATTATGGGAATTGGATTATTCGACGGGCGACGATGTGTGGAGATTGAAAAGAAAGAGGCTGTTCGGCCATTGGCAGCGTCCACAATTTGGACCGAAATCATCGAAAATAGCAAAGGAATAATCAAATGTTATGAATTTGGTGAACAATTGATTCAATTATGGACGATAGATTGGGTCGTTAAGGCTGTGCAGCCTCTCAAGCACCTCGACCTATCAGATCTCTTGTGCATAAAACCCTTAATCTATTCGAGGCCCGGGATTCCGAGACTTAGTGCAAAGTTTATAAGTTTCCTGGGAGCTAGGTTTCTGACATCGGAGGGCTCTAAGAAGGCCCCTTCTATAAGGAATTTGAGCCTCTTGCATCAGAAGATTGCTGGGCATTCGCAAAGCAAATGTTTTGCAGTTTCAGCGAAGTTCTCGCAGTAGCGACAACTATCACTCTCTGTTTTACCCATCTTCTCGAGGTGATACCTCAGAGGACAGTGTCCAGTGAGGAGTCCCGTTACCAGTTTCAAGCCTTTCTTGTCCAACTCGAGAAGCTGTTTAGCTTTCCTTGGCGAAAGGCTCACTAGCCTTTTCGCTTGTCTTTGTCTTGGCACTTTATTCCAGTGAGATTTCATTTCATCCGCTTCCCAACGTCGAACCTCTTCTCACAAGTGGGCCTTGGAGAGTCCACAGAATGGTTCTGGGCCGAGAAATTGTGTATTTGCCCCTTCTTTGGCGAAGCAGTTTGCTTCCTCGTTGACTTCAACTCCCTTCAATAACTAGCATCCACATCAAAGTGACCTGGTTGTTTGCTGCCAGTTGCCTCCAGGATTGTTTACAGTCCCAAGTCAGCTTAGACTTACAAGTGTATGACTTCAGAGCTGCTTGGCTATCTGATGTGTGTTACCAAGGGGTTTTAAGAGCCTGAAATTTGGCCCTGTAACTCCCTCTCCAGCCCTTTCATCCATCTTGGATCCATCAGTATACCACACTATAAGCATCCAGTGAAGGTGCATTCTCTGTGCAAATTTGGTGGTTGGTTATGACCACTTCAAACTGCATTTCCAAGTCGTACCTGGCATGATATCTGTTGGTTTAGACATGAATTCTAGATAAATGGACGGTAGTAAGTACCTAACCAATTTATGTCAGTGATTCCTTACCATGTATATAGGTGGAGTGTAGCTAAAGCTAGAGGAGAGTGTTACAGTCTGAGGGCTATGCAGTCTCACTAGCTGCTCAATCCATTGGATCCTTCGTGTGTGACTTTAATCTATTCGATGCTCGGGTATTCAAGACTTCGAACAACGTTATCAGTTTCTTGGGAGCTGAATTCGTGATGTCGGAGGGCCTCGAGAATGTCCTTTACAGTGACCAGTGAGAAGTAGCAATACCGGTTCTGAATATTTCTTGTCCAACTCAAAGAAGCTGATGTTTCTTGGCAATAGGCTCACTAGAATTTTCACTTGTGTTCGACCTGGCACTTTATTCGAGTGAGATTTAATTTCTTCTGTTTCTCAGCGTCGAAATTCTTCCTTCTTCCTAGTGGGTTCTGGAAAGTCCACTTGTTGGTTCTAGATTGAAAAATTATTTGGCATTGCCTCTAACTTCCTCATTGAACTTCCTCGTGATCTGGCTCCCTCATCAAAGTGATTGCTCGCTGCGCCAGTTATCTCAGGTATTGTTTGCAGTCAGCTTACACACATAAAAAGAATTACTTGATTTGATTTGATATGCTTTGATTCAAGAGTATGGCTTGTTTATATATACTGGAATAAATGTCTGCTCAATTCAAGACTTTTATGTTTCCAACTATATACACTCATACCAATGTTATAGATTTCTTGATTCGTAAATGAATGGAGTTCTTCGTGAGAATAATACAATATTTCAGATTGATAACACAATATATTCAAATCAAGACAATCATAATCTCTCAATGACTCGCATTTTTCTTGAACTAAAAGAATCAGATTTTCAGTTTTAGCTGTAGATTGTTTTGTATCAAGAATTTTATCAAATTAGAGGAATTATATCGATTTCTTGAAATGAGAATCATCCTCAACTTCCGTTCTCTTATTGGGGCTCTCATCAATCACATCATCACTTGCAAACCTTCTTCTTTACAACCTTTCCCCCTATTCGTAGAGATTATTTCTGAACTTGTCCACCAGTTTACCTCGCAATAAAGTTGTATTCCTCTGGTTTCAAACTACTGAAAAATATAAAATATATCATTCACAACTCCATGTAGGTACAATGTGAGAGATAATCTGACTCAACACAATGTATGGTTATTATATTTCTTCAAATCTGGGTTCACATTCTTACTACTGAATTCATTTTCCTTGGATCGAAATTAGGTAAAAAAATACCTAAGATGTCTAATACAAGTTCAAGAAGCTCTTTTCCACTGTTCAATCAGTGTTTGGACAAATTTAAACGTTCATCCGCACATAGGTACCTAACCCCAATTTTCACTCACTATGACGATCCTGGTTATTCAAGTTTTTCACGAATTATCAGTTTTCGAGATGATATAGCTACGTTAATTGATTGGATACACAATAATACCTACCCAAGAATGAACGTCGATAAGATATAGGCATGTAACTTACCTCTAAAAGTGGTAATTATATCCTCAGATATCTCCTAAGACCTTAGTTTTTCTTTCATAGCAAGCCAATATTTCTATGCCAATAAAATAGGTTGAACTGGTTGAACAATGATGGATGCACGACAAGAGCACCGAAACAACACACTCACACCGTTTGGCAACATTCTCGGCTCGAAGGGATCGCAATTATATTCAAGAAAATATTATGGTCAATCCAAAGAAACTTTCTCAGAGATTTACTCATTCAGAGATTAAATGTTGAATGTTATTTTGAAAGAAGACATTCCGTGATATATTTTTCAAGAACTTAATTATTTTTTCTGGATACTTTGAATTTCTTGAATTGAGTACATTTTGTTATACCAAATGAATATTCCAGTGAAATAATTTTCTACAATTGACATATTCAATAAATTCATTTCAAATAAATTATTTCAGAAGAAGAATGCGCTTTTTCAAAACAAGAATTGGACGTTGAACAAATATATCGTTTTCATTTGAGAATTTGTTTTTATGTGTGTAGGCTCTCAAGTGCATAACTTCAGAGCTTTCAGTGCTGCTTGGCTATCTGATAGAATATAGAATTTTGTAATTCGGGTGACCCTTTCGGGATACCTACTCCTGGTCATATCTCTAGGATGAACTTCGGCTTGAAAGATGGTTAGGGTGTTAATAGCAACAGCTATAGCAGAATAACATATTCACTTTAAAAAATCTCGAATTATGGAAATCAGACTATACGTCTAAGTTGGACTTACACACGAATATCCACTAACAGTTTCATCTACCGTGCCAACCGTATAATACTTTGATCATGATATTACCTATTCCAATACCTGTGATGCTTAAACCAAAACAATGAAACCAAAAAAGGTACTGAAGCACATTTCTGTCAGTTGTCCATATGTCCAATTGTATAGCTAATGGAACAGTTGTTGTTAATATTTGAGAAAAAAAAAATAATTTCAACCTCCGCCAATGAATTCATTTACTCAAGGAATCTTCCAGCTGGTATGGGGTCTCAGATGTTTTCGTCCAGATATGATTTAGCTACATTATTCAAGTAATGCAGTAAATTACTCTTGACTGGCCTACATATAGGTACAATATATTTAAAATCCCATTTACATTTTTTATTCCTCCGCTTAATACACCAGTTGGTGTTCAACACATATTCTCATATTTTTATCGCTAGCAAGGCCGCTTTGGTATCGAGACGATTTATAACAACGTGCCTGGCGATAGAGGCAAACATTCCTGAAATTGTATTTTCAGATATTCAAACCTGATATGGTGGACTGTTCATAGCTCAATATATTCAGGATTCAGATCAACAGTTGACTGAGTTTGATGGCTATCTGAAAGTTGGAAGCACCATGAAAGTCTGTACTGTATGCTTTGGAACGACACGCTTCGTAGATCTTCACCATCAGTTGCCAAAAATCCAGGAAGATAATATAAGTAATTAATACAACGTTAGTATGGTGATGATGATAAACAAATCCATTTCAAACACGAAAAGTATCACATTATTATTCTGGAGGTTCAGATTTATGAATTACGGTATTCAGATATCTTATAAGGAAAAATCTAGGGTGAGGTAAGGTCTACTTTAGCTGTTCCTGCTGTTCCAATGATTCTTGTGATAATTCATCCTGAATTATTTAAATCCGCGTATATTATCCACCATATATACAAAACAGTGGTATAGGTTGACCTCACAAAATCTGATGAGAGCTGAGAAGTCAAGATGAATGCTTGTATTGCAAAACCAAACGCTGATATCTACATGATGGATCGTAGATTGATGATAGGCAGCCTCTCAAGTACCTCGACCTATCAGATATTTCGTCCATAATCTATTCGAGCCCAGCGATTCCGAGACTTGGTACAATGTTTATCAGTTTCCTGGGAGCTAAGTTTCTGACATGTCGCAGGAACTTGAGCCTCTTGCAGAAAAGCGCTTGGCGTTCGCATAGCAAGTGTTCTGCAGTTTCAGCAAAGTTCTCGCAGTATAGCGACAACTATTTCTCTCTGTTCTGCCATATTTTTGAGGCGACATCTAAGAGGGCAGTATCCAGTGAGGTGTTTCATCACCAGTAAGAAGTATTTCTTGTCTAATTCGAGAAGCTGCTTAGCTCTCCTTGTCGAATGGCTCACTAGCCTTTTCGCTTGTCTTTGTCCTGGTACTTTATTCCAGAGAGATTTAATTTTATCTGTTTCACAGCGTCAAATCTCTGACGAAAAAAATACTGACAGCTAATGTTGAAGCTGTGAAGTCCGCTACAATATAGATCTCCAAGAATCGTTCTTAATGTGTTTTCAGCAGACAACTTATATATCTTCTGGAATATTCCCTGATTTATCGCAATTCTACTGTAACTCTGAGTACAGTTACTGATTTATGAATAAGCTGCTACTTTATGTATAATCGTATTCAACTGCATGTTTATGGTAAGATTATGGAAACATGTTGTGAGTTTACATAGAGTTTGTTTATGAAAATGTGATGGAGTGACTTTTCGAATGATAATTCTTGAGTAAGTTGGTATCCTTTTCCCCATTGATTAGTATGTATATTTTCATCAATTTTTCGCTCGTCAAAGAAACAACACACAGAGGATTTAAATACATCGTACATCCCTGAACGCCATCACGTTAAATTACGAAGGCTGGCTCGGCATCGGTTTCTTTGGTCTTCACACTTTGTTGGAGATTAATCATCACGAGAAGCAAATAAACGGGCAGGCCTTTCATTATTTTCACCGAAATTAAACCGAAAAGAAATACGAGCAGCGTGTCTGCCAACCATACATCATGGCGGGAAAATCGGGATGATGGTGCATCTAATTCGGCTGGCAGTCATCGAGACGCCTCTACGTCGATCGGGATATCATCTGCTGATTATTCATCGATATGTCGAAAATTTTACAAAAAAAAATTATAAAACTATTGATTTTTTTTTTGTTAATTTCGATGATCGGATCTATTCTGTTGTCAAATAGCAAATATGGTTGTAGAGAAGATATTGCTATCACGGCAAATATTTGATTAATTGGCCTTATGAAAACCGGCACTGAATTATATAATTCATTAAATTCCATGAAATCTTGTCATTTGATGTCTTCATCTTGGCTAAGTACTGAATATTGTCTCTGAAAATATACACTCCATAACCTGTCACAAGAAATTATGTGGGTGTTCAATAATAAAAAAAGTGTCATCGATCAAATACTTAGGGGTATCCTAGATCAACACATACGATGGTCTGATCATATCAAATATGTTAACACAGTTTTTATTCTCTAAGAACTGCCCTACTTTTTTGTGAAACGATTATTTTCGAGAACAGAACTTCCATAGCCTTTCCCGTTTTTGAGAAATTCCACTTTTCGATCACCTCTCGTTCCTTTGTACTGTCGGCATTAAAAATTGAAAGAAATGTCGTCTATTATATATTTTTGTAAAGCATCGAACAAATCCTTATAAAATTCTTTAGAGAAATATACAAGGTGTCCCATTTGAAAAGAAATATTATTGCTTAATTTTCTGAATTTAATTCAATTACGTAAAAAGTTATGTTAAACCCCATTTTCATCATGACCATAAAAGTGAAACTTCATGAAAAATCTCATGAATGTATCATAGTATAAAGTTTTCATTTCAGCCTTTATATTGTCGAATATTTTACTCGATCCTTGCTCCTATATAAGAAAAAAATGCGGACTATTTTTTTGGTTACGAGATAAACTAAAGAGATATTATACGTTGCAATGGCGAAACATACATATATTCTACAATACCTATAAAAGAGAGTCAGAACAGAGCCAGAACAGTCGGCGATAGGCTGAATGATTCAGATTTTCCATAAAATTCCTTTTTCAGCTCATGCTGAACGGTTAAGCTATTATAGCAAAACCTGCGATTTTATAAATAACTCTAATGTGGGTTAATACATTAGCCTTCATGTTTAGAAAATTCTAACAATTCAAAGTGATTATTATAATAATTACAACATGTATATTCTTCTAATCAAATCTAACAACTCAAAATAATCTGATGAAATGGATAGCATTAAAAAAATTTCAATTTCCCAGGGCCCCCCCTATCAGTTATTCCGCCCTTGATGCCTAGAAAGATTATGGAATCTTATTATCAGGGTTAAAAAAATATTAGTCTCAGCGCTCTAAAATTATTTCAAAACATCCTACATATTTTGAGTAATCCCAAATAATGTGTATGTTTTTGCACATACTTTTGGTACTTACACACCCTTTCATGAATCTTCGAAAATCTAGTATTTCTAGTAATTCATGTTCATAGATTTCAATTGAAATGACAATGTTGCATGACATCCTTAAAAAAAAGGTGGTTTCTAGGGTTCACATTAGAGAAATTGATGGACAAATATGCATAAAAAATAACTAATGTTTTGCTACCGATTCATGGTACACTATACGCCATTTACCCAATATTCATCATCGCATAGCAGGGACGGGAATAGGAGGTGGGCCACTGCCCTATCGTTATTTTTGTCAAATATAATGTTTGATATTCACGAAAGATATGACACTTTTGTGGAATTTGACAGCTCTCAAAAGAAATTTCGAAAAAGCTCATTTTTGCCGATTTCTAATATTCTAGGGAATTCAATTTTCAATAATGTGATGTGAAAAATATAATATTGTAATATTGTCCTACTATTCTAACGATTTATTATATGAAAGGTGAGGTTATTTAGAGAAATGAAGTCTTCACTTCGTACAAAGGGTTATCTATACCCATAAGTAGACAAAAATTCCATATCAAGCAGACATTCCTTTTGCATGTCACAGATGATGATGCGATCTTGAACTCATTCAAGTTTCATATCACCCAATTTCAGATGTGTGCTCTAGAATACTGAACGCAAATGGTCCATGGACGATCGTCTCTCTCCGATTCGCAGTTGGCCGTGGGATTAGACAAGGACAGAAGATATGCAACACGAAACGATCCTCGCCGAAGGGTATCATATGTTTCTGGTTAGTTTGCGGTCTGGATGTGTTGTTAGGAAATAGAAAATGTTATGTTTTACGGCCGTCCCGTTGACGTTTATGGACAATTGTTTTTGTTTATTTATCCGTGTTGGGAAGGAAGAGAGAGAGAGAGGGAATTGGAAAGAGGAGCCTGTGAAATACGACGCTGCTCTGTTCATTTTTCAATCGGAGATTTTTGTGCACAATGAGGTGATCTAGAATTGTATAGGTAGATATAGGATTTTACACTGAAGTCATTATTAGAGCTATAAAGCTCGCTAAATCCATACTGATTACGATGTTGAAAACTGAACAAAAATCAAATGGGATACCCCAGCACAACAATCTTAATCGATATAAATATATGAGATTCAATTCTGAAGAACAAATATTGTCTCATCATGATCGTTTACCCTAAAGTCAAAAATTACAAAGATATTATCTTTTAATAGCTTTTATTACAAGCCACAAAATTCGTTTGTTTTATATAAATATATAGGAGTTTAGCTAGTAAATAGCTCCAGTTAGTGTTTGTGAAGCCATTCAGAAAACATTTACTTATATAATGGAATGATATAACTTACACACATAAAAGATTTTTTTTGTTGAACACATAAAATTTCAATATTCTTTTTACTCGATGGGTCTAGACCCTGGATGATCCTTTCATGTATGTAGAGTCCCTGGGACACGATTTATCTCAAGAAGTTGACACATAAATGATAAATAGTGAACCGGCACCGAAAATTCCTTATAATATTGCCCATTATTATTTTTTAGTTCTAATCCATATTTTTTTTATTTCGGTTCTCTAAAAACGCGCCGTGCGACAAAATAGCGTCTTATAAAACTTGTATCATAATATAATATTCGTGATAGTTGTGAATGGAACTTGATAGATGGCCAGAAATTAAGGCATATTATCTTTACATAACTTTCTGAAGTGGACCAGATTGGGTTAGTATAGGTACTTTCGAATTATGAAATAAAAAAATTATGAGATACGCCCATTGATATTTCAACTGTCTGGATTGGTCTGAATAATTGAACTCTCATCCAATGAATGAATGTAATGGTTATTCATTTTTACCCATATTCATCAAGAATATTCGTGGCATGATTAAATTCACAAAATTTAACTATATCGTGTTTTCAAACCCTCTCATGTAAGACTAAGTATATCTGAGTTTATAGATGTATAAATATAATTAATATGAACCTAAATGTCATGCATTTCCTTTTTATGGTTAGGTTAATTATGATTTAGAAATATAGGCAATCCAGAAAGCACTAAATTATCACTAAAATAGTTTTATAGGTTTATATCCAGCATAAAATGTATTCCAGTATAGGAACTACATAGATCTGCGGGTTTCTATAAATAAATAATTGAAGTATCCAACTTTTTTTTACGGCTCTAATATAAGATACAGACGACATTTTTATATTTTGCTTCTTCTAAGGTAGGCATGATAGAACCTGATGAAATTGTTAATTGGTTAGGTTGGGTCATATTCAATTGAAATGTACTGCACTCATAGTTGCTGAATCAATGGATACGAATATATTCATACTGATGTGAAATATGAAACTGGCACTATTTAACTGTCAAATTGATAGTGAATATAATTTCCTGATGCTATTTGTCCACCCTCTTTATAAGATGTATATGAACGATGAATTTACCAAGCTGAACCTATACTATATTATTATTCTATAACTATATTATTCTTGGATATTCGGAGACAAAACTGGAAGATATCACAGAGTCTCAATAACTTGCATGAAGGTTAGTGATATCACATAGTTAAATTGACAGTGAGAATGTGAAAAAAAAACATCAAGTTAATTATATTATTACGGACATCAAAATGAAGATTATTACTCTACGGTTAACCTCAAAGTGCATTTTACATACCCTACAACTACAGTTTATGTGCGAATACCAAAAAAAAAAAAATTGATGACTAACCGTTGAAATATGCATGATTGGTATTTTTTAATGCACATCAGGATAGGTGAAACGTTTGAGAAAATATAACAAAAATAAGATTTAGATTCCTATTGAACAAAAGAAAACACCAACGACATTGTCGCTGCCACCAACGACAACAACAGCTACAATTTTACAGAATAAATAACAACTGCAATAATAGCAATTTACCTCTTTTTCACATAGCTAATTGCAATGGGGTCAACATTGTAACATAATATCATACTGTATTCACATCCAGGCAACAAGCTGTCAATATAAATTCAATAAAGAGTTGTCAAAAATATCTTAATATATGTCTATATAATTATAGATATTACAAACATAAATGTTAATATTGATATGAATTGAGTTGTTTTTCATTGTTTAATATTGTTTTGAACACGTTAAACTTTTGTTGCATCCATATCATGTTATATTTCTAATGAAATTACTGAAAACAAATTTCCAAATTCAGCTTTTATTGCAGATATATTTTATATCCCTAGGGATTAAGAGTACCACTTTTTTTTTTCGAAAATGGGGATTTAAAGCATCCTTTGAATCCCGGAAGTGCATAATAGTTATTTATGTATTAAGGGAATTATGAGAGCCTTAATTACCGATGGCAAAGTTTGCGTCCCGAGGGACTCTGGCCCGAGGGACAGCAATTGCCAGAGGTTATTAAGGCTCTATAATACCCGTGGTACATAAATAATTTTATTTTTGACCGATTTTCATAACAATATGTCCATATTTAGAACGCAATAAATGTTTAAATTCATAACCTTTCTGGTATATTTGAATTAGGTAGCGTTGATTGTAGCATTGTTGGTTGTTGCTGGTTGTCGCTATGTTACATGTTTATAAGCAAACTTTCTTTATCAATCAATGTTTTTCCGTTAAAAACGTGTTTATTTTTTACCACAAATCGACGATCTTTTTCTGATATAATGGAGGATATTATAAAAAAAGCGGAAAAAGCAAGACAATCATTACTTCCATCGAAAAGTGAAGCCCTATATCAAAAAGAATACAACTTATATCTGAAGTGGCTGACACAGAGAAATGTTATGTCAAAAGATGCCAACGAAACTGTCTTTCTGGCATATTTTCAAGAACTGGTAAAGTATTTTCAGTATTTTCTGGTATAGATTTGGTAATAATTGTATTTATTTGTTGCTGTCAGAATCGTTTAGTCCAAATTCGTTATGGACTAGACTAGAGGCTTTTTTGAAACGGAAAAGTAAGGGGTATAAGCCGAAAAAGTCTGCTGTCTTATCTCCTAAAGATGTCATCAAATTTCTAAAGGACGCCCCTAATGAAATTCATTTATTGCATAGGGTAATTTTTTCTCATAATTTTCTTTTTCGTTTGTTTATTTCGTTTTATTTGTTATAGGTTGTTCTAATTATGGGTTATTTTGGAGGATGCAGAACTCAGGAACTTCTAAATATGAGTATAGCAGATATAGAGGACCGGGATACTGTTATGGTAGTGAACGTACCGGAAAGTGAAACTGGTGTATCGAAGAAATTTACAGTTGTGGATGAAAAAGAGTTCTCTGCTTTGCCTTTATTGAGACTTTATATGTCCTTGCGTCCTGAAGGTACAAAACGATTTTTTTTGAGCTTCCGACAAAATAAATGTACAACTCAGCCAATTGGAAAGAATATGTTTGGCAAAATTCCCAGCAAAATCGCAATGTATTTAGGATCGCCAAACCCACTAACCTATACGGGACATTGCCTTCGTCGCACTTCTGCTACTGCCCTAGCCAATGCAGGAGCAACTATGACAAACTTAAAAAGACACGGAGGTTGGAGAAGTTCCACGGTGGCAGAGGGGTATCTGGAGGACAGTATTGAATTGAGAAATAAAACGGCGCGTATGCTGTCTACTTTGCCATCAGAAGAGGCAGGCCCCCCGACTGTAGTGAACAGCAACAGCACCACCCATAAAAAAGAAGAAATTGTTTCCAGCGGCGGAAGTAATTTTCAGGGAACATTTGAAAATTGTACATTTATTATTTGTAATGACGTGAATAAGGAAAATATGTCTTAGTTTTCATTACATATAAACGTTTATAAGCATTTCTTGTATCATTTTCACCTGTTAAAGGTAAGAGGGAGTTTTTGAACCTTAATATCCCAAGGGAGTTATGACCCTCATTATAGATATCGTAACTATGACGATATAAGCTTATAATGTCACTGTCAGAAATAAACAATATTATACCTATAATAATAGTCGACGATGGACACCATCCTTATTAGAAGGATTGCTACATTATAGTTATTTCCAAAAAGCCGACACAGCGACTGCACATTTTGACATGATACGCAACTCGCTACTATCTTGTCAGAAAATGCAATTCAGATTCAACAAACGCATTAGTGATACTGGTTACATATTAGATTTCCATCCAGCACCGCAGGAACAATTTCCAACAGCGAAATTAACGGTTGCTGAATACAAAGAAGTCTATTACTCGTCCGTTTATCAGCGATCCAGATCAGTTGAGCGCGTCCGATTATTTGATCGCGTCACACTATTTAGTTATGGTTCCATTGACGATAATAACAAGTTCTCTGATAGACAACCGTTTAGTGCGTCAAATGCATTGGTAGTTGTTTGCACTCAAGACCAACCGCAAATAGCCAATAAACATTGGCGTCCGCTTCACTAATTTTAGAACCCTTTTATCACCCTGTAAAACTCAAAACGAACCGTCTTAACTCTGTGGGCTGATTTGTAGATTCTGAACTAGAATAAAATAAAATATTTTGTTCTACTACTTACCATATTGGATCAAATCAGATAATGGATTGGGCACTTGAAGATTTTGGAAAATATTTCCCTAGAATCCGTGTCTTCGAAATGCAGCTTGAAGTGGTCATCAACAACCAACAATCCTCATCTGGAAAGAGATCAGTTTAGTACACTGATGGATCTAAGATGGATGAAAGGGCTGGGGTGGGAGTTACAGGGCCAAATTTCAGGCTCTCGAAACCCCTTGGTAACACCCCAACCATCTTTCAAGCAAAATTACATGCTGTAGAGATATATGTGCCCAGGAGTTCCTCAAAAGAGACACTCGAAGTGCAAAAATCTATGTTCGAATCTATATAGCCAAGCAGCGCTAGAAGCTCTGAAGTCATACACTTGTGAGTCTAAGCTGACTTGGGACTGTAAACAATCCCTGAGACAACTGGCAGCGAACAACCAGGTCCCTTCAATGTTTGTGCCAGGTCAAAAGGGAGTTGAAGGCAACGAGGAAGCACATTGCCTTGCCAAAGAAGGAGCAAATAAAACATTTTTTGGCCTAGAACCCTTCTGTGGACTCTCCAAGGCCTACTTGAGAGAATAGGTTGGACGTTGGGAAGCGGATGAAATGAAATCTCACTGTAATAAAGTGCCAGGACAAAGACAAGAGAAAAGGATAGTGTGCCTTTCGGCCAAGGAAAGCCTAACAACTTATCGAGTGGGACGAAAAAGACTTGAAACTGGTAACGGTACTCCTCACTGGACACTGCCCTCTGAGGTATCACCTAAAAAAGATAGGTAAAACAGAGAGTGATAGTTGTCGCTACTGCGAGAACCTTCGTTGAGAATGCAGAACATTTGCTTTACTTTGGGAATGCCCAGCGCTCTTCTGCAAGAGGCTCAAGTTCCTGGAAGAGGCCTTTTGAGAGCCCTTCGATGTCAGAAACCTAGCTCCCAGGAAACTGATAAAGCCTTAACGACCCCCTCTACAATCTAGAATCTACCATATTGAGCCACCATTTCAATTTCTCAAATTCTCAATCTGCGAATACCGCGAAACCTCTACATAATAATTATTCGCAATAGAGCTGCCATTATCTTGAATTCTTCAATTTTGACAAAAAATAACGATCTTAGATCCCGAAAACCCCCACATAGGTACCAATTTTTCATCGAATCGAAACCATCAGCAAAAATCTCGTCCACCATTCTACACCTGACATTCAGATTTTT